>CM065596.1:54248244-54986145 GCA_033119425.1 Bufotes viridis | reverse complement strand
GGTCAAAGTAACTAAATGGTGGCCTACTCCTGTGGTGGGTGATATGATGCCTGGTTCTCTGCTGTGGGACCTCTCTCCTTTGTCTGGGTGCTGTGGTCAAAATAATAGTAAGTGACCTTCTCCATTGGTGGGTGACTTGAAGCCTGATTCTGTGCTATGGGACCTCACTCCAATTAATATTGTTTAATTTTTATTTATTTTATGTTAACTCATCATTTCCCTATCTACTTTTGTTTGCAGGGGATTTAACTACATTTTGCTGCCTTTTGCAGCCCTCTAGCCCTTTCCGGGTGTGTTTTACAGCCTTTTTAGTGCCCAAAAGTTCGGGTCCCCATTGACTTCTATGGGGTTCGGGTTCGGGATGAAGTTCGGGTCGAGTTCGGATCACGAACCCGAACATTTTTCGAAAGTTCGGCCGAACTCGTCGAACCCGAACATCCAGGTGTTCGCTCAACTCTAGTTATGTATTGTTTTTGGTGTGCGCTTTTTTAATCTGTATCTAGTAAAAGTTACGTATTGTCCCCCTTTACCAAGGTTCACCTTGGTGCTCTGATTTTTTGATAATGACGTTTGGGAACAGTTGGGCCGCAATCACCTGTGGTCCTAGCATTGCGATTATTTTGTTTTGATCACTTGAGCATGGCAGGCTTCCTGTCCACTGGCTTCAGTACTGACGAATGGTTGGTGGAGGCCCAAGATATTTTTTCCAATAAAACCTTTCAAATTAAGAAGTACAGTCCCTCGTTTCAGGCGGCTTTCAAGGATTTGACCACGGTCTATAAGGACCAAATTACTTCCTGGTGGGAGGTTCAAAGCCTTGAAAATTACCTTAAACACAATATCGTCCCTATAGGACTATGGTGTCCACTGCTACCAGCCCCCAGGTTTCGCAATTCAGAGTTCCTGACCAAGTGGGAGCAGGAGAATACACAAAATTCCCTGCGCCTTATGAGACTTCTTTTGACTGAAGAAAGGAACAATCTGGATGTTCTTAAAAAGTAATTGGCTGAGAACATACAGATTGCCCAGTCGTTCTCTCAGGAGCCTGATTTTGCGAACCATGAGAAATTGCTATAGTCCACTCTCGATATGTTTCAATACCACCTAAAAGAGAGGAAACACAGGCAATTTATCAGAGACTTGGGCGATTTTAGAGAAAATAGAGCATACTCCTCTATATCACAAACTAGAGGCACGTCTCCAAAACACTCTGACACCTCGTGTACTGAGACGGATCTCTCTGACTCAGATAGGGAGTCAGGGCCCAAGCCAACCCGTACCTCCTTCCGTGGCAACTTCCGACGTGGGCGACGTAATAGGGGGGCCTACACTACACAAGATCGTTCATCTTTTTTAGGCCCAAATCAACAGAGCCAGCAAGGTCCAACTACTCGACAACAGGCACCGACATACCCCTTACGCAACAGGGTCCAGCCATCACAAACGTGATTCAGGGACCCCAGGTCATTAACCTTTCCAACCGTACACTCAGCGCCACTGATTACCAAGTCTTGGAGCTTGGCCTCTCCTTTGGTCCCACCCCTAAATTCGATCGATTTAATTTTATTAAAGATCTCAACCTGTTTATTAGAAAACTCAAATGGCATAAGCATTTTAGACAACAGGAGAGGAGGGAATGTAGGGAGTTTGGTATACCCTCCGACATGCTCCGTGACATGCGTCTACTGTATGACCTGGGAAATGTACCTCCACAGGACCTGGGCCAGGGACCATTTACGGACCTGTGGTTAAAGAGCAACAAGATGCCCCCACTGAGTGGGGAGGTCTCTTGTATTGACGTTTTTTATGATCGTGTAAGCAAGCAGGTTGAAAAAATGACCCTGACGGCTGGCCCCCACAATATTGACCGCTCCCTGTCCACCACTATCCTTGATCTCGAGAATGATGACACTATTGTCATCAAATCCTCGGACAAGGGTGGTAATGTGGTGGTTAAGGATGCCGATCAATACTGTACTGTGTGAGCGCCTTCTTAAGGATCGCGACACTAATAAGACTCTCTTTACCGACCCCACGCCGTAATTTTTGACAGAACTAAAAAGTATTTTAGATGAAGGACTGTCAAATAAGGTCATCTCCAGGGACGAGTATAATTTCCTTCTCTAAGCCCACCCACGCCTGCCTACTTTCTACTGTCTACCTAAAGTACACAAGGGTACCTCGCCACTGAAAGGGAGGCCCATTGTGTCAGGCGTGGGTGGGCTGTGTCAAAATATAGGTATCTATGTAGACCGCATCCTAACAATGTTTGTGGTCTCCTTGCCGTCCTTTACGTGAGATACCACTGATCTTTTGTTGCGCCTTGATGCATTGGACCCGGACCACTGGCTCTGTTCCATTGACGTGGAAGCTTTATATTCGAGTATTCCGCATTCACTTGGTTTGGAGGCAGTCGCTCATTTCTTACGCTCAAGAGGATGCCAGTACCGTGCCCACAGCCAGTTTGTCCTCCGTCTCCTGGAGTTCACATTGACACACCATGTGTTCTCCTTTAATGGCCACTACTACCACCAGCTCAGGGGCACGGAGATGGGGAGTTCTTGAGCCCCATCGTATGCTAACTTGTTCCTGGGCTGGTGGGAGGAGACAGTGGTGTTCCCCGACACCATGGAAGACCACCAGGAGCACATTGGCTTGTGGGCACGGTACATAGATGATGTATTTGTTATCTGGCATAGTAACAGATCCACCTTTGAGCGATTTGTTGAAAGGCTGAACTCCAATAACCTAAATTTAAAGTTTACATTTGAACTTGACTTGCAGGCCCTCCCATTTTTAGATGTACTCATCAGTAAAACTGACTCAGGCAAAATTAACACCCGCGTCTATCGCAAACCGTCCTCTACAAACTCCCTTTTACGATGGGAAAGCGGCCATCCTGGCCCCCTCAGGTGCGGCATCCCAAAAGGTCAGTACCTGCGCCTTCGCAGGAACTGCTCGAGCGACAGGGAATTCAGACAACAGGCAGCTGACCTGAGGACTCGGTTTTTACAGAGAGGCTACCCTGACGCGGTCTTACGTTCCGCTTTTCAAACAGCAGCCCGGGCAGATAGGTCCACCCTTCTTACCCCAAAACCACCGACTACACTTGACTCTGGTAACATTCGTCTTATCACCGCCTTTAACGGCGCATCTGAGGATATACGCCGGGTGATTTCCCAACATTGGGACATTCTCATTATGGACCCAAAGTTAAAGGCAGTTTTGGGTGACCGCCCACAGATTACATACATACTGACGTAGGCGCAGCCTTAGGGATAGCCTGGTACATAGCGAGTAGGTTTACCAGCCCGAGCGGGCTGCGCCTGGTTGGGGCGTCAGGCCACCCTAACTGGCTGCTTTCGTTGTAGCGGCTGTGTGGCCTGTCGTTTTATCCAGGTCTGCAAGTCCTTCACTAGTAATAACACTGGTTGTACCTATTTGATTAAACAATTTATCAACTGTAAGACAAAGGGGGTGATTTACCGGTATACCTGTGAATGCGGTCTCGAATATATTGGGAAGACTAAGCGCGAACTGCGTAGGAGAATAGGGGAACATAATAATGACATCACCAACAAATGAGATACCCCTATCTCCTCGCATGTCCACAACTGCCACAGTGGCGTGATACGCTTGTCCTTCATTGGCATTGAACACATAGCGCCCCCACGCAGGGGAGGCGACTGGGACTGCTTGACCCTCCAGAGGGAGGCATGTTGGATTTATTATTTGAAGACGGTCTCCCCTGGAGAATTAAATGAGCACCTCAGTTTCAGTTGCTTTCTCTGAGCTAACCTTATATGTGCCCAAAATACACATGATTACGTATATGGACATTAGTGTTGAGCGCGAATATTCGAATAGCGAATATTAATCGCGAATATCGCAACTTCGATAATTCGCGAATATTGCGAATATACTGCTATATATTCGTTATATCGAATATTCGTCATTTTTTCCATCTGAACAAATGATTCCTCCCTGCTTAAAATGCTTGTGGGTCAATGAGTCATCGGCCCATAAGCAAGAAGCAGGGAGGAATCATGACTTTAGATGTTGAAAAAAGACGAATATTCTAAAAAACGAATATATAGCACTATAGCGAATATATTCGTTTTGACATTTTTTAGAATATTCGTCTTTTTTTCCCCCTCCAAACAGTACAGTTAAACCCCTTTGGCATACTCCTCCCCACAAGCGTCCCCGTCACCATGGGAACGCCTGGTGGTTAGAATATACCATCGGATCTGAGTTAGATCGTGAAAACTCAAATCCGATGGTATATTCTAACACAGAGAGCGTTCCCATGGTGATGAGGGACGCTTGAAGTTAGAGTATACCAACACGCGCATACATACCGGCTCCCTGCTGCCTGGAGGCACCTGTCCTCTGACAGGGCACTGTGATCTGCACTATTAACCCCTCAGATGCCGCACCTGAGGGGTTAATAGTGCGGATCACAGCACCCTAGTCAGAGGTCGGGTGCCGCCGGACAGCAGTGCGCTCCCCCACTATTAAAATCATTAATGGGCAGTGCGCCCTAATTCCCCCTCACCAGTATTACAAACAATAATTGGTGGCCAGTGCCGATCCCCCTATTAAACATCATTGGTGGCCAGTGTGCGCCGACAATCCCTCCCCCGTATTAATTATCGCTGGTCAGTGCGCACTCAATCCCCCTCCCTCCCCAGTAAAAATCATTGCTGGCAGTGCGCCCTCCCTCTCCCCCCTCCCATCATTGGTGGCAGCGGCAGCTCCGATCAGAGTCCCAGCAGTGTAATGCTGGGGCTCCGATCGGTTACCATGGCAACCAGGACGCTACTGCAGTCCTGGCTGCCATGGTTAGTTAGTCAGCATTGTACTTACCTGCGCTGGGCCGCCGGGCGCTCCTTCTTCTCAAACTCAAACTCACAGTCCTGTCAGAGGACAGGTGCCTCCAGGCAGCAGGGAGCCGGTATGTATGCGCGTGTTGGTATACTCTAACTTCAAGCGTCCCCATCACCATGGGAACGCCTCTGTGTTAGAATATACCATCGGATTTGAGTTTTCACGATCTAACTCAGATCCGATGGTATATTCTAACCACCAGGCGTTCCCATGGTGACGGGGACGCTTGTGGGGAGGAGTATGCCAAAGGGTTAACGAATATGGAATATAGCTATGCACTAGCAGTGCTAAGTTGAAATCGCAATGCGAATACTTTAAGTTAAATTAATCGCATTGTGATTTCAACTTAGCACTGCTGCTATATTCCATATTCGTTAACTTCGTTCTCATTCTAGCAAGCTGACCCATTATAAACCCAGCTCTAAGTTGAAATCGCAATGCGATTAATATAACTTGAATTAATCGCATTGCGATTTCAACGTAATTCCTCAAATCCGACAGTACATTTTAGTATATGGAGACGTTCCCATGGTGATGGGGACGCTCCATGAGCACGGAAGTTATGGTTGGCTTGGTAGAATTAGCTGAATAGCGAATATGACGAATGTATTCGTCATATTCCTCAAAACGAAGATAACGAAGTATTCTACATCTTCGCTTTAGCAACCTATTCGTCAACTTCGCTATTCGCTAATTCTAGCAATCAAATAGGAAGGTTGACTTACCAGACAGCTGTGTTAAATTCGCTATGCGATTTTTTTTTTTAATACAATAATTATATTACTTAATAAAATTATTATATTATATTATATTATTATTATTCTATTTATTAAAAAAAAAAAAAAAAAAATCGCATAGCGAATTTAACACAGCTGTCTCTATAGTCAACCTTCCTATTTGCTAGAATTAGCGAAGTTGACGAATAGGTTGCTAAAACGAAGATGGAGAATACTTCGTTATCTTCGTTTTGAGGAATATGACGAATACATTCGTCATATTCGTCATCCTCGCTAATTCTAGATATGAAACCAATAGGAAAGTAGCCTTAAGTTAAAATCGCAATATGCGGTTATTTAAATCGCATGTTAATCGCGATAACTAGAAAAATTTCGCGAATTTCGTCGAAATCGAATATGGCACCTGCCGCTCATCACTAATGGACATGATCCTTTTTTTCATCTTTATTAGTTTCCACATACTGTACTGACTTTATTATATATTGTGACACAACTGTTGGTTTGTTCTATCTTTACCTTTCAAAACAGGTGGCCTGCACAACATGTGTTAATATTCTATCATGCCATGTGCTTTCTTTTTCTTATCCAGGTGTAAAAACTTCACCCTGCTTTATCTTTTGCGGGACACCTCAGCGCTTTCTCTTCTGAAGCGTCACGGTATCCCAGCAACCAGGCTCCAGTCCTGTACTTCCGCCCACGTGATTGAGTGCGGCTCACGTGACCTCCCCGGCTTCCGGGGATCGCGGATCCGACTGCACGTGTGGCGTTCCGGAAGTGGGATCTTCAGCTTACAGGTAAAGGAGCCATAAATATGAGCGTATTACCACGGCATACCACTGGCCCTTTGTAGATCCGGCGGTGCTCACCCACTGGTGGAGACCTGACCGATAGCCAGGATTGCCTATTTTGTCTGTTTAGGTCTTTACCCTCCCCCACATCTACTAGCTGGGTATTGGAAGTGTTATTATTTTTTCAGCATCACATGCTTTTAACCTATTACTGCAGACATTTTTGTTGCTTCCATTTCTATTTTAGAGTCATATTGAAGCAGTACCTCTACTTTTGCTTCTGTTATGACACTAGTGCCCCCCTTTTCCCCTGAAGAACGACTGTGTAGAAACGTGACACGTCGGGCCTGGGAGACACTTTTTTGATATTTTTTGAGGCTACTTATAGGGTGAGGCCCCTACTTAGGGACAGGCATCCGGACGGGGTCGCCCCTTTCGGGGCGGGTGCTCTGTATAGATAGGTAGGGCAGGTTTAGTCCCCTCCCCCCTATCTTGCAGGGCATTCCAGGGTTAGTCATCTCCCACTGTTTGCTCCTCCGGACATCCTGTTATACCTCCCCTTTGCTCACCTTTGGATCTCCTGCCTGTCAACACAGATACTATAGGCACTGGTCATCAGGCATCACTGTGGGATCCACCATCTATCCTCCTGTGGATGGTGAGATTGTTCCAAATTTTTTTTTTTTTGGGCATCTCTACTATTGTCTTATGTGTTATGTATTGTTTTTGGTGTGCGCTTTTTTAATCTGTATCTAGTAAAAGTTAAGTATTATTGACCCCCTTCACCAAGGTTCCCCTTGGTGCTCTGATTTTTTAGGGGGAATAGTTACCCCGAAGAGAATACAAAATGTTGAGAGACTAACCTTTGTAAAGATGAATCAGGCGTGGACCAGCCAGGATTTCCATGTGCTGGTGCCTGATGCATCATACTAGATCATTATAGCAGTAATGTTCTGACTGCAGTGTGCTGCCACACCAAAACATTGTGAAAAATGGCCCATTACTCCTGGCCAAGTGCTTCACTATTCTGATGCTGCCACCCACCGCAGTTCTGTTCGTGGCATCCCACGTGTCGAGCTGCGGGATGGAGGAAACTTACCTCAGGTTGCGCCTCTGTCCCGTCTCGTGCACTGAGGGTGCTTGTAGTTTGTAGCCTAGTTCCCAGCTCTTTCTAGTCCGTCTTCTGATTGTGCGGTATCTTCCTCTGGTCCAAAGGTGATGCACCCAGTGGTAGTAACTGACCGCTCCGCATTCAATTCTTATTTGAAGCATACATTTGTGGTTAGGTGCTGGGGGTCTTCCGAACAAAACACGTTTCGGGGCGCTATACTGTCCCCTTCCTCAGTGGTAGAATCCTCATATTGTCAGTTCGTGCTTTTTATGCTCTCTGTTCGTACCTCCCATAAGTCACTTGGAAAATCTGGACTGGATCCATAAAGATTGTATGGGTTCCACATAAGTTGGTATCGGGGTTATTATCAATATATAAAGTATATCCATAGTATATTATGTGGATGATCAGCAAGAAAGACATCCATAGTTTATCATGTGGATGATCAGCAAGAAGGACATATTTTTGCTTTGCTTATAAGTAGGAGTAATTGAGGGCCTATTGTCCATATTGGCCTCCTCCTTATGAGTCCACATTATATATTTTCTCATATATTGAAACATATAAAAATACATAAGAACAATAGAGATTTAATAAAATGAGATCGCTGTCTCATATAAATATTGATTAAGGTAAAATTTTAAAAATTTCTAAAAAAAATGATCCATATCTGATAGATATTCCCCATTGGGTCCCACAGAACTACAGTCTGTTGTTATACATAATCTTTAATATAATAGAGGGTTTAATATCTCACTTTTTTCGGGCCAGTATACGCTTTGACCAGAAAAAAATTAAAGAGTGAAGTGTGTATATATTTTTCTTGTAGTACTGAAATACGCCCCTATACGCTATCACCATAAATAACTGCAATTGTGCAGAACGTATATATTTTTCTTGTTGCCCTGAAAAATTCCCCTATATGCTTTCATCAGAAATAACTGCAGAAGTGAAATGCGCATATATTTTTCTTGTAGTACTGAATAAGATACTAAGATATTAGCAACTAAAGGCTTCTCAACATAAGACTTGCAGCCCAATAACAAAAAGCTGGAATGACAGAGCTGTCTAATGACTATTTGTATCCCCAAATAATCTTTCCCTAAACATGTAAATCACTTTCCTATCAATGTCCCTAGCGCCTTCTGATGTCTCTCCCCGCACTAAGATGCTGTGAAATGATTACTCCCTATCCTTTCCCTGCACTTATAAATGTTTATTTCTGTCTTTTACACAATCGTTTTTCACTTACTGTCCCTAGCACCTTCACACGTCTGTCCCTGTACTCTGAACGCTGGAAAAAGTCTGACTGTAAGATGGCCACCATATTTATAGAGCTGTGACATCACAGGGCTGGCTGGCTGCTGATTGGCTGAGTGCAGGCATGTCAATCTGGGTGATCCCACCTTCCCAGAGTTCCTTGTTCCATGTGCTCAGTCCTCACCATTTTAGGAAAATTGTGATTCGTTACCACGAAGCGCGAGCAAATTTGCATTCATTGTAAATCAAATTTTTACTAAAATTCTAAACAAATTCTACTTCATCAGCTTCGATTCACTCATCTCTAGTGCCGACGGATCACGGACCCTTTCAAGTTAAATGGGTCTAGATCTCTCGAGGCTACCGCAAGGATGGGACCCGTATATTGGGGACCGCAAATTGTGTTCCCAATGCATGGAACCGCCGCACAAAGACTGTGTGCAAGAGGCCTTTTTAAGAAATAATGCACAAATTATTCCTGTGTTCATTTAAAAAACATGATACAAATTTAAAAATCCCTGGTTATTCTGCATTTTGTGTGTATTATCTCTATGTAAAATCAGCTCTACAATATATGAATCTGACGTGCCTTTGACCTGTTGATAAGATAGGCTGCAGGCTGTGTTCTGATAGGAATCTCAATGACAATGATGTTTATTATGTTGGCAATTCACCAATTTGCAGGGATAGATGTGAAGTATGTCATCGAAATACATTATTATGTTTTCTGAACACTTATGTTCTACAGGGAGAATTCAAAAAACTAGATGAAAGGGTTAAAGCCTTTAAAATACTGGTGATTCACATTTTACAGTATTATCATGAGTATTGAGTACATCCACTTACCACCTTAGAGTTTCCAGGATCATCTTGACAAGGGCTAAGTTCAGGAAGAAACTTCTGTCAAGGGAAATAAAAGGCCATAGAAGGATGGTATGAGAAGCTCTCATATTTGATTCCTAGATGGATTCTGCTCACCTTTGCTTGGGGATGAGAACACAGACACTGTTGTTACCAGATGTCTCTAGAGGCTAACAGATTCTGGTGTGAGCAGAAGCCAAGAAGATTGCACTTTTCCACCCAATGCAAAAATATATATTGTAGAATCATCACGGGACTGAGATGAACAAGAAAGGAAGGAACCTACATATAGTGAAACTATAGCAGGCTGGGACACAGACTATACACACATTTATACAGTGACTCAGGATGCTTAGACTACATTTGGCATTCAGAGAACAATGGACCTATAGATATGAGGTGCAAAGTGTTTCCTAGGAATATAAAAAGTGAAATAGGGCTTTTACAACTGCACAAGCTCTTGACTAAAACGTTGATGCCATTTAGAAATCAAATAAACTGACATGCAACTTACTTACTCAATAGTTCCAAGGAAATAAAATGAAATAAGATTAAAACAGGCCTTTTCGAAGACAACCACTTAAAAAATGATGATAATTCTAAATGTCAGCAGATTGTTATGGATTAAGCTTCTCTAGCTCTTGATGTTCAGCTTTTGTCCCTTGGGGATGTTTTGGCAAGAAATTTATTTCCTTTGCAGGGGGGACCTAGGAAAACTGTAGCAATACCTGGTGAGTGGTTACGAGAGATAAGCGAATTTTTCAAAAATTCGATTCGCCGGTTCGCCTATTTATAGTGGTGTAGAACACTGTGCCTTGCAGTAACACGCATAGGAAGTCTGCTTTGGTAGTGAAATAATACTGTGAGTCCATATGAAATGCACATTTGGGCAGTAACGGGGCCAAAACTGACCAAATAACTAAAGTATGAACTCAGCCTTACAGGTCGGTGTTAGCGCCAAGAAGAAGGGCACTCTTTTTGCATCATCGGCATATAATTCCACATAGATGTCTACATAACCTGTACTATTAAATGCTTTTACAAGTAGAGCCCCCCGACAGAGTGGAGACCGTGTCAGCAGTAAGTTTGTGTTGACGTTTCTGATTTGTCAGAACAATAACCCCCAAAAAACAGATCCTGTCGGTTGAGCATCCACCTTCACTCAGTCAGCATTTGGTCAGTAATCCATCAATATTGCTAATGCCAAAAAAAAAACAGTAGTGGATCCAAAACAGAGATGACACTTGAATGGAATATTTGCATGTCTTCTGTGTTTTGTACCCACTCCTGCTTTTGGCTACCAAATCACAAGCCAATTCTGATGGGACCATACAGGCCATACAGCTGATACACAGACAGAATCGGTTGTGCATCTCATTTTCCTTGCTTTTGACAGATCAGAAGAACGGTCAAAGAAATGATTATGTCAGATAGGCTGAAAGGCAAAATAATGGCCCAGTCATTAAGTGGTGAGGATGGAAACAGTATGAGAAGTCCACAGAGTGGCCCTATGACATAGTTGTGAGGTGGAATCAGCATGAAAAGGCCACAGAGTGGCACAATGACAGCGTGGAGGTGGCAACAGCAGCATCAGGAGGCGTTCAGCCCTCCTTGACGCAGCACCAACACCATGTTCTTCCCTTTGTTGGTCACCATGGTTACGATTTTCAGTTGTCGCAGAGAAAGCCAGCATTCGTTTTCTTGATGAAGGATAAGGAGCCGTTCCTCCCCTGTGTGATTCCATTCGCCCAGGCACACTAGGTGTAAAACAGCCTGACACCGCCATGCCCTGCACATGTGGTATGCTGGAGGAGCACTGTGAATTGTCCTCCCGGTGGAGGCTGAGGACACGGTGGACGATGAGGAGGCAGAGGCGGACATTGTCGCAGGACCAACAGCCTGAGAACGTGGAGGCAGAAGCAGCATCACCTGGCCAAGTTGCTGGTGTGGCTGGGCAGAAAACACATTTACCCAGTGGGCCGTAAAGGATATATATTTTCATTGACCGTAGTTACAGCTACCGACTAATTTTCCCAAAAAGAGTTAATTCACAAAAAAAATTCCCCAACGAATGGCTAATCGACGTAATATGATCCATACAGCAAAAAGAAGTGTACATTCACCCATCAGTTTTCCCCAAAAAGGCTGTATCACAAACAAATTAGTGATGAGCAGCAGGGGCTATATTCGAATTTGTGATATCTTGCGAATATATGGGCGAATATTCTCCATATATTCGAGAATTCGTGAATTTGCGGTTATTTTCTAGACGAAAAATCGGCAATGTAATATTCGCGTAATGTGCGCCAATAGAGGCGTGAGTCACTTTGTGTATATTTTTCAAGCTGCTAGAAGTTTACCGAGACTGGAGTTAATGGTTGGTACAGCAGAACATTACAATAGCTTTATATGCAGGTAGAATGCTCCAATATATATTAGCGATTGCAAAAATCTGCAATTAATGATGCGCATATTTTTGCGCAATACGTGCAACTGGGTGACATCACAGCACTATGTATGTATGGACAGCCGAACCTATCACACTACCTAACACCCTGCACTCGAATCTATCAGCTACACTATAAATAAATGTAACTTACACTGACTATCTCCCCCTAACTATCTGAATTATATATCTAAGTTAACTGTCTAATGTATATACAGCAAAACACAGAGCACAGCAATCACACTGCTGTCTCTCTCAGAACTTCTTTACACTACAGAAAATGGCTTCTGGGGAGGTTCCGTATATAATAAGGGGTAGGCAACTTTCCTATTGGTTGCTAGGGATGTTGCTAAGCTCAGACAAAGACATTGCAGCCTTCTCATTGGCCCACAAGCAAGAGGGCGGTTACTGATGAAAAACAAAAGTAGAATATATAGCACTATATTCTAAATAGTCGCGAATTCTTGAAATACCGATATTCGCGATAAATACATGCGATTTGAATATTCGCGCCCAACAATAAAAACTAATTTCACCACTGAATGACATTGTAAATTCACTGCAGAACGGCTAATAGGACGTGAGTATCTATCCTATTATTACATCCTGTAAATGGCTGTAGTACAATGGAACCTCACCACTGAACGGCAAATAATTTTTTTGCCACTAATACACACCAAAAAAGGGCTGTAATTTTCTCACTTCAACACACAACGGCTAATAAGCCCTTTTTCTTTTTCCCCACTACTAAACTCCAAAAAGGGCTTTAGAACATATAACTGCACCGCTGACCGGCAAACATATTTTTTCTTTTTCCACTAATGCACGCCACAAAAGGCTTTAGAACATATAACTGCACCACTGATCGGCAAATATATATTTTCTTTTTCCACTAATACATGCCACAAAAGGCTTTAGAACATATAACTAGGTGGTAATATATAAAGAGGCGCTAATTGAAAATGCCTCCTGGCACAATGGGAAACAGTGGGATACTCACTTTGAACACGTCTCCTAATGGACTTAATGAAGGGTTGAGTTTTGCTCCCTTTCTGCAGGTTGTTGATAGTGATCTGCTCAGGGCTATGATGTGTTATGTACATGGGATATTTTATCCTTCCTTTTAAGTGTTGTTTTAATGTTTATTTTTATATATATGGTATATACTGTTATTTACCCTCCCTTTCTCTTTATTTTTTTTTCCATAGATGTGGATTAGGATGTCGCTTGCTATACTAGACGGACATTGGAATAAAATTGGAAGTAGTGGATTGCATATTTTGGATACTGACAGATTGGAGAACTGGTTGCCCAACAGTTATTGTCATCATCACTAGTGATGAATCCAAGTTAATTATGGTATTTTCACCTTTTTCCTTTCTTTTGTTATGTGTTTTGCACTCAAGTGGCACAGCTTTTGAACTGCATGGCACTTTGTCACTTTTCTGGCACTTATATATTTAATTTTGGCACATTCTTTTTATTATATTTAAATTGGCTACCATGCATACAGATATGATATGTTAAATCCACAGATATGTAGTTGTAAAATTATTCACATCAAGCCATGAATTAGTGAGTTAGCGATTTGTCAATAGGTTCCTGCCTTCTGTCTGTCTGTTTCACTTGCTTCCAGACAAACTCTCTAAATCCACAACGAGACTATTGAGGCATCTCCTAGCCGCAGCACGTATATTGATACCCACGCTGTGGAAAGCAACACACCCACCTCCATACACTCTATGGTTAGAAAAAATAGTAGACTCGTTATATCGCTTAGAAGAACTTACCAGTTGGGAATCGAAAACGCACAACATCTTTAGCCAGGTTTGGGCCCCTTGGACATCTTTTCGCCATTTTTCTACGTAATCGTGACCTACGTAATTGTGACCGACATTTGACACAGGTTCTGGCCTAACCCCCCCCCCCCTTCCCCACTTTTCCCTCCCCTCCTACTGTTACTGTCTTCCCTACCGATTGCATACTCTTCTGTCATTAAATGATAAGCATTGTTGTTGAAGGTCTGTTTCAATTGCTTTCCATATGCATGCGATTCACTGATTACGTACTGTTAATCTATTGATTATTTTCTACGTAACCCCATGTTGGCTTCCTCTGACACCATGTGATGTGTGTATATTACAATACTGTTTGGAATTGCTCTTTAGTTATAAAATTAATAAAACGAAATTTGAAAAGAAAAAAAAAAGGTTCTTGCCTTCTGAACTAATGTATCCTCCGGTCCGGGGTGGTGTAGTGTGCGTTCTGGCTTGAAGTGCACGCTCGTCACTTCTGGTATGGTGACGTGTGCACTCCAGTCTGAAGCGCACGTACGTCACTTCCGGATCATGTTTGGCACCATGGCGCGGCATCCACAGGTGAGCAGTGTTAGGGTGACGGAGAGAGGGGGGCTATATAAGCTGAGTGTAGGATGCCTTTGTGGTGCATGTGGTCCGCACCGGCATCCTCCATTGTACGCATTATTTGCTGGGGATGGTCGTTTGCTGCGGTCCACATGCGTTAAGACTGCTCCCCTAATGAGAAACACGCTAGAGTGTTTGGGGTCTGAGCAGTTCCCCCATATTGGCCATTATATTTCTGTGATCTTGTTCCATATGTATTGAATGTGCCTTCATCTGGCATTTAACATTCTTTTGCACCTGGTAGCCTCCATCACACGGTCTTATATGGGTGTGGCTTACAGTCTTGCTTTATTCACATTGCATTAGTTGTCCTGCTATGCGGTTGTGTGGAAGCTTGGCTGTGAGCAGTATTCCATCACCTTTAGACCGTGTTCACACCATAGTTAGCGTAGTGGTAGGACCCCATGCCATGCTGAGCGACCGTGACGTGGTGCATGAGGGGCTCCGATGTGTTCCTGACAGGAATATATTGGCAAAAGTCTCAGCTTTTAATATCTTCTTGTTTGACTAGCTAGTATAGTCAGTGGCATATCCGTTTGGTGCATTTTTTTTCTTCGATTTTCACAGTCAACAACCCTTGCTTAGCCCTTGCCAGAAGCTTGCCTGTGGATCTTGGAACTGTCTCTGCTAAGTCTAGTTTTAGTCTTGAGTTAAAATGTAGAAAAAGAGTGAGAAAGCAACTCCATGTACTCCATTCCTCACAAGACTGGACTAAAGCTACAGCGACTCAACAATATATGGATAATCTACAGAAAGGAAGAAAGAGACAAGGAGATAAGTACAGAAATCTGCATGGTTTAGCATTGTAGTCAGTAATGTGTCCTGCGACCTAAAGTTATTTAGACTTTACTACAGTGAGGGGACTACTGTTAAGACACCCTTCCCACATATGGCCATCATATCTTTAAAACATTTATGCCTCAGTTGCAAATTACAGGCACAATTGCAAAAGTGATATTGCCAGTTATAGATTCTGCAGATATAATCTTGAGAAAGATAGGAAAGAGTATGATAATTTCCATCCTTGCTCAAATTCAAACAAAGAAACATAGGTGGATTAGTACTGTGAATTGTGGGAACAGTATTTTTGTTATAGTAGGATACACTACAACTCTCAGTTTGCACTACAGTAAATGAATACGTTTATTCTGTTAAATCTGGTTAGTAACTCCTACACCATACACCAGCCATTGCACTCTACACACCCTGTCTTACACCCTTGCAAACACTTAACATCATGGGCACCCAAAAGACCATCAAGCAGGAGCCCCAGAACCAGGGTGTGCCCAAGGGGAAGAAAGGGTGCACGCTTCTTTAACTGCACAGCCATAGGGAGCAACGGTGAAAGGAAAGCCATTCTGATTCCTCCTCGGTTTATGCACATTTAGACAGAAGTTTTTGTCCTGAGACAACCCCTTTAATTATTACATGTACGTCAATACCCTTGGATAGTGTTTTCTTGCTATTTATTTTCAGTATTGGCTGTTTTTTTGCTGCTCTTTTAAGCTGTATCTATGATCAGCAACTTCAGCTGAATCCCTTGTATAATGGGATTCTCCGATTTATCATCAGAATTAAGAAACCCTGACTATTGCTCTATCCATCGCTCAAAACATGTGATGTATATCTGCTTATTCATTTTTTTTTACTAATAAGAGCAATCTCACCAGTTAGTCTCTGCATATTGTTAGTTTTGATTACACTGTTGTAATCAGTTGGACATGTAACACTTTATTGTCACTATACCTTTACTAAGAATTGTTGCAGATTAATGGCAAAATAAGTTGCCGAAAAATTTGTTAGTCTACTTTCACACTAGCGTTTTCAATTCCGCTATTAAGATCCGTGATAGTGCAGCTTCCCACTCAAGACACGTGGGAACTGCAAAATTACTGTACACTGCATTTCTGTGTTGCATGTCATTCTGCGTTTCATCAACTGTGTTTTCCCTGTTCATAGGCTGGTTAGGTGTAATTTATACATCCAACCACTAGATGGGGATAGCACTTACTTTTTATATATATACCTAAGTCAGGCCTAGTGTGGTAAGTTAGAGTTCTCAGTTTGTAGAGATCAGATCATCCCTAGAGAGTCAGGGAGACTGAAGTTGAGGAAGATGTAGTACCAAGGTACAGTATGAGGCACAGGAGAGTGTTTTCCTCCTGTGGTCCACTTAGTTTCTTACATCCTGCAGCCAGAGGATAGAGTTTTCATCCCTGGAAGAGAACCAAGCAGAGAAAGAGAGTCATCAGTGATAACAGCCACTACCTAAGGCTAATGGGCACCTTTGCGCATGGTGAAGGACAATCTAGCTACAGGCAGCCTCACCATAATGTATAGAAGACATATTAGCTACCTGTCCCAATAGCTTGGAAGAAACAGGAAAATATAGGACTAAGCATACCCGAAAAGAGTGCTACTTCACCACAGCCTGAGTCATGTCACGTTCACGTCACGCATCGCACACGCGCTTAAAACTCACTCGTGTGAAAGGGGCCTAAATGCGTGTAAAATGATAAATGTGGTGCATAACCTATGGTCAGAATTCTAGCTCAATTTGATTAGTAAATGAGACCCAGTGTGGTTAAAACAAACCATGAGGCCATGAGGACTCCTTCACTCACACTTGTTTTGCTTTTTTAAAATGCAATTTAAAAAACTTGTTTTATTAATTTTGAATTTATTTTATTAGATTTATGACAATTTTGTACAAACGGCTTTCCATTTTGTTTTGTTTTTAAGGTCTCTAGAGAAAAATGTTGTAAAATTGCTACATCAGTGCAAATTAATCAGAACACTGAGTATACAGCAATTCTCACATTTTAAAATACACCTTAAGGTAAGATCAGTCCACAAGAATTTTACGAAAAAGTGAAAAAATTGCTATTAAAAACACCAACAAAAATGCATTAGAAGTTGGTGTGAAAGCAAGGAAATATGAAAGACATATGCTGGAAATTGAGCGGTGTCATTTAGCAACTGAGTTGGGTCAACTGTTATCTTTTCACTTTTTTCACATTTTGCTATGTTGTGGCCTTGTACTAACACAAAAAAGGTCACATTTCCCCATCATTCTGTACTCAATACCCCAAAATGAGTGAAAACAGAATGATATAAGTCTTTGCGATTTTAATGAAAAGATTAAACTAAAATATTGCATTGACAACTAGCGATTATAGCCTTCAGTCTTTTCCGTATGATGCCGTAAGGGTTGCACACCTGGATTTGGGGATTTTCTACCATTATTCTCTGCAGATCCTCTCAAGTTCTGTCAGGTTGGATGGAACCATAAGTGGACAGTCATTTTCTGGTCTCTCCAGAGATGTGTGATTGAGTTTAGGGCTCTGGCTGGGCCACTAAAGCAAATTACTTAGTTTGGAGGGGTGGCCAGCTCTATGAAGAGTCCTGTTTTTTCCAAACTTCTTCCATTTAAGAATTATGGAGGCCAATGTGCTCATAGTAACTTTTAGTGCAGGACAGTTTTTTGGTATCCTTCTCCAGATCTGTGCCTCCACAAAATCCTGTCTTTGATCTCTACGGGCAGTTTTTTTCCTCCTCATGGCTTGGTTTCTCCTCTGACATGCATTGTCAACTGTGAGAACTTTGACGTTCTAAATCATGTCCATGTAACTGAATTTATCACATGGGGATTCTAAACAAGTGCTATACACATCTCAATCATGACCAGTAAAATAGGAGGTCCCCAAATCTAAGTGTTACAGCAAACATTCTAAATACTTATGTTCACGCAAAAGTTTAGTTTTTTCTTTTTAATAAGATTCCAAAAATGTGTAAAATTTTCTTTTCACTTTCTTATTATGCAGTATTTAGTGCAGATTGATGGGGAAAACATGATTTAAAAAAAAAAATAGCACAAGGCCGCAAAATCATAAAATATGAAAAATATAAATGGGTTTAAAGACTTTGCAAATGCACTGTACATATTCCACGGACAAAACGGAAGCTACGATAGATTCATTGTATTATATGCATCTGAAATAATACCATCACATCAATTCACATTTCATAATATTTATTGTTTTGTATAATAATCTTGGACTTCGTAATTTATTTATTGGATTTTCTATAAACCTTTACAGTCTTGTAAATGTTATGCTAGATTAAACAATGACCTTGCTATAAGTCTTACATGTTATTGACAGTCTAGTTTTCCCATTTTTTTTATTTTTTGAGGCCCTTTGCTGGGTGGGATGGTACACAGTGATATAAAGGCTCCTGCCACCTTACTCTTTTTGGTGAGATCTCATCACCATCCAATTTTTATATGTATTTTTCAAAGTGTATTTTATTGCTACTATTTCATGTACTCACAGTTCTTTTGCCTAGAGATGTTACGGCAAGTAGGAAGAGAAACTTGCTGAATAAATAAATTCCATCTGGTTGAATATCAAAAACATGCCCACTGTTCGCTTGGTAGGCCAGCATGCTGGATGCATATTATTCTAATGTATTGCGGTGATCGAATGGTGCTTCGGATCCAAGATCCAAAGTTAATTTGTTCCCCAACTTCGTGTTAATGCTGTACGGAGACCTGTCTCCGTACAGCATTAAAATGCATGCAGTGTGTGGTCTGAAGTCCTTCTGGCTGAAGAACTTTGGGCTTCGACTCTACAACTTTGAAAACACTTCAAAACAGCAAGGCGAAGTTGTAGAATTGAAGACTGAAGTTGTTTACCAAGGTCCTGTTTCCACGCAGTGTATACATTTTAAAGTTGTACAGAGACAGGTCTCCATGCAGCATTAATATAAAGTTGGGGATCGAATCGACTTCGGATCTTGGATCCGAAGTGTGATTCACTCACCCCTAGTACTTTACATGCAATGCCATCACAGGGCTCTGCACTAAGGATGAGCAAATCGATTCTAATGAATAGATTCATCACATAAGCAGGACTTCTTCACCTGAGAGGTCCTTTCCCCTCAGGTAAAAAAAGCCCCAACCGGCTTATTAATTAACAGTTGATGCTCCCAAAGCCAAATTTGAGCTTTGGCACCTGGCTCAGGGTTCAAATCGTGAGGGCCAGTCCTGTTAATCAACAAGCAGTTAGGGGCTTCTTCACCTGTGGGGACAGCCCATCACAGATGAAGAAGTCCTGCTAATGAGACAAATCGATTCGTTAGAATCAATTTGCTCCTCCCTAGTCTGCATATGTATTTATTATTTTCACAGAAAATGCTAAGTCTGTGTTTTAGATTCTTTTTAGGCCCCACAGTTTTTGACATGAACTGGCTGGCAAGCTGAGACTTCTAGTTCCAGGAGATCTAGGAAGCTTTGCTTGTAGTTCACTTAACACTGTATAAAAATGCAGAGAAGAGAAGAGAACTGACTGCAGTATAATGATGTAATTGTATTCTTGAGAAGCCTGTTTAATACATAGTATAAAATCCTATATGTTAAAGGGATAACCTTGCTTTTAGGTCTGCAGTAATGCAGGTTTAAGCTTTCTCTCTTCAAAGTGACCATATGGACTTAGTTTAAGGCATTATGCATTAGCTGTATTGCTTGAAAATTCAATTGCATGTCATATGGACGAGGACAGATTTTAGAGCTCTGCCAGGCTTAAATACTAAAGGGCAGATGTTGATAAAAAATTAAATTTACCCGCAGACCGTTTGGGTCTGCAACAGATGCAAGAACATTGTGTGAAAAGCTTTGTACTACCACTTGCTAGAATCAGCCACAGAGCCACAGCCAAGGAATAAGCAACCAAATAGTTTTGCATTTTGAAAGGAATAATAAGTAAAGTATAAGGGTCCTTCACATAGATCAAATGATCTGGCTCAGTTCCCCTCCAGCGTGAAGCAGAACTAATCCCATAGTTTTCTATGGGATTCATCTGATACTGTATATGATGTCAATAGTGCTGGATGCCAAATAGAGCTAGAAAGAAAAATGCTGCCTAATTAGTTTTACTATCCGGCACTATCCGTGTGTAGACACCGATTCTGTGTACTGAAGTGCAATACATAAATTCAAGGACTCCTTCCTCAATCCATGCTGTCAGTGTTGCAGCTAATGATGAGTAAATTTTAGAATCTACATTATGGACACTTATAACAGACAACACTTGCATCAGCATGATGTTACTATGTGAGGTATCCTGTGACCCTTATTGCGGAGTAGGGTGTCTATGGCTGCATTTTCTCTCTCAGAGGTACTACATCCTTTTCAGGCATGTGCTGCTTTCTGAGCTTCTTTGCCAAAGCTCCTGCAGCAGTGAGGGGAAACCCTCCATCACCACACCATGATGCTTCACTCTCTTGCTCCAACCCTCAACTTTCAGCTTTCTGCAACCCCTCCCTTGGTAGGAAGTAGGAGTAGCCCACTTCAGCCCAAAAAGGGGAGGAATGGAATGGTAAGTTCCATCCTGACTAAAGATGTCTCCAAGGTACACTGCCACCTGCTGGACAACCAGACACAGTGCATGAAATTCAATACATAACAGTTACATAGGACCTAAGGAACAGATCGGGAAACAGAAGGCATGGCAGTGTCACACAGTGTTTTGGATTTAAGACAGTTGCTGGTTGAAGGAAAGGTAGTGTCTGTTCTGGGCTTAATAAGCCCATGCACTGGTGGTGGATCGCCAAAGTTATGTAGAGGTCCAAGCCTCTACATAACTTCTGTGTATCCACCACTGATTTTAGATGTAAGACATCTTTCTCGCTGTCTTACATTTTGACCATTTTCTACGCCTAATACAGGCATAGAAAATGATGAATAAGGCTGGCCTGTTGGAACGTCCCCTTACCCATAGCAATCCCCTTTTTTAGTCCTGACATGGGCAGAGAAGAGGTCACAGATTGTGCTGCAACATGGCATGAGAAAGAATCTGCGGCAGATATATGCCACATATGTGGTGTATATCTGTTTGTAAATTATCCCCATAGTTCATAAGGTTGAAAAAGAAACATACGTCCATCCAGTTCAGTCTGTTATCCTGCAAGTTGTTCCACAGCAAAAATAAATAAAACATGAGGTGGAAGCCAATTTTCCTCATTTTAGGGAAAAATGTACTGCAATTCTTATGTTGTGTAATTCTTTATTTTTTCCTCCTTGTATTTGTATGGAAAAATAAACGCATATAGAAATAAAAAAAAAGATCTCACCTCAGCCATCTTTTTTTCAAAACTAAATAAACCAAATGTTGATCATCTTTCTGGGTAATGTAGTCTATCCATTCCAGTTATTACTTTAGTTGCCCTTCTCTGAACCCTCTCCAGCTCTATACAATAGTCCATGTGTGGTCTGACTAATGATTTGTAAAGTGGTAGGACTATGTTCTCATCACGTGTATCTATGTACCTTTGGATGCCACCCATAACCTTATTGGTTGCTGACATTGGTTAAGTTAAGTTTGCTGTCCACTAAAATTCCTAAGTCCTTTTCTATATCTGTTTTACTTAGTGTTTGCCATTTAGCATGCACTGGTGACATGTATTTCCCTTCCCATGTGCATAACTTATATTTATCAGTGTTAAACCACATTAGTGAAGGTGACACAATCTGAGTGTGTACCATTTATAACCACCTTCTGTTTTCTATCAGTGAGACAGTTACTTATTCATATACACACATTTCCCCCCAGTCCATGCATTATCACTTTATGTACCAACCTTTTATGTGGCACAGTATCAAACAGTAGCAAATTGTGGTCCGCAATGCATGGGAATCGACCGTGGGGCAGCAACATGCGGATCGTGGACTCATTCATTTGAATGGGGTCCGCGATCTGCATCCGACGCGGTCAGCACCGCAAAAAAAATAGTGCATCCACTACTTTTTTGCGGTGCGGAGGCACGGCCAGAAACAGCACGGAAGCACTCCATAGTGCTTCCGTGGGGTTACGATCCATGCTTCCGCACCACATCTTCAGATTTGAAAACCTATTCAAGTGAATCGGTCCGCATCCGTGATGTGGAATGCACACGGCTGGTGCCCCTTGTATTGTGGACCAACGGCTGTGTGCATTAGTGTTGAGCGCGAATATTCGAATAGCAAATTTTTTTAGCGAATATCGGCACTTCGCTAATTCACGAATATTTTGAATATAGCGCTATAAATTCGCTATTTCGAATATTCGTTTTTGTTTTTTTTTTTATATTTTTTTCTTTCCCACTTCCCAAAAGTAGTTATTACCTGTCCTGAGGATTCCTGGCTTTCTGGCTGCTCCAGTCAGTGCCCATTGCCGCTTCTGCCGACTTCCGTGCTGATGGATATCGCGATTAATATGCGATTTAAATAATTGCATATTGCGATTATTTTTATTTTTTTAACTTAAGGCAACTTTCCTATTGGTTTGATATCTAGAATTAGCGAAGATGACGAATATGACGAATGTATTCGTCATAATCCTCAAAACGAAGATAACGAAATATTCTCCATCTTCGTTTTAGCTCCATATTCGTCAACTTCGCTAATTCTAGCAATCAAATAGGAAAGTTGACTAGAGACAGCTAAGTTTTTAATTCACTATGCTTTTTTTTTTAAATAAATAGAATAATTATAATACTTTTTCTATTCTATTTATTAAAAATAAAACAAGCAAAGTAATATAATCTCATAGCGAATTAAACATGGCTGTCTCTATAGTCAACTTTCCTATTTGATGATTGCTAGAATTAGCGAAGTTGACGAATAGGTAGCTAAAACAAAGATGGAGAATATTTCGTTATCTTCGTTTTGAGGAATATGACGAATACATTCGTCATATTCGCTAATTCTACCAAGCCAACCATAGTAAACCAGGTCTAAGTTGAAATTGCAATGCGATTACTTCGAGTTATATTAATCTATTAAACTTAGAGCTGGGTTTCTAATGGGTTAGCTTGCTAGAATTAACGAAGTTAACAAATATGGAATATAGTACTGCTAAGTTGAAATTGCAATGCGAATAATATAACTTGAAGTAATCGCATTGCGATTTCAACTTAGTACTAGCAAGCTGACCCATTAGCTCTCAGTTGAAATGCGCATTAGAATGTACAGAACATAGCCATATTAATGTGCTGTACTGCAGTTAGTAACAAAATAAAAAATTGGCTATGGTGTATTGTACAGGATATGTACATGACTCTTTTCAGTTGTAGTTGGATCACGACTATTCTGTTATATTATTGAAAAATATATATTATATTTAAACAAAAAATGGAAATTGGAAACAGTCACTAATATATATATATATATATATATATATATATATATATATATATATACACTCACCTAAAGAATTATAGAATTATTAGGAACACCATACTAATACGGTGTTGGACCCCCTTTTGCCTTCAGAACTGCCTTAATTCTACGTGGCATTGATTCAACAAGGTGCTGATAGCATTGTTTAGAAATGTTGGCCCATATTGATAGGATAGCATTTTGCAGTTGATGGAGATTTGAGGGATGCACATCCAGGGCACGAAGCTCCCGTTCCACCACATCCCAAAGATCCTCTATTGGGTTGAGATCTGGTGACTGTGGGGGCCATTTTAGTACAGTGAACTCATTGTCATGTTCAAGAAACCAATTTTAAATTATTCGAGCTTTGGGACATGGTGCATTATCCTGCTGGAAGTAGCCATCAGAGAATGGGTACATGGTGGTCATGAAGTGATAGACATGGTCAGAAACAATGCTCAGGTAGCCCGTGGCATTGAAACGATGCCCAATTGGCACTAAGGGGCCTAAAGTGTGCCCAGAAAACATCCCTCACAACATTACACCACCACCACCAGCCTGCACAGTGGTAACAAGGCATGATGGATACATGTTCTCAATCTGTTTACGCCAAATTCGGACTCATCAGACCAGGCAACATTTTTCCAGTCTTCAACAGTCAAATTTTGGTGAGCTCGTGCAAATTGTAGCCTCTTTTTCCTATTTCTAGTGGAGATGAGTGGTACCCGGTGGGGTCTTCTGCTGTTGTAGCCCATCTGCCTCAAGGTTGTGCGTGTTGTGGCTTCACAAATGCTTTGCTGCATACCTCGGTTGTAACGAGTGGTTATTTCAGTCAACGTTGCTCTTCTATCAGCTTGAATCAGTCGGCCCATTCTCCTCTGACCTCTAGCATCCACAAGGCATTTTCGCCCACAGGACTGCTGCATACTGGATGTTTTTCCCTTTTCACACCATTCTTTGAAAATCCTAGAAATGGTTGTGCATGAAAATCCCAGTAACTGAGCAGATTGTGAAATACTCAGACCGGTCCGTCTGGCACCAACAACCATGCCACGCTCAAAATTGCTTAAATCACCTTTCTTTTCCATTCTGACATTCAGTTTGGAGTTCAGGAGATTGTCTTGACCAGGACCACACCCCTAAATGCATTGAAGCGATGTGATTGGTTGACTAGATAATTGCATTAATGAGAAATAGAACAGGTGTTCCAAATAATTCTTTAGGTGAGTGTGTGTGTGTGTGTGTGTATATATATATATATATATATATATATATATATACACAATACACAGCTGTGTTCAAAATTATTCAACCCCCACTGAAATTGAGTGTTTTGGCCAGTTTGACATTGATTTTGATCAATTTCAGTCATCTTGTTTACAATTAAATCAAAGAGGCACTTGTAAGACAAATATAACATAACATTTATAATGAAATAACCACAAATGTCTTTTCTGTGCTCACATCATTATCAGTTTTATTCGACCCCCAAGTGACATTCAATCTTAGTACTTAGTACAACATCCTTTTCCAGTTATAACAGCTTTTAAATGTGAAGCATAGCTTGACACAAGTGTATTGCAGCGATCTAGCAATCAAATAGGAAAGTTGACTATTTGATATCTTCGCTCATTCTTCATGGGCAAAAGCCTCCAGTTCAGTCACATTCTTAGGCTTGCGCGCTGCAACTGCTTCCTTTAAGTCCCACCAGAGGTTCTCAATCAGATTTAAGTCTGGTTACTGCGATGGCCACTTCAAAATGTTCCAGCCTTTAATCTGCAACCATGCTCTAGTGGACTTGGAGGTATGCTTGGGATCATTGTCCTGTTGAAAGGTCCAACGTCTCCCAAGCCTCAGCTTTGTGACGGACTGCATCACATTTTCATCCAATATCTCCTGGTACTGAAGAGAATTCATGGTACCTTGCACACGCTGAAGCTTCCCTGTACCTGTAGAAGCAAAACAGCCCCAAAGCATGATTGACCCCCCGCCATGCTTCACAGTAGGCAAGGTGTTCTTTTCTTCATAGACCTCCTCCAAACATAGCGTGGATCCATGGGCACAAACAGTTCTAATTTCGTTTCATCAGTCCACAGAACATTATCCCAAAACTTTTGTGGTTTGTCCACATGACTTTTGGCATACTGCAGTCGACTCTTCTTATTCTTTGGAGACAGCAGGGGGGTGCGCCTGGGAGTTCTGGCATGGAGGCCTTCATTACGCAGTGTGCGCCTTATTGTCTGAGCTGAAATTTCAGTACCCGCATCTGACAAATCTTTTTTCAGTTCCTCAGCAGTCACACGGGGACTTTTCTCCACTTTGCGCTTCAGGTAGCCCACAGCAGTCGAAGTCAGCATCTTCTTTCTGCCATGACCAGGTAGCGTTTTAACAGTGCCCTTTGCCTTGAATTCGCGAATGATGCTTCCTATGGTGTCTCTTGGTATGTTTAACATCTTTGCAATCTTCTTATAGCCATTGCCCTTCCTGTGAAGAGAAATCACCTCTTCTCTTGTCTTCCTGGACCATCCTCTTGACTTCACCATGTTTGTAAACACACCAGTAAATGTCTAGAAGGAGCTGAGTATCACAGTCATTTTAAATCTGCCTAATTTGTGCTTATTATGCTTGATTGCTGCTCCTTGACATCCACAGGTGTATTCAATACCTGATTGAAAACACTTGAATGAACCTCTGTTCTTAAGAGTAGCCTTTAAGGGGTTGAATAATTGTGTCAATGAAGAAATCACAAAAAAAAAAAAAACATTTAATTCTGGGTATTACAAAAACAATTGATGTCATCTTAGTTGCATTTGGTTCTTTAAAAATTCCTTGCAAGATTTCATTCTGAACACAATTACAAATGTACACTAAATTCCCTAAAACCCTTTACAGCATTGGGGGTTGAATAATTTTGAACCCAACTGTATAAGCCACTCCCAACAAATATAACATAGAGGCAATTTTTGTATTTTTTTTTTGTTTTTCCACCCAGTGTAAAATCGTGATTCTTCCCTGGTTATATTGGTAGTAGGCTACATGCAAAGGGTAAAAAAAATAAAAAAAATAAAAATAATAATATATATATATATATATATATATATATATATATATATTATATATATATATATATATATATATATATATATATATTCGATATGCGAATATTTAGCTATATTTGACATATTGGGCTATTTGTCTAATCCTGCATATTATCGCAAGAAAAGTTTTTTGGATTAAATGTCTGCAAGAAATGACAGGAATTAGCGTGGATGCGATTAGATTTCAGCGAAAAATAAATGCAGGAATTTTTACAGTTTACGACAAAAAAAATAATCATCCGAATATATTGCTGCGAATATGCAAGTAACGAGTTTTCGAAGGAAAGTTTTTTTTAAGTACTGTATTAACGATTACACGATTATTCGGGTTTAAAAAAAAATTGTGTACATTGCATCATTTCACCGCGCATGTGCAGCCCAGGCTCCCATTCACTTCTATGGAGCCAAGAACTGTACAAATCTGTTGAATGCGTAATGTATTCTAGAAATACAACCATTAGTAACCCAGCTCTAAGTTGAATTCGCAATGAGATTGATACGGGTTATAATAATTGCATTGCGATTACAACTGCTAACACTGCAGCTTTAGAATCTTTCTCTCCAGTTTTTGGGGGATGGACAGCTAAAAGCTTCTATGGGACAGTGTGGACATACTGGGTGATGGTGGTGGAAGTGGTGGTGTTGCTTCCACATCCTCTGTTTGCAGGGTGGCAGGTGCCACTGTCACTCAAGAGTGGGAGGAAGAGGGAGCAGAAGGAGCCTGAGATCTTTCGTGGTTTTTGAGGTGTGTACTCCACTGCAGCTCGTGCTTTGCATTTTGATGCCTGTTCATGCAGGTGGTGCTCAGTTTTAGAACATTTATGCCTCGCTTCAGGCTCTGATTGTACAGCGTGCCAACCACTCACATCTTGTCGTCAGCACATTGTCTGAAGAACTGCCACGCCAGGAACTCCTTGGAGCTGGCTTTGGTGTGCTCAGTCCCTGGGTGCAGAGGGCAGTATCAGGCGTACTGATTAGGGGACTGCCACTCTGCTTTTGCACCCTGCTCCCTCTTTTGCTGTGCGGCTGGTGCTGTGTGACCACCACCTCTTCCTCCGAACTGCACACGTCACTCGCATAGAAACATAGAAACATAGAATGTGTCGGCAGATAAGAACCATTTGGCCCATCTAGTCTGCCCAATATACTAAATACTATGAATAGCCCCAGGCCCTATCTTATATGAAGGATGGCCTTATGCCTATCCCATGCATGCTTAAACTCCTTCACTGTATTTGCAGGGAGAGGCGGTAGTAGATTGGGTGGCTGACAGTGCTTCCAGTTCTTTCACATTGTTTCCCACGTGGTACCCTGCTGAAAGCGCAGAGTTGACACCTGCAGCCCATGGGCACCTGTCTTTCACCTTACCCCCTTGAAAAGCATGACCTTGATTCCATGTGTCGTCTAGGATCTCATCATCCTCCAAATCCTCTTCCACCCACACTTCACCCCTGCTCTCCTTGCCGGTCTGCACACTGCAGAAACCCGCAGCAGTTGGCACCCGTGTTTTGTCATCATTAGAGACGTGCTTCGGTGGTTCTTCCATGTCCACATCCTGAAACATAAGCGGTTGGGCATCAGTGCACTCAATCTCTTCCACTTCTGGGGCAGGGCTAGGTGGATTGCCCACGGAAACCCTGCCAGAGGAGTCATCAAAAAGCATAAAAGACTGCTGCATGACTTGGGGCTCAGACTGCTTGGCTGATTTTCAAGGGGGTAAGGTGAAAGACAGGTGCCCATGGGCTGCAGGTGTCAACTCTGCCCTTTCAGCAGAGTAACACGTGGGAAACAATGTGAAAGAACTGAAAGCACTGACAGCCACCCAATCTACTACCGCCTTCACTTGTTTTAGCCTTACCATTCGTACACCGGTATTTGGGCCTGTCGCCTACTTGCACCTGATGAAGGTGTTTCATTTGGGGGTGTAGCTGGCATGGATCGACCACATCCTCTCCCTGCAACAGGTGCTTCACCAACACAAACAGCACCACGACCAGGGCACGTTCCTTATTTGATGCTCTCCTCATTATTTGAGGTCACCCACTGAACTAACAGACAGATTAACTATATTTATTTTCCTGTCACGTATGCAGTGCAGGTGTACCTCACACCAAAAATGGGAATATGTCACCCACCGAACTAACAGACGGATTAACTTTACTAATTTCCCTGTCATGTATGCGGTGCAAGTGTACCTCACACAAAAAATGGGTATATGTGACCCACTGAACTAACAGACGGATTAACTTTACTAATTTCCCTGTCATGGATGCAGTGCAGGTGTACCTTACACAAAAAATGTTTATATCTCACCCACCAAACTTACAGATGGATTAACTATATTAATTTCCCTGTCACGGATGCAGTGCATTTGTACCTTACTCAAAAAATGGTGATATCTCACCCACCAAACTAACAGATGGATTAACTTCATTAATTTCCCTGTCATGTATGCAGTGCAGGGGTACCTCACACCAAAAATGGGAATATGTCAACCACTGAACTAACAGACAGAGTAACTATTATATTTTTGTGTCAGTGGTACAAAGATGGTGCATTGCACCCACAAAAGATCGCTATAGGTCACCCACAGAATTAACAGTCAGATTTACTATTATATTTCTGTGTCAGGGGTGCATTGTGGGTGTATTGCACCCACAAAAAATCATTATAGACCACCCACAAAACAAATAGCCAGATTTCTAACACTCTCCCTCGCCTCAGCTGCCTGATTCCTGTCTCTGTACTACTCAAAGCTGATGGGCAGTGCTACACGTGATCCAGCTTGAATAGAGGCTAGGTCACATGATGCACCAGCCAATTATAGCCATGACATTATTAGGCATGGCTGAGATGGCTTCTAAGTGCCCACAGCTTAAAAGCTTGTTGATTGGCTGCCCTGCAGCCTTTCAAAAGCTTTATTAAATGCCCAAACACCAAACTCGAACCCGAACTTTTGCTGCAAAGTTCGGTTTCGGGATCGGTCACCCGAACTTGCAAAGTTCATTACGGAACCAAACTTTAAAGCATTGCACATACTGTGTGTGAGCCCTCATCAATATTCATATAACATAATAAATAGAGATGAGTGAATTTATAAGAAATTTAATTTGGTTTGATCCGAATTTATTCACGGTGAATCGCTTAAAAAAACGGCTATTTCCTGGGTTCATAGAGCCTTTATAGTGGTGTAGAACACTGTGCCTTGCATTAACAGTATGACTTGCAGATGACAGGCGTCGCTCTTAGAATCACTGCACACTTCAATTATTTGGGCAGTCACAGGGCCAAAACTGACCAAATAACTCAAGTATAAACTCAGCATTACAGGTCGATGTTAGTGCCAAGAAGAAGCACACTACTTTTACACCGTTGTCAGCTAATTCCTCATAGATGTCTACAGAACCTGTTCCATTAAATGTTTATACAAGAAGAGCCCCCCGACAGAGTGGAGAGGGTGTCAGCAATAAGTTTGTGTTGACGTCACTGATTATTTTGCCCTTCCTCTGATCCCTCAGAACAATAACCCGCAAAAAATGGATCCTGTCTGTTAAGCATCCGCCTTCACTTGGTCAGCATTTGGTCACTAATCCATCAGTATTGCTAATGCCAAAAATGGTCTGGAGGTGGCAGCAGCATCAGGAGGAGGCAACAGAGTGGCACAATGACAGTGTGCGGAGGTGGCAGTAGCATCATCAGGAGGCCACAGAGTGGCACAATGAAAGAGTGTGGAGGTGGCGGCAGCAGCATCAGGAGGAAGCCACCGGGTGGCATAATGGCAGTGTGGAGGTGGCGGAAGCAGCATCAGGAGGCCACAGAGTGGCAAGATGACATAGTGTTGAGGTAGCAGCAGCATCAGGAGACCACAGATTGGCAAGGTTACCTAGAGTGGAGGTGACAGCAGCATCAGGAGACCACAGAGTGGCAAGGTGACATAGTGTGATGTGGAAGCAGCATCAGGAGACCACAGAGTGACCCGATGACAGAGTGAGGAAGTGGGTGGCAATATGAGTACCAGCTGCAGATGGTGGGTGAAAGAGGGAGCACTTGGCATCAGATGTGTGGCATCAGGCAGGTGGCAGAAGAAACCGGTCTCTTTTGTCAAAGTGTTGGTGTGGCACCATAGATGTTCTAGTGTGATACATCAGGCATTGGTGGGTGGAAATCCTGGCTTATCCATGCATGAATTAATCTTGACGACGGTCAGTCTCTTCACATTTTGTGTGGACAGGCGAGTTCTTCTTGGGGTAACTATGGCCCCCGCGACACTAAACACCCGCTCTGATGCCACACTACTGGCTGGGCAGGACAGCTTTTCCAGGGCAAACTATGTTAGTTGCTAATACACTAATATACACCAAAAAAGATAGAATTTTCTCACACACGGCTAATAAGCTTTTTTTCTTTTGCCAAAAAGGGCTTTAGAACATATCCGCTGAACGGCAAATATATATATTTATTTTTTGTCACTAATACATGGCTTTAGAACATATAACTGCACCGCAGAAAGGCAAATAGGCCCTTATTTTTGTCCACTTATACACAAAAGGCTTTAGAATATATAACTGCACCACCGAACGGCAAATATATTTTTCTTTTTTCCACGCTGAACGACAAATATAATTTTCTTTTTTCCACTAATACATGAAACAAAAAGCTGCAGAACATATAACGCCACAGCTGATGGCTAATATATTTTTCTTTTTCCACTAATACACGACAAAAAGAGCTTTCGAACATATAACTGCACCGCTGAACAGCAAATATATTTAAAATGTGCTACTAATGCACAACAAAAAGGGCTTTAAAACATATAACTGCACCCCCACTGAACGGTAAATATATATTTCTTTTGCCTCTAGTACACGACAAAAAGGGCTGTAATTTTTTCACTTCACCAGCTAATTAGCCCTTTTTTCCCCACTAATACAAGCTAAAAAATACTTTAGGACATATAACTGCACCACACAAGGTCAAATAAGACATAGAAATATTTCCGTGTAACAAACCCTGTTAATGGCTGTATCAAACAGCACTTGCACCCCAATAACAAGAATGGTTTGCTGGAATTACATATCTCTATAATGTCAATTTGGGTCCCCAGCCAGTGCAGCACGGTGTAATAGGATTGTTCCTTTTACTCAGGCTGTAACCTACCCTACTGAACCCTGTTCAACATAAATGCTGTGGAATGATTCCTCCCTATACTACCCCTACACCTTGAATAATCTTTCCCTAAACTTGAAAATTGTTTTTTTTTAGCACAATAAAGTCTTTCCTAGCACTGTCCCTAGCTCCTTCTGAAGTCTCTCCTCTCACTAAGCAAAATGGCTGAATCCAAGAAGGCTGAGGCTATTTGTATAGCTGTGACATCAGAGGGCTGGCTGGCTGCTGATTGGCTGCATGCATGGCATTTTGGGTAATCCCGCCTTCCCAGAGTCCCTTACTCCATGTCCTCACACGTGCAGCAGCCATTTTCGGAAAAAATGTGATTTGTTACCACAAAGCGTGAGCAAATTCGGCTTTGGTGCAAATTACATTTTTCCTGAAATTTGGATCGAATTCCACTTCATCAACTTCGATTCCCTCATCTCTTATAATAAACAATAACTTTTTTGTAACAATTGCTGTGGCAGATTCCATGCAATGGGACTAAAAAGAGCAACAGCTAGGGGGTAAAACTCAGTGCCCGGAGTGTGAAGTCTTGATTGCAGGGATATCACCATGAAGCTACTGGCATGCCCTGAAGCAGGTCATGATCCTGTATCAACTATGCATTACCTTGTTACTTATATGTGCAGCTTTATTTATTTTTTTCATTTTAAGAGTTGAAATACCTTACTAAAATTCATGTATTTAACTTAATACTGAGACAGTATACAGTAAAACCCCATTCATGGTAGTTGCAGGCAGTCAGCATGCTATCTTTTTAATCCACAGTATGTCTAATTTAAGCATCAGATTTGGTGCTCTGTATGAAAATGATAAAACTGCTATAAAAATACTAAGAGATTATTCAAAACAGATTTTGGACCTAGAATTGACTTGATAAAAGTTTTAGATTCACACTAATCCTTGTTTCATCACACATTTTTGGCGCTCAGGTCATGGTATCATTGCAACACTTAAAACAGCAACTGCAAATTCAATTTCTCCTGTAACAAAAATTGTAACCCTGTGATGTTTGCTACATCAAGTGATGCATTCCAATAATTAAAATGATTTCTAGATAGTCTTTAAAGAAGACTTGTCATGTTCTCACACAAGTTCAACAGGCTGCAGTTCTTTGCAGCCAAATTGTCACTGACTCTAGTAATGTTTTTCTTTTACTTCTATTTTCTTCCATTCCACTGCTATTAGTTTCTGTGAAGTGAATGTGGGTGATCCCCAGTGATCAGTGACAATAGCTGAGGTGACATCGCATTGACACTAATTACTGGGGACTAGCCACCGGACAATTCACTGCTAATGTGCACCAAAGCTAATAGCACTGATAGAAGCAAACCAGGGAAAGCTAGAAGTAAAAGAGAATGATTGCTAGAGTCAGTGATGCTTTAGCTGCAAAGGTATCTGGCCTGTTGAACTTCTGCAAAGACAGGGCATGTCTTCTCTAAGGCAGTTCTCTTGGTGGAAAGGGAGACTTTTTTTTAAAGATAAGCATTAAGCATTACCTTTCTGTGCTCTAGTTGCTGCTCTGGTCCCTGCAGCTCTCCATTTCCTTGGTCCTAGCTCAATACACAGGAAATGGCTGGAAATACACACTGAGTCAATCCCTGGCCATAATGGTGGTCAGCTTCAGCCAGTTATTGGCTGGGTGGGCATTTCTAGCCATTTTATTTGTGTCAAGTCAGGACTAGGAAATAGAGAGCCGTGGGGACCGGAGTAAGATTGGAATTACAGTAAAGCATGGTTGGTTTATTTTTTTTATTTTATTTTACTCATTGTAGCCCATTTTAACAAATAAACATATAAAAAAAATTCTTCCCCGGAAAACTCTTTAACCTCTTAACTAGGGTTGAGCGAACCCGAACTGCAAAGTTTGGGTCCGTACTGAACTTTGCGAGATTGGGTACCGAGACCTGAACCTGGACTTTTTCACTAAAGTTCAGGTTTGGGTTCGGTGTTCGGGTAATTTTATTAGTTTCCATTATAACATGGTTATAACGGTAAATAATAGCATTCTTAAGACAGAATGCTAAATAAAATGGCCACTGAGGGGTTAAAAATAATTTTTAAAAAAACCTCACCTCATCCACTTGATCGTGCAGCCGGTATTCTCTTCTTTCTGAAGGACATGCAAAAGGACCTGCGGTGATGTCACCGTGCTCACCACATGGTGAGAGCAGTGATGTCATCGCAGGTCCTTTTGCAGGTCCTGCAGAAAGAAGAAAAAAGAGGATACCAGTTGTGCCAACACGTGGATGGAGTGAGTTTTTTTTTAAATTATTTTTAAACCCTCAATGGCCATTTTATTTAGCATTCTGTCTTAAGAATGCTATTATTTTCCGTTATAACCATGTTCGGGTTCGGGGTCAAGTTCGGGTCAAGTCTGTGTCAAGTTCAGGTCCCGAATGCAAACTCTGACCTGAAGTTCGGGCGACCCCGGTGAACCTGAACTTCCACGGGTTCGCTCATCCCTACCCTTAATACATAATGTCATACATGTACACCAAAAACAGTAGTGGGTCCAAAACAGAGATAAAATGTAAGAGAAATATTTGCATCTCTTCTGTATTTTGGACCCACTCCTTCTTTTAGATTACAAATACTGATCAAATACTGACTGTTTTAAAGAGGCCTTACGGATGCTCGAAATACAGGATCCTTTTTTCATTATTATTTTTCTGTCCATCTGAAGGGTAAGAAGAATGGAAGAATAAATGGTGATGTCAACATGGACAAACAGGGACAATAGTGGCCCCATGACAGATTTGAGGGGGCAGCAGCTTTGACAGTGACAATAGACACCCCATGATGAAGTAGAGGGGGGGCGGGGCAGCAACAGTGGCATACAGCACAAGACGGTTGCAGATCACAGTAGTAGCAGAACCAAAAAACAGCAGTGTAATGCACATCCTTTAAAAAAATGTACATGTACAGTACATATCAGTAAGCCAAGTGCTGCTCCCTCCCTAACCCCCCCCCCCCATTATGCCTCTCAGCCCAATTTATGCCTCAGCCCCCCCCCCCCATATTATGCCTCTCAGCCCCCTGGCAGCCTGGCTATTATGCCCTGACTGCCCCGAGCAGCCTCAGATAAAATAAATAAAACACTTACCTCTCCTGCTCCTGGATGCCGCCGCCGCTCCTCACTGGCACCTTCAGAGATCTTCTTCCTCCTGCTGTCCGCTGGCACGCACAGAGTGACATCACAGAGCGACTCACGCTGTGCGCAGCCCTGCACAGCAGACAGCCGAGAACCAGGAAGCGGTGAGTAGAGATCCTTCACCGCTTCCTGGTCCTCCAGTAATAATCAGCGCTTCCAAAATGGAATAGCTGATTAGTATTCACAGCGTTAAAGGGAAATCAGCGAGGGGGGTGGGACCCGGGAGCACAGAGGTCACAGAAGCTCAGTTTTGACGCTTGATTAGGATGTGCCCAGGCACACCCGGCACACCCCGTGAGCAAGCCTATGCGCCTGTATAGTGGTGTAGAATATTGTGCCTTGCTGTAACATGCATAGAGAGTCTGCTGTGGTAGTGAAACAATACTGTGAGTCAGTATGACACACACGACAGGCGTCGCTCTTAGAATCACTGCATACTTCACTTATTTGGGCTAATATGCGCCAAAAATGGCTGTAATTTTATCACTTCACCACACAATGGCAATTAAAATACTTTTTTTTGCCACTAAATTGCACGCCAAAAAAGCTTTAGAACGTATAATTGCACTGCTGAATGGCCAAACAGGTTTTAGAACATATAACTGCACCGCTGAATGGAAAATAATCCTTTTTTTTTGCCATTCGAGAATTCATGATCTCCAGTTATTATTTTCTTGAAAATCGTCAATCGGAAAACTTGCGATAAAAATTCGCAATACGAAAATTCGTGATCAATGCTACTCCTAAAGTCAAAGATATTGCAGCCTTCTCATTGGCCCACAAGCAAGAAGCAGTGAGGGATCATGGGTACTGATGAAAAAAAATCTAGAATATTCTTGATTACGAAGATATAGCACTATATTCTAGATATTCACGAATTCTTAGAGTGCCAATATTCGCGATAAAAGTTCACTATTAGAATATTTGCAATCAACACTATTGTGGAGCCCTGACTGCTGCAAAGGGGTGCAGGCCTTAGGAGATGCAGCAGTTGCTGTGTCAGGCTGCAACATGGTTTTCCCGAGCCACTTTATGGTGATGTTTCATGTGCTGAAGCAGGGCCATTGTGCCAACATTAGTACCCTGGCCGCGCTTCACCTTCTGCCCACACATCCTGCATACCGCCACCCTAAATTCCCACACTGGCGAGTATGGCATTTTCCCTTCACCACTACCGGATGCCTGCCTGACACTGCTTTTATGAACTCATGCACTGCTAGTGTGTTCCTCACAGGTAGTCTCCTTAATAGCAGACAGTGTACCCCTCCCGCTGCTTTCAAGCTGCTGTCTCATTGGTATGCTTGCACCCTGTAGTCTCATGGGCATGTTGCCAACCTCACCCGCTGATGATGATGCTCCCTTTTCAGATGGCTCCCATGTACGATCAGCTGCATCATCATCTACATCTGTTTGTGTCACCCTCACCTGTCTCTTGCACACGTTCCTGACCTCTCGCAACACGTGTTTCCACCGTGTGTCATCATTGGTGGTTGCATGCCTAGAGGAGTCCGCGCAGCAAACCTCTCCTACAAGTCTTTACTGGCCTGTAAGTTGCTGACTGTCCCCACAAAGCTCATCTTTGTTGAAAAGCAGAGCAGAGCCGATAGCTAGCATTACTTGGCTTGCAGAAGGAGCAGCAAAAGCAAGAGGTAGGTTCAGGAAAGGTGAGGACACAGAGGCAGTTCCTGGGCGATGCAAACTGAGCATGGTGTCAGAGGAACTCACTGATTCCTGGCTGTGTGTATCTGTTGTCACCTGAGATGATGGTGAAGAGTGAGTCAACCATTCCTATACAGCTGGATTGTTGTTCAAAACATGACCACTGGATGATAGCAACAGCTCTGGCCTGTTTCTGAAACTGCTGCTACCATCCCCCTTCTTTTGCTGCTAGTTGTGCTGGCTACAGCAACTTTTTTGCCACTTCCTTTGGCTGGCCTAGGCAACTGTCTGTTGGCCATAGTGTACAGTAATTGTATCAGTAATGTAACAGCTTAACTAAGGTTGCGGCAGAAGTTTAACAAGATAAATGTGGTAATAGATTTGACCACCCTAAAACACTGAGGCACAGTAATTCTATGTATAAACTAACAAATGAACTGGAAATGTGGCACCAGTTCAACAAGATGCACACCACAATATATTAGATCGCCCTTTAATGCTGAGACACAATAATTATCAAGTATAAACTAATTAATTGACGGAATGTGGCAGCAGTTCAACAATATGCACATGGTGATTACACCTTACCTGCACTGTCCCTGCTGTCTCCCTAGAGACTCTAAAAACTCTCCCTATGATCTCCCTAAACTGTCCTTGCACTCTTCCTATACACTTTTATTCCATAAATAGCTTTCTGCAACACTGTCCCTAGCGCATTAGCGCTTGTCACATCTCTCCCTATGCTCAGCTTACAGTGAAATGGTGGAGACCGAGCGGGATGAGGGTTTTATAGGGCTGTGATAGAGGGTAGCTACATACCTGCTGGCTGCACAGCATTATTGTTCATATCGCGTTCCCAAGCTTCTTACTTTCACTTTGTAATATTTGCAGCACCCATTTTAGTAAAAACAATTCATTACCACGAAGCAGGAGGGAATTCGGATTCATAGCGAATCAATTGTTTTCCTAAACTTCGGATCGAACTGAAGTGCGAATGTTTCGATTCGCTTAACACTATCTGCCATATTTTCTCCAGCTCTCTCTAAACACATACAACTACTGTGTGATTCAAACCTGTCTCTTGTAGACTACTGTGTTTCTACTCTCCTCATTATCTGTACTCTGATACAGTACAGTCTGTGTGATTTGCTGTCTTTGAAAACTATGATGCTTTCTTCCCTCTACACTCTAAATTGCTATGTACACTATCTTCTCCCTCCCTGCTGGTGAGCGGAAGAAGAAGGATTTTCAGAATACACAGCAAGGAGCAATGCGCTGCCCGATGTCAGAAGCATAAATGTGACTAAGTTAGTGAAGGAGTTACATAGGCTATAGAAGCAAAATGCTAGATTTTTATTTTATAAAGACTATTTAGAAAGTTGTTTAAATTTTTCTTTTCGAAAGTAAATGAACAATAAAAGATAAAAAAAAAATCAGACCATAGGTGTCCCTAGCCCTCCAAGAGGTATTCCAGTTGTAACATAGGATAAGGGATACACTTTCACACAGATCACAAAAACAGAGACTAAATGCCTATCACTGTAATCAAAAATGAATGGATTGGCAGTTTTGTCTTGTGCACTACTGCTCCATTGGGGAGGAAGTTACTCTGTGAATTCCGTTTCTGGATTTATGTACGTCCATTCCGCAAGAAAATAGAACATGTCCTATTATTGTCCACATTATGGACAAGATAGTGCTGTTCTATTAGGGGCCAGCTGTTTCATTCCGCAAAATACGGAATGCACACGGATGTCATCTGTATTTTTTGTGGATCCGTTTTTTTGCCAGTGCAGTGATTAGTTACAGGAGTCAGGTGCAGTACACAGGCATTTTACCGTGGCAGCCAAAATATTAAGTTCCAGCTGCAGCCTGACGGAAAAAACAGGGTGTTGGTGATGGATCAAATAGTGATCAGGATGGTGAGTTAAAAAATTTTTTTTCATTTTTATTTTAACAGCATACCTGTAATTTGGCCTCAAAAATTTGAACTTAGGCACCCCCTTCAAGCTCAGTACTTAGATACCATAACAATACCAAGCTCTGTACTTAGATAAGGTAACTAGTGATGAGCGGGAGGTGCCATATTCGATTTAGCGATATTTCGCGAATATTCGATTGAATATGTGTCATATATTCATCAAAATCGAATATTTTATCAATATTCTATATATTTAAAATGTTATGCAAATTAATATTTCCATTGCGAATTAAACTTAGAGCTGAGTTCCTAATGGTTTTAACTTGCATTGCTAGAATTGGAAAAGATAACGAATATCACAAATATAGCACTATACTATCAATCTTCGTTATATTCTAGCAATACTACCATTAAGAACTCAGCTCTAAGTTTAAATCGCAATGCGAACATATACTCGCATTGCGAATTCAACTTAAAGCTGGGTTCCTAATGGTTGTATTGCTGGAATATAACGAATATCACAAATATAGCACTACATCTCAATCTTCGTTATATTCTAGCAACAACCATTAGGAACTTAGCTCGAAGTTTAATTCGCAAAGCGAACATATAATTGCATTGTGAATTGATCTTAGAGCTAAGTTCCTAATGGTTGTATTGCTAGAATATAACGAAGATGACAAATATCACAAATTCACTAATATAGCACTATATTCTCAATCTTCGTTATATTCTAGCAGTAGCAACACAACCATTAGGAATAGGAACCCAGCTCTAAGTTTCATTCGCAAAGCGAACATATAGTCACATTGAGAATTGATCTTACATAGTGTTGCGCGAACAGTTTGAGCATAGTTTGGGTTTGTACCGAATTTTGGGGTGTTCGGGACCCGAACCCAAACATTTTCAGAAAAGTTCGGGTTCGGGTCCGTTGTTCGGCGATTTCTTCCCGCTTTCTGAAGGGCTGCACAGCAGCCAATCAGCTAGTGTTTTAATTTTTACCCTAAGAAGCCATCACAGCCATGCCTACTAATGGCATGGCTGTGATTGGCCAAGTGCAGAATGTGACCCAGCCTCTATTTAACCCGGAGTCACGTAGCGACGCACGTCACGCTGCTCTGATTAGTGTAGGGAGAGGACACAGCTTCTGTGAGGGCGAGATTAGGCAGGGAAAAGTCAGCAAAAATAACTAATGAAGTGATTGATCTACAGCTGTGAATGATTCAACTTTTTTTTGGGGTGATCGGCGACCATTTTATGACTTGTGGTGAACCAGCACAAGTTGCCACCAAGTCCATCAATCCATCAATACTAGTTGTTTTTTTTTTGCTATATCCTACATCAGGGGCTTGGCTGTGCTAATTGTCACCCCTAGAAACTCAGGATAGCAATTTCTATATTTTATTAAGGGGTTAAATTCAATTGCAAAAATAGCAATCCCCTAAATCTGGTGTCCCAGCTGTGGCTAGCGAAGTGTAATACCGTCTTCTGTCTAGCAAAGGATAGATAATTTTCTGTGGTGAAATTCAATTGCCAAAATAGCAATCCCCTAAATCTGGTGTCCCAGCAGTGGCTGGCAAAGTACAGGTTGGGCCATTTATATGGATACACCTTAATAAAATGGGAATGGTTGGTGATATTAACTTCCTGTTTATGGCACATTAGTATATGTGAGGGGGGAAACTTTTCAAGATGGGAGGCCATTTTGAATCAAACTTTTGTTTTTTCAATAGGAAGAGGGTCATGTGACACATCAAACTTATTGGGAATTTCACAAGAAAAACAATGGTGTGCTTGTTTTTAACGTAACTTTATTGTTTCATCAGTTATTTACAAGTTTCTGACCACTTATAAAATGTGTTCAATGTGCTGCCCATTGTGTTGGATTGGCAATGCAACCCTCTTCTCCCACTCTTCACACACTGATAGCAACACCGCAGGAGAAATGCTAGCACAGGCTTCCAGTATCCGTAGGTTCAGGTGCTGCACATCTCGTATCTTCACAGCATAGACAATTGCCTTCAGATGACCCCAAAGATAAAAGTCTAAGGGGGTCAGATAGGGAGATCTTGGGGGCAATTCAACTGGCCCACGATGACCAATCCACTTTCCAGGAAACTGTTCATTTAGGAATGCTCGAACCTGACACCCATAATGTGGTGGTAAAAGGGTATATTTTGTTCTGGGGTGAAATTCAATTGCCAAAATAGCAATATCCTGAATCTGGTGTCCCAGCTGTTGCAGCCAAGTTTTAATCTGTCCGTAAAAGGGTATATTTTGTTCTGGGGTGAAATTCAATTGCCAAAATAGCAATACACTGAATCTGGTGTCCCAGCTGTTGCAGGCCAAGTGTTAATCTGTCCGTAAAAGGGTATATTTTGTTCTGGGGTGAAATTCAATTGCCAAAATAGCAATACCCTGAATCTGGTGTCCCAGCAGTTGCAGGCCAAGTGTTAATCTGTCCGAAAAAGGGTAAATTTTGTTCTGGGGTGAAATTCAATTGCCAAAATAGCAATACAATAAATCAGTGGTTTAAGCTGTGGCTGTCAAAGTATAATATTGTCCGCCAAAACATATATTTTGTTCTGGGGTGAAATTCAATTACCAAAATAGCAATACCCTGAATCTCGTGTCCCAGCTGTTGCAGGCCAAGTGTTAATCTGTCCGTAAAAGGGTATATTTTGTTCTGGGGTGAAATTCAATTGCCAAAATAGCAATACCCTGAATCTGGTGTCCCAGCTGTTGCATGCCAAGTTTTAATCTGTCCGTAAAAGGGTATATTTTGTTCTGGGGTGAAATTCAATTGAGAAAATAGCAATACCATAAATTAGTGGTTTCAGCTGTTGCTGGCAAAGTATAATATTGTCCGCCAAAACATAAATTTTGTTCTGGGGTGAAATTCAATTGCCAAAATAGCCATACCCTGAATCTGGTGTCCCAGCTTTTGCAGGCCAAGTGTTAATCTGTCCGTAAAAGGGAATATTTTGTTCTGGGGTTAAATTCAATTGCCAAAATAGCAATACCCTGAATCTGGTGTCCAAGCTGTTGCAGGCCAAGTGTTAATATGTCCTTAAAAGGGTATATTTTGTTCTGGGGTGAAATTTAATTGCCAAAATAGCAATACCATAAATCTGGTGTCACAGCTGTGGCTGGCCAAGTATAATATTGTCCGCCAAAACATATATCTTGTTCTGGGGTTAAATTCAATTGCCAAAATAGCAATACCCTGAATCTGGTGTCCCAGCTGTTGCAGGCCAAGTGATAATCTGTCCGTAAAAGGGTATATTTTGTTCTGGGGTGAAATTCAATTGCCAAAATAGCAATACCCTGAATCTGGTGTCCCAGCTGTTGCAAGCCAAGTTTTAATCTGTCCGTAAAAGGGTATATTTTGTTCTGGGGTGAAATTCAACTGCCAAAATAGCAATAGCCTGAATCTGGTGTCCCAGCTGTTGCAGGCAAAGTGTTAATCTGTCCGTAAAAGGGTATATTTTGTTCTGGGGTTAAATTCAATTGCCAAAATAGCAATACCATAAATTAGTGGTTTCAGCTGTGGCTGTCAAAGTATAATATTGTCCGCCAAAACATATATTTGGTTCTGGGGTGAAATTCAATTACCAAAATAACAATACCCTGAATCTCGTGTCCCAGCTGTTGCAGGCCAAGTGTTAATCTGTCTGTAAAAGGGTATAATTTGTTTTGGGGTGAAATTCAATTGAGAAAATAGCAATACCATAAATTAGTGGTTTCAGCTGTTGCTGGCAAAGTATAATATTGTCCGCCAAAACATAAATTTTGTTCTGGGGTGAAATTCAATTGCCAAAATAGCCATACCCTGAATCTGGTGTCCCAGCTTTTGCAGGCCAAGTGTTAATCTGTCCATAAAAGGGAATATTTTGTTCTGGGGTTAAATTCAATTGCCAAAATAGCAATACCCTGAATCTGGTGTCCAAGCTGTTGCAGGCCAAGTGTTAATATGTCCGTAAAAGCGTATATTACACTCAAGGTGTTTATACAAGTGCTGAGTGGGTCATTTTCATTAACTTCACACGCTACCGTGCACCTTCCATTGTATTTCTATCCGTTAAAGGGTATATTACACAAACTGTTAAAAATAAAATACAATTGCTGAAGGCATAATCCTACATATTTTTTCTCACGCTATTGTGCATCTCCAAGTGTAAATCTGTCCATAAATGGATACCTTTCATCCAGGGCCTGAATACTAGCCCTAAAAGAGATATTTCCCTAAATCAGTGGTTACTGCTGTGCCTGGATTAGTGTAATACGCTACATAAATAAATAGGCAGATAGTGTTAGGTGCCTGTAAAAAAAGGCCCTAATTTGAAATCAATACATTGGGCCAAATATTTTTTTTTGTTATTGTGGTGCTTGGTGAACGGTAACAATGTGGAAAACATTTACTAAGGGACGCGGATGCGGTCATGGTGGTGTTAGTGTACCCTCTGGTGCTGGGAGAGGACGTGGCCATTCTGCCACAGCGACACGTCCTAGTGAACCAACTACCTCAGGTTCCAGTACCCGCCAGAATTTACAGCGATATTTGGTGGGGCCAATGCCATTCTAAGGATGGTAAGGCCTGAGCAGGTAAAGGCGCTAGTCAATTTTGTGGCCGACAGTGGATCCAGCACGTTCACAACATTATGTCCCACTAAGTCTTCTGCAGAAAGCGCACAGGTGGCGCCTGAAAACCAAGCCCATCAGTCTGTCACATCACCCTATGCATATCAGGGAGACTGTCTGAGCCTCAAGTTATGCAGCAGTCTCTTATGCTGTTTGAAGACTCTGCTGGCAGGGTTTCCCAAGGGAATCCAACTAGCCCTTCCACAGTGGTGGAAGACATAAAATGCACTGATGCACAACCACTGATGTTTCCCGATGATGAGGACATGGGAATACCAGCTCATCGGAGTCCGCACGTCTCTGATGATGACTAAACACAGGTGCCAACTGCTGCGTCTTTCTGCAGTGTGCAGACCGAACAGGAGGTAAGAGAGGAAGACTGTATGGAAGACGATGCAGGGGACGATGAGGTACTAGACCCCACATGGAATGGAGGTCATGCCACTGACTTTCATAGTTCAGAGGAAGAGGCAGTGGTGAGACCGAGCCAACAGAGTAGCAAAAGAGGGAGCAGGGGGCAAAAGCGGAACAGCCGCCACCAAGAGAGTCCGCCTGCTACTGGCCACCGCCAGCAGGGACCGAGCACCCCAAAGGCAGCTTCAAGGAGATCCCTGGCATGGCCCAGGAGGAGGAGGAGGATGAGTGGTCATTTTTAGCACTTTCAGGCCAGTCTGTTAGAAGTGCCTCAGACGGAGGTTTTTTGCAACAGCAGAGGCCAGGTACAAATGTGGCCAGCCAGGGCCCACTACTGGAGGACGAGGAGGAGGTGGAGGAGGATGAGGATGAAGTAGGTTCACAGTGGGGTGGCACCCAACACAGCTCAGGCCCATCACTGGTGTGTGGCTGGGGGGATACGGAGGACGATGACGATATGCCTCCCACAAAGGACAGCTTGTCCTTACCTCTGGGCAGCCTGGCACACATGTGCGACTACATGCTGCAGTGCCTGCGCAACGACAGCAGAGTTGCCCACATTTTAACGTGTGCGGAATACTGGGTTGCCACCCTGCTGGATCCCCGGTACAAAGACAATGTGCCCACCTTACTTCCTGCACTGGAGCATGATAGGAAGATGCGCGAGTACAAGAGCACGCTGGTAGACGCGCTCCTGAGATCATTCCCAAATGTCACAGGGGAACAGGTGGAAGCCCAAGGCGAAGGCAGAGGAGGAGCAAGAGGTCGCCAACGTAGCTGTGTCACGGCCAGCTCCTCTGAGGGCAGGGTTAGCATGGCAGAAATGTGGAAAAATTTTGTCTCCACGCCACAGCTAACTGCACCATCACCTGATACGGAACATGTTAGCAGGAGGCAGCATTTCACTAACATGGTTGAACAGTACATCTGCACACCCCTCCACGTACTGACTGATGGTTCGGCCCCATTCAACTTCTGGTTTTCCAAATTGTCCACGTGGCCATAGTTAGCCTTTTATGCCTTGGAGGTGCTGGCCTGCCCGGCGGCCAGCGTTTTGTCTGAACGTGTATTCAGCACGGCAGGGGGCGTCATTACTGCCAAACGCAGCCGCCTGTCCATAGCCAACGTGGACAAGCTGACGTTCATAAAAATGATCCAGGCTTGGATCTCACAGGACCTGTCCCTCCCTTGTGCAGAATAGACATTTATAACTGCCTCCCCCTAAACCATGTATTCTTGTACTCCGGGGCACTTCTTTATTGAATCCTCATTTTATTAACTTTACCATGATCTTGCAGTGCAACCCAAAGTTGAATGAACCTCTCATCAATCTGGGCACCGGGGCCAAAATAATTGAAAGTGGCCTGTTACAATGGTGGGTGACATGAAGCCTGAACCTCTGCCATGCGACCTCTCTCCTCTGTCTGGGTGCCTTGGGCTAAATATCTGGAAGTGGCCTTCTCCAGTGGTGGGTGATATGACGCCTCATTCCATTTGTTTGCAGTGCATTTACCTACATTTTGCTGCCTTTTGCAGCCCTCTAGCCCTTTCCTGGACTATTTTACAGCCTTTTTAGTGCCCAAAAGTTCGGGTCCCCATTGACTTCAATGGGGTTCGGGTCGAGTTCGGATCCCGAACCCGAACATTTTCGGGAAGTTCGGCCGAACTTCTCGAACCCGAACATCCAGGTGTTCGCTCAACTCTAATCTTAGAGCTAAGTTCCTAATCGTTGTATTGCTAGTATATAACGAATATGACGAATATCACAAATATAGCACTATATTCTCAATCTTCGTTATATTCTAGCATTTAGCAACAACCATTAGTAACTCAGCTCTAAGTTTTATTCGCAAAGTGAACATATAATCGCATGGTAATTAAACTTAGAGCTGGGTTCCTAATGGTTGGCTTGCTAGAATATAACGAAGATTGAGAATATAGTGCTATATTCGTGAATTCTTTATATTCGTATTCAATTTTAGCAATACAATCATTAGGAACCCAGCTCTAAGTTGAATTTGCAATGCGAGTAATTCAGGTTATATTAATCGCATTGCAATTACGACTTAGTCAAATTTGTGAGATCGAGATTCTAACATCCGACAGTACATTTTAGCATGGAGCCGTTCCCATGCACACGGGAAGTCGGCAGTAGCGGCAACGGGCATTGACTGGAGCACGCAGAATGCCAGGAATCCCCCGGACAGGTAAGAACAGCTTTCGGGAAGTGGTAAGACAAGTTAGACAAGCAGAGAGCAACAAGGATTAACATCTTTAAAAAAAAATAAAAAATATTCGAAATAGCGAATATATAGCGCTATATTCGCAGATTTGCGAAATGCCGATTTTCTCAAAAAATATTCGCTATTCGAATACTCGTGCTCAACCCTAAAGGTAACAGAACCAAGCTCTATGCATAGATACAGCAAAAGAACTCTGTTACACACATACTTCTACACATGCCAGAACTATTTCATGCATACTGTCATACATGCAGTCTCCCTTTCATACACACACTGTCATACATGCAGTCACCCTAACATACACACACTGTTATACATGTAGGCAACCTTTCATACACACACTGTCATACATGCATGCACCCTTTAATATACACACTGTCATACATTCAGGCACCCTTTCATACACACTATCATACATGCAGAAACCCTTACACACACACTGTTATACATGTAGGCATCCTTTCATACAGACACTGTCATACATGCAGGTACTCTTACATACACACACTGTCATACATGCAGGCACTTTTTTAAACAAATTAAAATACATGTAGATTTCTTCCTCACCTCATGGCCCTCTGTGTTGCTAGTTGTGTACCCAGGTCCTGAGCCAGGCTCCTCCCCCTCACAGCAGTTGGGCTGGGCTCCAGACTGATCACACAGGCAACAGTCCTTCTAGCAAAGCTGCCTCATTGGGGAGATCCTGTCAGTGCTATTGACTGATTTAGTCCAATCAGCACTCCTGGTCAGAGTAAGGCTGTTTCCACATGATCTAATGTACATAAAATCATGGCAAAATGTGGCAAATTCAAAATGTGGAAACAGCCCTACTAACCAGGAGAGCTGATTACACAAAACTTGTCAGTTCCCATGAATCAGCGCTGGTGTGGAGCCCTCCTTCTTATTTGTGATGAATCGTAGGCAGCATGCATCCTAATGTGTACAGGGGGCAGAGCTTATGGCAGACAGCTTCTAAGCAAGGAAGCTCACTTGCTGGTTCAGGGGCCTACCGAGGATTTCCCCGGCTCTCCGGTGGGCCAGTCCGAGCCTGGCCCCACCAATCCCTCTCTTCTAGTTGCCTCTCCCCATGAATAAGTGAACAGTGAGCTGCTTGTGACAAAGCAATTTCCCACCAAGGAATTAATTCAGTTTATCTTCACATTCATCTCTATGGAACTGGTGAAAGAATGGAGCTTGCATTCGGCTATCTCCAGTAGTCCACAAAAAAATTAAAAAAACTGAAGTTGGTATCCCTTCTTTGTATTAGAGTTGGAGCATAGAGTCACATTGCTCCTAAGCAGTGAAGTGTAAAATTAAATTAATCTTAAATTAACATGTGCCATGGGTATAGTTAAGACTTGGAAAATGTTTCGTTCAGAGAAATAGCGAACGCTACAGTAAAAAAATTCCTTTTTATTAGATAATTTTATAGATGTCACAGAGCATAGCAAGTTACACCACTATATGCCTATAATTATAACTTCTTACCAGTGACTGACTGCACAACACACATTGTTCTATGCAAGTATAGACAGCTGTTTCTATTGACTGACCAACACTGGTTCATTACAGCCCATCTGTCATGAGACAGTTAAACAATAATTACATAACTACAAGGGGTTAAGCATTACTTTTGTCCAATCAGTATCACAGCGAGAGGTCTTGACAATGCTGATTACATAAGAGCACAGAGAGGCAGCAGTTCCAGCACACCGCTGCTCCTGGCCCATTCATTCAGTAGGTGGTATTAGTAGGCAGTTTCCAAACTGTGGTTTGAAGGAACATTTGCTGGCTTGTTTTTTTTTGCAATCAGTTTAACCCTTGTAAACATATTTGAATAACTGTGGTTAGTATCTTGAATCTCCAGAACATTTTTAAACGTTCTTTATATTTGTTTGGTAAATGGTATAGTATAATGTATCATAAAATTAACAATACTCCTTTCTTTATCTTCAAGGTCAGAAACCAATATTATTTGAGAAATGGAAAGTGACACTAACTTTTGTGCAAAGTGAGGCTTTAGTATGTTCACATGGGGAAAATGTGCCACTGATACTGCAGCCGACAACAGGTGTTTTCCACTGCATGATCTACATTCAAAGTACCATTAACAGCAACCCACTGGATTTATCAAAACTAGTTTAAAATAAAACTGTTGTAGTTGCCCATAGCAAGCAATCAGATTCCACCTTTTATTTTCCAAAGGAACTCTGAAAAATGAAAGGGTAACTAAGCCAATGTTCCTTTACACCAGTTTTGATAAATCACTCCCATTTACTTCATGTACGCACCTTCGGCACGAGTGTTTTTTTTTTATTCAGCAGATTCTTTAAGAAATGCTTGAGTAGTGACATGTTACTCCTTTGAAGCAGATTTGATGGTGATTTTCCATAGAAATCAATGGGGAAGCATAAAAAGTGCCCTGAAAAACTACTAAAACGCTTATAAAAAGCCCACTTAAATAACCACTGAAACACAAAATCACAACCAAAATTATCTCTTTTCAGTTACTGATCGTGCTACTAATCTCCATCTCTTTTTTATTTTTTTTAAATCAGGTCATTTTTATCAAACCAATAATCTCTATTTTGTATTTTCAACTCCGTTCAAAATCAAAACTGTCACAAAGTGAAAAATGACAAGGGACAGTAAATAAAAATCTCCAAATTTCTCCCCTCTGAAACAGAGCCCCCACAATTCCCATGACACCCAGGTATTAACAAAGTAGAGATCATCTAGTATACCGCAATGCAATTATAGACAGCCTTATACAGATGGCACATCATTGGTATAGAAATATATAAAGAAAGTGACATAAATATGACATATCAAAACTAAAAAAGGTACATATTGTCCATCTCTCCATATGCTATCCCATATTGAATATTCAATCTCGCAATAATGTTAGATGATAACCAGTGTTGGTCGAGCACTTGTGCTCATGTACTCAGGAAGAACACTTTGTGATGCTCGGCACAATGGAAGTCAATGGGAGAACCCAAGCATTAAACCAGGCACCCCCTGCTCTGAAGAGGGGAGGGTTTCAGGACTCTAGTTCAGTATAGGAGTCCTTGCTCTGACTCCATATATAGCTATATCCATATACAGAGTCAGTGCTTGGGGACACCCCGTGTATTGAAATATATTTTCTGAAAATTTTCTGCTGGGATTTGATCTCCCAACGTTGTACATTAGAGGCAAGGATCTTAGCCACTCAGCTATAAAGCTGAATGCTAAACTGTGTCAGAAAAACCTCATAGTAATTTCTGATGTAGTGAGTATTCTTATTCAGAACAAGACTTATTTTATTCTGTGCAGCTTAACATGTAGCTCTATAGTGTAGTGGTTAACATCCTTGCCTCTAATGTACAATGTTGGGAGTTAAAATCCTGGCAGAAACATTTCAGGAATAGAGATTAAATTTATATATTTTATATGTTTTTTTAGTAATTGTAAAAAATGTATGGCACAAAATAAATGTGTAATTAAAAAAATTAAATAAAGTATATGTATATATATATATATATATATATATATATAATCATACTTCTGATATATATGAATACATATTATGTGGAGAAATACTACTGGTGCTTTTAGCGATAATATATTTACATATATTATGATATATTATATAATAATATATGTAAAAATATTATGGCTAAAAACATATATACACTCACCTAAAGAATTAATAGGAACACTATACTAATACGGTGTTGGACCCCCTTTTGCCTTTAGAACTGCCTTAATTCTACGTGGCATTGATTCAACAAGGTGCTGATAGCATTCTTTAGAAATGTTGGCCCATATTAATAGGATAGCATCTTGCAGTTGATGGAGATTTGAGGGATGCACATCCCGGGCACAAAGCTACCGTTCCACCACATCCCAAAGATGCTCTATTGGGTTGAGATCTGGTGACTGTGGGGGCCATTTTAGCACAGTGAACTCATTGTCATGTTCAAGAAAACAATTTGAAATGATTCGAGCTTTGTGACATGGTGCATTATCCTGCTGGAAGTAGCCATCAGAGGATGGGTACATGGTGGTCATGAAGGGATGGACATGTTCAGAAACAATGCTCAGGTAGCCCGTGGCATTTAAACGATGCCCAATTGGCACTAAGGGGCCTAAAGTTTGCCCAGAAAACATCCCCCACACCATTACACCACCACCACCAGCCTGCACAGTGGTAACAAGGCATGATGGATACATGTTCTCATTCTGTTTACACCAAATTCGGACTCTACCATTTGAATGTCTCAACAGAAATCGAGACTCATCAGACCAGGCAACATTTTTCCAGTCTTCAACAGTCCAATTTTGGTGAGCTTGTGCAAATTGTAGCCTCTTTTTCCTATTTCTAGTGGAGATGAGTGATACCCGGTGGGGTCTTCTGCTGTTGTAGTCCATCCGCCTCAAGGTTGTGCGTGTTGTGGCTTCACAAATGATTTGCTGCATACCTCGGTTGTAACGAGTGGTTATTTCAGTCAACGTTGCTCTTCTATCAGCTTGAATAAGTTGGGCCATTCTCCTCTGACCTCTAGCATCAACAAGGCATTTTCGCCCACAGGACTGCCGCATACTAGATGTTTTCCCCTTTTCACACCATTCTTTGTAAATCCTAGAAATGGTTGTGCGTGAAAATCCCACCAACAACCATGCCACGCTCAAAATTGCTTAAATCACCTTATTTTCCCATTCTGACATTCAGTTTGGAGTTCAGGAGATTGTCTTGACCAGGACCACATCCCTAAATGCATTGAAGCAACTGCGATGTGATTGGTTGACTAGATAATTGCATTAATGAGAAATAGAGCAGGTGTTCCTAATAATTCTTTAGGTGACTATATATATATATATATATATATATATATATATATATATATTTCTGAAGGAATTTGAACTCCCAACCTTGTACATTAGAGGCAAGGATGTTAACCACTACACTATAGAGCTACATGTCAACCTATACAGAAATATAACATAAGTCTTCTGCTGAATAGGAATAATCACTACATCAGAAAATATTATGAGGTTTTTCTGTCACAGTTTAGTATTCAGCTTTATAGCTTAGTGGATAAGGTCCTTGTCTCTCATATACAAGGTTGGGAGTTCAAATCCTGACAGAAACTTTTCAGAAATAGATGCTAAATAGGCTCTGCTCACATTTGGTGTTATTTGCACTCAAAACATTTATTGTCATATTTCAGTACAATACGAGAAAAAATACACACTGTTCACATTTGGTGTTATTTGAGCTATAAGCGTTTCTTGTCATATTTCTAGAGAAAAAGACAAAAATACAAGTTGTTCACATTTGGTGTAATTTGCGCCAAAAACATTTATTGTCAGTTCAGTACAATATGAGAAAAATAGGCACTGTTTACATTTGGTGTTCTTTGCACTAAAAACATTTCTTGCCATACTTCTTGAGAAAAAGAGAAAAGTACATGCCGTTCATATGTGGTGTTATTTGCGCTAAAAACATTTGTCAGTTCAGTAAAATACGAGAAAAATATACGCACTAAAAACATTTCTTGTCATACACAGTATTTCTAGAGAAAAAGAGAAAAATACACACCGTTCACATTTGTTGCTTTTTGCGGTAAAACCATTTATTGTCAGTTCAGTACAATACTAGAAGAATAGACGCTGTTCACATTTGGTGTTATTTGCACTATAAGCGTTTCTTGTCATATTTCTAGAGAAAAAGACAAAAATACAAGTTGTTCACATTTGGTGTAATTTGCGCCAAAAACATTTATTGTCAGTTCAGTACAATATGAGAAAAATAGGCACTGTTTACATTTGGTGTTCTTTGCACTAAAAACATTTCTTGCCATACTTCTTGAGAAAAAGAGAAAAGTACATGCCGTTCATATGTGGTGTTATTTGCGCTAAAAACATTTGTCAGTTCAGTAAAATACGAGAAAAATATACGCTGTTCAAATTTGGTGTTATTTGCACTAAAAACATTTCTTGTCATACACAGTATTTCTAGAGAAAAAGAGAAAAATACACACCGTTCACATTTGTTGCTTTTTGCGGTAAAACCATTTATTGTCAGTTCAGTACAATACTAGAAGAATAGACGCTGTTCACATTTGGTGTTATTTGCACTATAAGCGTTTCTTGTCATATTTCTAGAGAAAAAGAGAAAGATTTGCGCTGTTCACATTTGGTGTCATTTGCGCTAAAAACATTAATTGTCAGTTCAGTACAATCCGAGAAAAATAGATGCTGGTCACCTTTGGTGTTATTTGAACGGCGTATATTTATTGTCGGTTCAGTGCAATACGCGAAAAATAGACGCTGTTCACATTTAGTTTTATTTGCGCTAAAACCATTTATTGTCATATTTCTAGAGAAAAAGAGAAAAATATACGCCGTTCACATTCGGTGTTATTTGCATTAAAAACATTTATTGTCATATTTCTAGAGAAAAGGAGAAAAATACACACCGTTCACATTTGGTGTTCTTTGCGGTAAAACCATTTATTGTCATAATTCTAGAGAAAAAGAGAAAAATTCATGCCGTTCACATTTGGTGTTATTTGTGGAAAACCATGTCGAACTAACCTCTCAATTTTAACATCAGTGTGAGGGTTTAGTATTACTGCAGAGTGCACCCGTCTTTGCTATTGTTACGTTTTTGATTGTTCTCCATATCCACATAATCGTTACCTTATGTAGGATAGTTATTGTGGTACTTGTAGTCCGTTGCTGGCATCTTCCATTGTATGCATTTTTTTGCTGTCGATTGCCATCAGCAAAGGACTACAACTGCAGGATATGCTATCCTATATACATGCACAACTGCATATGGGTTTGAGCATATCCTGCCTGTTTAACACTACGTTTTCTAATGGTTTGTATATTCTTATGTTTGGAGGTGTATAAACTCCAATTTAAATGTGCCTGCTTTTCATCTACAGGCTACATTTAGGTGCATCTGTTAGGCCCTGGGCTATATCAGCCAGTCTCGGGTGGGGCTCACAGGCACCGCCTACCTTATCCTCCCATAATTCGCCCACTGGCCCCTGGTATGGCTCATACGGCACAGGTAGGTGAGTGGTAGGGCCTCGGAATACTTAAGAGACCTTGGCACGGTGCCCGAGCTTAAGACATGTCCTCCTAGTAGGATATGTCGAACTAACCTCTCAATTTTAACCAGTCCCCGACCGCCGTACGCAGGATTGCGTCCTGCGGGCGGCCGGGATCTTCTGTTTGGACGCGCCGGGGCGTTCACAGTGAAGCGCGTCTCGAGAGTTGGACTACAGCCTGCCAGCGATGATCAATCGCTGGCAGGCTGTAGATGCGATATAAATCGCATCAAACAGCTATATCAGACGCTGTTTTATGAACAGCGTCTGATATAGCTGCTACCTGGTCCTCTGGTGGTCCCATTTTCTGGGATCGACCACCAGAGGACCAGGTAACACAGTAAAAGTTGCACCAAACACTACAATAACCCCCCCACCCCCTCACCTATTAACCCCTTGATCACCCCACCCCCTGATCACCCCCTGTCATTGATCACACCCCTTGTAAGGCTCCATTCAGACGTCCATATGTGTTTTACGGATCCGTGGATTCACGGATCCGTGGATTCACGGATCCGCGGATCCGATCCGTGGATCCGATCCGCGGATCCGATCCGCGGATCCTCAAAACACGGACACCGGCAATGTGCTTTCCGCATTTTGCAGATCCGCACATTGCCAGAACTATATAGAAAATGCTTTTCTTGTCCGCAATTGCGGACAAGAATAGGACATGTTCTATATTTTTGCGGAACGGAAGTGCAGACCCGGAAGCGCGGATCCGTAATTCCGGATCCGAGTGGGACAAAGTCTGTCCCCATAGAAATGAATGGGTCCGCAATTCCGTTCCGCAAACAGAATTGCGGACGTGTGAATGGGGCATAAGGGTCCCTTATCACCGCCAGTTAGTTAGCTACTTGTTAGGTAGCTAGCGCCCAGCCCACCGCACCGCAGTCACTGATTTTGGAAGATTTTTTCATCCACATTGATCGATGCGAATGAAAAAATCTGTGCCGTTCATTTATTTATTTTTTTCAGCGCAGAGGCTGAACGGAAAAAAAAAATCTCATTACCCGTATGCTCAATATAAGGAGAATCGCATAAACTCCTAATGCTGGCCATACGTGTAATGACTGCGGAGACCCTCAAATGCCAGGGCAGTATACCTCACAGAATACCTTGGGGTGTCTTCTTTCCACAATGGGGTCACATGTGGGGTATTTATACTGCCCTGGCATTTTAGGGGTCCTAAAGCGTGAGAATCCAAATGCGTAAAAATGGCCTGTGAAATCCTAAAGGTACTCATTGGTTTTAGGGCCCCTTTGCGCATCTTGGCTGCAAAAAAGTGTCACTCATGTGGTATCGCCGTACTCAGGAGAAGTAGGGCAATGTGTTTTGGGGTGTATTTTTACATATACCCATACTGGGTGTGAGAAATCTCGCTGTAAACGACAACTTTTTACATTTTTTTATTCAAAGTTGTCAATATACAGAGATATTTCTCTCACCCAGCATGGGTATATGTAAAAATACACCCCAAAACACATCGCCCTACTTCTCCTGAGTACGGCGATGCCACATGTGTGACACTTTTTTGCAGCCAAGATGCGCAAAGTGGCCCAAATTCCAACGAGTACCTTTTAGGAGGGTATTTTTACGCATTTTTCTTCTCACGCTTTAGGGCCCCTAAAATGCCAGGGCAGTATAAATACTCCACATGTGACCCCATTTTGAAAGAAGACACCCAAGTATTCGCTGAGGGGCATAATGAGTTCATGAAAAATTAAACTTTTGTCAAAAGTTAGCGGAAAGGAGACTTTGTGAGAAAAAACAATAAAAAATCAATTTCCACAAACTTGTGCCAAAAAAAATATTCTATGAACTCTCAATGCCCCTCATGGAATACCTTAGGGTGTCTTCTTTCAAAAATGGGGTCACACGTGGGGTATTTCTACTGCCCTGGCATTTTAGGGACCCTAAAGCGTGAGAAGAAAAATGCGTAAAAATGCCCTCCTAAAAGGTACTCATTGGAATTTGGGCCTTTGCGCATCTTGCCTGCAAAAAGTGTCACACATGTGGTATCGCCGTACTCAGGAGAAGTAGGGCGATGTGTTTGAGTGTATTTTACATATACCCATGCTGGGTGAGAGAAATATCTCTGTATATTGACAACTTTGAATAAAAATGTAAAAAGTTGTCGTTTACAGCGATATTTCTACACGCAGCATGGGTATATGTAAAATACACCCCAAAACACATTGCCCTACTTCTCCTGAGTTCGGCGATACCACATGAGTGACACTTTTGCAGCCAAGATGCGCAAGGGGCCCTAAAACCAATGAGTACCTTTAGGATTTCACAGGCCATTTTTATGCATTTGGATTCTCACACTTTAGGGGCCCTAAAATGCCAGGTGAGTATAAATACCCCACATGTGACCCCATTTTGGAAAGAAGACACCCAAGGTATTCCGTGAGGGGCATGGTGAGTCCACAGAATTTTTATTTTTTGGCACAAGTCAGCGGAAATTGTTTTTTTTTTTTTAATTTTGTTTTTACAAAGTCTCATATTCCACTAACTTGTGACAAAAAATAAAATTTTACATGAACTCACCATACCCCTCATGGAATACCTTGGGGTGTCTTCTTTCCAAAATGGGGTCACATGTGGGGTATTTATACTGTCCTGGCATTTTAGGGGCCCCTAAAGGGTGAGAAGAAGTCTGGAATCCAAATGCGTAAAAATGCCCTGTGAAATCCTAAAGGTACTCTTTGGTTTCAGGGCCCCTTTGCACCCAGGCTGCAAAAAGTGGCACACATGTGGTATCGCAGTACTCAGGAGAAGTAGGGCAAGTGTTTTGGGTGTATTTTATATATACCCATACTTTGTGTGAAAAATATCTCTGTAAACGACAACTTTTAAAAATTTTATACAAAGTTGACAATTTACAGAGATATTTCTCTCACCCAACATGGGTATATGTAAAAATACACCCCAAACACATTGCCCTACTTCTCCTGAGTACGGTGATACCACATAAGTGCCGCTTTTTGCAGCCTGGGTGCAAAGGGCCCAAATTCCAACGAGTACCTTTAGGTTTTACATGGCGGCTCACAATTTAGCCCCGCCCAAAATGCCAGAACAGTAAACACACCCCACAAATGACTCCATTTCGGAAAGTAGACACCCCAAGGTATTCACTGAGGGGCATAGTGAGTCCGTCTGAGATTTTTTTTTTTTTTGCCAGAAGTTATCAGAAATTGAAACTTTTTTTTTTTTTTTCTCAGAAAGTGTCATTTTCCGCTAACTTGTGAAAAAAAATGAAATGATACATGAACTCACCAAGCCCCTCCGCGAATACTTTGGGGTGTCTTCTTTCTAAAATGGTGTAATTTGGGGGATATTTATACTATCCTGGCATTCTAGCACCTGAAGAAACATGACAGGAGCTCAGAAAGTCAGAGCTGCTTCAAAATGCCGAAATTCACTTTTTTGCACCATAGTTTGTAAACGCTATAACTTTTACCCAAACCAATAAATATACACTTATTGGATTTTTTTTATCAAAGACATGTAGAACAATAAATTTAGAGAAAAATTTATATAGAAATGTAGTTTTTTTTGAAAAATTTTACAACAGAAAGTGAAAAATGTCATTTTTTTGCAAAAATTTCGGTAATTTTTGATTAATAGCAAAAAAAGTAAAAATGTCAGCAGCAATGAAATACCACCAAATGAAAGCTCTATTATTGAGAAGAAAAGGAGGTAAAATTCATTTGGGTGGTAAGTTGTATGACGGAGCAATAAACGGTGAAAGTAGTGTAGTGCGGAATTGTAAAAAGTGGCCTGGTCATTAAGGGTGTTTAAGCTAGGGGGGCTGAAGTGGTTAACATCAGTGTGAGGGTTTAGTATTACCGCAGAGTGCACCTGTCTTTGCTATTGTCAAAACCATTTATGGTCATATTTCTAGAGAAAAACAGAAAATTTACACGCCCTTCACATTTGGTGTCATTTGCGGTAAAATCATTTATTGCCAGTTCAGTACAATACAAGAAAAATAGACGCTGTTCACATTTGGTGTTATTTGTGATATAAGCATTTATTGTCATATTTCTAGTGAAAAATACACGCTGTTCACATTTGGTGTTATTTGCGGTAAAATCATTTATTGTCAGTACAGTACAATATGAGTAAAATAGACGCTGTTCACATTTAGTGTTATTTGCACTAAAAACTTCTTGTCATACTTCTAGAGGAAAATACACACCGTATGGTTGTTGTTATTTGCGCTTAAAGAGTTTCTTGTCATATTTCTAGAGAAAAAGATAAAAATTCACACCATTCACATTTAGTGTTATTTGCGCTGAAAACATTTATTGTCAGTTCGGTACAATACGAGAAAAATAGACGCTGTTCCTATTTGGTGTTATTTGCGCTATAGGCGTTCCTTGTCATATTTCTGGAGAAAAAGAGAAAAATACACGCCGTTCACATTTGGCGTTATTTGCAGTAAAACCATTTATTGTCATATTTCTAGAGAAAATGCACACTGTTCACATTTCGTGTTATTTGCGGTAAAACCATTTATTGTCATATTTCTAGAGAAAAAAATATGCCGTTCACATTTGGTGTTATTTGCAGTAAAACCATTTATTGTCAGTTCAGTACAATACGACAAAAATAGGCAATGTTCAAATTTGGTGTTATTTGTGCTATAAGCATTTCTTGACATATTTCTAGAGAAAAAGAGAAAAATACACGACATTCACATTTGGTTTTATTTGCGGTAAAAACATTTATTGTCATATTTCTAGAGAAAAAGAGAAAAATACATGCCCTTCACATTTGGTGTTATTTGCGCTAAAAGCATTTCTTGTCAGTTCAGTACAATACAACAAAAATAGGCACCGTTCACATTTGGTGTTATTTGGGGTAAAACCATTTATTATCATTTCAGTACAATACAAAAAAAAAATAGGCACTGTTCACATTTGGTGTTATTTGTGATATAAGCATTTATTGTCATATTTCTAGATAAAAAGAGAAAAATACACGCTGTTCACATTTGGTGTTATTTGCGGTAAAATCATTTATTGTCAGTACAGTACAATATGAGTAAAATAGACACTGTTCACATTTGTTATTATTTGCGCTATAAGCTTTTCTTGTCATATTTCTAGAGAAAAAGAGAACAATACACGCTGTTCACATTTTTTGGTGTTATTTGTGCAAAAATAATTCAGTGGCCTACTTCAGTACAATACGATAAATATATACTCCATTCATGTTTGCTGTTATTTGTGCAGCAATAATTTAGTGGCCTATTTCAGTACAAAAAGAAAAATATATTCATCGCTTTTTGGGGTGTTTTAATTTTCATTTCATTTGTTTATTTCAGCTACAAGTATGTTAGGCAGAGAAGTGCCAGGCCATGTACAAAAGAGAGGCAGAGGCCTGAATGTTTCTGTTGCAAGCAGAGGTTGCAGCAGAGTAAGGGGTCGTGGCAGCAGGAGTCGTAGCGAGAGGCCTGAGCTCCCCGTGTCATCTAGCGGTTGTGTCTTGACCAGCAACCCTGCGGTTCCTGATTGGTTAACTCGGTCATCCACGTGATGCCAAGTGACATCAGACACCCCCAGCCAATAGTCAGTGGGTTCGTCAGACACAACCCTTAGTTGGCCTGGCCCGGGAGCAGGCCCTGTGCCCTCACCTGTCCTCAACCTGCCTCTGTCCTTTTCTGTTCCCTCACCAGGAGAAGTAGTATATGCTGTAGGCTCAGCTTCACTTTTCAGTGAGGAAGAGCTACTAGAGGACAGTCAGAAAGCACACTCTCCTTGAGTTGCAGTGGCAGAACGGCATCCCCCAAAATAGACTGATCTGCGACATTTCCACAAGTTGGAATTCCACCCTCCATATGTTGAACCGACTATACGAACAGGGAAAGGCCATTAACGATTTCTTAATGATACAAGAGGATTGGAATACTCCACTGTGTAACTTCGATGTCAACCACTGGCAGCTCATGCATGACACCTGCCGTTTGCTCAGGCCCTTTGAGGACTAGACGTTATTTGTCAGTCGCCATGACTACAGGATGAACGACGTCATTCCACTGCTTAATTTCCTGGAACAGATGGTGGTAACAATGGCTGGTCAGGGGACAGGAGACGTGTCGCCTCGATCTCACGGCCACATGAGCCCTGAACTGGAGGAGGGGGAGGAGGACAGTGGATCACATGCAATGTGTAGCCAAATGGGTGCTTTTTCTACTCAGCTGACAGGACAGGAAGAGTAGAAGCAGCCAGAGAAGCTATAGGATGATGAGGAAGACAAGACAAAGGAGCTGGGCACACCGTGGCAGTATGCAGTGGAGATGGAGACAGGGATAGAGATGCTTCATGCTCACTTTCTTGCATAGTGACAGTCAAATTGTGACCATTCGGCAGAGGGATGACTTATGGCTTTCCACCTTGTTGGACTCTCGCTACTGATCAAGAATGGGGGCCTTTTTTACACCCATCGAGAGGGAGGACAAACTAAAATACTACAGACACATCCTATGTAGTCACTTGCTGCTGCCTCCGAAGCGACGATCAGTTGACTCCTCTGGAACTAGGACAGGGGCTATGGTCGCAGAGGGAAAAATTGACCAACTCTGAAAATCCCCAAATGAGAAGGGACTGATTAACCACTTGCCACCACGCTAACGCCGATGGGCGTCAGCGCGGCGGCTCTCTCAGGTCTCAGTCACGCCTATCGGCGTCATCTCGTGAGACCCGAGATTCCGCATGAACGTGCGTGCGCTGTGTGCGCGCGTTCATGCGATCGTGACCGGGACAACTGAAACTACAGCCTGCCAGCGCTGATCATGCGCTGGCAGGCTGTAGATGCGGAAAAAAACGCATTTAAATCGCATATCAGACGCTGTTTTGTAAACAGCGTCTGATATGCCTGCTGTCTGCTCGTCTGGTGGTCCCTTTGTTTGGGACCACCAGAGGAAACAAAGGTAAAGTGCACCAATCACTACACACACACACCCCCCCACCCCCCAACCCCTGATCACCCATGTCACCCCCTGATCACTAATGTCACCCCCTGTCACCCCCTGTCACTAATCACCCCCTACAGGCTCATTCAGACGTCCGTATGTGTTTTATGGATCCATGGATCTGCGGATCCATGGATCTACGGATCCGCAAAATACGGACACCGGCAATGTGCTTTCCGCATTTTGCAGATCCGCACAGAACTATATAGAAAATGCTCTTTCTTGTCCCCAATTGCGGACAAGAATAGGACATGTTCTATATTTTTGCGGAACGGAAGTGCAGACCCGGAAGCGCGGATCCGTAATTCCGGATCCGAGCGGGACAAAGTCTGTCCCCATAGAAATGAATGGGTCCGCAATTCCGTTCCGCAAACAGAATTGCGGACGTGTGAATGGGGCATAAGGGTCCCTTATCACCGTCAGTTAGCTAGCTACTTGTTAGGTAGTTAGCGCCCAGCCCACCGCACCGCAGTCACTGATTTTGGCAGAGATTTTTTCATCCACATTGATCGATGCGAATGAAAAAATCTGTGCCGTTCATTTTTATATTTTTTTTTTCAGCCCAGAGGCTGAACGGAAAAAAAAAATCTCATTACCCGTATGCTCAATATAAGGAGAATCGCAGAAACTCCTAATGCTGGCCATACGTGTAATGATTGCGGAGACCCTCAAATGCCAGGACAGTATAAATACCCCACATGTGACCCCATTTTAGAGAGAAGACACCCCAAGTTATTCCGTGAGGGGTATGGGGAGTTTATGTAAAATTTTATTTTTTGTCACAAGTTAGTGGAATATGAGACTGTAAAAAAAATATATATATATCAATTTCCGCTAACTTGTGCCAAAAAATATTTTTTTCTGTGAACTCGCCATGCCCCTCACGGAATACCTTGTGGTGTCTTCTTTCCAAAATGGGGTCACATGTGGGGTATTTATACTGTCCTGGCATTTTAGGGGTCCTAAAGCGTGAGAATCCAAATGCGTAAAAATGGCCTGTGAAATCCTAAAGGTACTCATTGATTTTAGGGCCCCTTTGCGCACATCTTGGCTGCAAAAGTGTCACACATGGTATCGCCGTACTCAGGAGAAGTAGGGCAATGTGTTTTGGGGTGTATTTTTATATATACCCATACGTTGTGTGAGAAATATCGCTGTAAACGACAACTTTTTAAATTTTTTTATACAAAGTTGTCAATTTACAGAGATATTACTCTCACCCAACATGGTTATATGTAAAAATACACCCCAAAACACATCGCCCTACTTCTCCTGAGTACGGCGATACCACATGAGTGACACTTTTTTGCAGCCTAGGTGCGCAAAGGGGCCCAAATTCCAACGAGTACCTTTAGCTTTTACATGGCGGCTCACAATTTAGCCCCCCCCAAAATGCCAGAACAGTACAAACACCCCACAAATGACCCCATTTTGGAAAGAAGACACCCCAAGGTATTCTCTGAGGGGTATGGTGAGTCCATGAAAAATTTAACTTTTTGTCAAAAGTTAGCAGAAAGGGAGACTTTGCGAGAAAAAACAAGAAAAAATCAATTTCCGCTAACTTGTGCCAAAAAAAAAATCTTCTGTGAACTCGCCATGCCCTCACGGAATACCTTGGGGTGTCTTCTTTCCAAAATGGGGTCACATGTGGGTATTTATACTGCCCTGGCATTTTAGGGGCCCTAAAGCGTGAGAAGAAAAATGCGTAAAATGCTCCTCCTAAAAGGTACTCATTAGAATTAGGGCCCCTTTGCGCACTCAGGCAGCAAAAGTGTCACTCATGTGGTATCGCCGTACTCAGGAGAAGTAGGGCAATGAGTTTTGTGGTGTATTTTACATATACCCATGCTGGGTGAGAGAAATATCTCTGTAAACTGACAACTTTGTATAAATTTTTTTAAAAGTTGTCATTTACAGAGATATTTCTCTCACCCAGCATGGGTATATGTAAAATGCACCTCAAAACACATTGCCCTACTTCTCCTGAGTACGGCGATGCCACATGTGTGACACTTTTTGCAGCCAAGATGCGCAAAGGGCCCTAAAACCAATGAGTACCTTTAGGATTTCACAGGGCATTTTTCTGCATTTTTCTCTCACGCTTAGGGCCCCTAAAATGCCAGGGCAGTATAAATACCCCACAAGTGACCCCATTTTGGAAAGAAGACACCTCAGGTATTCCGTGAGGGTCATGGCGAGTTCACAGAAATTTTTTTGGCACAAGTTAGCGGAAATTGATATTTGTAAAAAAAAAAAAAAAAAATATATCAATTTCCGCTAACTTGTGCCAAAAAAAAATTTCTGTGAACTCGCCATGACCCTCACGGAACACCTTGGGGTGTCTTCTTTCTAAAATGGGGTCACATGTGGGGTATTTATACTGCCCTGGCATTTTAGGGGCCCCTAAAGCGTGAGAAGAAGTCTGGAATCCAAATGCGTAAAAATGCCCTGTGAAATCCTAAAGGTACTCATTGGTTTTAGGGCCCCTTTGCGCACTCAGGCTGCAAAAAAGTGTCACTCATGTGGTATCGCCGTACTCAGGAGAAGTAGGGCAATGTGTTTTGGGGTGTATTTTTATATATACCCATACTTTGTGTGAGAAATATATCTGTAAACGAAAACTTTTTAAATTTTTTTATACAAAGTTGACAATTTACAGAGATATTTCTCTCACCCAGCATGGGTATATGTAAAAATACACCCCAAAACACATTGCCCTACTTCTCCTGAGTACGGCGATACCACATGAGTGACACTTTTTTGCAGCTAAGATGCGCAAAGGGGCCCAAATTCCAACGAGTACATTTAGCTTTTACATGGCTGCTCACAATTTAGCCCCGCCCAAAATGCCAGAGCAGTAAACACACCCCACAAATGACCCCATTTCGGAAAGTAGACACCCCGAGGTATTCACTGAGGGGCATAGTGAGTCCGTCTGAGATTTTATTTTTTTTTGCCAGAAGTTAGCAGAAATGGAAACTTTATTATTATTTTTTTTTCCTCAGAAAGTGTCATTTTCCGCTAACTTGTGAAAAAAAATGAAATGATACATGAACTCACCATGCCCCTCCGTGAATACTTCGGGGTGTCTTCTATCTAAAATGGTGTGATTTGGGGGGTATTTATGCTTTCCTGACATTCTAGCACCTGAAGAATCATGACAGGTGCTCAGAAAGTCAGAGCTGCTTCAAAATGCCGAAATTCACTTTTTTGCACCATAGTTTGTAAACGCTATAACTTTTACCCAAACCAATAAATATACACCTTGCAGGGGTGTGTTTTTTTTTTTTTTTTTTGTGATTAATGTCAGTCAGAATTTTCTCTTGGAATGTTAGAGGTCTTGGGGAGAGGGTTAAGAGACAAGCCATCATGGATGCAATAAAAAGAGTTCTCCCTGCCATTGTTTGTATAGTAGAAACCCATCTCACCAAGGAGATGGTGTCTCGTTTGACAGTGGGGTGGCAAGTTCAATCATATCACTCCACCTTTAGTAGTGCCTCAAGGGGAGTCTCGGTTTTAATCCATCATTCTGTAGATTTTACGTTAATATTGTCCTCCATAGATGATCAGGGGAGATTTATTTTTTTGTATGGTAGACTCTATGGACGTGACTACACTCTGGCCTTTTTTTACATACCTCCGCCGTTTTCGGTTTATCCACTTAATCGGTTGCTGTTATTTTTGGAAAAGAGACCAGAGTGTCGACTTGTCCTGATGGGAGACTTTAATGCTGTTATAGATCCTAAAAAGGGATAGATTGACTTTGGATGCAGATTTGGGTAGGAATTCTGGTTCTTCCCCACTGGCCCAGTTCTGTTTGGAGGTGGGCTTGGTGGATATATGGGAACATCTGGGTGGAGGGAAGAGAGTGTACTCCTGTGTTAGCATGGGTGGAAGAGCAATGTCCAGAATTGATTTAGCGCTTACCAACGAGAGTAATCTGAACAATATAAAAACTATACGATATGGAGTAAGAACAATTTCAGATCACTCTCCTATAATAATTGAACTTCGCACTGGGGGGAACAGAGATACTATGGGGCTTGGGTTTAAGTTGAATCCATACTGGCTTACCATTATGGATAACTCCCCCTCTATTAAACTACTGATATCCTCCTTTTGGGAGGTGAACCTCCCCTCTGCTAATATCAATATAGTATGGGATGCTCTAAAAGCGTACCTAAGGGGAGTTCTTATAAGCGATATCACTGCTATGAGGAAGACATTCAGGAAAAAAGAAGAGGAACTGGCTAGGAATGTGGCGTTCACAACTGATCGATTTATTAACCAAGCTACGGATGAATATAAGGATAAGATGCAGAAAGCTAGCCGTTCTCTTGAGGAATATGTATTTGAAAAAGCAAATCATAGATTATTTTTTAAAGGACAAAAATATTTCTCAGAGTCTGGCCGCCCTGGTAAGCTCCTTGCCAGAGTTGTTTTACAACAGGAGAAGAAAAAGAAAGCTATAACTTTGATTCGTAGTCCAGATGGTGTAAATATACAAGAACCAGAGGGAGTTAGAGATACTTTTTTGCAATATTTCTCTCAAATATATAAGGCATCCCCTGGTATCTCATCGGACCTGGCGAGGCAGTTCCTGGAGAGAATCTCTTTGCCGTCGTTAACAGAGATTCAGAAAAACTCTCTGGAAAAAGAAGTGACCCTCTTGGAGTTCCAGGAGGCCTTGAGGTCTATCTCGGGGAACTCCTCGCCAGGTCTAGATGGTTTTCCGTATGAATTTTACCGTAAGTACAGTGATGTTATTCTTCCTCATTTGTTGGAAGTGTTTTCCCATGCGTTGGACGAGGGAGATCTCCCAACCTCCATGATGGAAGCTTTAATAGTTTTAATTCCAAAAAAGGATAAGGATCTGGCGGATTTGAGTTCTTATAGACCTATCTCATTATTAAATACGGATGTTAAGCTACTGTCAAAAGTCATGGCTAGGAGACTTTCTAGGGTTTTGCCCTCGGTTATTCATCCAGATCAGAATGGTTTTATGCCCAGGAAGGGGCACTCATCATAACCTACATAGGTTCTTTACCAATATTCAGTCATCTGGGAGTGATGCCCGCTCCATCCTGTCATTAGACGCCACTAAGGCGTTTGACAGGGTCGAGTGTTCTTTCCTGTGGGAAGTGATGAGAAAAATGAACTTTGGCCCCAAATTTATAGCAATGATACAGCTGTTATATAAATCTCCGATTGCCAGGATCAGGATCAATGACATGCTAACTGAGAGCTTTGAACTAGGGAGAGGCACCCGACAAGGCTGTCCCCTTTCTCCCCTCCTGTTTAATATTAACATTGAGCCCCTTGCGGTTAGTATAAGGCAGGATACAAGGGTGGCTGGTTTTGGGGTAATGGGAAAACAAGATCGCATTTCCCTTTATGCAGATGATATCCTGTTCTTTATCCAACAAACAGAAAGTACACTTCCCCGAGTAATGGAGTTAGTTAATTTTTTTGGCAATTTTTCCGGATTGAAGGTCAATTGGGCTAAGACGACTCTCCTTCCAGTGGATGAAATGCGAGGACCCACTAATGACTCGACCAGTAGACTATTGGTTTCGGAGACGTTGAAGTATCTGGGGATGACAGTCTCTGCCAGAACTCAAGATTATTTACAGCTTAACTTGTTTCCTTTACTACAAAAACTGAGATCTAAAATCAGGATATGGCAAAAAATTCTGTCTGCAAGAGCGGATAGAGTTTCGTTAATAAAAATGGTGGTGTTGCCCCAGGTTCTCTACGTTCTCCGTAACTCCTCTATATGGATAGAGGATAAGTACTTCAGGCTAATTGAGCGGATGATAAATGATCTACTATGGGGGAGGAAACGGGTGAGACTAAAGGCTATGTATTTTTCTATGCCCTACAAGCAGGGAGGTCTTAATCTCCCCTATTTTAAGGGTTATGTTATGGCTTCTCAACTTTGTTTCTTCAACGATTGGGAAAATAGCCATCTCTGCAGAAAGTTGGTTAAGGATTCAGGTTTCTCAGATTTCTTTACAGTTTTGGAGTCTGACTATCTATGGAGGATACAGGATGATTATAAACCCTTCTGCAGAATGGCTATGAAAGCATGGATGGTTATAAAAAGTTGGATGCAAGTTAGTGCATCACTGATTTGCACTCCATTGTGGCACAACCTAAAATTACTGAGTCTAGATGACTCAAACTGTTATTGGAGGAAAAAAAATATTTATTATTTGAGTCAAGTGGTTAAAAATGGGCAGATTCTTACTCGTATGGAGCTAGAACAAGAGCAAAATGTAGGGGAGGTGGTTTGGTATGCATAACTTCAATTGCGTTCGGCACTGCTTAGTATTTCTGATAAGCACTTATTTAATATAGACACTCCGGAATTTTTACACAAGTTGATTCAAAAGAAGGGTGGTATGAAAGTTAGAATTTCACACTGTTGTAGGTACTTGATAAAAAATTATTTCACGGATTGTTTATCTCCAGGGCAAAGATCTTGGTCCACTTTATTGTCAGACTTGGGTTCCCCGGATTGGGAAAATGTAGGTGATAATTTAAGTTGGGTTTCGCACAACTTTAATCACACGGTAGTACAGTTTAATATTATGCACAAAATATATGTAACACCTCTATGGCTCCACAGGAGAGGATTAAGAGCCTCCTCTGAGTGTCCCCGTTGTGGCAGTCCCGGGGCAGATCATCTACATCTGTTCTGGGATTGCCCAACGGTGAGTAGATACTGGAAGTTGGTTCAAAGAACCCTATCCCAAAGACTCAATATGGATATTCCACTTTCTCCCAAGGTATGGATTTTGGGGGATTTATCGGAGGTTAGCTGCCAGGTTATGAAGTCCCGATTGTTGATTAAAGTTTTGTTCTTAGCTAGGCTTCTCGTAGCTAGAAAATGGTTCTCCCCCTCCGCTCCAGATTGCAAAAACTGGCAAAATTTAGTCAACAAGGTCAAAAGCTATGAAAATATTCTGCATAGACAAAGAGGATCTTATGAAAAGTGGGATAGTATTTGGAAGGAATAGGCTGATTGAGGAATTTAGTTTTTTTTTTTTTTTTTTCTGCAAGGCGGGGGGGAGGGGGGATTAATGCTGCACGGGGGGGGGGTGATTTTGTAATTATGTTTTTTGCAAATTGTATGTATTGAGAATATTGAAATAAAAGATTAAAATTCTTATAAAAAAATGTGGAGAGACTGACCTTTGTCAAGATGAATCAGACGTGGATCAGCTAGGGAATCCAACCTAATTTCCTGATGCATCAGACTAGATTATCCATGGTGCCACTCGGTGGCCTTCTCATGATGCTGCTGCTGCATTCGCCAGCTCCAGACTCGGTCATTGTGCCACTTTGTTGCTTTCTCCTGATGCCGCCACCTCCATACGAGGTCATTGTGCCACTCAGTGGCCTCCTCATACTGCTGGCAACTCCAGACCCTGTCATTGGGCCACTCTGTGGTCTCCTCATGTTGCTTACTCTTCACCACTATGTCATAGGTCCACTCTGTGAACTTCTCATGCTGTTCCCATCCTCCACACTTCATGACTGGTCCACTATTTTGGCTTTCAGCCTGGCTGACCTCATCATTTAATTGAACTTTCTTCTGATCTGTCAGAAGGAAGGAAAAATGAGATACACAATGGATCCTGTCTGTGTAGCAGCTGTAAGGCCTGTATGGCCCCATCAGAACTTGCCTATTATTTGGTAGCCAAAAGCAGGAGTGGGTTCAAAACACTGAAGACATGCAAATATTCCATTCACGTGTCATCTCTGTTTTAGATCCACTCCGGGTTTTTTTTGCATTAGCAATACTGATTGATTATTGAGCAAACTATGACCGAGTGAAGGCGCATGCTCCACAGACAGGATCCGTTTTTTATGTGTTATTGTTCTGACGGATCAGAGGAAGGGAAAATTAATCAGTGACGTCAACACAAACTTACTGCTGACACCCTCTCCACTCTGTCAGGGAACTCTACTTGTATAAGCATGTAATACAACAGGTTCTGTAGACATCTATGTGGAATCAGCTGACGGGGGTGTAAAATGAGCGTGCTTCTTCCTGACATTAACATGGACCTGTAAGGCTCCTTTCACACTTGCGTTCGTGTGATCCGGCAGGTAGTTCCATTGTCGGAGCTGCCTGCCGGATCTGCCGATCAGTGTGACAACTGACAGCATTTGTAGACGGATCCGGGTGCGGATCCGTCTACAAATGCATTGCAAGAACGGATCCGTCTCTCCGCTTGTCATGCGGATGGATGGATCTGTCTTGCAGTCTTTTTCACAGTTCTCCATCACAGATCCGTCCTTCGGTTGTTTCACAATGTCGGATCCGGCACTAATGCAAGTCAATGGGCATTAATGCCGGATCTGGCATTCCGGCGACTGATCAGGCATTTTGGACGGACATAATACTGCAGCATGCCTGCAGTCACGCCTGACAGTGACTGAACAGAAGACATACTGATGCAAACTGAACTGATTTCTATCCATTCAGAATGATCAGTTCTTTTCCGGCATAGAGCCCTTTTGATGGAACTCTATGCCGGAAAACTTAATTGTGAAAGTACCCTAAAGGTGAGTTCATACTTGAGTTATTTGGTAGTTTTGGCAAATTTAAGTATACCTTCTTATAATTTTAATCAAGTTTTGGTTCAATTTAATATTACATACAGTATATAATGAATTTACTAATAAAAATTACATGTTGCCTAAGACAGGAGAGAATCAGCCAGTCTCTGTTTATTAAACAACGTGGTGTTGCAATGGAGAATGCAATGGGAAAATCCAATAGATGGAAAAAAATCCATCTATTTGCCCAGCTGAAGGATTATTTTGAAAGTGTGCAGAAGCCACACAGGGCCCTCACGCTGAAAATTTATCATGGAGACCCCTTGATTTTACAATATTACATTATTATTTTGTGCTTTAGCAATACTGATGAATTATTGAGCAAATGTTGACCGAGTGAAGGCGGATGCTCCACACAGGATCTGTTTTTTGTGGGTTATTGTTCTGACGGATCAGAGGAAGGGCAAAATAATCAGTGACGTCAACACAACCTTACTGCTGAAATCCTCTCCACTCTGTCTGGGGGGGGGCTCTACTTGTATTTGTGGTATGGTCTGATAATTGGTGAAGGGGGCTGGCCGCAGCCCCTACCTATTTACATGGCTTGAGATGTGCCTAGAGCCAGCCGCGGGGTATAGCCTGGATGTGTGGGCAACCCCAGGAAGAGGATGTATGAAAGAAAGGGGGGGGCGGGAGGGGCAGAAAGAATGGCCACTCCTTTGCCGTGGCCGAGGGGGTTTAAATACATACAGCCCCTCCCACAAATACAGGCTGTACCAGCCTTCCAACTTGTGGTATGGTCTGATAATTGGTGAAGGGGGCTGGCCGCAGCCCCTACCTATTTACATGGCTTGAGTTGTGCCTAGAGCCAGCCGCGGGGTATAGCCTGGATGTGTGGGCAAAAAGGATCAAACCATTAGAAGAGTGCAAACAACTTTAATGACTTCGGACATGACTTACAAAACCAAACAACAGAAAGCCTTGGATATCTCTGCCTGCGGATTGGGTACATATCTGGCAAAACATGAAGACCTCCACCGCCCCATGCTACGGATGACGTGAACGGGAACCTGGTGCCGGGATGCGGCCGATGCCGCGCCTATCCTAAAGAAATGCCCGGTAATGGATTAGGGCCTTAAACCCAATCCTGAAGCTAGTGGACGAATATGCGCTAGGAATTGCACGGTGGTCAACGGCTTACCCAGGAAAGGGAGTATCGGATCATCCGGGCCTGACTGGGCCAGGACGTCCAATAGTTCCCGAAGCGCCTCGACGGGACACCAAGGGTTACCGGATGGAAAAAACCTCACCTCAACCGGCGGGCCCACTTGGCTGGTTTTGGAGCGGACGAGAAGCAAGACGAAGTGGGAACCACGCCAGATGAGATGACGCTTCCTCAAGGTAAAACGCGAGCTGGGGGTAGCGGTAAATTCCCCTGGCCTAAGGAAGCCGTAAAACCCTAATTAAATAGCGGCTTTGATAACCACACTGATTAGGCGCTTAAAGGGGTCCCCATCTAGGGCTGAAGAGAGACCTCTAAATAACTCCCCCGAGACCGGCTGCCTCCGAACAGCCGAGCAGGAAGCATCTTTCTGAATTCCCCTCAGGGCTGCTTTGACAGCGTGGTTGGCTAGGAACGAACCGCAAGACGGGTCCGCCAGCAGGCGATGATGCTGTACCCCTGACAGGTAGACTTTGATAGAGCAGTAGGATAAATGCAAGCGGGTGTAGCAATAGGCGATAAACGCTAGGATATGGGAAATCTCGTCTAACTCTCCCGGCGGGTGGGTCAGGGCGAATTGCAGGAAGGCCTTGTGCCCATTGGCGTAATTCCTAGCCGTGTTGGGAGCCAAGGAATTCTGGGCCAGAATCCGCGCGGCTTCGACCAGTCGCATCAACCCATGATTAGGGATTAGTATGGAGGAATAGTAGTGCCTGCTGGATCTGCGTCGGGGAGTTCCTGAAAGAAAATGTCAAAATTGAAGCGGGATAGCGCATCGGCTGCCGTGTTGCTGGCCCCCGCGATATGGGATGGGCAAACATGGAAATTGTATTTAAGAGAGAGCCATACCAGCCTTCGCAGGAAAGCCATGATCCTAGCTGACTTGGCCCTACCCCTGGAGATAATATCGACCAAGACCTGGCTGTCGGTGATGAATACCACTGAGTTGTTGGCCCATAGGTGGCCCCAAACCTGGGCCACTGCCACCAATGGATACAATTCCAGCAAGGGGGATGACTTCAAGACTGCCTGATCGGAGTGAAACTCCGCTGGCCATGCTCCCACCAGCCAGTGGGGGTGGAATATGGCTGCGAAGCCACGGGAAGCAGCAGCATCCGTGTATACAGTTGGTGATGAGACTCGTGGCATCGGGACAAAGAGAGAGATGCCATTCCAGTGCTCCAGGAAGGACAGCCAAATGAGCAAATCAGCAACCGCTTGGTTATCTAGGTGGATCGGCGATTCCTGTTCCGGGCGGAGGAGAGAAGACCGAGAAGGCCCGACACGAAAGCCCTGCCCTGGGGCATGATTCTGGTGGTGAAATTGAGGGAGCCCAGGAGTGACTGAAGCTCTACCTTAGACAACAGTCTGAAGGAGACAGCTACAGCGACTGCTGTGCGGAATTTCTCTAGCTTCGGAGCTGGCAGACTGGCCTCCATGCGCGAAGTGTCGGTCTTGGCCGGGGCGACGGGAACCTCCAGGCTGGCGAAGATGGACAACAGGGTCGCCAAAGCGCGGGGTGTGCTGGTGGGGTTCTCGACAATCAGGAAGTTATCTAGGTAGTGGATGATTTTGTCAATACCCCCATGCTGGACGAGGATCCAGTGAAGCATAGAGGAAAAGTGGTCAAACAGCCAGGGACTGCTCTTAGACCCAAAGGTAAGTCTGTTTGCAAAATAATACTTGCCCGCCCATTTGATGCCATAGTACTTCCATAGACGAGGCGAGATGGGGAGCAGTTTGAAAGCGTCGGAGATGTCTGCTTTTGATAAAACAGCTCCCTTCCCCGACTGCCAGATGAACCTGACTGCCTCGTCTATGGATGAGTAGGACATGGAAAATTTTTCCGAAGGGATGAGAGAGTTCAAACTGGGTAGGAAGGACATGTGTGGAGCGGAGAGATCATAGATTAAGCGTTTTTTATTGGAGGATTGTTTTGACACTAAACCGATCGGACTGATGCGCCAGGAGTCGAAGGGGATACAGGTAAAAGGACCAAGGAGAAAACCTTTTGGGACTTCACTCTGCAGAAAGGCCAGAACAGTTTCAGGGTCCTGACTAGCCGACAACAAGTTCTTGCCCTCCCAGGATTCCTGGGGGAGGGCGACCAAGCCAGTATCAAAGCCCTCTTGGAAGCCTGAGAGGAGAAAAGACACTGCCTGCTGGTCAGGGTGGGCCCTGAGGAGAGCCGCCAAGAGGTCGGTATTGACGTCGGCTAGTCAGGACCTGGCCTGCTTCTTCAGGCAGCTGGAACGAGGGTGAGCTCTGAAGCAGAGCGAGCAAACGTGCAACGCTCTGCAACCACTGAAGGCACAACCACCAGAGTTGAAGTTATTGCATACCTGGCTTTGGCCCAGGTATGCAATAGGCCTGCCCAAGCGGTCCAAAGAGGGCTGGCTTTTAGATGTAGCTGATGAGCTAGGCATCGCCCGGTCCTGTCCCGGCAGTACTAGGTTCGGGCACCAATATGCGGTGTGGAAGATAGCCTGGCATGATGAGCAGGTTGGAGCCCTGAGCCCGGCGAAGTGGCGGCAGAATAGCTCCATGTCCAAGTCCGCCCAATTGGTGACGAACTGGAACTGAGCCAAAGCTGCCGCCGCTTTTGCCGAGAAGGACCGGTGATAATCATAAAAATTTGATCCACCATATTTGTAGGCCAGGTCCGCGATGCGGTAGAGATACGTATCCAGCTCTTCTCGACGCTGCGGTTGAGCCGAGCAGATTACATCCCGGTACAGGCTGAACGCCAGGATGAATTCATTAATAGAAAGTTTGCGGTTCAACCGAACATCTGGCGTTCAGCCTGTACCGGGATGTAATCTGCTCGGCTCAACCACAGCGTCAAGAAGAGCTGGATACGTATCTCTACCGCATCGCAGACCTGGCCTACAAATATGGTGGATCAAATTTTTATGATTATCACCGGTGATAATCATAAAAATTTGATCCACCATATTTGTAGGCCAGGTCCGCGATGCCGTAGAGATACGTATCCAGCTCTTCTCGACGCTGCGGTTGAGCCGAGCAGATTACATCCCGGTACAGGCTGAACGCCAGGACAAATTCATTAATAGAAAGTTTGCGGTTCAACCGAACGTCTTTTGCCCGCAACACCACTGCCACCTCACTGCAATTAATGATCTTATTCTCAGCTACGTCTTGAGCTGCTAAAAGGATGGATGCCAAATTGACATCTTTGCCTGCTAGAATCTCTTTCCTCAAGTTTTCCGGAATGAAGTGAGACGGGGCCACTGCGGGAGAAGCGGCTGACGAGGGGCCCGAGAGGGTAGTACCTGGACGCGGCTCTTGTGAAGTGGAAGGAATCATGACGACCGCCGAGGGACCAGGTAACGCGGAAACGCGGAATTCCAAGTCCGATACTCTAGATTGCATGCTGGACATCGAGCCCACGAGACTGTCCATTGTGGCCTGTAACTGGGACAGCGCTGCCTGGATGGACGGAGGTGACGACTGTTCCCCGGCGCCTGTGGTCTCGGTCCTCAGGAGGCGATAGAGTTCGGCCTTCCTACCCGAAGCTGGATGAGCAATGCCCCTCCTATTTAGCTCAGCAATGAGTTTGGCGACAGTCCACCGCCGATATGTGGGGCTGCACGAACGACCCGAAACTGACGAGCCGGCACCTGAGATGTGGTCCTCAATATCCGATGCGTGAGACATGCTGAACCTGTCAATGGAAACACACAGCTAGCAACCAGTTTTTGTTTTTTTAACATATAAAGCCGCTCCTACCGCAGACCCGCTGGGCGCTTGCAAGATGACCCTACAACCGGACCCTGCCGGGAAGGCGATGGCGATGAAGAGCACGGCCTGCAACAAAAACATGAACAACTACCCATGACCAATAAAATTGAGGAACCTGAATGAGAAAGAAAGGTGAGAGACCGAGCACCAATAGCAGGAACGAGAGATGATGAAGGCAGGTCGCCTGTGACTAACCTCAACGAGAAAGAGACAGTAGTGCTGCCCGAGGTGGGTGAATAGAATGCTGCTGGAACAACCCTGGAAGGACCCGGCCCGGCCAAGGGCCAGGGTGTCAAACCCCCCCCCCCGTGGCCCGGCGGCCAGTGCCCAGAAGCAATTAACCAGCACGTGAGGTGGCCCGGAGGGGTGAGCTGAGACGAGAAGGACGAGCGGACTATTTCTTGCCTGTGGGACACCAGCTAGTGAACCGAGGTGGAGCCAGCGACCCGGTGCAGATGACGTCCAGTGGAAAAACCAGCGGGAGATGGCAAATGATCCGTGGGAGAACCCTGAGTGATTCAGGCAACAACCAGCAGGGGAACCCTGAATGATTCAGGCAAAACCCGCAGGAGAACCCTGAGCGATTCAGGCAATAACCAGCATAAGAACCCTGAGCGATTCTGGCCACAACCAGCATGAGAACCCTGAGCGATTCAGGCCACAACCAGCATAAGAACCCTGAGCAATTCAGGCAAACTACAGCATGAGGACCCCAAATGATTCGGGCAAAACCACCAGCAAGAGAACCCTGAGTGATTCAGGCAAACTACCAGCATGAGAACCTTGGGCGATTCAGGCAACCAGTATGAGAACCCCGAGCATTTCAGGCAACAACCAGTATAAGAACCCTGAGCTACTCAGGCTACTACCAGCATGAAAAACCCTGGGTGATCCAGGCAACTAGCAGCATAAGAACCCTGAGCGAATCGGGCAATAACCAGCGTGAGAACCCTGAGCGATTCAGGCGACAACAGGCATGAGAATCCTGAGCGATTCAGGCAATAACCGGCGTGAGAACCCTAAACGATTCAGGCAATAACCAGTATGAGAACCCTGAACGATTTAGGCAATGACCAGCATGAGAACCCTGAGCGATTCAGGCAATAACCAGCGTGAGAACCCTGAACGATTCAGGCAATAACCAGCGTGAGAACCCTGAACGATTTAGGCGACAACAGGCATGAGAACCCTGAGCGATTCAGGCAATAACCGGCGTGAGAAACCTGAACGATTCTGGCAATAACTAGCATGAGAATCAAACAGCCAGACATGGAGGACATCAGCAGCCGAACAAGTGAGTGCACACATGGCAGGTAAAATATTGTAACTTTCAGGTTTAAGTCAAAGGGAAAAAAACAGATACAACTAACTTTGTGACTGGTTGTAATCAGGTAGCAAAACGCCCGACCGGTAGGCCGCAGCGTGGGGTCCCCACCAGGAGGACGCGGCGCGGGCGTCCGAGGAAATAGCGAGCGGCACGCCCGCCACCTGGCGGGCGTGAGCTGACATGCTCGGAGGGAGGCTCGCGCCCGGCGCTTACCTGACGCGAGGAAGGAGGGAGGGAACCGCGCACTGGCACACCGGAAGGCAGAGGAGGACGTACTGACGACCAAAGCAGGAGGCAGCAGAAAGAACGGCCACCCCTTTGCCGTGGCCGAGGGGGTTTAAATACATACAGCCCCTCCCACAAATACAGGCTGTACCAGCCTTCCAACAAGTGTTTAATAGAACAGGTTCAGTAGATATCTATGTAGAATCAGCTGACGAGGGTGTATTGGTGGCAAAAAAAAAAAAAAGTATTATTTGCCGTTCAGCGGTGCAGTTATATTTTCAAAAGCTTTTTTGGCCATTCAGTGGTGCAGTTATATGTTCTAAAGCTTTTTTGGCGTGTATTGGTGGCAAAAAAAAGTGCTTATTAGCCGTTGTGTGGTGATGTCACAAAATTGCAGCCCTTTTTGACTGTATTATTGTAAAAAAAAATGATTTGCCGTTCAGTGTTGCAGTTATATGTTCTAAAGCCTTTTTGGCATGTATTGATATTTTTTGCCGTCGTGTGGTGAAGTGAAAAAATTACAGCCTTTTTTGGGGTGTATTAATTTCCTTTTTATTTACTTAATCAATCTAAAAGTATGTCAGACAGAGAAGTGACAGGCCCTGCACATGGGAGGGGCAGAGGCCTAAATGTTTCTGGCGCAGGCACAGGATGCAGCAGAGTAAGGGGGCATGGCAGCAGGAGTCGCAGCAAGAGCCCTGAGCTCCCGTTGTTATCTAGTGGTAGTTTCTTAACCAGCAACCCAGGGTTCTTGAATGGTTGATGCGGTCATCCACTTCGTCCCAAATTACATCACACACCCCCAGCCAAGAGACGGTGGGTCTGTTAGATACAACCCTTAGTTGGCATGGCCCGGAAGCAGGCCCTGTGCCCTTACTTGTCCTCAACCTGCCTCTGTCCTTTTCTGTTCCCTCAGCCAAAAAAGTATTATATGCTGTGGGCTCAGCTCCACTATCCAGCGAGGACGAGCTACTAGAGGACAGTCAGCAGCTACTGCCCAGCCAAGATCTGGAGGAGATATCCGCCGCTTCCTCTGGTAGGTGGACAAGTAGTAATAGTAACATAGTACCATAGTTTATAGGGCCGAAAAAAAGACATCTGCCCATACAGTTCAGCCTGTTATCCTGCAAGTTGATCCAGAGGAAGGCAAAAAAAAAAACTGTGAGGTGGACGTCAATTTTCTCCACTTAAGGGGAAAAAAATTCCTTCCCGACTCCAATTAGGCAATCAGGCTAACTCCCTGGATCAAACACCCATCTCTAGTAGCTATAGTTTGTAATATTATAAGGCCTTTTTCACACAGGCGTCACATGTGACGCCCGCATAAGATACGGGTGCGATGCGGGTGCAATGAGGCAAAATGCACGATTTTTCTATGCAAATGCAAAGCTTTTTAATGTATTTTGCGCGCGCTTGGGAAAAATCGGCATGTTTGGTACCCAGACCCGAACCTGGACTTCTTCACTGAAGTTTGGGTTTGGGTTGAGTATTCTGTAGATTTTATTATTTTCCCTTATAACATGGTTAATAATAATAATAGCATTCTCACTACAGAATGCTTAGTAAAATGTCAAAAAACGCACAATATAGAGCTTTCTGCGGTTTTCACGCAACGCAGAAATGATGCGTGAAAATCATCACTCATGTGCATAGCCCCATAGAAATGAATGGGTCCGGATTCAGTGCGGGTGCAATGCGTTCACGTCACGCATTGCACCCGCGTGGAAAACTCGCCCATGTGAAAGGGGCCTTAGTGTTGAGCGCGGATATTCAAATTTCGAATTTTTATCGTGAGTGTCGGCACTTCAAAAATTCGCGAATATTTCGAATATAGTGATATATATATATATATATCCGTAAAAATAATTATTCGTTTTTTGTTTTTTTTTACCATCTAAACCCATTACCTAGTATACCTACCTGCTTCTTGCTTGTGGGCATATGTAAGAAGGCTGCAATATTGTAGTTTGTAGTGAATTAGAATTGAAAAATTGGCAATATAATATTTGCGCAACGCGAATATTCTAACACCCGAATATATAGCACTATAGAATATAGTGCTATATATTTGTTTTTTAGAATATTCATTATTTTTTTCCATCTGAAGTCAAGATTCCTCCCTTGCTTTTGGGCCAATGACTGTTCACATTAAATTGGAAAAAATTACGAATATTCTAAAAAAGAATATTTAGCACTATATTCTATAGTGCTATATATTCGTGTTCCAGAATATACGCATTGTGCGAATATTACATTGCTGATTTTTCGCAATCAATAGTATAATCTCAAATACGAATATTCGCGAATATATGACGAATATTCTAACCAATATTCGCGAAATATCGCAAATTTGAATATTGCCCCTGCCATTCATCACTTAATAATTTTACACTCCAGAAATACATCCAGGCCTGTCTTGAACTCACTATCACCATTTCCTCAGACAGAGAATTCCATAGTCTCACAGCTCTTACTGTAAAGAATCTTCTTCTATGTTTGTGTACAAGCCTTTCCTCCAGACGCAGAGGATGTCCCCTCTTCACAGTCACAAACCTTGGGATAAATAGATGATTGGACAGATCTCTGTACTGACTCCCGATATATTTATACATAGTTATTAGATCTCCCCTCAATCGTCTTTTTTCTTAAATGAATAACTCTGATTTTGATAATCATTCAGGATACTGTAGTCCATCCATTTCAGATATTACTTTAGTTGCCCTCCTCTGAACCCTCTCCAGCTTTGATATGTCTGCCTTGTTCACAGGAGCCCAGAACTGTACAAAGTACTCCAAGTGTGGTCTAACTAGTGATTTGTATAGTGGTAGGACTATGTTCTCATCACTAGTGTTGAGCGCGAATATTCGAATAGCGAATTTTAATCGAGGATATCACAACTTCTAGAATTTGCGAATATTTCAAATACACTGATATATATTTGTAAAAAAGAAAATATTCGTCAATTTTTTTTTCATCTGAACCCATTACCTGCCTGCTTCTTCATTGTGGGCCGTTGTGAGAAGGCTGCAATTTCTAGTGAATTTGAATATTCTTCATTATTTAATATAGTTTATGTTATGCGAAAAATTGGTAATTAAATATGCGTATTAATCGAATCGCTTAAGGGCGTTAAGCAACTTTTTTATTGGGTTGGCTTAGCAGAATTTTCGAATATGTTGATTAAAGCGCTATATTCGTAAATTAAGAATATAGCAATATATTCAACATATTTGACAATTCTACCAAGCCAACTAGTTGAAAAGTTGCTTATCGCCCTTACGCGATTCGATTAACGTGCACATTTAAGAAAAGATTTTTTGCATAACATAAATTATATTTATGTTATGCGAAAAATCTGTAATTAAATATGCGCATGAATCAAATCGCGTAAGGGCATTAATCAACTTTCCTTATGAAACTTGCTTTCCACCCTTACGCGATACGATTAATGCGCATATTGAATTACCGATTTTTCGCATAACATAAACTATATTAAAGAATATTCTAAATCAGTACTGACTGATACTAAGATATTTTATCCTTCTCGCATTGGCCCAAAAGCAAAAATCAGGTCGGTAATGGATCATTACTTGTGTGCCAATGTGAGGACTTCTTACATTAGCCTAATTTACCTGCATGCTTTTTAATTGTGGGCCAATGCGAGAAGGCTAAAATATCTTAGTGAAGGCTAAAATATCAGTCAGTACCGATTTAGAATATTCTTTAATACAGTTTATGTGATGCGAAAAATCGGCAATTAAATATGCGCATTAATCGACTCGCTTAAGGGCGGTAAACAAGTTTCCTATTGGGTTGGCGTTGTAGAATTTGAATTTGAATATGTTGGATATAGTGCTATATTCGCAATACGAATATTCTTTTTTTTTTTTTTTTTTCAGTGTATGAGGTGACTCATTATCTCTCCCTTCTCCTAGCTTGAATAGCCAATGAGAAGGCTTTGTCACAGCTTAGCAACATCCATGGCAACCAAACTAGCCTACCCTTACTATGTAAATGAAGGCTCTCCCCAGCAGCCATTTTGTGGAGTTTGATGTGAGAGTGAAAGGAGCTATATTGTGTGATTCTGGTGCTGTGCAAAAAATCTGATTGCAAATTTCAATATTCTAGCTCAGTGATGGGCAACGTGCGGCTCTCCAGCTGTTGCAGAACTACAACTCCCAGCATGCAAAGCCTGTCTATAGCTATCAGCCTACTGCAAGGCATGGTGGGAGTTGTAGTTTAGCAACAGCTGGAGAGCCGCACGTTGCCCATCACTGTTCTAGCTAGTCTGAGCCTAGGGAATAGTGTAGTTTGATAGCTTATAGGTAGAGATGAGCGAACTTTTAAAAAAAGTCCGGTGTTCGGCGTTCGGGTTGTGGTAAGTAGCGCGTTATGGATTCCACTATAGCGGCATATGGAATCCATAAGGGGCGGCTGCCACCAACCCGAACTGTTGAACAGCCGAAGGACCTGGGGTGACGTCACCGTCATGTGATCAGTGCAGGGGGCGTGGCTCAGCACGGGATCAAATCCAGTTACTTTGCCAGGACCGGCATCCCTGCCCTACACAAGCACCTTGTGCAGAATGTATCCCTATACAAAAAAATAGTGTTAGGTGTTTAGTGTAGTTTTTTGTGTTCTCTGTGAAAAAAAGAAAAAAACCCATCTTTTAGTGTCTGGGTTTTAGTTAGTGTTTGTGTATGTTGTGAAAAAAAAAGTTTTATAGTGTTCTGTGCTTACTGTAGTTTGTTGTTGTGTCCTCTGTGGAAAAAAAAAGAAAAAAAAAGTATTTTAGTCTTTGTGTCTGTTGTGGAAAAAAAAATTATAGTCTTTGTTTCTCTGTGTCTTGTGTTAGTTTGTTCTGCTTCTGTTAATTTAAAAAAAAAATAGTATTTTAGTTTCTTACTTTTTTCATATTTTAGTTAGGGTCTGTGTCTTTTTAGTTTGTTTAATAAAATGTAATTTAGTTCTACATATTTTTATTTTTATTTTATATATTTCATTTCATATTTTTCCCCATCGTGCCCACCTTAATAAAGTTTGCCCACAATCAACTTCTATTTATTTTTTAGTGGAGTAATAATAATAAGCACCATGAGTGTACCGGGCCATGGAGGCCAGTCATGGTAGGGATACTAGGGGAGTTGGTGCTGGACCGCTGCCAGCATGGGGCCACTCTTCTAGGCACGGACAGGCAGGAGCAGGTGGCAGGGGCGTCCGCCTGATCCGTGATTTTTTTCGGCGTGGCAGCCGCCCATTACTTCTCAAGATGCCGAGTCTGTGGTGGCTCTTGTGGTAGATTACAGTGCCACGGAGTCCTCTGCCCCGCCTCACAGCAGAAGCAGCAGCAGCATTCCGCCTCCCAGCCCCCATGAATCATCCCTGCTCATGTTCGAAGAGAGCGACATTAAGAGGGACGTCTTGTGGGAGGCAATGCAGGAGGCGGAATTGCAGTTTAGTCCTCCTGATGGGAAGGACCTTTTGGAAGGGATGGAGGAGGAGGATGAGGGGGAGGGGGTAATGCCTGTGACATCCCTTCCAACTGGTGCGAGTGGTGTCAGCCACAGAACCCCCGCACCTAGTCAGACCCACGTGTCATCCGGGGGACAGTGGAGACACGTCTGCTGTTCCCCTCAGTCCATCACTAGTCGAGAATGCAGGCGATGAAGAGGAGGGCGACCAAGAATGGGTGCCATCTCCCTTGTCAGGTGACAGCACTGATGAGAAAAATAGGCACCCGAGGTAAACGGTGCGCCAGGTCACCAGGGAGCCTTTTGGCAGGAGCTCCACTGGTAATAGCAGCAGCAGGAGGCAGCAGCAGCAGTTGTGGCAGCAGCAGCAGGTACCACCTCCACCTGTGCGCACCGACCCCGAAAAGGTGCAAGCCAGCACCACCCCATCTGACAGGAGGTCGGTGCAGAAGTCGCCTGTTTGGGCTTACTTTACCTTAGCAGCAGACAATGTCACAATTGCCACCTGTCAGCTATGCCATGTCAGGGTAAGGAGAGGGGAGGTCCATGGCTCGGCTGGGTACCACTGCCCTTACACAGCACATTCGAGTCAACAACTGGCGGGAGTAGGAACAGATGCAGGGTGGTCGTAGCAGAGCCACAAGCATTGTGCAGGGGACAGTAGCTCCTGCCACTGTACAGCAGCCACCCCAAGCTCTTCCACCGATTCATTTCCACTCCCCCGCTCCCTCTAATAGAGGTACTGGTAACAGCAACCATACCTCTGCCTCTTCTGAACCCTCCTTCTCCTCTGCCGCCTGGCGCCAGCCGTCAGTCATTGATGCATTTGAACGCACCGTGCCCTACGCCCCCGGGGACCGATGCGTGCGTTCACTTAATGGGCTCCTGGCAAGGGTTATCGCCCAACATCTGCTGCCTTTCAACCTTGTGGATAGCAATCCATTCAAGCAGATGTTGGAGCAGGCCCAACCCAGATGGCGTGTCCCCAGGCGCAATTACTTTGCCAGGACCGGCATCCCTGCCCTACACAAGCACCTTGTGCAGAATGTATCCCTGTCGCTGTATCATGCTGTCAGCGACAGGGTGCATCTGACAATGGACGCTTGGACCAACAGACATGGGCAGGGAGGTGTCCCACTGGGTGTCCCTCCGAGGCGCCGGGGAGGGATCGGAGTGATCAGACTTTGTGGTGCTGCCCCGGGGTGTCCAGGGGAGAATGGCTGCTCTCTAGCGAGCCACTGTCTCCACGGCTGCTGAGCCCCCCTGCAAGCATCCCCGTTGCTACGCAAGTGTGGGGCACGTCCGTTGCCAGGCCGTGCTCCAGCTTGTGAGCTTAGCGTAATGGAGACACACTGGACCTGAAGTTCTGGCCGCAGTACAGACTCAGGTCCAGAAGTGGCTGACACTCCGCAGGTTAGAGGCAGGTATGGTTGTCTGTGACAAAGGCAGCAACCTACTCGCCTCCCTCCATGCTGGCAGTCTTACCCACGTGCCCTGCATGGCACATGTCCTCAACCTTGTGGTACAGAAGTTCCTCCGCACATACCCAAGGTTGAGTGACATTGTGAAAAGGGTACGGAGGATTGCCAGCCACTTCCGACGTTTCCCAACTACCACTGCGTCCCTGCCCAAACTGCAGCGGGACAACAGCCTGCCCCCTCACAGGCTGATTGTGGACAGCGTGACGCGGTGGAAATCCACCCTCCACATGCTGGAGAGGTTGTGGGAGCAGTGGTGGTGAGGGAATGCCTGCTGGATCTAGGCATTCCAGGGCCATCACACCCACTCCCCTACATCAATAATGTGGAGTGAGGGCAGTACACCGTGTCTGCCAAGTGTTGTCCCAATTTGAGCAGGCGACCAAGATGGTCAGCAGGGAGCATGTTGGCCTCAATGACGTGCCCCACTATAGTGTTCCTGCTGGACAAGACACTAGATCGCCTGCTCGAGGCTGGAGAGAGTTCCTTGGTGGAGCATAAAGAGTCAACAATGCTCCACCAAGACCAGGCCGAGGACGAGGAAGAGGGGGAAGAATGAATCGACGTCCAGGAGTCTGGGCCTGGTCAGGAGGGAGAGCCGGTGCTGGGAGCACCGTTAGTCCGGGGGTGGGGCAGCTCTGACCGGGCGCAGCAGCAACAGCAGCAGGAGGACCAAGAGTTCATGGTTTCGGGCAGCCATGAAGAGTCACAGCGGCCTGTCCTCTTCCCCATTGCTGCCCATATGCTGCCTCAGGAGGGACCCCCGGATCAGGAAAATTAAGGGAAGGGATGATTATTGGTTGGCCACCCTTTTAGACACTGAGTGCAAGGTAACACGGGAGAAGTTCATCCGAGCTGGAGCAGGCAAACCCTCGGCCTCATGCTCCAGTTCTCCCCGCCCATCTCACACAGCAGGTGGCTGGCTCCAGCAGCCACAGCCGAGCAGGTGACCCTATGGGTGAGATGAGGCTGTTCTACCTGTCTGCGCGACCCAGTACCAGCAGCAGCATCAGTCACCACCAGAGGCTGGCCCACATGGTGACAGACTACATGGGGTCCGTTGGTGCTTCCGACAGCATGAGCACCGACGACCCCATGGAGTACTGGGTTGCCAGGCTGGACACCTGCTGTGAGCTCGCCCAATATGATCTGGAGTTACTTTCTTGCCCACCCTCCAGCGTAGTGTCTGAGCGGACATTCAGCGCAGCAGATGGGGTGGTCAGGGACAAGCGGACCCGTCTGTCCACTGACTCCATGGACAGACTGACATTTATCAAAATGAATGAGTCCTGGATCGGCAGTCACTTCTTGGGCCCCGCTGTCGGTTCAGGGCGCTGAAGGGTCCCTTGTCAATCCCTCTCCTTGGCTCTCCCTTCAAAAATCCGTTGTTTTTTTAAGTTTTTATTCTTACTTCTTAATGTTTTTAATTATTTATTTATTTATTAACTTATTTATATATTTATTTATGAATTTTTAAATATTTTTATTGATGTATGTAATTATTTAGTTATTTAAAGTTTTAATGTATTTATATATTTTTGTATTTATTAATTTATTGCTATCATGTATTTCTCGATTAATTGATTTATTAAGGGTTAAATTGTGTAATATATGTATGTAATTTGTTTCTAATCATGTATATTTAGATTTATTTTATTTCGTTTTGCATGTTGATTTTTATTTTTGTATGTATGTATCGATTACTTTCCCAAGAGATTATTTGATCTAAATCATGTATTTAGACTTTACAAATATTTTTTTTATTTGTAAACAATCCTGAGTTTTTACTATAACAGTTTACATAAAATGATTGCATAATAATAAATAGGAGCAGTCAAATTTACATCACAAGTGAACTAGAGCAAATTGTCTATTTAATTTACATTCCTCTATTCCATTGATTAATTTTTTAAGCCATATTAGTTTGTAGCTTATAGTCCGCTATAATCTCAGTACACTGTGCTCAATGCGTAAAACATGATGGAAAATAGATCTCTGACATACCAATTGTAACACACACATCACTCCACATGTCACCCGCACCAGTGTGCTATCGGTTTACATATCAGGTACATCAAGTCTGTAACAGAACACTGCATTAAAGCAGCCTGCCTCACCGTTTGCTGATTCCTCCTAGCCAGAGGGTGGCAGGACTGGCAGGGTTTAGCAGCGGCTCTCTTCATTTTCCATTTGTCTGTGAGGAGGCATGTGTACCGCCGCTCGCCCCACCCATACATAATTGACGTTGGACACACTGTGGGCTAAGGACATGGGCATTACGCCGCCATCCTCTGCCCGTCAGAGCCCAGAAGCCAGTGAAGAAGTTGCTTGCCTTGGGCCGGGTGTGGAATTGTCCCTGACTCTGTCGCCTTAGTTCCCCTTCCCCTCGGTCATGACTATGTCACGGTCCCCGGCCACTGGCAGGGTCCTCAGCAGCTGCCTCCTGTGTCACTGGTCATGCTGCAGAATAAGGGCTTTAGCTAAGACGCTTGGCTACACACTGGGAGTAGTGTCACACAGCCCGGAGCAGACTTCACCAAGAAGGTGCTGACAGGAACAGCGGAGCACCTGCACTGTCCATCCAGCAGAGCAGAGTTTGTAGGCTTTTTGGAAGGCAACATGTGTTCTGGAGTGACATTGAACAGCCGTTAAAATTAACTCACATAACTAATGTATCTGTGCTTCATCTTTGTGGACTTGACATATAAAATCATATCCAGTTTCTTTGTGAAAAACGTGCAGTAATCCAGTCCTCTACAATGCCGATATCTTGATTGGTGGATAATTTGTGGTCTACCTTGGAGAGATGGGGTACCTAGATAATTTATACCAGGATGGACCACTTGTATATATATATACAGTATCTACCCCATCCGTCCCCGTCAGCCCTGCATTATTCTTCCCCTTCCCAAGATATGCATTATAGAGGACAGGATTAGTGTACGTTTTTATAGAAGTTAAATGAAGAAAAATATATATGTAAACTCGACAAATAAGAAGCACGGATACATAAGCTATGTAGGTTAAGTTTACCGGCAGTTCTCTTTAACTACAGCACACATGGTGCCTTCCAGACAGAGTCCAAAATCCGCTCTGCTGGATGACAGTGTATGTGCTCCCCTGTGCCTGTCAGCACCTTCCTAGTGAAGTCTGCTCCGGCCTGTGTGACACTATTCCCCGTGTGTAGCCAAGCCTCGCAAAAGCCTTATTTTGCAGCATGACCGGCGATAGATGAACCAGGCTCCGCAATGGGGGGAGCCGCCGAGGACCCCGCCAGTAGCCGAGACCGTGAAAAAGTCATGCCCGGGGGAACTGACCCAGGCACCAGAGCAGGGGACACTTCCACACCTTTCCCAAGGCAAGCAACTTCTTCACTGGCTTCTGGGCTCTGATGGGCAGAGGATGGTGGGGTCATGCCCATGTCCTTAGCCCACAGTGTGTCCAGCGCCAATCGTGTATGGGTGGGGCGAGCGGCATTAAATATGCCTCCTCACAGACATAGGGAGGAAGACAGAGCCGCTGTTAAACCCTGCCAGTCCATCCACCCTAAGGCTCAGAGGAATCACCACACAGTGAGGCAGGCTGCGTTACTGCAGTTTTCTGCTAGAGACTAGATGTGACTGATATGGAAACTGAGAGCAGAAGGGTGTGGGCAGAGTGGAAAGCTTCTTTGTTATTCATTTATATTGTGTGTTCAGAAGCTAAAATAGCTTTCCCTTAAATATGTAAAACTAAAAACATAGCATTAACTATCTATGTTATCCCATTACTGCTTTATTCAATGAACTTACTACTATAACATGTGTTTTGCTATATTTTTGTTTTAGCCAGGTCTGGTGGGGGGTCCATTCCTGGGAACATATTCCTGCTGCAAACTTACAACCTGCTGCGGTCAGAGGTGTCTATGTTTATCTTTGTTGTTGCCCAGGTCTGGTGGTGGGTCCATTCCTGGGAATACATTCCTGCTGCAAATTTAGAAGCTGCTGAGTATTGCTATGCTATGTGTAAGCCTTATACTTGACCATTACCAAAAGCCTGCTGCTTCTGCTGGCTGTCATGCTCCTGCTGAGTTATCTATTTGCCTTTTACCACACCATTAACAGCTGCTGCCTGTCCTGCTGAGTATTGGCAAGATTCTTGTAGGCCTTATACTTGACCATTACCAAAAGCCTACTGTTGCTGCTGCTGCTGCTTCTGCTGCTGCCTGTCATGCTCATGCTGAGTTATCTATGGGCCTTTTACCACACCATTACCCGCTGTTGCCTATCATGCGCATGCTGAGTTATCTATGTGCCTTTTACTACACCATTACTGAAAGAGTTAGTGTATTTCTGTAGCCTGGTTGTTCCCTCATCCCCTGAGGCAGACGTCTGGAGAGCTGTGTGTGAAATAACCACCAAGCTAGTGACCTTCAAACACAACTCTAGTTTATTCTTATACAGTGTCTTCCTTATATAGTACATACATACATAACAAGAGATAGCTGTGTTTCACATTCCATTGTAACAGGTGGAGACCCTCCCATATATGGAAATAATGCTACTTTAAATAGAGCCCCCCTCTAGCATGACCTCCCCCACCATCCTGTCATCCATAAATACCATATGGCTCATTCTATTAACCCTTCAATCCCCTCTTAAGTCATGAATATGACTTATCTTCTTTCTCTCATAGAGAGGTAAGTAGCATAAGCTTGTCCAGGATCTGTGGATCTTGGACATATGACGTCAAAGGTCTGTATTAGTGACGGAATGCATTGAATGCAACAACATATGGTAATCAAAAAAGCAATTATAATTATAATACTGATAAATAATGTTCTTAACCAACTCAAATCCGGCAGCCAGCTCAATAACCAGTCCCACCAAGAGGATGAATCAACATCCTTTTTGATATTATTGGCGATTTCATGTAACCCTTGAATATGGGACTGGATTGATCTGGAATGGTCAGATAAATTAAAACAACACATTCCTTTAAAATCTTGACATCCTATATTGTGTTTAAGTAACAGATAATCCACAGCAAATCTAGTTTCTAGCACCGCTCCTCGTACGCCTTGAAGATCTAAGAGTATGTCTGATAAGGCAGTAGACGTATGATTCAAAGATTTAGCCAAGGCACATGCAATAGAATTTATAGTACGAGCATTATATATAGCCAGTCCAGGCACTCCTAATATAGAAGTGCCCAAACTGATATATTCTGTACGGCTAAGGAGGGGTAAAGTAGAGTCACAGTTGTCTGATAGAGTCTTAGTAATCGATCTGTAAGCTCTCCTGCTAGGGGGTTGACTGGGTAGGGCCAAAGTCAGCCTGGATAATGCACAGGGACCTCCAATAACATTAGCAGGAATGTAATTGTATGTGCTGTTACCACAAGACAAAAACCATCCCTTAGGGAGCATTATATTATAGATAAAACTGGGAGTCACTATGGTCTTATTACAACTCATGGAATTGTCTAGGAGCTAGCAAGCCTACTATTCTTTTTACAGGTGTCGTCAATATAATCATATACACTATTCTTAGGTAATCCACTTTTTATGGCTCCATTATCACAATATAACGTCATATCCTGGGAAAAGGTAAAACAAGTCTCTGCTACAGTCACATTAATAGTCAGTATTCTAATATTGTCCCTGCTATTTCCTAATTTCTGACACTCTCCACAGAAGTCATACAAGGGAATAAAAGATTGTGTATTGTTAGTCCTCGACCAGACTCCAAGGAGGGATTCATCGGGTGTAGGCACAGCAATAACACATGTTTGAATAAGATCCCGTGGGCTCCGTAAGTCTTTAAGGCACAATGAACTTACATTTAGAGCATTTGCCATCCTGACTATACTATTCTGTTCAGAATAAAGGGGCCAGGAGCAAAGGGATCTTGCTCCTGTGCTCTTTTATGTATCGTCTGATTATTTGGTGCACCGCAGAGCAAACTCAGCTCCTCTGGGTGATAAATACATGTAGTAATAAGCCAGACTGGCAAGGAAACACAAAGATTAATAATTATTAGCAGACAAACAAATCTCCCAGAATATTGTGGGGTCATCATCTTCAGCCTGTGGCAAGGCACTTTTCAGAGAAGCTTCTTCTGAGCTCCCTCTTTGTCTGTCACCGGAGAAAAAGCCTCAGGGACCCTTTTCACTCTGCTAGCGTGAATCCAGATTGAAGCCTCTTCTGTGAGAATCGCTGTTCTGGTAACTGCTACCACTCGGGTGGGTGGTCCAAACGGGAACTCAGTCTGCTTCCGTCCTTTTGCCAGGCGCTGGACTATCACCACGTCTCCTGGTTGGAAAGGATGCGTAGGTTCCTGTGGAGAGAAAGGAGAGGCACGAGCAACATCTCGTTCAATTTGATCTAAAGTTTCTACAAGTTTCCTCACATATTCTGCCTGTACAACTTCTAGATCCCCTTTTTCTATCACAGGGGCCTTTGGACCCCAAGGGGTGGGGAAGGGTCTTCCCATTAGGACCTCAAATGGTGAGTACCCAGTATTCTTATTAGGCTGCATCCTAATCTCTGCTAGGGCAATAGGCAAGAACTTTTTCCAATTAGTGAATGTGCCTCCAGTAATTTTCCTTATTTTGTCTTTAATTGTTCTGTTCATCCTCTCTACTATGCCGGAACTCTCTGGGTGGTATGGGAGATGGAACTTCCAGTCAATCCTAAGGGCTTTGGAAAGCTCCTTACATACCCTGGACGCAAAAGCTGGGCCATTATCTGAGTTAATTTGGACAGGACACCCCCATCTGGGAATGATTTCTTGTAACAAGATTTTGACCACAATTTGTGTGGTTTCATTGGTAGTAGGAAAAACCTCCGGCCATCTAGAGAACATATCCACAATTACAAGGGCATATTCCTGCTTACTTCCTGTCTTTGGGATATGTGTGAAGTCAATTTGTAAGTGAGTGAATGGTGAAGTTGGGTAATTCAAATGCTGGTGTTGGGCCTTCTTTGAATTATTTGGGTTGTTTCTGAGACATATAATACACCTTGAAACATAAGATTGTACTTTTGATCTAAGACCTGGTATAAAAAAATCTCTCCAAATGAGGTCAGTGGTTGCCTGTGCTCCCCTATGGCCAAGACCATGATATTGTGCAATTAAAATCGGGCGCTTGCAACTGGAATACATGGTTTCCCCTCTTTGCAGATAAGACCCGTATCAGGGTCTTGTACTGCACCTACCGATTGCCATGCTATCTTGTCACTACTGGTAGCCGACTCCTGGAGGCTTAGCAATAGATTGTCAGTAAGGGTAATGTCTGGAACTAGGGAGGGCATTTGAACCGTCGCTGTTGTTCTAATAGCAGCCTCTTTTGCTGCCTGATCAGCAAGGGCATTCCCTTTTGCTATGTGCGTTTGGAGACCAGTATGTGCCTTACAATGGATAATAGCAACCGTGCTGGGTAATTGGATGGCGGCCAGGAGATCATGTACTAGGGTGGAATGCGAGATTTTCTTCCCATCAGCAGCTATGAAGCCTCTTCTCAGCCAAATTACCCCATGATCATGGACAACCCCAAAGGCATATTTGGAATCGGTGTAGATATTTACATCTCTCCCCTCAAAAAGACAACAAGCCCTAGTGAGGGCAATCAGTTCAGCTGCTTGGGCTGACTGAAAAGGTATAGGATTCGATTCTAGAATAACATCAGGGAGTTGAACTACAGCGTATCCTGCATGATAAGTGTTGTCATTAGGGCGGGAACAGGATCCATCTACAAAAATATCAGGTGCTCCTTCAATGGGTGTGGACTGTAAGTCAGGCCTAGGTGAGGTATGTTCATGTATAAGCTCAGTACATACATGGGGAGGAGGCAAATCATCCTGCTCTCCCTTGTATCCTAGTAGGGCATTGAGTATAGCCATGGGACCGAATGTGGGTGCTGAGTATTTGATATGAAGTTGAGGATTAGATAGCAACAAAACTTCATATCCGCTCAGTCTTTGTGCTGACATATGTTGTGTATGTATGTTCTTCAACAGGGCCTGAACATTGTGTGAGGTATGCAGAGTGGTGGGATGACCTAGGGTGATAGGCGTAGCCATCTCAGCGACCATAGCACAGGCTGCCAAACTCCTGAGACACGCAGGCATGCCCTGAACCTGTACGGGAACCACCTTTGAGAAAAAAGCAACAGGGCGGAATTTGCCTCCATGGTCTTGCGCCAGGACTCCCGCCATGGTTTTACAATTGTCCCTGGCAAATAAGTGAAACATCACGCCATAGTCGGGTAGGCCCAAACCAGGACTTGAAACCATGGCACATTTCAAATGACGAAAAGCTTGTAACATGTCATCAGACCATTTAATGAAGTCAGGCATATCAGTATTAGTGGCTTGTCTCAGAATATTATCATAGTAGGAACAATCAGCAATCCATTGGCGGCAGTAACCAATCATGCCAAGAAAGGTCAACATGTCTTTCTTGGTTTGTGGGCGAGGCAGACCCAGTACGGCAGTAATTCTGGCATGGCTGATTTTCCTCTCACCTTTACTGAGAACAAAGCCCAAATACTCAACACTTTCCCTACACCATTGTAATTTCTTCCTAGAAACTTTGTGACCACATTCACATAACCACAGTAAGAGACTAACACAGTCTGCCTGGCAAGCCTCCCGAGTAGAACTACATATGAGGAGATCATCCACATATTGTAGAAGGACAGAACCATGAGGGGCAGTCCAAGGGCGCAGTGTAACTTGGAGGACAATGGAGTAGACTACTGGGGAGTCTACATAACCCTGAGGCATTCTACACCAAGTATACTGGCGAAATTTGAATGTAAATGCAAAAAGTGGCCGTGTCTCTCCATCCACTGGGACAGAAAAAAATGCATTCTTTAAATCAACAACAGAGAAAAACTCTGCATGGGCAGGAATAGCTGATAGCAGAGATGGTACGTCTGGAACCACAGGGGCTATGGGTATGATCTGTGCATTTACCGCTCTAAGATCCTGGACAAACCTAAAGGTATTATCAGCCTTTCTTACTAGGTTGATAGGTGTATTATAGGGGGAAATAATTTCCTCAATAACCCCTGTCTCTAGGAATTCCCTCAACATAGACTCTATCCTTTTCTTTTTCTGGGGAAAGGGGGTATTGTTTAATAGTGTTGAGCGCGAATATTCGAAAAGCGAATTTTTTTAGCGAATATCGGCACTTCGCTAATTCGCGAATATTTCGAATATAGCGCTATAAATTCGCTATTTCGAATATTCGTTTTTTTTTGTTTTTTTTTAGTTATATTTTTTTCTTTCCCACTTCCCAAAAGTAGTTCTTACCTGTCATGAGGATTCCTGGCTTCCTGGCTGCTCCAGTCAGTGCCCGTTGCCGCTTCTGCCGACTTCCGTGCTCATGGAGCGTCCTTCCATGGGAAAATCTCTATATACTAAAATGTACTGTCGGATTTGAGGAATTACGTTGAAATCGCAATGCGATTAATTCAAGTTATATTAATCGCATTGCGATTACAACTTAGCACTGCTATCTTACATAGGCTAGAATTAACGAATATGGAATATATAGCTATGCACTAGCAGTGCTAAGTTGAAATCGCAATCGCGAATACTAAGTTAAATTAATCGCATTGCGATTTCAACTTAGCACTGCTGCTATATTCCATATTCGTTAACTTCGTTAATTCTAGCAAGCTGACCCATTATAAACCCAGCTCTAAGTTGAAATCGCAATGCGATTAATATAACTTGAATTAATCGCATTGCGATTTCAACGTAATTCCTCAAATCCGACAGTACATTTTTAGTATATGGAGACGTTCCCATGGTGATGGGGACGCTCCATGAGCACAGAAGTTATGGTTGGCTTGGTAGAATTAGCGAGGATGACGAATATGACGAATGTATTCGTCATATTCCTCAAAACGAAGATAACGAAGTATTCTACATCTTCGTTTTAGCAACCTATTCGTCAACCTCGCTAATTCTAGCAATCAAATAGGAAGGTTGACTTACCAGACAGCTGTGTTAAATTCGCTATGCGATTTTTTTTTTTTTTAATAAATAGAATACTTATAATAATATTATCATATCAAGTAATATAATTATTGTATTAAAAAAAAATCGCATAGCAATTAACACAGCTGTCTCTATAGTCAACCTTCCTATTTGATTGCTAGAATTAGCGAGGTTGACGAATAGGTTGCTAAAACGAAGATGTAGAATACTTCGTTATCTTCGTTTTGAGGAATATGACGAATACATTCGTCATATTCGTCATCCTCGCTAATTCTAGATATGAAACCAATAGGAAAGTAGCCTTAAGTACAAATCGCAATATGCGATTATTTAAATCGCATTTTAATCGCGATAACTAGAAAAAATGACGAATATTCGATTTCGACGAATACGAAACGAATATTCATTCGAATATTCGCGAATTTCGTCGAAATCGAATATGGCACCTGCCGCTCATCACTATTGTTTAATATAAACAGGCGCAGCGCCTGACTTAAGCATTGCCTTATATGGTGTACAAGAAATAAGGCCAACAGCTTGGTCAGTAGTTGCCCAAACCTCAGGAGGCACCAAATCAAGTAGCGGATCCTGAGGTTGGCACTCCAGATATAAAAAACAATTACCCTCCGGTACGTGAATGGGCATAACTGAGGATGTGACATGTAGGTGTCCCGTCTTGCTAACCCCTAACTGCAACTGTAACAGAACAAACAAATCCCTCCCTAATAAATTCACAGGACAATGTGGAATTATCCTAAAACTGTGTGTGAACATTGACTGGTGCTTGTATGGGTGTTGGATCGAGAGAGGAGGAGTTTTGTAAGATCTGGTCAGTATCCCATTAATTCCCACAGAGGGCTCAGCATTCTCTCTTGGACCACTATAATAATCCTCACATATAGTACTACAAGTAGCACCAGAATCCACAAGAAAAGGGAGAGGACGTCCCTCTATGGTTAACACAATCAGTGGTGATTCCTTATAGTGGTTTGTAATGAGAGTGAATGCTGGGATACTGTCCCCCGGGCATCCTCATTGTGATGTCTGCTGCCCCCAGGCTACGGGAAAACGAGGGGTACTATTCTGGGGCTGTGACAGTGGTAGGGGAAGATCTCGGATCTGAGCTGGTGGGTATGGTTGAGAGCCTGGAGCTGGAGAATCATTTGGGACATGTTGCCTGAGTGGGTAAGGGCATCGGCTGATCCAATGATCAGTCTTACCACAATTAAAGCAACCTCCAGGACGAGGTTTAGTAGCTCCCCCTCTCCCAGAGTATGACCCTCTATCCCTTCTCCTACCACGTCCCCTATTGGGCTGATTTGTGGGACAATTCCTATTCTGAGATTGGTAATGGGCCTCTTTAGGTGTAATTATATCAAAGCAACCAGCCGCATCGTTTTCCATTAACTTATTTTGGAATTGATCTTTATTAAGACTAGGCCATTCGGAGATCATTTGTTTAACAGTAAGCTGGAGATGTGGCTGTAGATTGGTAAGGAAAGTCTGAATGAGCATAGAATGCATATTATCCTGAATACTCATTCCTGCCTCTAGAGTCCAAACTTCATTAAACCTCTTCCAAAAGTCTATAACAGACTCTCCTGATTTATGTTTACAGGCTACAGCCGTCGGCAATGAGGACCTAGTCTGAAAACACCTCTCCATTTCATGCTTAATTTCTTCCCACATGGTGTCTATGCCTGCTTCAGTATTCAATTTATAAGTGCCAGCTGACGTATTTGGTGGCTCTATGATGCTTATAGAGGGACCTTACTCCAATCCCAGGGGAATTGTGCCCAACTATCCCATCTATTATAAGGCGCATATCCTCCTGTGTCAGACATCTCCCTTTACAAGCTCTCTTCAAATAATGAAATGTCCCAGATGAAGATGAAGAGGGTTTAGGACAGTGCTTGACAATCTTATTAATATCATCTACATCAAGAGGTTTCTTTAACAAGGTATCCCCTACAGTCATAAAAGGGAACTGTTGCTCTGGGTCACTGTCCTCATCAGGAAGAGGTATATGTTCAGGTTTGGGAAAAGACTTTTGTGATCTAAGGCGCATGGGAGATATGACATCCCCATCACCAACAGCACCAGCCGCTGGATCCTGACCACTCTGATCAGGCAGAGGTGGAGGCAACTGTGGAGGTGGCTGTGGGAGCTAGGGAGCTGTAGGTGGTTGGATATGGGTAGCAGTATATCCAGCCAGTAAATCTAAGTCATCCTTTGAAAGGGATGGATATATCCGTGGGATATTTCCTAAATAGGGAGGAGGGGCTTTTGAAGTGAACCCCTTGTCAATTCTTTTTCTAACTCATGTTTCTTCTTATATCCCTCCTGGTTCTCTGCCTCCTGTTTCTTCACCTTTTTATTTGGTCTGTCATACCAATATGGTGCATAAGTAAGCCAATTTTCCCTCCCAACTTCATATACTGCATGTCCCACTGGGGATCTGGACCATAATATGGGTAAGCGTCAGTATCATTCAAACATAACCCTTTTACCATGTCCATATGGAAGGTGTCACTAGCCCCTTCCTGAGGGAACAGATTTATACTCTTCATCCCCTCTGTCCATCCTGCCATATTATCCACCCAGGGAGTAACTAAATAATGATTAGTCCCACAGACCCGTGCAACATAATCCTTACATGTTTCTCCTACATACGGAGCGGGTGGAGAGACCTTTCCTGCTTCGCACCCATTTCTTATAATTTAATTGAGACGGAGGCAGAGCAGAACTCTCCTCAGGACTGGCTGTACTGAACTGTAAAAGTTCTGACAATTCCTGTCAACTGGATGGAAAGGACGTATGTCTATGCTCAACTTCCTTCTCAACTGCCTATTAGTATTATCCTTTCAAACCGTCACTTGCTTTCACCAGTTTCTGGGTCAACGGGTTTCCCCTAGCCAGAGTGGTGGGGCGTCTTACGGTTTTCCAGGACACACTCAATAAAGTTAGTACAGTTTTCACAGTATCATTTGCTGCTTACCTTCAGCAGAAATAAAACAATTTTCACAGTATCATTTGCTGCTTACCTTCAGCATAAAATAAAATTAATTAATGCATCATAACATAATAACATACAAGAGAGAGTAAGAATGCAACAGATAAGAAGCGTTAGGGATAGGGACAAGAAAAACCAGGGTGCAGACTATATTTGAATTCTTGCCAAAAGAATTCCTCTTTTAAATTCTTCCCTAAAGAATTTATCTCATAGGGCTAGAGACTATTTACAGTTTATCTTGCCTGAAGACCGACTGTCCATCTTACCTAAAGATAGAGTCACTATTTACAGTCCTGCTTGCCAAAAGCAGGCCGCCTACCTTGCCAAAAGATAGGTTACCTATTTACAGTCCAGCTTGCCTAAAGCCGACCTTTATCTAGATAGATACTATTCCTTTCAGTGTGTCTAAACTGGGTTAAAATATAGAAATAACAGAGACTCTTCGGAAAGCATTGGAAGCCCACAATCCTTAAAAAGAAAAAAAAAAAAAAAACAGGCAGGAAGCTCCCGGACTCACCGAAGCGTATCTGTATTCTATCCCGGACGATGCCCCCAGCTGAAAGAGTTAGTGTATTTCTGTAGCCTGGTTGTTCCCTCATCCCCTGAGGCAGACGTCTGGAGAGCTGTGTGTGAAATAACCACCAAGCTAGTGACCTTCAAACACAACTCTAGTTTATTCTTATACAGTGTCTTCCTTATATAGTACATACATACATAACAAGAGATAGCTGTGTTTCACATTCCATTGTAACAGGTGGAGACCCTCCCATATATGGAAATAATGCTACTTTAAATGAAGCCCCCCTCTAGCATGACCTCCCCCACCATCCTGTCATCCATAAATACCATATGGCTCATTCTATTAACCCTTCAATTACCTGCTGCTGCCTGTCCTGCTTTGTATTGCAAAGCTATGTGTAGGACTTATACTCGACCTTAACCAAAAGCCTGCTGCCGCTGCTGCCTGTCATGCTGAGTATTGCCAAGTTATTTGTAGGCCTTATACTTGACCGTTACCAAAAGCTTGCTGTTGCTGCTGCTGCCTGTTATGCTCATGCTGAGGTACCTATGGGCCTTTTACTACATCATTACCTGCTGCTGCCTGTCCTGATGAGTATTGCCAAGCTATGTGTAGGCCTTATACTTGACAGTTACCAAAAGCTTGCTGCTGCTGCCTGTTATGCTCATGCTGAGTTATCTATGGGCCTTTTACCACACCATTACTTGCTGCTGCCTGTCCTGCTAAGTATTTTTAAGCTATGTGTTGGCCTTATACTCGACCGTTACCAAAAGCCTGCTGCTGCTGCCTGCCATGCTCATGCTGAATTATCTATGGGCCTTTTACCACACCATTACCTGCCGCTGCCTTTCCGGCTGAGTATTTCAAAGCTATGTGTAGGCCTTATACTCGACCATTACCAAAAGCCTGCTATTGCTACTGCTGCCTGTCATGATCATACTGAGTCATCTATGGGCCTTTTACCACACCATTAGCTGTTACTGCCTGTCCAGGTGAGTATTTCAAAGCTATGTGTAGGCCTTATAGTTGACCTTTACCAAAGGCCTGCTGCTGCCGCTGGCTGTCATGCTCCTGCTGAGTTATCTATGGGCCTTTTATCACACCATTACCTGCTGCTGCCTGTCCTGATGAGTATTTCCAATTTTTTTGTAGGCCTTATACTTGACCGTTACCAAAAGCCTGCTGTTGCTGCTACTGCTTCTGCTGCTGCCTGTCATGCTCATGCTGAGTTATCTATTGGCATTTTATCACACCATTACCTGCTGCTGCCTGTCATGCCCATGCTTAGTTATCTATTGGCCTTTTACCCCAGCATTACCTGCTGCTGCTTGTCCTACTGAGTATTGCCACGCGATGAGTAGGCCTTATACTCGACCATTAACAAAAGCCTGCTGCTGCCTGTCATGCTCATGCTGAGTTATCTATGGGACTTTTAACACACCATTACCTGCTGCTGCCTGTGCTGCCAAGCTATGTGTAGGCCTTATACTCCATCATTACCAAAAGCCTGTTGCTGCTTGTCATGCTCATGCTGAGTTATCTATGGGCCTTTTACCACACCATTACCCGCTGTTGCCTGTCCTGCTGAGTATTGCGAAGCTATGTGTAGGCCTTATACTTGACTGTTACCAAAAGCCTGCTGTTGCTGCTACTGCTTCTGCTGCTGCCTGTCATGCCCATGCTTAGTTATCTATTGGCCTTTTACCCCAGCATTACCTGCTGCTGCTTGTCCTACTGAATAAATTTTATTTTTTGCTACCGAAATACACCACTAAACGCTTGGAATTCTCCACCTAGGTTAAACACAAGCCACCAGTCCACCATTTGGAAAGGGAGCGACTGCAGCACCAGCAACTTGGACAGCAGCATGTTCAGCTTCTGCGCCGTTGGATGCATACACCATACTGTTGTCTCTTGGCAATCGCTTCAGTGATCGATTGCTGACTGAATAACTGACGAGGAGTAAGAGGAGGAGGAGGAGCAGGAGCATCAGGATGAGCAGATGATGGGAAGGACAGACAGCTCCCTTCAACTGAGGTGGTGCAGCCTTGACTACATGAAACCGGGTGTGTGCCATATCTGAGCCACGGTTGTCCCAGGCCACTTTATGGTTAAGCTGCATATGTTGACGCAGGGCAGTGGTGCAGACATTGGCACACTGGCCACGCTTCACCTTCTGCCCACAGATTCCACATATGGCCATGTTCACCTTCTCCGGATGCTGTACAAAAAACAGCCACACAGACAGCACTACGCACTGACTCACTGCTACCGCCGCTGCTTCCGTAAGTCCGTGGACCTCTCCTTAATAAGGATACATTTTTATAAGAATAGATTTTTCGTTTTCGACTGAAATACTCAACTAAAGGCTTTACCATGTATAACTGCGGCGCTGAACGCAGAATAAATTTATAATTTTCTACCGAAATACGTAACTAAAGGTTTTACCTTACCACATAAAACTGCAAAAGTGAACGCTGAATATACTTTGTTTTTCTACCGAAATATGTCACTAAAGGTTTTACCACATAAAACTGCAAAAGTGAACGCTGAATATATTTGCTTTTTCTACAGAAATAATAATAACTGCATAAGGGAAATGCGTATATATTTTTCGTTTTGTACTAAAATAGGCCACTAAACTCTTTCACCACAAATAAATGCAACAATGAAGTGCGTATATTTTTTCCTTTTTGTACTGAAATAGGACACAGAACGTTTTCACCACATATAACTGCAGAAGTGAAATGCGTATATAATTTTTTTTTTCCACAGATATGAGCCACTAAAAGCTTTTCAACACAGAACTTGCACCCCAATAACAAGAACAAATTGTATATATATGGCTATTTGGATCCTCAAATAATGTTTCCCTGAACTTGTAAATCACTTTTTTTTCCAATGAGGTTTTTGTAGCACTGTACCTAGCGACTTCGGACATCTCTCCTTGCACTAAGATGCTGTGAAATGATTCCTCCCTATAATTTCCCTGCAATTTGAATAATGTTTCCCTACACTTATAATTATTATTTTTTTTTTCACATTGAGGTTTTGAGTATAACTTTCTCTAGCACCCTCAACGTCAAATAACATAGTATATAAGAATGAAAAAAGAAATTTGTCCATCCAGTTCGGCCTGTTTCCTTCAAGTTGATCCAGAGGAAGGCAAAAAAACCCTGTGAGGCAGAAGCCAATTTTCCCCACTTAAGGGAAAAAAATGTCTTCCCGACTCCAATCATGCAATCAGAATAGCTTCTGGATCAACAACTCATCTCTAGTAGCTATAGCCTGTAATATTATTACACTCCAGAAATACATCCAGTCCCCTCTTGAATTCCTTTATTGTACTCACTATCACCACCTCCTCAGGTAGAGAGTTCCATAGCCTCACTGCTCTTACAGTGAATAATCCTTTTCTATGTTTGTGTACAAACCTTCTTTCCTCCAGACGCAGAGGATGTCCCCTCGTCACAGTCACAATCCCAATCCTGGGAATAAATAGATGATGGGAGAGATCTCTGTACTGACCCCTGATATATTTATACATATTTATTAGATATCCCCTCAGTCATCTTTTTTCTAAAGTAAATAACCCAAATTTTGATAACCTTTCTGGGTACTGTAGTTGCCCCATTCCAGTTATTACTTTAGTTGCCCTCCTCTGAACCCTCTCCAGCTCTGCTATGTCTGCCATGTTCACAGGAGCCAAGAACTGTACACAGTACTCCATGTGTGGTCTGACTAGTGATTTGTAAAGTGGTAGGACTATGTTCTCATCACGGGCATCTATGCCCCTTTTGATGCAACCCATTATCTTATTGGCCTTGGCAGTAGCTGCCTGACACTGGTTTTTACAGCTTAGTTTGCTGTTTATTAAAATTCCTAGATCCTTTCCCATGTCAGTGTTACCGAGTGTTTTACCATTTAGTATGTACGGGTCACTTGCATTATTCCTTCCCATGTGCATAACTTTACATTTGTCAGTGTTAAACCTCATCTGCCATTTCTCTGCCCAAGCCTCCAATCTATCCAGATCCCTCTGTAGCAGATCACTGTCCTCTTCAGTGTTAATTACTTTACACAGTTTAGTGTCATCTGCGAAAATTGTTATTTTACTGTGCAAGCCTTCTACAAGATCATTAATAAATATATTGAAGAGAATAGGGCCCAATACTGACCCCTGAGGTACCCCACTAGTGACAGTGACCCAATCTGAGTGTGTACCGTTAATAACCACCCTTTGTTTTCTGTCATTTAGCCAGTTACTTACCCACTTACAGACATTTTCTCCCAGTCCGAGCATCCTCATTTTATATACTAATCTTTTATGAGGTACAGTGTCAAATGCTTTGGAGAAGTCCAGATATACGACATCCATTGATTCGCCGCTGTTAAGTCTAGAACTTACCTCCTCATAGAAACTGATTAAATTTGTTTGGCATGACCGATCCCTCATGAAGCCATGCTGATATGGCGTTATTTGTTTATTTTTACTGAGATACTCCAAGATAGCATCTCTTAGAAACCCTTCAAACCGTTTACCCACAACAGATGTTAAATTTACCGGCCTCTAATTTCCAGACTCTGTTCTTGGACCCTTTTTGAATATTGGCACCACATTTGCTATGTGCCAATCCTTTGGAGCATTCCCTGTCAGTATAGAGTCCATAAATATCAGAAATAAAGGTCTGGCTATAACGTCTGTCCCTACACTTAGAAAGCTGGAAAATATCTTAATCCAAGATGGCTACGGGTATTTATAGGGCTTTGACATCACAGGGCTGGCTGGCTGCTGATTGGCTTCATGCATGCATAATGGGTTAGTCCGCCTTCCCAGAGTTCCTTGCCCCATGTCCTCACACGTGTAGCCGCTAATGTAGATGCCATTTTAAGAAAAATTGTGATTTGTTACCATGAAGTGCAAGAAAATTTGCATTCGTTGCAAATCAAATTTTGCTCATCTCCCTGTCAGTATACTCCCTTTCAGTATACTCTGTCAGTATAGAGTCCTTAAATATCAGAATAAATGGTCTGGCTATGAGATTAATTTATTCTCTTAGGATATAGGGGTATATGACATCTGGTACTGGCGATTTGTCTATGTTAATCTTTTTAAGATGCCGCTGTACTTCTTCCTGGGTCAGACAGGGCAATTTTAATGGGAAATTTACTTTAAATTCTGCATTTCATCTGACAGTTAATTTTCCTCAATGAATACAGTGTAAAAAAATGTTTTATAGCTTTGCTTTCTCCTCATCGCTCTCTGCAACTACCCCCTCATTACTCTGTAAAGGGCCAACTCCTTCAGATTAATACTTTTTACCATTTACATAATTGAAGAACATTTTATGCTTAGTTTTGCTCTATTTGGCAAATAATATCTCGGTCTCTAATTTGGCTGCTTTTATTTGTTTTTTTACATATTTTACATATTTTTTTTTATAATTTTTCAGTGCTTCCTCGCTACCCTTCTGTGATTTAAATGCTTTTTGTATTTTTATTTTTGAGGACGTTGCCCCAGTTAGTTTAGGCCTATGGCCTCTCTTAGTTGGTTAAATGTTGCTTTTTTGAAGTTTGGTATTTTTGTTCCTCCCTGAAAAAATACTCTTTTGAATGACTATTGGAAGGTTATTACTTTATAGTCATCATTTCCCAGGTGTCCACCAACCTGCACATCTGTTGTTCTGTCAGGTCTATTGGTTAATGCTAAGTCCAGTATGGCCAGGGATGGCCATACTGGACTTAGCATTAACCAATAGACCTGACAGAACAACAGATGTGCAGGTTGGTGGACACCTGGGAAATGATGACTATAAAGTAATAACCTTCCAATAGTCATTCAAAAGAGTCAGGTCCTGAACCAGTTGGGAAAGTAAATTTTTGTCTGTGGTTATTGGCAATTGTCAAGATTCAAGAACTTATTTCCTTTATGAGATATACAGGTTTCAGTTTGCCAGTCTATATCTGGGTAGTTGAAGTCCCCCATAATAACGACTCATTATGAACTGCTGCCTCGTCTATCTCGTGCAGTAGTAGATTTTCTGTGGACTCTGGTATTTTATGTGGTTTATAATAAACTCCTATTAGTATTTTATTATTGTTTTTGCCTCCATGTATATCTACCCACAGTGACACCACATGTTCATGTCCCTCACTTATATCTTCTCGGACTATGGGCTTTAGACAGGACTTTACATAAAGGCAGACCTCTCCCCCTCTACGGTTTTGGCGATCCTTTCTAAACAGACTGTAACCCTGTACATTAACTGCCCAGTCATAGATATCATCCAGCCATGTCTCAGTTATTCCCTTTATATCATAGTCCTCCTCACACATTACTAATTCCAAATCGCCAGTTTTATTAGTCAGGCTTCTGGCATCAGTTTATATACAAATAAGAGGTTTATGTATATTTTTTACCCTACACCTTTCCTTCTGTACTGTACTAGTCCCTCCTTCCATTCCTCCCCCAGTCCCATTACTTCGCTCCCGGTCTCTATCTACACTATCTTCCCATCCTATAACGTAATTATCCTCCCCCCAGTCCCTAGTTTAAACACTCCTTTAACCTTCTAGCCATCTTCTCCCCCAACACTCATTGAGGTGCAGCCCATTCCTATGATAGAGTCTGTAGCTGACATAGAAGTCGGCCCAGTTCTCCAGGAACCCAAACCCCTCCTTCCTACACCAGTTCTTGAGCCACTTGTTAACCTCCCTAATCTTCCGCTGCCTTTCTTGTGTGGCTCGTGGTACAGGTAGTATTTTGGAAAAAAATACCTTTGAGGTCCTTGCCCTAAGCTTTTGACCTAAATCCCTAAAATCATTTTTAAAGACTAGAGTTGATGGAACTGAACTGTAAAGTACCGAATTTTAGGATTTTTCGCACCTGGACCCACATTTTCGTAATAGTTCGGGTTCGGTGTTTGGCAGATTTTATAGCGCTTGTTGAAAAGCTGCTGGGCAGCCAATCAACAAGCGTCTAACTACTTTGCCCTTATGAAGCCATCACAGCCATGCCTAATAATGGCATGCTGTGATTGGCTAAGTGCAGCATGTGACCCAGCCTCTATATATGCCTCTATATATGCTGGAGTCACGTAGCACAGCATGTCACTCTGCTGTTGTTAGTGTAGGGACAGGTTGCTGCTGGTGCTCTCAGGGAGAGAATAGGAAACAAGCTTTGCTGAATAATATCTGATATCAGAATTGTGTTCACTCAGCGATCTACAACCTTTTTGTTCTTGTGGGTGCAATGGCAGTTTTTTTTTTTTTTTTTTTTTTTTATGAGGCCAGTGACAAAGACTTTTATATTTCTGTGAGTGGTTGGTGTCGGGGGCCATTTTGTGCAAATGACATGCACTTGCAGCTGCATATGTGCCAGGGACAGTAATAGAATCCAGTCTTTTTACTTCATTTGGCAAAATGTACACAGTTGCACCTGCACTGCATATCTGCCAGGGGAAGGGAAAAATAATACTGTTACTCTGTTTGTGATTTTAGGGACCTAGGGGATGATATTTTCACATTTTGTTCTGTAAAGTACCTCTGTGCTGCATATATCCTTGTCACTAATTTTCTAAATACATCAGATTCTGGGCTTCTTTTTTTGTTGTGCTAAAAAGTATATTTGCTCTGTGCAATATATTTGTGATTGTGAAAAATATAATCAGAAAATCTATTTGTTTCACTGTGGGTAAAAAAAGAATATTTTTTTTTAACCATTAAGTGCATTTTCTGCCTGCTCAGCAAATCTGATACTGAAAAATAATCAGTAAATTCATCTGTTTCACTGGGGTAGAAAAAATCCTCTTTTTTTCCTATAAAGTACCTTTTTGCCTTGTACTGCAAATCAAATAAAATCAGTAAATTCCACTGGGACATTCTGGTTGAAACCCAAAAAAAAAAACCTTAGCCAATCTTTCATCTTTAACATGCTGCTAGGGCTTATTGGGCAGGCCACACAGTGTAATAAATTTGTTTCTCATATTGTGGTGTGACCTAGAAATATAGTTTACCTTTATCACAATGCCAGGGCATATTAGGCAGGGCACAAAGTGTAATAAATTCATCTTTCACATAGAGGTGTGACCAAAATCAATCTTTTCGTTTATGACACGGGCACGTCATACCTAACAGGAAACAAGTTTTATTAAATCTGTCTGTTACTTTGTTGGGTTACCGAAAAGAATAAGGAGAGCATCAAATATGGGACGAGACCATGGTCGTGGTGCTGCTGGTGTTGGTGGGGCTACTGTTGCAGGGAGAGGACGTGGTGGATCTGTGCCAGCTACACACCCAAATAAAACACCTTCCTCAGGTTCACGTAGACGACAGGGCCTTCCACGTTATTTAGTAGGCTCGAATGCCACTCTATGAATGGTGAGACCAGAGCACATACAGGGGCTAATAGATTGGTACCATTGTCTCCCACCCTTTCCACTGCTGAAAGCACAGAAAGCACAGAGTTAGCACCTGCAGGCCATGGGCAGCTATCTAGCACCTATCCCCCTTGCAAAGCTGCCAAGCAGTCTGAGCTCCAAGTCATGCAGCAGACTCTCATGCGTTTTGATTACTCTCCTGGCAGGGTTTACCCAGCCCATCCACCTAGCCCTGTTCCAGAAGTGTAAGAGATTGAGTGCACCGATGCCCAACCACTTATGTTTGAGGAGGAGGACATGGGAAGACCACCGCAGCACATCTCTGATGATGACAAAACATAGGTGCCAACTGCTGCGGCTTTCTGCAGTGTGCAAACTGACAAGGAGAGCAGCGGTGCAGAAAACTTGGTGTAAGATGATGTGGAGGACGATCAGGTCCTAGACCATACATGTGATGAAGGTCATGCTAGTGACCTCTGCAGTTCGAAGAAAGAGGCGGTGGTCAAACAGAGACACCAGCACAGCAAAATAGGGAGCAGGGTGCAGAAGCAGAGTGCCTGTCCCCTAGACACTATGCCTGTTACTGCCCACCGCACCGAGGGGCCGAGCACACCAAAGACAGCTCCAAGGAGTTCCCTGGCGTGGCAGTTCTTTACACAATGTGCAGACGACAAGAAATGAGTGGTTTGCACACTGTGCAATCAGAGCCTAAAGTGAGGCATTAACGTTCTAAACCTGAGCGCAACCTGCATGACCAGGCATGTAAGTGCAAGACATGAGCTGCAGTGGAGTAAACGCCTCCAAAACAAGAAAAGTTTCTGGCTCCTCCTGCCCCCTCTTCTGCTGCAATCTCAGCCTCTTACTCCACCTCTGGAGTGACAGTGGCAACAGCCACCCCGCCAACGGAGGATGTGACACCAACGCTGCCACGTCCGTCACCTTCAACAAGCACCACCACAGTGTCCCATGGAAGCGTTTAGCTGTCCATCTCCCAAACACTGGATCGAAAGAGGAAGTACCCCCCTAAACACCCGCGATCCCTGGCCCTGAATGCCAGCATTTGAAAATTGCTGGCCTTTGAAAGGCTGTCACTCCGTCTGGTGGACACATAGAGTTTTAAAAACCTTATGACGATGTCTGTCCCACAGTACGTCATTCCAAGCCGCCACTACTTTTCCCTTACCATCACTTACATGCACAAGCAAGTGACGGACAAAATAAGGTCCACATAACTAGAGATACGTGGACCAGTAAGCACGGCCAGGGCCATTATATCTCCCTAACAGCACACTGGGTAAATGCAGTGGCGGCTGGGCCTGAGACGAAAAGCTGTTTGGCGCATGTCATTCCGCCCCCGAGGATTGCAGAGCATTTCTCTTTGCCTCCTGTTGCCTCCTCCTCCTACTTCTCTTCCTCCTCTACCACCTGCTCATCCTCTCAGCATAACATCGTCACCACCAACTTCAGCACAGCCAGGGGGAAACGACAGCAGGCAGTTTTTAAACTCATCTGTTTGGGGGACAAACCCCACACAGCGCAGGAGCTGTCGACAGGCATGGAACAACAGACTGATGAGAGGTTGGTGCCACTGAGCCTCAAGCCCAGCCTGGTGGTGTGCGATAATGGATGAAATCTCGTAGCAGCACTGGGCCTAGCAGGTTTGACGCACATCCCTTGCCAGGCGCATGTGCTGAATTTGGTGGTGCAGAGATTCCTGAAAAACTACCCCGATATGTCAAAGCTGCTGCAAAAAGTGCTGGCCGTCTTCGCGCGCTTTCGGCGTTTTCACCCTGCTGCTGCTCGCTTGTCTGCACTGCAGTGTAACCTTAGCCTTCCAGCTCACCGCCTCATATGCGACGTGCCCACAAGGTGGAACTCCACCTTGCACATGCTGGAGAGTCTGTGCAAGCAGCAGCAGGCGATAGTGGAGTTTTAGCTGCAGCACGCACGGGTCAGTCGCTCTGCGGAACAACAACACTTCACCACCACTGAGTGGGCCTCAATGCGAGACCTGTGTGCTTGTTGCGCTGTTTTGAGTACTCCACCAACAAGGCCAGTGCCAATGACGCTGTTCTCAGTGTTATTATCCCACTTCTATGTCTCCTTGAATAAACGCTTCGGGCGATGATGGAGGAAGATGTGTCACAGCAGGAAGAGGAGGATGAAGAGGGATCATTTCAATGGTTCTCAGGCCATTCATTCACAGGTGGGTTCCTGCACCAACATAGGCCAGGTACACAATTGTCCAGCCAGGTCACAGTTCTGGAGGATGAGGAGGAGGAACAGTGTTCACAGCAGGATGGTACCCAAAGTTGCTCATGGGCATCACTTGTGCGTGGCTGGGGGGATACAGAGGACACAGATGATACACCTCCCACAGAGGACAGCTTGTCGTTTCCTCTGGGCAGCCTGGCACACATGAGCGACTACATGCTGCAGTGCCTGTGCAACGACAGCCGAGTTGCCACATTCTAACTTGTGCTGATTACTGGGTGGCCACCCTGCTGGATCCCCGTTACAAGATCAACATGCCATCCTTAATTCCCTCACTGGAGCGTGATCAGAAGATGAGTACAAGCGCACACTGGTAGACGGGCTGCTGATGGCATTCCCAACTGACACAGGGGGCTCAGTGGAGGAGGAAGAGGCCGCCAATGCAGGCAGGGCACCGCCAGCACCTCAAAAGGCAGGGTTAGCATGGCTGAAATAAGGAAAAGCTTTGTCACCACACCACAACAACCAGCACCACCAGCTGATACGCAACGTCTTAGCAGGAGGCAGCATTTCAGCATCATGGTGGAGCAGTATGCGTGCACAGGTCTACACGTACTGACTGATGGGTCTGCCCCATTCAACTTCTGGGTCTCCAAATTGGGCAAATTGCCTGAGCTTGCCCTTTATGCCTTGGAGGTACTTACCCACATTTTGCTGCCTTTTGCAGCCCTCTAGCCCATTCCAGGACTTTTTTAGAGCCATTTTAGTGCCCCAAAGTTCGGGTCCCCATTGACTTCAATGGGGTTCGGGGTCAAGTTCAGATCCCAAACCCGAACGTTTTTATGAAGTTCGGCCGAACCCGGCGAACCCCAACTTCCAGGTGTTCGCTCAACTCTATTAAGGACGCTCCACCTACCTCTAACTTTCTCATTGGTTCTGATATGGACCATGACTGCTGGATCTTCTCCAGCCCCTCCCAGTAATCTGTCAACCCGATCCGTGATGTGTCGAACTTGAGCTCCAGGAAGACAACACACCGTTAGACGATCCCGGTTTTTGTGACAGATCGCCCTATCTATACCCCTAATAATTGAGTCTCCCACTACTAGCACCTGTCTGGCCTGCCCTACTCTCCTGGTCCCCTGCTTACTGGAGTTGACATTCCCCTGACTGGCAGAGGAATTGTCTGGCTGCAGAAATGCTCTCCCTGAACTGACAAGGGAGAGTGGTGTAGGAGCTGGTGTTGTGAGAGGTCAGGTTTCTGGCTCAGAAACCGTTGAGGATGACATCAGTGATGTGCAGACAGTCCTCAATCCTCATGTAGCAGATCGCAATTGGGTGACGAAGGGGCTTCATCATGATCGGGAGAAGAGGGTGGCAGCTTGCACGTGTGGCAGCGGTTGAGCCAGCAAGTTGGTAGCATTGCCGGGAGTCAGTAAGGTGGCAGCAGCGGCCTACCTGCCCGGAAAGTAGTGGTGCAGGGGATCACAGAGGAAGCGGCGAATGCAGTCAGTCAGTGCGGAGAGTTGAGAGAAAAATCACCTACTCGGCAGTGCTGGAAGAAGTCAACATGGCCATATGTAGAATATGTGGGCAGAGGGTGAAACATGGCCAGGGTGCCAATGTTGGCACCACAGCCCTGTGTCAACATATGCAGCGTCACCATCAAGTGGCCTGGGAGAACCGTGGCTCCGATGTGGTGGTCCAGCCTGCCGCAGCTACTGTTACATCACCCAGTGGCATGCACCAAGTTTTAGCCAGTCGAGGCTCCACCACCTTAGCCGAAGGAAGCTTACTGTCAATCCCATCCCATCACCAAAGCGATTTCCAAGAGACAACAGTATCTGTGTCCTTCATCAAGAAATCAAATCCTGGCTTTCTCTGCGACAACTCAAAATCGGAACGATGATGACAAAGGGAAGAACATGGTGTTGGTGCTGCATCAAGGAGGGCTGAGCCATGCATCCTGCATGGCGCACATCTTCAATCTGGTTGTCAAGCAGTTCTTGAAGTCTTCCACCCATCTGCAAGACATCCTAAAAATGGCTAGGAAACTTTGCATGCACTTCAGCCACACGTACACCGCCAAGCACACCCTCCTTGAGCTGCAGCGGCAGAACCGCGTCGCCCGACATTGGCTGATATGTGACGTTTCCATCCACCGGATTTCCACCCTCCATATGTTGGACCGACTGTACGAACAGAGGAAGGCCAAAAACGATTTCTTGTTGATCCATCGGACAGGAATACTCCCCTATGTAACTTCGATGTCAGCCAGTGGCAGCTCATGCGTGACACCTGCTGTTTGCTCTTGCCCTTTGGGGATGCCACGTTATTTGTCAGTCACCAGGACTACAGGAGGAGGATGACGACATTGGTGCACATGCAATGTGTAGCGAAATGGTTGGTTTTTCTACGCAGGTTACAGGAGAGGAGGAGCAGGAGCAGCTTGAGGAAGACAAGGCAGAGGACCCAGGCATACCGTGGCAGTATGCAGTGGAGATGGAGGCAGGGAGTCCCTCCGAGTCAATTGCGCAAATGGCACGATGCATGCTCACTAGCATGCTCGGCAGAGGGATGACTTTTGGCTCTCCACCTTGTTGGACTCTCACTACCGGTCCAAAATGGGGGCCATTTTTACACCTGCTGAGAGGGAGGACAAACTGAAATACTATATAGACATCCTATGTAGTCAGATGGCAGCTGCCTATGTGCGCCATGCCCCATTCTTTTGCAGGTCTGACTGGGGGTCCTCTGTGCGCTCGTTCCACTGCCATTGCTGCTGTGGCGGGGTGGTGGGGTAGGAGCAGTACCAGCTCCATCAGCAGCAGCTGGAGACTGGAGTCAATGATGAGCAGCTTTCTTAACCACTTAAGGACCGGAGTTTTTTTTATTTTTTGAGTTTTTGTTTTGCGCACCCTGCCTTCCCAGAGCCATAACTTTTTTATTTTTTGGTTCACATAGCCATATTAGGGCTTGTTTTTTGTGGGACAAGTTTTAATTTCCAATGACTCTATTTAATATTGCATATGATGTAGTGGGAAGCGGGAAAAAAAATTCAAAATGTGGTGAAATTGCAAAAAAAAGGCAATTCCACCACAGTTTTGCGGGTTTTTAAATTCCGACGTTCGATGTGCGATAAAACTGACCAGTTACTTTTACTCTACAGGTCAGTACAAATCCGGAAATACCCTATATGTTTAGGTTTTCTTGCATTTTGAAAGTGAAAAAAAAATTCAAATGTGGGAAAAAAATCTGTTTTACTTTTTTGTCACCATGTTTTGACCCCTATAACTTTTTTGTAATTATATGTACAGAGCTGTATCGGGGCTGATTTTTTGCGTCATAATCTTATTTTTTTTATTGATACAATTCTGGGGTGTGTATGAATTTTTGATCACCTTTTATGTAATTTTTTGTGGAAAATGAAGCGACCAAAAATGGTGAATCTGCCATTTGGACACTTTTTTCCGTTTTGCTGTTTGACGTATGGGGAATATTTTTTTTATATTTTTATAGTATGGGAGTTTTCACACATTGCAACAGCCATGATGTGTATTTTTAATTTTTTTTATTTTTATTTTAGCAAAAGGGGAGTGATTTGAAATTTTATGTTTTTTTATTTGTTTTTTTTAAAACTTTTTTCTTTTTTTTTTGTTACACTTTTATATAGTTCCTATAGGGAACTATAACTTACATTCATTTGATTGCGATTATCATACATTCCAATGCAATAGCGGGAGCCAGAGCGCAAACTGAAAGTAAAACTTTTGGTTTGTGCGCACTCAGATGCCGTGATCAGGATTGACCACAGCATCTGAGGGGTTAAATGTCTGCGATCGGCATCTGCGGTCCGCCAGTCGCAGACATTAGCCGCGTGTGTCTGCTACAAGAACCATGCGGACACTCGCGGCTAAGGCACCCGCATGAAGCAGGAGCAGACGCCATCTTTAAAGACTGGAAACAGGACGTACGGGTACGTTATGTGTCCTTAAGAGGTTAAACTGATTAGTGAAGAAACTGCTCACCAGTCCCAGCAGCTAGAACTGGAGCAGAACCTGAACCACCACCAGGTGGTGGCATACTTGGACACCACCCTGCCACCCCACATTGAAGATCCGCTGGACTACTGGGCAGCCAAACTGAATTTATGGCTGTAACTGACCAAGTTTGACCTGGAAAAGCTGTCCTGCCCGGCCAGTATTGTGGCATCAGAGCGGGTGTTTAGTGCGGAGCGGCCATAATTCCCCCAAGGACAATTCGCCTGTCCACCCAAAATATGGAGAGACTGACCTTTGTCAAGATGAATCAGGTGTGGATCAGCCAGGATTTCCACCCACCAATGCCTGATGCATCAGATTAGATCATCCATGCTGCCACACCAACACTTTGAAAAAAGAGACCAGCTTCTTCTGGCTACCTGCCTCAGCTACTATTCTGATGCTGCCAACCGCCTGATGCCACACATCTGATGCCAAGTGCTTCTTCTTACACCAACCATCATCAGCGGGTACTGTTATTTCCACCTACCTCCCCACTCTGTCACCAGGTCACTCTGTGGTCTCCTTATGCTGCTGCCACCTCACCACTCAGGTCTCCTCATGCTGCTGCTACTTCACAGTCTGTCACTGTGCCACTCTGTGGCCTCCTTGTACTGCTGCTGCCATCTTCACACTATGTCCCCTTGCCAAGCTGTGGCCTCCTCATGCTGCTGTCACCTCCACACTATGTCACCTTGCCACTCTATTGGCTCCTCATGCTGCTGATAACTCAACACTATGTTAGTGGGCCACTCTGTGGACTTCTCAAGCTGTTTTCCCACCCTCCACACTCCATGACTGAGCCACTATTTTGCCTTTTTTTGCCTGGTTGACATCATCATTTATTTGATCCTTCTTCTGATCTGTCAGAAGTAGAGATGAGCAAATTTCTCAAAATTTTGATTCGGCTGGTTCGCCAAATTTTCTGAAAAAATTAGCTTTGATACAAATTTAGTTGTGATGAATAACGTTAAAAAAATGCTATTTCGTGGCTGCAGAGAGCCTTTATAATGGTGTAGAACAGTGTGCCTTGCAGTAACACGCATAGGAAGTCTGCTGTGGTAGTGAAATATTACTGTGAGTCAGTATGACATGCAGATGACAGGTGTCGCTCTTAGAATCACTGCACACTTCATAAATGTGGGCAGTAACGGGGCCAAAACTGACCAAATAACTCAAGTATGAACTCAGCCTTACAGGTCGATGTTAGTTCTAAGAAGAAGAAGCGCACTCCTTTTACATAGTCGTCAGCTGATTCCACATAGATGTCTACAGAACGTTTTCTATTAAGCACTTATACAAGTAGCGCCCCCGACAGAGTGGAGAGGGTGTCAGCAGTGTTTGTGTTCTCATCACTGATTATTTTTGCCCTTCCTCTGATCCGTCAGAGCCTGAAAGCCAAAATAGTGGCCCAGTCATGAAGTGGGGAGGGTGGGAACAGCATGAGAATTCCACAGAGTGTCCCTATTACAGAGTGGTGAGGTGGAAGCAGCATGAGGAGACCACAGACTGGCCCAATGACAAAGTCTGGAGGTGGGGGCAGCATCAGGAGGCCACAGAGTGGCACAATTACAGTGTGCAGATGGCAGCAGTATGAGGAGGCCACTGAGTGGCAAAATCACAGAGTATGTAGTTGGCAGCAGTATGAGGAAGCCAGTGACTGGCCAGGTTACCATAGTGTGGAGATAGAAGCACCAGGAGGCCAGAGTGGCAAGGTGACATAGTGTGGAGATGGCAGCAGCAGCAGAATCATCATCATACAACAGAGTGGCACGGTTACATAGTGTGGACATGGCAGCATCAGAAGGCTACAGAGTGGCAAGGTGACATAGTGTGGACATGGCAGCAGCAGCATGATACATCATAGTGGCATGGTGACATAGTGTAGACATGGCAGCATCAGTAGGCCACAGAGTGGCAAGGTGACATAGTGTGGACTTGGCAGCATCAGTAGGCCACAGAGGGGCAAGGTGACATAGTTTGGACTTGGCAGCATCAGGAGGCAACAGAGTGGCAAGATGACATAGTGTGGAGATGGCGGCAGCAGCAGCATGATACCTCAGAGTGGCACGGTGACATACTGTAGACATGGCAGCATTAGTAGGCCAGAGAGTGGCAAGTTGACATACAGTAGTGTGGACATGGCAGCATCTGTAGGCCACAGAGGGGCAAGGTGACATAGTGTGGACCTTTCAGCAGCCGCATAATGCATCAGAGTGGCAAGGTGACATAGTGTAGACATGGCAGAATGAGGAGACCACAGAGCGGCACAACGTTAGAGGAAGGTGGAGAGTCCTTAAAAATGATTTCAGGGTTTTAGTTCAAAAGCTTAGGGCAAGGACCTCAAAAGTAGTATTTTCTGAAATAATGCCTGTACCACGAGCCACACAAGAAAGGCAGAGGGAGATTAGGGAGGTTAACAAGTGGCTCAAGAACTGGTGTAGGAAGGAGGGGTTCGGGTTCCTGGAGAACTGGGCCGACGTCTCTGTCGGCTACAGGCTCTATCGTAGGGACGGGCTGCACCTCAATGGGGAAGGGGCAGCTGTGTTGGGGAGAAAGATGGCTAGAAGATTGGAGGAGTGTTTAAACTAGGGACGGGGGGGGGAGGGTAATTACATTATAGGAGGGAAAGATAGAGATAGAGACCAGGGGCGAGGTAGTGTGACTGGGGGAGGAATGGAAGGGGGGACTAGAACAGCTCATAATGAAAGATGGAGGGTAAAAAATACACATAAACCTGTCAAATGTATGTATACTAATGCCAGAAGCCTAACTAACAAGATTGGTGAACTGGAATTAGTGATGTGTGAGGAGGACTATGACATAGTGGGAATAACTGAGACATGGCTGGATGATAGCTATGACTGGGCAGTTAATATAAAAGGTTACAATCTGTTTAGAAAGGATTGTCAAAACCGGAGAGGTGGAGGGGTCTGCCTCTATGTGAAGTCGTGTCTAAATCCCGTAATTCGAGAATACATCTCTGAGGGAAATGAACTTGTGGAGTCACTGTGGGTAGAAATACATGGAGCAAAAAACAATAATAAAATACTAATAGGAGTGTATTATAAACCACCTAATATACCAGAGTCCACAGAAAATCTATTACTAAACGAGTTAGACGAGGCGGCAAATCATAATGAAGTCATTATTATGGGGGACTTCAACTACCCAGATATAGTCTGGGAAACTGAAAGCTGTACATCCCAAAAAGGAAACAGGTTCTTGGCAATAGCCAAAGACAATTTCCTTTCCCAACTGGTTCAGGACCCCACTAGAGGGACGACCATACTGGACTTAGTATTAACCAATAGACCTGATAGAACAACAGATGTGCAGGTTGGGGGACACCTGGGAAATAGTGACCATAAAGTTATAACCTTCCAATTATCCTTCAAACGAGAGCTTCTAAAGGGAGGAACAAAAATACCAAACTTCAAAAAAGCTAAATTTAGCCAACTAAGCGAGGCCATAGGCCTAACTAACTGGAACAAAGTCCTCAAAAATAAAAATACAACCATAAAATGTGAGATTTTTAAAAGCATTGTAACATCTAATTGTGAGAGGTACATACCTTATAGGAATAAAAGGCTAAGGAACAATAAGAAACCAATGTGGATAAATGGAACCGTAAATAAGGCAATAAATGACAAAAAGAAAGCATATAAATCACTAAAACAGGAGGGGAGTCAGGAAGCACTGATAAACTATAAGGAAAAAAATATAATATGTAAAAAACTAATAAAATTTGCCAAACTAGAGACTGAGAGATTAATTGCCAAAGAGAGTAAAACTAACCCTAAAATGTTCTTCAATTATATAAATAGTAAAAAATATAAATCTGAAGGAGTCAGCCCTCTACATAGCAATGAGGGGGGTGTTGCAGAGAGCGACGAGGATAAAGCAAAACTATTAAATATTTTTTTTTCTCCACTATATTCACTGAGGAAAATAAACTGTCAGATGAAATGCTGAATGTAAAAGTAAATTCCCCATTAAAAGTGCCCTGTCTGACTCAGGAAGAAGTACAACAGCGACTTAAAAAGATTAAAATAGACAAATCGCCAGGACCGGATGGCATACACCCCCGTATCCTAAGGGAATTAAGTGATGTCATAGCCAGACCTTTATTTCTGATATTTACGGACTCTATACTGACAGGGAATGTTCCACAGGATTGGCGCATAGCAAATGTGGTGCCAATATTCAAAAAGGGTCCAAAAACAGAGCCTGGAAATTATAGGCCGGTAAGTTTAACATCTATTGTTGGTAAACTGTTTGAAGGGTTTCTAAGAGATGCTATTTTGGAGTATCTTAATGAAAATAAGCAAATAACGCCATATCAGCATGGCTTCATGAGGGATCGGTCATGCCAAACGAATTTAATCAGCTTCTATGAGGAGGTAAGTTCTAGACTTAACAGCGGCGAATCAATGGATGTCATATATCTGGACTTCTCCAAAGCATTTGACACCGTACCTCATAAAAGGTTAGTATATAAAATGAGGATGCTCGGACTGGGAGAAAATGTCTGTATGTGGGTAAGTAACTGGCTAAGTGACAGAAAACAGAGGGTGGTTATTAACGGTAGATACTCATATTGGGTCACTGTAACTAGTGGGGTACCTCAGGGGTCAGTATTGGGCCCTATTCTCTTCAATATATTTATTAATGATCTTATAGAAGGCCTGCACAGTAAAATATCTATTTTTGCAGATGAAACTAAACTGTGTAAAGTAATTAACACTGAAGAGGACAGTTTTCTGCTACAGAGGGATCTGGATAGATTGGAGGCTTGAGCAGAAAAATGGCAGATGAGGTTTAACACTGACAAATGTAAAGTTATGAACATGGGAAGGAATAATGCAAGTCACCCGTACATATTAAATGGTAAAACACTCGGTAACACTGACATGGAAAAGGATCTAGGAATTTTAACAAACAGCAAATTAAGCTGCATCAAAAACCAGTGTCAGGCAGCTAATCCCAAGGCCAATAAGATAATGGGTTGCATCAAAAGGGGCATAGACGACTGTGATGAGAACATAGTCCTACCACTTTACAAATCACTAGTCAGACCACACATGGAGTACAGTGTACAGTTCTGGGCTCCTGTGAACAAGACAGACATAGCAGAGCTGGAGAGGGTTCAGAGGAGGGCAACTAAAGTAATAACTGGAATGAGGGATCTACAGTACCCTGAAAGGTTATCAAAATTAGGGTTATTCACTTAAAAAAGACAACTGAGGGGAGATCTAATAACTATGTATAAATATATCAGGGGTCAGTACAGAGATCTGTCCCATCATCTATTTATCCCCAGGACTGTGACGAGGGGACATCTTCTGCGTCTGGAGGAAAGAAGGTTTGTACACAAACATACAAAAGGATTCTTCACTGTAAGAGCAGTGAGACTATGGAACTCTCTGCCTGAGGAGGTGGTGAGGGTGAGTACAATAAAGGAATTCAAGAGGGGACTGGATTTATTTCTGGAGTGTAATAATATTACAAGCTACAACTACTAGAGATGGGTCGTTGATCCAGGGAGTTATTCTGATTGCCTGATTGGAGTCAGGAAGGAATTTTTTTCCCCTTAAGTGGGGAAAATTGACTTCTGCCTCACAGGGGTTTTTTGCCTTCCTCTGGATCAACTTGAAGGAAACAGGCCGAACTGGATGGACAAATGTCTTTTTTCGGTCTTATATACTATGTTACTAATGACAGTGTCTGGAGGTTGCAGCAGCATGAGTAGGCCACAGAGTGTCACAATGACAGAGTGTGGCGGTGTCGGCAGCAGCAGCCTCAGGAGGAGGCCACAGAGTGGCACAATGACTGAGTCTGGAGGTGGCGGCAGCATCAGGAGGCCACAGAGTGGCAAGGGGACATACTGTGGTGGTGGGTTGCAATATTTGTACCCGCTGAAGATGATGTGTGAAAGAAGGAGCACTTGGCATCAGATGTGTGGCATCAGGTGGGTAACAGCATCAGAATAGTAGCTGAGGCAGGTAGCCAGAAGAAAAGGTCTCTTTTGTCAAACTGTTGGTGTGGCATCATGGATGATCTAGTCTGATATATCATGCACTGGTGTGTGGAAATCCTGGCTGATCCACGCCTGATTCATCTTGATGCAGTGTCCCACTATGTGCTTTATGTGGGCATTTTAAACTCTTGCTAAATGTCATATCAAATGTATTGTAGTATAATGCTGTAGTTCCCTTTAATAGGCTGGCAGTATCATTTAACTTTATTTGCTCCTAGGTGGTTATATACATATAACTGTGGGGGGGGGGGGAGTAAAGTTAGAGTGTCCGATGATAATGAAGAGATGAGGAAGTTAATGGAGGAGGTGGAAATTTTTATTTAAATAATTCACAAAAGATTTTACCACATATAAGTGAAGCGCTTAACGCAGAATACAAGATTATTTTCCACCAAAATATTAAAAAAATGATTTTACCGCATATAAGTGCAGCGCTTAATGAAGCATACAAGATTTTTTTCCAATGAAGTAATTCAAAAAATTTTTTACCTCATATAACTGCAGAGCTGATCACCAACTATCTTTTTCTTTTCCTTCAGATATATGCCTCTAAAGGCTTTACAATTACGACATATAACTGGAACAGTGAACGCCGAGTATATTTTTCTTTTTTCCACGTATATACACCACTTATGGCTTTTCAACACAGTATATTAGGCTGTCTGTCAATTTAAAAAAAAAAGCTCCTGAGGTGGAGTGATATGAAGTGAACGGGCGTAGCGGAGGAATTAGGTCTGCTCTGGAAGAGCGAGACGCTGTCCTCATGTCCTCAACTTTTTTGCAGCCTGGGTGCGCAAAGGGGACCAAATTCCGAGTACCTTTAGGTTTTACAGGGCTGCTCACAATTTAGACACACACAAAATGCCAGAACAGTACAAACACCCCACAAATGACCCCATTTTGGAAAGAAGACACCCCAAGTTATTCGCTGAGGGGCATAGTGAGTCCATAAAAAATTGAACTTTTTGTCACAAGTTAGCGGAAAGGGAGACTTTGTGAGAAAAAATTATAAAAAATCAATTTCTTATAACTTGTGCCAAAACAAAATCTTCTATGAACTCGCCATGCCCCTCACAGAATACCTTGGGGTGTCTTCTTTCCAAAATGGGGTCACATGTGGGGTATTTTTACTGCCCTGGCATTTTAGGGCCCCTACATATACCCATGCTGGGTGAGAGAAATATCTCAGTAAATTGACAACTTTGTATAAAAATTTTTAAAAAGTTGTCATTTACAGAGATATTTCTCACACACAGTATGGGTATATGTAAAAATACACCCCAAAACACATTGCACTACTTCTCCTGAGTACGGCGATACCACATGTGTGACACTTTTTTGCAGCCAAGATGCGCAAAGGGGCCCTAATTCCAATGAGTACCTTTAAGATTTCACAGGGCATTTTTACGCATTTGGATTCTCACGCTTTAGGGCCCCTAAAATGCCAGGGCAGTATAAATACCCCACATGTGACCTCATTTTGGAAAGAAGACACCCCAAGGTATTCCGTGAGGGGCATGTCGAGTTCACAGAAACAAAAAATTTGGCACAAGTTAGCGGAAATTGATATTTTATTTTTATTTTTTTTACAAAGTCTCATATTCCGCTAACTTGTGACAAAAAATAAAATTTTACATGAACTCACCATACCCCTCACAGAATATTTTGGGGTATTTTTACATACACCCATGCTGGGTGTGAGAAATATCTCTGTAAATGACAACTTTTTAAATTTAAATTCCAACGAGTACCGTTAGGTTTTACAGGGATGCTCACAATTTAGCCCCATCCTAAATGCCAGAACAGTAAACACACCCCACAAATGACCTCATTTCGGAAAGTAGACACCCTCCCCCCCCCCAAGGTATTCACTGAGGGGCATAGTGAGTCTGTGGGAGATTTTTTTTTTTTTTTTGCCAGAAGTTAGCAGAAATGGAAACTTTATTATTTTTTTCCCTCAGAAAGTGTCATTTTCCACTAACTTGTGAAAAAAATGAAATGAGACATGAACTCACCATGCCCCTCCGCGAATACTTTGGGGTGTCTTCTTTCTAAAATGGTGTCATTTGGGGGGTATTTATACTATCCTGCCATTCTAGCACCTGAAAAAACATGACAGGTGCTCAGAAAGTCAGAGCTGCTTCACAATGCGGAAATTCACTTTTTTGCACCATAGTTTGTAAACGCTATAACTTTTACCCAAACCAATAAATATACACTTATTGGATTTTTTTTTGGGATTTATATAGAAATGTAGTTAAAAAAAAAAAAAAATTACAACAGAAAGTGAAAAATGTCATTTTTTTGCTAAAATTTCGGTTATTTTTGATTAATAGCAAAAAAAGTAAAAATGTCAGCAGCAATGAAATACCACCAAATGAAAGCTCTATTAGTGAGAAAAAAAGGAGGCAAAATTCATTTGGGTGGTAAGTTGCATGACGGAGCAATAAACGGTGAAAATAGTGTAGAGCAGAATTGTAAAAAGTGGCCTGGTCATTAAGGGTGTTTAAGCTAGGGAGGCTGAAGTGGTTAATATCAGTGAAATACTGCTTTTCTGTGTTTTATTTAAAAAATCTGTGTTCTGGGTCCACAAACCACTTTTGCATAAACCGTAGAAATAGCTACGTTTTATTAATAGCAGTGAAATACTGTTTTTCTGTGTTTTATAAAAAAAATCCTTGTTCTAGTTCCACAAACCACTTTTGCATAAACCATAGAAAAAGCTAAGTTTTATTAATAGCAGTGAAATACTGATTTTCTGTGTTTTATTGAAAAAATCCATGTTCTGGGTACACAAACCACTTTTGCATAAACTGTAGAAATAGCTATGTTTTATTAATAGCAGTGAAATACTGCTTTTCTATGTTTTATTGAAAAAAAATCCTTGTTCTGGGTCCACAAACCACTTTAGCATAAACTGTAGAAATAGCTAAGTTTTATTAATAGCAGTGAAATACAGATTTTCTGTGTTTTATTAAAAAAATACGTGTTTTGGGTCCACAAACCACTTTTGCATAAACCGTAGAAATGGCTACATTTTAATAATAGCAGTGAAATACTGCTTTTCTTTGTTTAATTACAAAAATCTTTGTTCTTGGTCCAAAAACCACTTGTGCATACAGCGTACAAATACCAATTTTAAATTGCAGCACGAAAATAGTGCTTTACTGTGTTTTACTGAAAAAGAAAAAAAAAAAACGTGTTCTGGGTTCACCAAATAGTTCTGCATACAGCGTTCAAATACATATTTTACATTTCTACAGTAAAATTGAGAACCAGTGTGTTTTAGGCCAAAAAAACTATATTCTTGGTCCACAGAGCATTTTTATGACATGGGCACTGCCTTAGTGAACTTAATTGTTGACAATTGGCAGAATTTGAACGCAAATAATGAGGAGAACATCAAATAAGGGACGTGGGCATTGTCGTGGTGGTGTTGGTGGAGCTCCTGTTGCTGGGAGAGGATGTGGCCGTTCGGTGCCAACTACCGGTCCAAGTGAAACACCTTGCTCTGGTGCGAGTAGGCGAGAGAACCTGCAGCGTTATTTGGTAGGCCCGAATGCCGCTCTACGAATGGTGAGGCCAGAACAAGTAAAGGCGATAGTAGATTTGGTGGCTGACAGTGCCTCCAGTTCCTTCACAGTGTCTCCCACCCAGTACTCTGCAGAAAGCTCAGAGTTGGCACCTGCAGTCTATGCTCATCAGTCTTTCACCTCACCCCCTTGCAAATCAGCCAAGCAGTCAGAGCTCCAAGTCATGCAGCAAACTCTTATGCTTTTTGATGGCTCTGTCGGCAGCATTTCCCCGGTCCATCCACCTAGCCCTGCCCCAGAAGGGGAAGACCTTGAATGCACTGATGCCCAGCCACTTATGTTGCAGGACGAGGACATGGGAAGACTGCCGCAGCACGTCTGTGATGATGGTGAAACACAGCTGCCAACTGCTGTGGCATTCTGCAATGTTCAGACCAACGAGGAGGGCAGGGGTGGAAGATGATATGGAGGATGATGAGGTCCTAGACCCAGACTGGACTGAAGGTTGTGCTAGTGATGTGTGTAGTTCTGAGGAAGAGGCGGTGGTCGCACAGAGGCAACAGCACAGCGAAAGAGGGAGCAGGGTGCAAAAGGGGAGCGGGCGTTCCATAGACAGTACGCCTGCTACTGCCCACCGCAGCCAGGCACCGAGCACACCAAGGCCTGGTCCAAGGAGGCCATTGGCATGGCAGTTCTTCACACAATGTCCTGACGACAAGACACAAGTGGTTTGCACGTTGTGCCATCATAGCCTAAAGCGAGGCATAAACGTTCCAAACCTGAGCACAACCTGCATGACCAGGCACCTATATGCAAAGCACGAATTACAGTAGAGTAAACACCTTAAAAACCACGAAAGTTCTCAGGCTCCTCCTGCTCCCTCTTCTGCTGCTGTCTCGGCCTCTCCCTCCACCTCTGGCGTCACCGTGGTACCTGGCGACCAGCAAACAGAGGATGTTTTACTAACACCACCACATACGACACCATCACCAAGCATCTCCACCATGTCACACGGCAGCATTCAGCTATCTATCTTCCATACATTGGAGAAAAGGAGGAAATACCCACCTACCCACCCTCGAGTCCTGGCCCTGAATGCCAGCATTTCAAAATTACTGGCCTTTGAAATGCTGTCATTCCGTCTGGTGGAGACGGACTGTTTCAAACAGCTGATGGCGGTGGCTGTCCCACAGTACATAGTTCCCAGCCGCCACTACTTTTCCAAGCGAGCCGTCCCTTCCCTGCACAACCAAGTTGAGGATAAAATCAAGTGTGCGCTGTGCAATGGCATCTGTGGCAAGGTCCACATAACCACAGATACATGGACCAGTAAACACGGCCAGGGCCGCTATATCTCCCTAACTGCACACTGGGTAAATGTAGTGGCGGCTGGGCCCGAGGCGGATAGCGGCTTGGCTCATGTCCTTCCACCACCGAGGATCGCAGGGCATTATTCTTTGCCTCCTGTTGCCTCCTACTCCGCATCATCCTCCTCCTCCTACTCTACTACCACCACCACATCCGGTCATCGAAAAAACCTCACCCCCAACTTCAGCACAGCCAGGGTTAAACGGTAGCAGGTCATTTTACCCCTGGTGACAAACACCACACCGCACTGTAGCTTTGGAGGGGCATAGAACAACAGACCGATGAGTGGTTGCTGCCAGTGAGCCTCAAGCCCGCCCTAGTGGTGTGCGATAATGGGCGAAATCTCGTTGCAGCTGTGACGCACATCCCTTGCCTGGCGCATGTGCTGAATCTGGTGGTGCAGAAGTTTCTCAAAAACTACCCAGACATGTCAGAGCTGCTGCTGAAAGTGCTGTCCATCTGTGCTCGCTTTCTGTGTTCTCACCCTGCTGCTGCTCGACTGTCTGCGCTGCAGCCTAACTTTGGCCTTTCAGCTCACCGCCTCATACGCGACTTGCCCACCAGGTGGAACTCCACCTTGCATATGCTGGAGAAACTGTGCAAGCAGCATGCAGGCAATAGTGGATTTTCAGCTGCAGCTCTCACAGGTCAGTCGCTCTGCGGTTCAGCACCACTTCACCACCAGTGACTGGGCCTGCATACGAGACCGGTGTACCTTGTTGCGGTCTTTTGAGTACTCAACCAACATGGCCAGTACTGATTACGTCATTGTTAGCATTACATTACCACTTCTATGTCTCCTTGAAAAATCAATTACATTGATGATGGAAGAGGATGTGTCAGAGGAGGAGGAGGAAGATGGGGCATTTCACAGAGTTTCCGGCCGGGCCTTCCGAAGTGGCTCAGAGGGTGGGTTTCTGCAACAGTAGAGGCCAATTACACATGTGGCCAGCCAGGGCCCAGTTCTGGTGGATGAGGAGGAGGAGGATGAGGTAGAGGAGGAGGAGGAACTTGGTTCATTCGGCACCCAACGCAGCTCAGGGCCATCACTGGAGCGTGGCTTGGGGGGATACAGAGAACACAGACAATACACCATCTACGAGGACATCTTATCAGTACCTCTGGGCAGCCTGGCACACATGAGCGACTATATGCTGCAGTGCCTGTGCAACGACAGCAGAGTGGCCCACATTGTAACTTGTGCTGACTACTGGGTTGACACCCTGCTGGATCCCCCATACAAAAACCATGTGCCCACCTTAATTCCCGCACTGGAGAGTGATAGGAAGATGCGCGAGTACAAGCGCACGCTGTTAGACGCTCTACCAACGGCATTCCCAACTGACACGGGGGGACAAGTGGAAGCTCAAGGTGAAGGCAGAGAAGGAGGAGGAGCAACAGGTCGCCAACGCAGCTGTGTCACGGCCAATTCCTCAGAAGGCAGGGTTAGCATGGCCGAGATGTGGAAAAATTTTGTCACCGAACCACAGCAACCTGCACCACCAGCTGATACGGAACGTCTTCACAGGAGGCAGCATTTAAACAACATGGTGGAACAGTACGTGTGCACACGCCTCCACGTACTGACTGATGGGTCTGCCCCATTCAAATTCTGGGTCTCCAAATTGTCCACATGGCCTGAGCTTTCCCTTTATGCCTTGGAGGTGCTGGCCTGCAGCCAGTGTATTGTCTAAACGTGTATTTAGCACGGCAGGGTGCGTCATTACAGACAAACGCAGACGCCTGTCCACAGCAAACGTGGACAAGCTCACGTGGACAACCAGGCATGGATCCCACATGACTTGTCAGTACCTTGTACAGAATAAACATTTATAACCACCTCAACCATACTGGGTGCTAAATTACTGAAAATGGCCTGTTGCTTTGGTGGGTGACATGAAGCTTGTGTTGCTGTGCATTGACCTCTCTCCTCTGTCTGGGTGTCTGCGGTCTACATTTATGATAATCACCTCTTGTCTTGGTGGGTGACATTAACCTCTTTTTGCCGTGCATTGACCTCTCCTCTGTCCTGGTGCCAGGGGCCTACATTTTTGATATTCGACTGCTGCATTGCTGGGTGACATGATGCCTGTTTTGCTGTTACGTGACCTCTCTCCTCTGTCTTGGTGCAGGGGGCCTAAATTACTGAAAATGGCCTGTTCCATTGCTGGGTGACATGAAGCCCGTTTTGCTGTTACGTGACCTCTCTCCTCTGTCTGGGTGCCTGTGGCCTACTTTTCAGATAATCTCCTGTTGCTTTGGTGGGTGACATGAAGCTTGTTTTGCCGTGCATTGACCTCTCTCCTCTGTCTGGGTGGCTGCAGTCTACATTAATGATAATCGCCTGTTCCATTGCTGGGTGACATAAAGCCTGGTTTGCTGTTACGGGACCTCTCTCCTCTGTCTGGGTGCCTGCGGTCTACATTAATGGTAATCACCTGTTCCATTGCTGGTTGAGATGAAGCCTGTTTTGCTGTTACGGGACCTCTCTCCTCTGTCAGGGTGCTGGGGCCTAAATTACTGGAAGTCTCCTGTTCCATTGCTGGGTGACATGAAGCCTGTTTTGCCATGCATTGACCTCTCTCCCCTGTCTGGGTGGCTGCAGCCTACATTTATGATAATTGCCTGTTGCTTTCGTGGGTGACATTAACCTCCTTTTTGCCGTGCATTGACATCTCTTCTGTCTGGGTGCCAGGGGCCTACATTTATGATAATCGACTGCTGCATTGCTGAGTGACATTATGCCTGCACACATCACATATTCCAGCATCTGCACATATCTCTCCCTGCCTGTGAAATGATTCCTCTCACTATTCTTTCCATGCACTAGTATATCGCTTATTTCCTTTTTTTTTTTTAACAATTAGTTTTTCTTTCACTCTCCCTAGCGCCTGCATACACGTCTGTCCCTGAACAAAATACCATTGTGAATGGCAGAATCTAAGATGGCCGCCGTATTAATAGGGCTGTGACATCATTGGGCTGGCTGGCTGCTGATTGGTAGCATGCATGGAATTATGGGTCATCCCACCTTCCCAGATTTCCTTGTCCCATGTCCTCACACGTATAGCTGCCATTTTAGCCGCCATTGTAGCATGAAAAATTGCAGTCGAAAAAATTGAGATTCTTTGCCGTAAGCGAGGGGAAATTTACATTCATTGCGAATCAAATTTTTCCTGAAATTCTAAACAAATTCCACTTCGTCAGCTACGATTTGCTCATCTATAGTCAGAAGAAAGGAAAAATTAGATGCACAACGGATCCTGTCTGTGTAGCAGCTGTAAGGCCTGTTTGGTCCCATCAGAATTGGTTTATGATTTGGTAGTCAAAATCAGGAGTGGGTACAAAACACAGAAGACATGCAAATATTTCATACACATGTCGTCTGTGTTTTGGATCCACTCCTGTTTTTTTTTTTTTTGTCTTTAGCAATACTGATGGATTACTGACCAAATGCTGACCGAGTAAAGGTGGATGATCAACAGACAGCATTCCGTTTTTTGGGGGTTATAGTTCTGATGGATCAGAGGAAGGGCAAAATAATCAGTGGCGTCAACACAAACTTACTGCTGACACCCTCTCTACTCTGTCAGGGGGCTTTACTTGTATAAGCGTTTAATAGAACAGGTTCTGTAGACATCTATGTGGAATCAGCTGACAACGGTGTAAATGGAGTGAGCTCTTTCATGCTATGGTAGGATCTTCAGCCTCTGCATGGTTCTTTATACCTTATAAAGTAAAGTAAGCGATGTGTGCAGTGATTCTAAGAGCGACACCCGTCATCTGCGTGTTATACTGACTCAAATTATTGCTTCACTACCACATCAGACTCTCTATGCGTGTTACTGCAAGGCACAATGTTCTACACCAAGACACAGGCTCTCTGCAGCCAGGAAATAGCTGTTTTTTAACGCGATTCACCGCGAATAAATACGGATCGAATAGGATCTTTTCGGACATTTTGTTGAATCGTCCGAATCAAATTTTTAAGAAATTCGCTCATCTCCACTGATGACCTATCCAGAGGACAGGTCATCAATATTTGAGTCCATTCACACAACCATATTTCTCAGTCCGCATCTGTTCTGCAAAATTGCAGAACATGTGTGTACCAATTCATTTTAATGGGGCCGCAAAAGATGCTCTCCGGATCCGTAGTTCTATTATGTGGCCCCAGACAAGAATAGGAATTTCTATAATATGGCTTGCCGTGTGCGTTCCTCAAAACACTTATGGACATGTGAATGGACCCTTAGGCCTCTTTCACACGAGCGTGTCCGGATTAGGTCCGGATGCGTTGCGGATGCGTTCAGTGAAAACTGTGCGATTTCACAGGCAAAGCCATTCAGTTTTGCCTGCGATTGCGTTCAGTTGTTCAGTTTTTTCCGCGCGGGTGCAATGCGTTTTGATGCGTTTTTCATGCGCGTGATAAAAAACTGAAGGTTTACAAACAACATCTCCTAGCAACCATCAGTGAAAACGCAACGCACCCGCACTTGCTTGCGGATGCAATGCGTTTTTCACGCAGCCCTATTCACTTCTATGGGGCTAGGGCTGCGTGAAAAACGCAGAATATAGAACATGCTGTGATTTTCACGCAACGCACAAGTGATGCGTGAAAAAAAACGCTCATGTACACAGACCCATTTAAATTAATGGGTCAGGATTCAGTGCGGATCCTATGCGTTCACGTCACGCATTGCACCCGCGCGGAAAACTCGCTCGTGTGAAAGGGGCCTTAAAGTCTCAGAAAACCCCTTTAACTGTTAATCGTACATAAGTAATTGATTCACTGGTGATTTTCTTCTCTGTGAAGTGAGCTGGCGTCCTGCCTATATTCTGGGTGTACTGATATATTTGTACCTACAACACTGTGTGCATTCTGAATGATGAATGCATTTCATCTGAACATTTACATTCAAGCATTTTGAGTGACTTTGTATTTTCAGCTCCGACTGCACACAGCAAGCACAGAGCTCTTTCCATTGTTGTCAAGCAGTGATTTCTTAAATATTAAAGCAAGAATTGAAAGAAGCAAGCCACCTGTCACATGCTCAATCCCTCGCTGTTTCCCTTTATTCCCACACTGGATGTCATCAATATTTTAACTGGAACATTGAAACACAATGAGGAGAATTCAGGTCTTACGTGTTTTCTTCTTGATATCACATTTTGTTACAGCAGGAAATACCGAGCCCCAGAAAGAGTGAATGATGTATGGTGACAGCAGCTGACAGTTAGCATGATTAATTTGCTGTTCAATGGCACGAGTCGTTGCTGGCTGCATGGGGACCCGTTTAAAGTGAGACATATGGAATCGGCTCCGTTAATCTACTCAATCATGTCATGCTTTGGTCTTACTTCTTGATATCATTTTAATTGCTGCAGTTTTAGGGCCATATGGGGCGAAACTGGTGACAAGACTATATTCCTTTGTGTTTTATGAGAAATTAAACACTGTGCTCTGTGGAGCTTTGGGGTTAGAGAAGAACCGGGGAGATGTTTTTTTCCCGTATTTCGCTGTGAAAACTATGAAAGCTGAAAAAAGGGATTCTCAGCAAAAACGAATAACAGTGAAATCATTCTGCTGACAGGGAAGAGAACTCATGGCAGACATTTGTGAGTGCCAGTATTCAGTTATACATTACTGGGCATGTTGCATTTCAGTAGTTTATGGTGAGATAGATCTAAAGGGAACACAAAAACAAATAAATACGGCAGCTGTAGAGCATCACCCATAATCTCCAGACATCTATTTTGTATGTGAATGACAGAACTTGCTATCATAGCAGTAAATAAAATTAGCCCCTTAAGGACCCGTGGAGTACATGACGGCGCTCGTGGACATGACTTAATGACCAGGGCCGTACATGTACGGCAGGCTGATCGGGCGGGTGCAGGAGCGGGTCCGGCAGTCACTGATAGCCGGACCTCTGTTGTATGCACCGGCAGCGGTGAAAACACCAATGCCGGCGCATTAACCCTTGAACTGCTGCAGTCAGCGCTGACCGCGTCACGTGCGGGATCCTGCAGGGTGCTGGGTGGCCATCTGGTCCCCGCGCTGCTATGACACATAGTGATGAGCAGGAGGTGCCATATTAGATTTTGGGATATTTGTGAATATTCAATTGAATATTTGCCATATATTCGTCGAAATTGAATATTCGTCATTATTCTATTTATCGCGAATATTACGTAATGTAATATTCACGTATTGTGAATGAAACTTTGAAAGGGGTATAGCTTTCCTATTGGTTGGCTTGCTAGAATTAACAGAGATAGAGAATATAGCGTTATATTTGTTTTCGTTATGTTTGTTTATTCTAGCAAGTAAACTTGCCTATACACAGCTATAAGTTGGATGCACAATGTGAGAATATTAATTGTTATTACTCGCTTTGCGCATCTAACTTATAGTAGGGTATATGCAACTTACGTATTGTTTGGCTGGGTAGAATTAACGAATATATCGAATACAAATATAGCGCTATATTCTCTATATTTGCTAATTCTAGCAAGCCAATACAGGGAGTGCAGAATTATTAGGCAAGTTGTATTTTTGAGGATTAATTTTATTATTGAACAACAACCATGTTCTCAATGAACCCAAAAAACTCATTAATATCAAAGCTGAATATTTTTGGAAGTAGTTTTTAGTTTGTTTTTAGTTTTAGCTATTTTAGGGGGATATCTGTGTGTGCAGGTGACAATTACTGTGCATAATTATTAGGCAACTTAACAAAAAACAAATATATACCCATTTCAATTATTTATTTTTGCCAGTGAAACCAATATAACATCTCAACATTCACAAATATACATTTCTGACATTCAAAAATAAAACAAAAACAAATCAGTGACCAATATAGCCACCTTTCTTTGCAAGGACACTCAAAAGCCTGCCATCCATGGATTCTGTCAGTGTTTTGATCTGTTCACCATCAACATTGCGTGCAGCAGCAACCACAGCCTCCCAGACACTGTTCAGAGAGGTGTACTGTTTTCCCTCCTTGTAAATCTCACATTTGATGATGGACCACAGGTTCTCAATGGGGTTCAGATCAGGTGAACAAGGAGGCCATGTCATTAGATTTTCTTCTTTTATACCCTTTCTTGCCAGCCACGCTGTGGAGTACTTGGACGCGTATGATGGAGCATTGTCCTGCATGAAAATCATGTTTTTCTTGAAGGATGCAGACTTCTTCCTGTACCACTGCTTGAAGAAGGTGTCTTCCAGAAACTGGCAGTAGGACTGATAGTTGAGCTTGACTCCATCATCAACCCGAAAAGGCCCCACAAGCTCATCTTTGATGATACCAGCCCAAACCAGTACTCCACCTCCACCTTGCTGGCGTCTGAGTCGGACTAGAGGTCTCTGCCCTTTACCAATCCAGCCACGGGCCCATCCATCTGGCCCATCAAGACTCACTATCATTTCAGCAGTCCATAAAACCTTAGAAAAATCAGTCTTGAGATATTTCTTGGCCCAGTCTTGACGTTTCAGCTTGTGTGTCTTGTTCAGTGGTGGTCGTCTTTCAGCCTTTCTTACCTTGGCCATGTCTCTGAGTATTGCACACCTTGTGCTTTTGGGCACTCCAGTGATGTTGCAGCTCTGAAATATGGCCAAACTGGTGGCAAGTGGCATCTTGGCAGCTGCACGCTTGACTTTTCTCAGTTCATGGGCAGTTATTTTGCGCCTTGGTTTTTCCACACGCTTCTTGCGACCCTGTTGACTATTTTGAATGAAACGCTTGATTGTTCGATGATCACGCTTCAGAAGCTTTGCAATTTTAAGAGTGCTGCATCCCTCTGCAAGATATCTCACTATTTTTGACTTTTCTGAGCCTGTCAAGTCCTTCTTTTGACCCATTTTGCCAAAGGAAAGGAAGTTGCCTAATAATTATGCACACCTGATATAGGGTGTTGATGTCATTAGACCACACCCCTTCTCATTACAGAGATGCACATCACCTAATATGCTTAATTGGTAGTAGGCTTTCGAGCCTATACAGCTTGGAGTAAGACAACATGCATAAAGAGGATGATGTGGTCAAAATACTCATTTGCCTAATAATTCTGCACTCCCTGTAGGAAAGATGCCTATACACAGCTCTAAATTGGATGCGCAATGCGAGAATATTAAGTAATATTGCTCGCATTGTGCATCTAACTTAATGCGGGGTATATGCAACTTACTTATTGTTTGGCTGGATAGAATTAACGAATATGATGAATAAAGTGGTATATTCTCTATATTTTCTAATTCTAGCAAGCCAATAGGAAAGTTGCCTATACACAGCTCTAAGTTGGATGCGCAATGTGATAATTTTACTTTACCTATTTTTTGCAATAAATAGAATACTGAGTCATTATTCTATTTATTGCAAAAAATATGCAAAGTAATAATATTGCATTGCACATCCAACTTAGAGCTGGGGACAGTCAACTTTCCAATTGGCTTTCTAGAATTAGCGAATATAGAGAATATAGCGCTATATTCGTATTCATCATATTCGTTAATTCTACCCAGCCAAACAATAGTAAAGCAAGTTGCCTATAGACAACTCTAAGTTAGATGAGCAATACAAGTAATATTACTTAATATTATCGCATTGTGAATCCAACTTAGCGCTGTGTATAGGCAAGTTTACTTGGCTTGCTAGAATTAACAAAGATAACGAATACGAATATAGCGCTATATTTTTTATCTTCGTTAACAGCAAAGATAGAGTTCTATTACGTAACTACAAAGTGACTTCAGACCTGAACTGGTCCTTATAAAGTGGGTTTTGCTTATAAACTTCTAAGCCTTCTGACGTCCCAAAAAAAGAAAGTGTCATTTACAAAATGATCTAAACTTGAAGTAGACATATGGGAAATGTAAAGTAATAACTACTTTAGGAGGTAACACTATCCATTTTAAAAGCAGAGAAATAGAAATCTTGAAAATTGCTAATTTTTCTAAATTGTTGGTAAAAATGAAACATTTTGACTCAAATTTACCACTGTCATGAAGTACAATATGTGACAAGAAAGCTGTCTCAGAATGGCTTGGATAAGTAAAAGCATTTTAAAATTATTTTTTTAAAAACCACGTAAAGTGACACATGTCAGATTTGCAAAAAATGTCCTGGTCCTTAAGGTGAAAAATGGCAGGATTCTGAAGGTTAAGCTCGAAAACACAATTGGCAAGGCAGAATTAAGATTAATCACTGTAAACTGTTGGTACAGTATATGACACATACTGTAACTATCTCCACAATCTAGTACACCAGAATTTTAAAGGAATTTTCCATATTTAGAAAAAAAAGTTCTGCTTGTTTCACACAAACAGCATTGTTTACTGCAAAACCAGACATACTGCAGCCCATGGAAAGATGCAAAGCTGTTTATGGCAAGAAGCAGATTACTATTTTTTTTTTGTAGCTTGGAGTAATGATTTTAAAGAAAATCACCCCTATTAAACCAGAAATACTGACTGTTAGGCTACTTTCACACTCGCATTTTTGGCTTTCCATTTGTGAGATCCATCATTGGCTCTCACAAGCGGTCCAAAATGGATCAGTTTTGCCCTAATGCATTCGGAATGGAAAATGATCCACTCAGAATGCATCAGTTTGCCTCCGATCAGTCTCCATTCCGCTCTGGAGGTGGACACCAAAACGCAGCCTGCAGCATCTTGCTGTCCGCTTGACGAAACTAAGCCAAACGTTCTGGCACACATTGTAACTCAATGGAGACGGATCCGTTTTTTCTGACACAATCTGGCACAAATAGAAAACGGATCCATCTCCCATTGACTTTCAATGGGGTTCATGATGGATCCGTCTTGGCTTTGTTACAGATAATACAAACGGATCCATTCATAATTGATGCGTTTTTGCAGATCCATGACGGATCCGCCCAAAACGCGAGTGTGAAAGTACCCTTAGGGTTGAGCATGGTGAATGAACCCTCTAAATCGATGTTCCGTTGCAGCATAATTATCACTTTTATTTTTATGCAAGTGAAACGATCTAGCTCCTCGGAGGCTCACCTCCTCCTCTCACCTATTGTTACTTCCCTTCATGGGCTGATTGACAGAGTCAGGCATCATCAGTGTTCAGATGCCTGGCTCAGCATCTTCCCAGAGGATACTGACATCATTGGCACTTGTGCAGCACAGATCTTAACAGGGAGAGCCTCCTGCAATCAACTGCACATGTGCCAATGAAATCTTACAAAGGTGCAAAGTTGAGACGTCAGGGCCAGGCATTGGAGCAGTGAGGATTCCTGATCCTGTTAATCAGGCCATGAAGGGGAAAAGGAGAAGGTGAAGCAGTGTCCGAGGGGCTAGATCACCTCATTTGCGTACAAATAAAAGTAATAATTATGCTGCAAGAATACATCTGTGTGCAGCAATAGAGAGCTCATTTTATTCGCCATGGTCTATGCTACAGGCAGTATCCCTGGTTTAATAGGTTGATCATGTTGATAGAGGCTCTTTAGCACCCTAGTCATATTATTACAATATAAATTTTCTAAAATGTTGTTGTAAATGATCTAAAATGTTTTACGTTTTCTCAATAATAGTCAGTGACAAAACAGTGATGCAAAACAATGACACTGTATGTAGTAATACTAATATTTTCAAGAAATGAGAAGGCTTTACAGAATGTGGCTTCAGCTCTGTATTGCAGCTTTAACATAATGTCAAAACTCCCTTTTTCGGTGCCGTCCATCGGTAGTTAGATGCCAGTTGTAATACCCCTGCAATAGCGCTTGATGTGCCTAAGTTGTGTAGAGGCGCTGGCCTCTACATAACTTCAAGGCGCATCCACCGCCGGTGCCTAATAAACGTACAGCTACACCATCTCCCTTGCTGGCATAGATTTAGTTCATTTTTTACACCGAAAACTGGCGGAGAAAATGATAAATGAGACAGGCCTGTAGGCCTGCCCTCTTTTCCACCTACGAAACACCTCTTTTTTAGAACTGGAGCATGTGACGCGGAAGGAGAAGAAGTCGCAGATTCGGCCGCAAATCCCCTTTGCAACAGATATAAGCCAAAAAGTGGCGTATAGCTAATCATAAATTATCCACTTTGTGTCTAAACTGTGGTACCATAAAAAGTGCTGTTTTGCTTTTACATTTTTAAGAAAAAAGTAGGTAAAAATGCCTCAAAATTGTGACTGGATTTATATTGCATTTATAGCATTCCATATTATACTTTTTTTTTACCTACAATATATAAAGTGCAAGAGACACATAGAAGTTTTTTTTTTTTTTCTCAAATATTCTGCTTGAATCCATTAGAGAAAAAAATACTGAACGCTCAAGTGCATGCCATGTAATGGGTTTAGCCTGACCTGGAAATATTACTTTAAAGGGTTATTCCCATCTTAGACAATGGGAGCATATCACTAGGTTATGCCCCCATTGTCTGATAGGTGTGGGTGCCGCCTCTACATCGAGAAAGGATCCATGAAAGTTGTGGAAGGCCCACTCCGCATGCTTGGCTATTTCCATCGGCTCCATAAAAATGAATGGGAGCCGTGACCATGCAAGCGAGGTTCACTTCCATTAACTTCTATGAGAAGAGCACTTGGTGGTGGCCGGATGTCTTCCAGCCACCACCATCTCCACTCCGTTCTCTGGGACCCGCACCTTTCAGAAGATGGGGGCATATCCTAGTGATATGCCCCCATTGCCTGAAATGGGAATAGCTGACTAACCCCTGAAAGGCCTTAATGGGACAGTCAGATGTCATGATCAGGGTTGAACACGTCATCTAAGGGGTTCAGAATGCGATTGTCACAAACCAAATTTTTTTGTGAACTTCGATAAAGCAGCTGAATCAAATTCTTACAAACTTCACTCTAATTCCCACTCCTCAAGAGTATGTTCAAAGTTGAATACCATAACCCATGCAAATCTACCAGTCAGATACACAGGTCAATGTCCATAGTCGATGATAAGGACAGCTGATAGCAGGCTGAGTTGAAGATGCAGTCAATACAGATCAAGGTCTGCAATAATCAGATGAATATCATATCAGATCCAAAATTGGTATCCATCCATCCAGATTAGAAGCTTGGGCTAGGTACCAGCATGTGAAAAATCATCTTTTAAGCAAAAGCAAGCCAGAGCAAACATAGAATATTACAGAAAATGAAAACCGCTGATAACCAAGCACTGGCAAATTTGAACAATTCTCCTTTAAGTTGCGCTTCCCCAGGTTTTGAACCTGCAAACAGTGCTGTGTAAATGCATGTGTCTAAATAACTACTGTAAATTTCCATTTTCATACCACAAAGAAAACTCCTGGAGAATAAAATAGTCAACATGTAATGTTTGGGAAAGATATGTGCAATTTAGCTTTCCTTGCAAATAGAAATAAAAACTGAGTGTCTTACATAACTGGGTGTAGCATAACTATCCAAAGTCAAAGCTCAGCCTTTTAAGCATAACTTGGAAAAGAGCAAACCAGCATCTAAACTACACATAGCTCTTTCCAAGTCATTACCATTGAGTAGAGCAGAGAAAATTTGTTTAGCTAGCTGAGCGGACTTTGTCGTGGTCTGGTGGCTACTCTTTCTCATTGTGGAAAGTGCCTAGTATGCTAGTATTGAAAGCCAGGGAAACCTTCTGAGTTTCTGGTAACCAATGTATGCAAATTAGCATCTGGTGACATCAGAGAGCCTTGGTTTTCTTTTCCTTTTAGAAGGAGTCTAATTTGTATATAATGTCACCAGGTGTAAAATATGCTACCTCCCCCTCCACACCCAACAAAAGCCTCCAAGCTAGCTAAGACAGTTTTTTTTTATGCTTGAATGTAATCACCTGGAAAGTGTTGTGTGCAGATGGGACGCTGTCTTGGCTATAATCCAAGTTATGCATAAAGGCCTGTTTTAAAAGGCTAAACATTGACTTTGAATAGCAACATTATGCCTAGTCATATGAGACACTCAGTTTTCTTTTCCATTTGGAAGAAAAACTGATTTGTAGGTCTCTTTCACAGGAAAATGTTACAAGTTGGATGGACATCTGTTTTTTTCTGATTCATGTATGTTATACAACTGGGTATGCCACTGACTGTGCCACTCCAGAGCAGTCCCCGGATCAGTGGCAGAAAAGTTTGCAATCAAAGTCCAAGGTCAGAGGCAGGTCTCAAACAAGCAAAATCCATTAAAGCAGAAACTTCCAAAACACCGTCACACAAGGAACTAAACAAGCTAGTGACCAAGATTGCTCACGCACCCTCCTGGGTCAGGAACCTCCTTAAAATACTTATTTCAACTGAGCCATAGGCTGGGGAGATAGAGGAAATGTACGTGCTGCCTCACATGCCCATGCACACCCTAACAACAGTACAAGACTCAAGCAGGAAATAAACTCTGGCATGGAGCACAGATACCACAGTTAAGCTACCTGCTGCCCACGCTTGTCAGCATGGCGCATGTAATCAGAAAAGAATGAGGAAGCCCGGCACCCATGCCCCCGTGTAGGGCAAGCAGCGCAGACATGGAGCGCTGGGCTAACAATAAAGAATTGATTTAGGCCGAAATCAAATTTTTGGAAAATTTTAGGAAATTTGCCCATCTCTAGTTAAAAAATTAGATTGTGAGACCCACTGTTGACAAAGTAAAATCTGTGTGCAGGGCTGTAGAATATGCTGATTCTATAAGTGCAACCAGAATTAAACAATAAAAAGCTAAATATATCATCTTACACTAATCCTGAGTTGCCACAAATCTGCAATTTGTTTTCGTTTTATTTCCAGCTTGCTATCTAGTGAAAATATATATTGTTTGCATTTTAGCCATTAATAAGATATTTTAAGCTTTATCTCTTTGACAAATGCATTTTTATTCATTTATATTTACAACTGATTTTGAGCAGCAATTGCCGAAAAAATCCGTGATCTCACTGATGGCTGTCTTCCAGTTTACATAATTGCACTTGCATATGTACAGTATAATGCATATAGCAGTGGCTAAACCCATGAATTAACTGTATCTTAATTTTTTTACAGACTGGCTTTAGAAAATTATTTTCTCTTTACCAAAATATTAGCCAGAGTATACCACCCTTAATAACACTGAAAATGGGTTCCAACGATTTCTATTTATGTCATAGCAGCAAATAATCAGAAATGAGAATTACTAAAAAGAGAAATAAGAAGCTCATAATAAAAGTGAAATATGTTAATATCAAGATAAAGAAAGGGATTTGTTTTAGTAGATTAAGAAGATTATTTTATATCTAGATAGTCCTCAGCTAGCTGGGGTTTAGCTTCTGATTGTCAAAGCTGGCTCTCTATTCTTCTAAGACACCAGATTAAAGCCCGTTTCAAGGTCAGGTTGACCTGTCATTGTGAAGCATGGAGGAGATTTATTGGGCTGTAACGTACATATATGCATTTGATCTCTCCCTTTACTAACACCTGAGAGAGGCATGAAACTGAGTTAAAAGAGGAATAGTCATGAATTATAAATGTATCCTCGAATACACAATACGATGCTCATATGTTTAGGTTTCCAGGGAAAATACAATGTTTTACATTAGGGAAAAGGACACAAGATGGCAGTTACAACTTTATTCCTTAAACATTGATTCTATATTTATGAGGCCATTCTTTTAGCGTCATTAGTTTGTATGTGTAATTTACAAAACTAGTCATTTACCTATTCCCTTGAGGCCCTAAATAATACAGCAACTGGAGTATGCAAACCTTTGATGAAGTATGCAAACCTTGATCACTCCTCCAGACGATTACAGGGTTTATTAGTAATCCTTCTCTGTTTAGGCACTGTGTGGAAGCATTACTTGTGCACTGAGTGGAGGTTTTCTTGTATGGCATCATTGTGTGGGGAAAATATCTGAAATATACATGTTTTTGTGGACTACATGTTTTGTTTGGATACTCTATGGAGGTATTATTTAGGCATTGTATGGTGGTATTTCTTGTTATTTTTAGCTGAACGAATCTTCAAAAATTCGGTTCGTTTCGGATTTGCCAGAATTTTTCAAAAAGTTTGGTTTGGGTCCGAATCTATTTGCTCCGAACCAAAGTTGATTCAATTGCCCTAGTAATTGGTATTGAGGTCCTCCAAAACACAGATTTTTTAAATGAGAGCTACCATCTTGTTTTGTTATTTTTTTATGATTTTTTTTTTCTTTTCATTTTCTGTCACCAGTCCCCTCGATCTGATACAGTGTCAGGTGTAACTGTGTCTACTTTTATTGTTGCCACTGCAAGCTGCGGATATTGCTTGGCTGCAACTGACTGCAATTAGCTCCTGCCTGGTGGTGACAGAACACTATTGATTGCCTATGCACTGGTTGCAGTTTTACAAGATTCAGATTAGACTCAAAGCCTAAAAAATCAGAGATTCGGAATGAATCTCGGAATCTGCAAATGGATTTGCTCATCTCTATTGGTAATGAATTTAGAGTCACATCTGTATGTTGCCGTATGGTGGAGACTTCCTCCATAGTATGGCATCCAAGACAAAATGGAGTTGTCATGCCATACTTAATTGTCAAGCTCTGCTTCAGCCTGGAGCTACTGGAATCTTCTGCCTCCTTAATGTCTGGTCTCTCCTGCTGGGTCCCAGACTTCTGAGAAAAGGTCCAGCATGAACTGAGGTCCATTTGATCAGCCAATGTTCAGCTGACTCAGGCTACTTAAGGGCAAAGCCATTTCCAGGTTCAGTCCAAAGTTGGCATTTTGGAGATACAAAATCCACATCCACTTTATAAAACCCTGACATCAATATTTGTTACATATAAATTTCATTACAAAACCTCTAAAAGTTTGGTATGAATTCGGGGGCATATGAGGGATCAGTATGATCCCATGGAATTCTATATGTGCTCAATTTTACCTCTATACACCATGGAGCCTGTCTATGCACTTTCTCCGTTTATTTTAAGGCATTAAAAAGAGGTATTTAAAGTGTACAGAAAGAGTTAAATGTGTTTAATTACATGTTAAAGATGACTATTATTCTAGCTGTGTATCAAGATGCTTCCAAACAGAGATGAAATGCAAGTGCTTTGATTATTCAGCATTATATCTCTGCGCTCGCTTTCATGGAGACTATTTGCCTAATCAGAATTCCTTTGTGATACTGCTCGCATTATAACACTGTCTCTGATTTAATGCCAGCCTGAGATGTATTCTATTTTTTCTGTGGGTAAAAAATTTAAATATCAGTCTACAGAAACATAACCTGGCATTTAGGAGTCGAACACTTTCTTTTAAGCAAAGTGATGAAAAGAAGCCACAAAACCACATATGATTTATAAATGCTTGGGGTAATGACTAAATGATGCCTTTATTTTTCAGATTGATGACTATGCAAATGAAGCTGAGAGGTAGAATGAAACAGAGAAAGCATGGTGAGGCTATATGCACATAGACATTAATTAATTAATTCTGTCTCTCCTCCATTACATTCTGACATCTTAAGATGGAAGCTCTCACACAGGCCATTAATCTGTATGGAGACTCATAGTCCACACGGGATGGAACTTAAACTTAAGCAAATTCAGTTTTCCAGCATTTCTGTTCCATCATCTGTTTTTGTCCTTAGATTAGTATGCCATAATTAGTAGGTCATCTCTATATATATATATAAGGAGTAATGGATTGAACCCCTTACCACAGTCTGACCTTGTAGTACATCAAGTGCCTTAGGTAGCTAAGGATCTGTGACATACTGTAAAGTCAATGTGATTGAATGGGTACTACCACTGTGCCCCTATAAACATAAATTGAAGAACCACTGTAATTTATAGTGCCATGCTCATTGAAAGGTGAAGGAGAGGAGAAAACTCAGACTTGAATGTGGTACAAGAGGGGGACATCTGGCCATAGTGATATGGCATTATGATGGAAACAGCCTAAGGACTAAGGACCCCAGGGCTGTTTCTTGTAAACAGTCTGTTGAACCCTACCTGTGGAATGTCAGTATATTGCAGACAATAAGTGAATAAAAAAATAAAAGTGTTTTCCAGGACTTTAAGGGGTTGGCCCATCTCATACATTGGTGCCATGGTGGCATACTGTTAGGTCATGCCATCAAAGTCAGATAGGTGCAGGTCTCACATCTTAGACCCACACCTCTCTCTATAATGGTTCCCCCCAAAGTGAAGGAGAGTGCACCGTGAATGTGAGATGTGCTCTCTATTTACTTCTATGGCAGTTCAGAAAAGAGCACAGCGAGTGCACTTGACAATTTCCACAACTCCCATGCAAATGAATGGAGACTGCACCACCCATGCGCAGCCACCTCTCCATGCACCTCTATAGGCTATTTTTTACACTTTTATAGAAGTGAATGGAGGGTGGCTGCACTTGCACCCTAGTTGCAGAGGTGGGACCAGCACCTATCTGACATTGATGGCATATCCTAGTAATATGCCCCAATGTGTGAGATGGGCCAGCCCCTTTAAATATTGATGACCTATACTCACCCCTCGCCATCATGTATCCGCTTCCCCCACAATCAGCTGTTTGAACGTGCACTTCAAGCTATACCAAGCACAGGGCCATAATTTGAATAGTGGCTGTTCTTGGCAATTCATCTCCATCCCACTAACGGTAAGGAATGTCACTGATGGACATGACTGTTACATCAGGAGTGCAAGTGATATGGTTGTGTGTCATGAACTGTGCATTATCTTTTCCCCTACGCATGATGAGGGCTGTAACTGTGTCCACCATCCCCTGTAGAGACTCTGCCTGCAACAACAAATTAACAGCTGTACTTAATGTTGTTTACCTGTAAAGCCTTATAAGGACAATGGCATGTGATAATGTCATGTGACCTGCAACGAGAGAGGGGGGATTCAAAACAGTTTTTATCCCTCATATCTTGGGGAGGTGGCTATAAAAACTGTTGTTTTACCTCAATAAATCAGTTTATGTTCAGAGTTCACAAGAACCAGAGGTGTGTGGTGTCTTCTCAGAGGAAAAGGGGACATTAGGATTGCATGGTTCTTGTTAGCATACAAGGTTTGTATTCTATCTGCAACAACCACTGTATGTCTTTGCTGTATATTGTATGGTCACCAGATGGCAGTGTTACATTTGTGTAAGTTCCTGTTTTGCTGTGTCTTTGAAAAAAAAAGAGTTCAGTGCTCATGCAGTTACCGAGCAGAGGTCAGTAAAACCTCACAGACTGTCTGCCAGTCCTTTGTTTAGCCTCAGAAAGTATTTCTAACAGTTCTGGATGTCCGAATGGCATGATCTGGGGACAGCACAGAGCTACTCATTTGGGTTATAAAGGCCCCATTACAATGACAAGTTGAAGAAATGGCTGGAGCAATTGCACAACATCTGATTAATAGTGGTTCTGGGAGTTCGACTCCCACCAATCTCAGACTAATGAACTATCCTGAGGATACTTAAGTCTGAGAATACCCCTTTAAATTCCTTTTATGGGACAAAATATATGGTAAAAAAAGGATAATTTTTTTTTGCTTGTCCCTCCAAGATTAAAGTGAGGGTTCATATACACGACCGTATGCAAATTGCGGATCTGCAAAACACAGGTACAGCCCATGTTCATTCCACATTTTGCAGAACGGAACATTCTTCTCCATTATAGAAATGCTTTTTCTGGTCCAACAATTGGCGCAAGATTAGGACATGTTCTTTTTTGCAGGGCCACGGAACAAACATATGTTCAGATCTTTTGCAGCCACATTGAAATGAATAGGTCCACATCCGATCTGTAAAAATGCAGAACGGATGTAGACAGAAATATATGGTCGTGTGAATGGTGCCTTATTGGTTCCTAAATGCCAATATGAAAACGAAAGTTTATGTGCATCATAAGAACGCTGAGATACTGCAATACAGTCCAGTTATCAACCTACAGATCTAGTAAAACATAGTTATCACAATGTATTAACCATTAAATGAACAGTTCAGCTCTGCTAGATATTAGTTAGCCCCTATAGTTATTGTTTTGAATATCTAAGGAACTGGGGGGGGCAGAACTCAGTCTACATCTAAGAAGCAATATGATTTGGGGTTTAATGGTCAAGTCCAGAAATTCTCTCTTTGAGAAAATAAAATCCTTAATCCAATAATCCCATTTAAATGGATCTCGGTGTCAATTCACTGAATTGAGATGCAGTTCCCATTACTTCTGCCTTCTCCATACAGAGTTCACCTGATACAATTGATGGGCCCAAACTGTAGAAATTACTTTGACTGTCAGAGTTGAGATAGAATGGATTGTCCCTGCTCTACAGAGAAGCAATTTCCTTTTGTTTTCTTGTCCTGGAAGCATAATTTGTGTGAGACAGGACTGACTAGAAGGCTTTTGTTGAGCTTCACTATGCAAATTAGCCTTGGGGTTAAAGTAATAATAAGGATGATGGATGAAGCAAAAAGCATAGTTATTAGTTACCTATAGCCTCTTATTTTTCTTCCCCTCTTCCTAAGAAAACGTCAGAGTTAACATCAAGTTATGTGGACATACAGTAGGTAGAATGAACTGCTTTTCCTGTACTAAGCCTGATCTTTCACTTTAAGCCCTGCCCTTATGTCTTAATATCCTGATGTCAATTTGCACATTATATTACACTGTCTACTGTATAACTATTATTATTATTATTAATAATAATGTATTTATTTTCTTCCTTTTTACAAATACATCTCATAGAATTAAGTATTTTGCTTGGGACCCCCCTATGTTAGTCAGGGCAGAGATCTGTGCCCTAGCATACAATGATCGCTTGATTATTGCATGGTCATACATTCATACGAATGGGTGTAATGTAAGGTTAGGGCAACTCAGTGACAGTATTGTGATGCTCAATTGCAACATAATTAAGTAAATGCAGTCGTATTGTGACCCTCAAGTTGCAATAACCAGGACACGCATGTTACCAGAAATACAAATTGCACGGCTAAAGTTGCTGTGTGGCCCTAAGCTTATACTAATTAAGGGGAACTGAGGGCATTAAAAAAACAATCAATTTCTGAGACATCAAATTGTATCCACTTCTTCAGCTATAATTATGTAAATCCATAACCTGGATAGGTCAACAATAAAGACCAACATTTTATATACAGTATGTTGTGTATGGCTTTACTTACATGTGTTGTATATTAGTCTGCAGTAGAACTCTGTGAATACTGAGTCCGTAAGAATCAAGGTAGGAATACACTAGGTTAAATTCCCTATGTGAACATTTGCAATGCACTGCACATTGTCATTTTCATTAAACTCAATCTGTGCTTTCCCAATAGGTGTTATTGCAACCAGTAAATCTGTATTCGCGTCCTTAACTATGCAATTAATGTGCATATGTAAAAAGGAGCAGGAAACAACAAAAAATGAGTTTCAAAATACAAAGAAAAAGAAAAAAAACTTATTCAATGTCCACATTTAGTACTTTACTTCATCTTATTTGTTTTAAGCTTTGATAATAAAGCCATATTCACACACATATGCTTATATTACATTGCTGTCCTGGGACATGAAACAGCTGTAGAATGACCAAATGCCAAACCACGGCACATATAAGCGAGCAGATTCTGATAAGCTTGATATATAAAGCCTCCTACCGTTAAGGAAAGAAAGCAACATAGAATTGTGGACTAGGTGACTACAAAATCTGGCTATACTTTATGGACACTAGGCATATTGCTACTACATATTGGCTGGCATCATTACATTGTTATGGAAGAGAATGTAGAAGTGCTATACCTACTGAACAGATTTGACTTGGGGTTACTCCAAAGAGGTTAAAGTGGTCCCCCTGGTCTGCACCCTTTAACCTGTATACAGTGCAGAACTCTACTGCAAAAGAACACCAGGTTGCTAAAACCATAGTCAGGAACAAGCTAAGATCAGGTCAGACAGAGTTTGTGCAATCCAAAAGGGCTCTTTCACAATTGCGTTTTTGTTTTCCGGCATAGAGTTCCGTCGTCGGGGCTCTATGCCGGAAAAATCCTGATCAGTTTTATCCCCATGCATTCTGAATGGAGAGAAATCCGTTCAGGATGCATCAGGATGTCTTCAGTTCAGGACTGTAACGTTTTTTGGCCGGAGAAAATACCGCAGCATGCTGCGCTTTTTGCTCCGGCCAAAAATGCTGAACACTTGCCGCAAGGCCGGATCCGAAATTAATGGCCATTGAAAGGCATTAATCCGGATCCGGCCTTAAGCTAAACGTCGTTTCGGCGCATCGCCGGATCCGACGTTTAGCTTTTTCTGAATGGTTAGCATGGCAGCCAGGACGCTAAAGTCCTGGTTGCCATGGTAAAGTGTAGTGGGGAGCAGGGGAGCAGTATACTTACAGTCCGTGCGGCTCCTGGGGCGCTCCAGTGTGACGTCAGGGCGCCCCATGCGCATGGATCACGTGATCGCATGGATCACGTGATCCATGCGCATGGCGCGCTCTGACGTCATTCTGGAGCGCCCCGGGAGCCGCACAGACTGTAAGTATACTGCTCACCTGCTCCCCACTACTACTATGACAACCAGGACTTTAATAGCGTCCTGGCTGCCATAGTAACACTGAAAGCATTTTGAAGACTGATCAGTCTTCAGATGCTTTCAGGTCACTTGCGTTGTTACAGATCCGGCGGGCATTTCCGGCGACGGAAGTGCACGCCGGATCCTAACAACACAAGTGTGAAAGAGGCCAAAGGATGAGGTTCAGGTCGACAGGCTCAGGGTCAGTAGGGAAATAAGGCAGAGTTAAAGTCAAGCAGCAAAGGGAGAAATCCTACAAGAGGCGGGAGTCGGTACACATAAGAACAAACAATATAAATTGCAACTACTACAGCCTATTGCTCAGAAGCCTTCTTGAGGCAACCTTCCACAGGAGACAGTATCTTAAATACCCAGTGGTAGAGATGGCCCGGCGAACATAGCTTGTTCGCGTCTGCCGCGGCGGGCGAACATATTCGATGTTCGCGTTCGCCCCTATACTTTATCTTTGAGCAAACTTTGACCCTGTACCTCACAGTCAGCAGACACATTCCAGCCAATCAGCATACCCTCCCTCCCAGACCCTCCCACCTCCTATCTAAACGCAAGGACAGCATCCATCTTAGTTTCATTCTGAAGCTGCAGTGTTAGTAATTGTAAATCACAATGCGATTAATATAACCTGTATTATTCGCATTGCGATTACAACTTAGATCTGAGTTCCTAATGGTTGTTTTGCTAGAATATAACGAAGATAACGAATATAGCACTATATTCTCAATCTTCGTTATATTCTAGCAATAAAACAACCATTAGGAACTCAGATCTAAGTTTAATTCGCAATGCGATTAATATAACCTGCATTAATCGCATTGCGAATTCAACTTAGAGCTGAGTTCCTAATGGTTGTTGTATTGCTACAATATACGTTATATTCTAGCAATACAAACTCAGGAACTCAGCTCTAAGTTGTAATCGCAATGCTAATAATACTTACAATTATTAATCGCTTTGCGAATCCATTTGATGCCTCTATTTGATTGCATATGACGGTTGACTATGACTACCAGCAACGTTCTGCTGCCTCCAAAGCAAGATATCTGAACCTCCCAGGGGCCATTTGGGCGTTTTTAATAGAAAACGCATCAAAAACGCATCTGCGTTTTTATAATTTTTTCATTTTATTTTTTTGTGTATTTTGCCAGATTTGGTTGCATATTTACATTTGGTATAGGCAAATATGGTAGTCTAGATCATGTGTCTATACCAAAACCTAGGATCATTGTTTGACAGCCTATTTTCTAAGCCATGTAGCTGAATATAGATTTGGGCAGAGTAATGATCTAGACCTGTGTTTCCCAACCAGTGTGCCTCCAGCTGTTGCAAAACTACAACTCCCAGCATGCCTGCACAGCCAAAGGCTGTCCGGGCATGCTGGGAGTTGTAGTTTTGCAAAAGCTGGAGGCACACTGGTTGGGAAACACTGAATTCTAGACTACCGAATTTGCCTATACCAAATGTAAATATGCAACCAAATGTGGCAAAATACACAAAAAAATAAAATAAAACATAAAAAAGGATAAAAACGCAGATGCGTTTTTGATGCGCTTTCTATCAAAAACACCCAAATGGCCACTGGGGGGTTCAGATATCTTGCTTCGGAGGCAGCAGAACGTTGGTGGTAGTCATAGTCAACCGTCATATACAATCCAATAGAGGCATCAAATGGATTCGCAAGGCGATTAATAATTGTAAGTATTATTCGCATTGCGATTACAACTTAGAGCTGAGTTTATTATGGTTGTATTGCTGGAATATAACGTATATTCTAGCAATACAACAACCATTAGGAACTCAGCACTCAATGCAGGTTATATTAATCGCATTGTGAATTAAACTTAGATCTTAGTTCCTAATGGTTGTTGTATTGCTTGAATATAACGAAGATTGAGAATATAGTGCTATATTCTAGCAACACAACCATTGAAACCCAGCTCTAAGTTGAGTTCGCAAATAAGATGTCCCAAACTATTCACCGGCTGACAGTTCCCGGCGAACATAGCTTGTGCACGTTTGTTGCATCGGGCGAACATATGCGATGTTCGGTCCACCCCCTATTCGTCATCATTCAGTAAACTTTGACCCTGTACCTCAAAGTCAGCAGACACATTCCAGCCAATCAGCAGCATACCCTCCATCCCAGACCCTCTAATCTCCTGGACAGCATCCATTTTAGATTCATTTGGAAGCTGCAGTCTTAGTGAGAGGAGGGACATTGTAGCTGCTGCTGATTTAATAGGGAAATTGATAGCTAGGCTAGTGTATTCAGTGTCCACTCCAGTCCTGAAAGACTCATCAGATCTCTACTGTAAGGACAGAATCCTGATAGTACCCCAAAAAACCCTCCCATACCCTCCCACCTCCTATCAAAAAGCAAGGACGGCATCCATCTTAGATTCATTCTGAAGCTGCAGTGTTAGTAGTTGTAATCGCAATGCGATTAATATAACCTGTTTTAATCGCATTGCGAATTCAACTTAGAGCTGGGTTCTTAATGGTTGTATTGCTAGAATAAAACGAACATTAAAAATATAGCGCTATATTCTCAATCTTCGTTATATTCTAGCAATACAACCATTAGGAACCCAGCTCTAAGTTGAATTTGCAATGCGATTAATGCAGGTTATATTAATCGCATTGCGAATTCAACTTACCACACTCTGCGTCAACTACGTAATTTTCCATGGGAGTTTTGTCATGGGCCCCCCTCCGGCATGCCACAGTCCAGGTGTTAGTCCCCTTGAAACAACTTTTCCATCACTATTGTGGCCAGAAAGAGTCCCTGTGGGTTTTAAAATTCGTCTGTCTATTGAAGTCTATGGCGGTTCGCCCTGTTCGCGAACATTTGCTGAAGGTCGCGTTCGTCGTTCGCAAACGGAAAATTTTATGTTCGCGACATCACTACCCAGGGGCAGACAGCCATATGCTGAGAAAAAGTGAAAATGTGCTGGCCCTTTAGAATCTTATGGCCGTGTTCAGTCCCACCAAGGAGAGATGCAGAGCAGGCAAGGATGGAGTGGGTGGAGATGCATACTTCTAGCAATAGTACTCACCAGGAGGGAACAGGAGGAGCTTGGTGAGTACAGACCTCTAGGGTATTAGCACGGTGAGCATTACAATGGCCATGCCTACTGGGAGAGGCAGCAGACCACCAATTTTACATATGTGGGCACTATAGCTGATATTATGGGCATTATACTCAGCACTGTTACATGAACACTTTGGTATCACTATTATATGATTGTTATAGTTGACACTATTACATGAATATTTTAGCTAGTTGTGTGGGATCATTGTCCTAATGAGAAACAAATTAAGGTCCCACTAAGTACAAACCAGATGGGATGGCATGTTACTGCCTTTAAGATTGCCTTGAATTTTGAATAAATCACCAACAGGGTCACTTACAATGCGCCCCGCACCATCACAACTCCAACACATAGAGAGAGTCACACACCTTGACACCATTTGCTCGCCCTTTCTGCATCTCATAAAGACATGATTGTCTAAAATTTTGACTCCTTAGACCAATTACAGATTTCCAGATCTAATGTAAATACCTTGCGATCCTTAGACCAAGCAATCCTCTTCTTCTTGTTCCTCTGCAGTGGATTATTTGCAGTTATAATATTCAATCACATTATTCTTAGTCTTCTCTGAACAGTTGATGTTGGGATATGTCTGGCACTTGATCTCTGTAAAGCATTTATGTAGGCACTAGTTTTAGGTGCTGTTAATTTGCATTTTCTGAGGCTGGTAATAATAACTCTAATGAAAGCACCCAATGTAGCAGAGTTAACTCTTGCTCTTCCTTTCCCCCTTTCCCTGGGCTGTCCTCATAATAACCAGTTTCATCATAATGTTTGATGGCTTTTATGACTGAGCTTGAGGATACCTTAAAAAATATGCACAACACAAGTAATGGTCTCAGGCACATTATTAAGACAAGAAATTCAACAAGTTAAAGGAAATCTGTCACTCCATTTTCACCTATGTAACTAACATTATTGTTCCACTGAAGATTGCAAATTAATTCCAATCTGTGTGTACTTTATTCCTTGTCCAAAAAAGTGTTTTTATTCTGATAGAAAACAGCTCCCAAGTATCCTGCCAGGAGGAGTTTGCTGCTTCCTGTTTCCTTGTCTTGTTTTAAAATTGGAATCATGATATTATATCCACTACATATGAAAATATAGCTGTTAGAGATCACGTCAGGAGTGAGATCAGTGAAACCTCTTTTTACTTCAACTTCCAAATGCATTCTCCTCCATCCCGATTTCTAATAGCTGTATCTGTCAGTTGATACAGTTGATATTGTGCAATCCACTTCGTGATCACTGCCTAATGACCTTCACCCAATTCTCTCCTCTCCAGGTATGTCTGCATTGAACCTAACTGCTGCACCCAGCTTTTCCAGAGTCTGATATTGTCCACACCCCTCATTATTCCTTCTCATCCCTTGGTATGTCTACATTGAACTTTAATGTCTGTTTCCCTGCTGGATTTATTGAGTATTTGTTTACATTGACTATTTTACCCCTGTATCTGGTCCTCCTTTGATTAGGCCAAATGTAGCCCCCTCCCGTCTTGGTCACACTTGATTGAACACTGAGTGGTATAAATCTAAGTTCCTAGGTCTTCCAGACCTTGGTCTTTCCAAATGCAACTCTTTAAGTGCACATACTGAATTGTACGAGAATTGAACCAGAAGTGGACCAAAGGTAATGACAGAAATAGTTAAAGCAAACAATGTTTCAATCTTTCATCTTACTCTTCCCACTTTTCCAAAACCTCCTGAAATACCCCCACATCCATTCACCCAGCAAGGAACTATTCACCTCTTATCTTCTCATCTGAGCACTTGCACAAATCTGTTTCGCAATGTAAAACACTTTCTTCCCAAACACACACAGATACCTCATGACTAGAGATGAGCGAACTTTAAAAAAAAGTCCGGTGTTCGCCCCCTACACTGATCACATGACGGTGACATCACCCCAGGTCCTTCGGCTGTTCAACAGTTCGGGTTGGTGGCAGCCGCCCCTTATGGATTCCATATGCCGCTATAGTGGAATCCATAACGGGATGCACGACTTACCACAACCCGAACGCCGAACACCGGACTTTTTTTTAAAGTTCGCTCATCTCTACTCATGACCTCTTATTCTTACCTACTAACACTTTCTCTGCTTCTCCTTATTGCTGGTGATATCTCTCCAAATCCAGGCCCCCCTCAGCAAATCCCCACTATCACCTCTACGTCCCGCTACAAATCTCCTTCTACAAATTTCTGCAACTCCTTAAATCTACTAACCATTCCTCTGACTAACCCCTGCTCCTTTGGTTCCTCTTGTAGGAGCATTATGGAATGCAAGTTCTGTCTATAACAAAATGTCCTATATTCATGAATGATCTTTTCATCTCTCGAAAACTTTCCTTTCTGGGTCTCACAGAAACATTGCTGACACCCTCTGACACCTCCTTTCCTGCTGCACTCTCATATAGTGGATTTCATTTAACTCACACCCCCCGCCCCGGTTGCAAACACGGTGAAGGAGATAGTTCTCCCCTATCAGACACCTGATCCTGCAGCCCAACTCCACTGCCACCCTTCATTACGCTCACTTCATTTGAAGTACACTCTGTTCGCATCTACTCTCCCTCCAACCTCCAAGTAGCTGTCATTTACCGCCCCCCAGGCCCAGCCAGCATCTTTCTTGACCACTTTAACACCTGGCTCCTACACATTCTTTCTGCCAACATCCCCACTATCAGCATGGGGGACTTCAACATCCCTATTGACACCTGCCACTCAGCCACCTCTCAACTGCTATCTCTCTCTTCCTCTCATAGTGGTCTTTTGCTCCCACAGACATGGTCACACTCTGGATCTTATCTTTACCCGCCTCTGCTCCCTATCTAACCTTTCTAATTCGCCTATCCGACCACAACCTACTCACCTTCTCTTCACTGGTCTCTTCTGCTGCTCCCCTGGTAAGACATACCCCCCCCCCCCCGCAGGAATCTTAAACATCTCAACTTCTCTACTATTTATTCGCTCCAATACCCAGATGCTGCCACCACCCTATATAACACCACAATAAGTACAGCTCTGGCCTCAGTAGCCCCCCTCACACACAAACATACCTGAACAATGAACAGACAACCCTGGCACACCAACCTGACCAAAAAACTCAGACAAGCTTCCAGGACTGCTGAGCAGTGATAGAAGAAATCCCATTCTAAAGATCAATTCACCACATACAAGCAATCCCTCCTCATATGCAAATCTTTACTCGCTGATACGAAACAGGCCTAATTCTCATCTCTCATATCTTCCCTGGCCCATAGCCCTAAACAAGTTTTTAACATGTTTAACTCCCTTCTCTGTCCCCCATCACCCCTATCCTCTCCTCTCATCTCAGCTGAAGACTTTGCCGCATACTTCAAACAAAAGATAGTCAACATCAGAGAAATCTTCAGTACACAGTCCCCACAGACCCTCTACACAATTGCTCAGTCCTCCTCTTCAAAAACCCACTTCTCAACCATTACAGAAGAAAAACTCTCCACTCTACTTTCAAGATCACATCTCACCACCTGTGCACTTGACCCAATCCCACCTCATCCCTAACCTCACCACAGTGTTTAACCCAGCCCTAACTTCAACCTATCACTAACCTCTGGTGTCTTCCCCTCTGGTTTTGAACAAGCTACCAAGCCAAGCCTTCGCTTTACCCATTCTCTTTGTCCAGTTATCGCCCCATATCACTTCTTCTGTATGCCTCAAAGCTACTTGAACAACATGTCCATTCTGAACTGTCCTCTCACCTCTTCTCCTGCTCCCTCTTTGATCGGCTACAATATGGCTTCTGACCTCACCACTCAACTGAGACTGCCCTTACCAAAGTCACCAATGACCTACTAACAGCCAAAACAAAAAAACATTACTCTGCCTTCCTTCTCCTTGACCTGTCCTCTGCCTCTCACACTGTCGACCACTCCCCTCTGTTGCAAACTCTCTCATCTCTTGGCATCACTGACCTGGCCCTCTCCTGGATCACCGGACGTTTAGCGTCTCCCACTCTCACACCACCTTCTCATCCCACCCCCTCTCTGTTGGTTTCCAGCAAGGCTCTGTCCTAGGACCCCTGCTCTTCTCTATCTACACTTTCAACCTGGGTCATCTCATAGAGTCCCATGGCTTTCAGTATCACGTTTATGCTGACGACACACAAATCTATATCTCTGGTCCAGACATCACCACCTTATTATTCAGAATCACACAATGCCTATCTACCATATCATCCTTCTTCTCCTTCTTCTCCTCTCGCTTTCTAAAACTTAACATGGATAAAACAGAATTCATAATCTTTCCCCCATCTTGCTCAACTCCCCCAGCCATCACGATCAATGGCTGCACAATCTCCCTGGTTAACCAATTCCACTGCCTTGGAGTTACCTTGGATTCTGCCCTCTCCTTCCGACCGCATATCCAAGCCCTTTCCACCAACTGTAGCCTTCAACTCAAAAACATCTCCCTCATCTTCCGCTTTCCTCAATTTTGAATCTGCAAAAATGCTTGTACATGCCCTCATCATCTCCTGTCTAGACTACTGCAACATTCTCCTCTGTGGCCTTCCATCTTTCACTCTCGCACCCCTCCAATCTATCCTCAACTCTGCTGCCCGACTAATCCACCTCTCACCCTGTTACTCCTCTGCCTCTCCCCTCTGCCAATCCCTTCACTGGCTGTCACGACCATGTGTATGGTCGTGACTCGTTTCCCCGTTGTGTTGTTGGCAGTGTAGCAGCCTGAGCTTGGTGCTAGGCGGCTCGCTGTCAACGCATGCGGTTGCCTTTGGCAACATGTGTTGGTACATGTGGTTGCCTTGGGCAACGTGTTTATATGTGTGCACTTCCCCCGTTTGGTGTGCACGGGGTTTAGGTGTGTGGTGTTGTTGGCAGTGGAGCAGCCTGAGTTTGGTGCTAGGCTGCTCGCTGGCAACGTGTTTATATTTGTGCACTTCCCCCGTTTGGTGTGCACGGGGTTAAGGTGTGGCTGCTTTGTATGGTGGGTGTGTCCTCAGGCCTCCTTAAGTGTCTGTGTGTGGAGCCTGAAGGTCAGTCTTGTTTGTCCAGTCATGGTGTGAGCATGGCTGGAGTTTGGATGTATGTTTCCACCTTGATGTCTGCGTGAGCCACCCTTATTTGTTATATTGTTTGTTATGTTGTTCCTTCCCTGGTGAGTGTCTGTTATCCCTTCCCCACCTGGTTGCTGTTGTATGGTGTGGGTATGGTTTGTGTTTGTTGACACGGTGTGACGCTCCGGAAGGGGCTTGCTTACCCGGAGGGGTATAGCGAATACCGGATGGTGTGCTGCCCGGCCAGGTCTCCCCCCAGGCATCTGATGTCCGCTTGGGGGTCCGGGAGGTCCTGGCGCTGCTCCTCTATCTTCTTCACGGCAGGTAAGTGTGGGTTTCTTGTACATGTTTCCTATGTTACTTGCCTGCCGTGCGGGCGCACACTGTTCGGGTCCCGGCTGCTGTGGGGGCCTCTGGAGACTCCTGCTCATCCGCGGTCTAGGGTGAGCAGGTGGTCTCTGCCCTGATTTTATGTGAGGGCGAGTCAGGGCGTTCAGGGCCTTAGGTACGTGGGTATGAGCCGTCCCGCCTTCAGGGTCCGCTCATACAGCCAGGAGACCAGGGCAAGTTTTAGGGACATGCCAGGAGGTCACCTGCTCCTTTGTCCCTGTTTTTAGGCCCAGCGGCCGAGGATAGTGTGCGGCGGGGGGTTTCCCCACTCCCCGTCGTGACACTGGCTCCCCATTGCCCAGCAAATTCAGTTCAAAATACTAACAAATACATACAAGGCCGTCCACAACCTTTCCCCTTCCTACATCTCTGAGCTACTTTCCCGATACATCCCCAAACGCAATCTCCGATCCTCACAAGACCTCCTTCTCTCATTTTCTCTTATCACCTCTTCCCACGGCCTCCTCCAAAATATCTTGCGTGCATCCCCTACACTCTGGAACTCGCTACCCCAACATATCAGACTCTCACCTACAATGGAATCCTTCAAAAGAAACCTAAAAACACACCTCTTCAGACAAGCCTACAACCAGTGACCCTGCTGCCTCTATACCGCCATGACCAGCTTCACCCTCACCTACTGTGTTATTTTTCCATACCATGATTGTAAGCCCTCATGGGCAGGGCCCTCTCTCCTTCTGTACCAGTTTGTAACTTGTCTTGTTTATTCTTAGTGCAATTGTCTGTATTATGTATGTATACCCTTTTTCATATGTACAGTGCTATGGAATGAATGGCGCTTTAATAATAAATAATAATAATATTAATAATGTAATTGCAGTATTTTCTCAAAGGTTGAAATACCAGCCTTCAAACAAGACCATGCCCATATCTTTAGCTGCTACTAATCCTAAGATATGAGCAGCTAAAAAGCCCTCCCCTCTTCTTAAATGTGTTTCCTTTTCAAGCCGGGGTTTGCTGAATTTACAATGTAAGGCAGAAAAAGAAAAAAGAAAAAACATGGACAGAAAAAGTGTGTCCAACATTTTGATTGGTAATGTAACCATAGAAAAAACACATGATTAAAATATTGTATACTTATGAAAGCAGTATCCTATCAACAGTGTTTGAAAAGTATAAAGTACCCCAGATGGTCCAAATGTTGTCAGCTGGTTGCTACTAGACATGTCCTGTAATTCTTACTTGGCCAGGCAAACTTGCACAGATTCTCACTGCTGTCTAAGTATGGAATCTGAAAAATATGCAGTATAATCACCAATGTAAAAATCAAAATCTGAATCAAAAGAAATAGAAGGAAATCACACTGTAAGTTATTTTGGCATGCCAAAGTCTACTTACAGAAGTTGGTACTTGGGATTCTGACAAAAAATGGAATAGTGGTGCAGGGCTGCAAATGCCATGAGGAGAGATAAGCATCTCGCCTCAGCTGGCAGCTGACCTGTCTCTGAGGGGATTGCAGTTTATTGCGGGGAAAGAGAGTCTATGCCTATCCCTGTTGTTCAGCCTCAAAGGCTGCAGACCACTAGGCTTGGAGCCTATGAGGCAGTACACCAGCCTCAGTAGGTTGTGATTAGAGATGAGGGAATCGAAGTTGACAAAGTGGAATTAGATCCGAATTTCAGAAAAAAGTTAATTTGCACCGAATCCAAATTTTCTCACGCATCGTAGTAACTAGTGTTGAGCGAACAGTGCGAGCATAGTTCGGGTTAGTACCGAATTTTGAGGTGTTCGGGACACGGACCCAAACCCGAACATTTTAAAAAAAGGTCGGGTTCGGGTCCATTGTTCGGCGATTTCTTCCCGCTTTCTGAAGGGCTTCACAGCAGCCAATCAGCTAGCGATTTACTTCTTGCCCTAAGAACCCATCACAGCCATGCCTACTAATGGCTTGGCTGTGATTGGCCAAGTGCAGCATGTGACCCAGCCTCTATTTAAGCTGGAGTCACGTAGCGCCGCACGTCACACTGCTCTGATTAGTGTAGGGAGAGGACGCAGCTTCTGTGAGGGCGAGATTAGGCAGGGAAAATTCAGCATTAGCACCTAATGAACTAATCGATCTACATCTGTGAATGATTGAATTTCTGCAAGTTACTTGCTCACTGGTTTTTTGGCTGCACAGAGCGTTTTTCTGTCACTTTTTTTCTGGGGTGATCGACGGCCATTTTGTGACTTGTGGTACACCAGAACAAGCTGCCACCAAGTCCATAAATCCATCAATACAAGTTTTTTTTTTGCTATATCCTACATCAGGGGCTTGGTTGTGCTTATTGTCACCCCTAGAAACTCAGGATAGCAATTTCTATATATTATTAAGGGGTTAAATACAATTGCAAAAATACCAATCCCCAAAATCTGGTGTTCCAGCTTTGGATAGCCAAGTATAATACTGTCTGCTGTCTGGCAAAGGATAGATTATTTTCTGTGGTGATATTCAATTGCCAAAATAGCAATACCCTGAATCAGGTGTTCCAGTAGTGGCTTGCAAAGTATAATAGTGTCCGCCAAAACATATATTTTGTTCTGGGGTGAAATTCAATTGCCAATATAGCAATACCCTGAATCTGGTGTTACAGCAGTTGCAGGCCAAGTGTTAATTTGTCCGTAAAAGGGTATATTTTGTTCTGGGGTGAAATTCACTTGCCAATATAGCAATACCCTGAATCTGGTGTTCCAGTAGTGGCTTGCAAAGTATAATAGTGTCCGCCTAAACATATATTTTGTTCTGGGGTGAAATTAAATTGCCAAAATAGCAATACCCTGAATCTGGAGTAACAGCTGTTGCAGGCCAAGTGTTAATCTGTCCGTAAAAGGGTATATTTTGTTCTGGGGTGAAATTCAATTGCCAAAATAGCAATACCCTGAATCTGGTGTTCCAGTAGTGGCTTGCAAAGTATAATAGTGTCCTCAAAAACATATATTTTGTTTTGGGATGAAATTCAATTGCCAAAATAGCAATACCCTGAATCTGGTGTTCCAGTAGTGGCTTGCAAAGTATAATAGTGTCCGCCAAAACATATATTTTGTTGTGGGGTGAAATTCAATTGCCAAAATAGCAATAACCTGAATCTGGAGTAACAGCTGTTGCAGGCCAAGAGTTAATCTGTCCGTAAAAGGGTATATTTTGTTCTGGGGTGAAATTCACTTGCCAATATAGCAATACCCCGAGTCTGGTGTTCCAGTAGTGGCTTGCAAAGTATAATAGTGTCCACCAAAACATATATTATGTTCTGGGGTGAAATTCAATTGCCAAAATAGCAATAACCTGAATCTGGAGTAACAGCTGTTGCAGGCCAAGTGTTAATCTGTCCGTAAAAGGGTACATTTTGTTCTGGGGTGAAATTCAATTGCCAAAATAGCAATACCCTGAATCTGGTGTTCCAGTAGTGGCTTGCAAAGTATAATAGTGTCCGCAAAAACATATATTTTGTTCTGGGGTCAAATTCAATTGCCAAAATAGCAATAACCTGAATCTGGAGTAACAGCTGTTGCAGGCCAAGTGTTAATCTGTCCGTAAAAGGGTATATTTTGTTCTTGGGTGAAATTCAATTGCCAAAATAGCAATACCCTGAATCTGGTGTTCCAGTAGTGGCTTGCAAAGTATAATAGTGTCCGCAAAAACATATATTTTGTTTTGGGGTGAAAATCAATTGCCAAAATAGCAATACACTGAATCTGGTGTCCCAGCTGTTGCAGGCCAAGTGTTAATCTGACCGTAAAAGGGTATATTTTGTTCTGGGCTGAAAATCAATTGCCAAAATAGCAATACCCTGTATCTGGTGTTCCAGTAGTGGCTTGCAAAGTATAATAGTGTCCGCCAAAACATATATTTTGTTCTGGGGTGAAATTCAATTGCCCATATAGCAATACCCTGAATCTGGTGTTCCAGTAGTGGCTTGCAAAGTATAATAGTGTCCGCCAAAACATGTATTTTGTTCTGGGGTAAAATTAAATTGCCAATATAGCAATACCCTGAATCTGGTGTTCCAGCAGTTGCAGGCCAAGTGTTAATCTGTATGTAAAAGGGTATATTTTGTTCTGGGGTGAAATTCACTTGCCAATATAGCAATACCCTGAATCTGGTGTTCCAGTAGTGGCTTGCAAAGTATAATAGTGTCCGCCTAAACATATATTTTGTTCTGGGGTGAAATTAAATTGCCAAAATAGCAATACCCTTAATCTGGTGTCCCAGCTGTTGCAGGCCAAGTGTTAATGTGTCCGTAAAAGGGTTTATTTTGTTCTGGGGTTAAATTCACTTGCCAATATAGCAATACCCTGAATCTGGTGTTCCAGTAGTGGCTTGCAAAGTATAATAGTGTCCGCCAAAACATATATTTTGTTCTGTGGTGAAATTCAATTGCCAAAATAGCAATAACCTGAATCTGGAGTAACAGATGTTGCAGGACAAGTGTTAATCTGTCCGTAAAAGGGTATATTTTGTTCATGGGTGAAATTCACTTGCCAATATAGCAATACCCTGAATCTGGTGTTCCAGTTGTGGCTTGCAAAGTATAATAGTGTCCGCCAAAACATATATTTTGTTCTTGGGTGAAATTCAATTGCCAAAATAGCAATAACCTGAATCTGGAGTAACAGCTGTTGCAGGCCAAGTGTTAATCTGTCCGTAAAAGGGTATATTTTGTTCTGGGGTGAAATTCAATTGCCAAAATAGCAATACCCTGAATTTGGTGTTCCAGTAGTGGCTTGCAAAGTATAATAGTGTCCGCAAAAACATATATTTTGTTTTGGGATGAAATTCAATTGCCAAAATAGCAATACCCTGAATCTGGTGTTCCAGTAGTGGCTTGCAAAGTATTATAGTGTCCGCCAAAACATATATTTTGTTCTGGGGTGAAATTCTATTGCCAAAATAGCAATAACCTGAATCTGGAGTAACAGCTGTTGCAGGCCAAGTGTTAATCTGTCCGTAAAAGGGTATATTTTGTTCTTGGGTGAAATTCACTTGCCAATATAGCAATACCCTGAATCTGGTGTTCCAGTAGTGGCTTGCAAAGTATAATAGTGTCCGCCAAAACATATATTTTGTCTGGGGTGAAATTCAATTGCCAAAATAGCAATAACCTGAATCTAGAGTAACAGCTGATGCAGGCCAAGTGTTAATCTGTCCGTAAAGGGTATATTTTGTTCTGGGGTGAAATTCAATTGCCAAAATAGCAATACCCTGAATTTGGTGTTACAGTAGTGGCTTGCAAAGTATAATAGTGTCCGCAAAAACATATATTTTGTTTTGGGATGAAATTCAATTGCCAAAATAGCAATACCCTGAATCTGGTGTTCCAGTAGTGGCTTGCAAAGTATAATAGTGTCCGCCAAAACATATATTTTGTTCTGGGGTGAAATTCAATTGCCAAAATAGCAATAACCTGAATCTGGAGTAACAGCTGTTGCAGGCCAAGTGTTAATCTGTCCGTAAAAGGGTATATTTTGTTCTTGGGTGAAATTCACTTGCCAAAATAGCAATACCCTGAATCTGGTGTTCCAGTAGTGGCTTGCAAAGTATAATAGTGTCCGCAAAAACATATATTTTGTTTTGGGATGAAATTCAATTGCCAAAATAGCAATACCCTGAATCTGGTGTTCCAGTAGTGGCTTGCAAAGTATTATAGTGTCCGCCAAAACATATATTTTGTTCTGGGGTGAAATTCTATTGCCAAAATAGCAATAACCTGAATCTGGAGTAACAGCTGTTGCAGGCCAAGTGTTAATCTGTCCGTAAAAGGGTATATTTTGTTCTTGGGTGAAATTCACTTGCCAATATAGCAATACCCTGAATCTGGTGTTCCAGTAGTGGCTTGCAAAGTATAATAGTGTCCGCCAAAACATATATTTTGTCTGGGGTGAAATTCAATTGCCAAAATAGCAATAACCTGAATCTAGAGTAACAGCTGATGCAGGCCAAGTGTTAATCTGTCCGTAAAAGGGTACATTTTGTTCTTGGGTCAAATTCAATTGCCAAAATAGCAATACCCTGAATTTGGTGTTACAGTAGTGGCTTGCAAAGTATAATAGTGTCCGCAAAAACATATATTTTGTTTTGGGATGAAATTCAATTGCCAAAATAGCAATACCCTGAATCTGGTGTTCCAGTAGTGGCTTGCAAAGTATAATAGTGTCCGCCAAAACATATATTTTGTTCTGGGGTGAAATTCAATTGCCAAAATAGCAATAACCTGAATCTGGAGTAACAGCTGTTGCAGGCCAAGTGTTAATCTGTCCGTAAAAGGGTATATTTTGTTCTTGGGTGAAATTCACTTGCCAATATAGCAATACCCTGAATCTGGTGTTCCAGTAGTGGCTTGCAAAGTATAATAGTGTCCGCCAAAACATATATTTTGTCTGGGGTGAAATTCTATTGCCAAAATAGCAATAACCTGAATCTGGTGTTCCAGTAGTGGCTTGCAAAGTATTATAGTGTCCGCCAAAACATATATTTTGTTCTGGGGTGAAATTCTATTGCCAAAATAGCAATAACCTGAATCTGGAGTAACAGCTGTTGCAGGCCAAGTGTTAATCTGTCCGTAAAAGGGTATATTTTGTTCTTGGGTGAAATTCACTTGCCAATATAGCAATACCCTGAATCTGGTGTTCCAGTAGTGGCTTGCAAAGTATAATAGTGTCCGCCAAAACATATATTTTGGCCGGGGTGAAATTCAATTGCCAAAATAGCAATAACCTGAATCTAGAGTAACAGCTGATGCAGGCCAAGTGTTAATCTGTCCGTAAAAGGGTATATTTTGTTCTGGGGTGAAATTCAATTGCCAAAATAGCAATACCCTGAATTTGGTGTTACAGTAGTGGCTTGCAAAGTATAATAGTGTCCGCAAAAACATATATTTTGTTTTGGGATGAAATTCAATTGCCAAAATAGCAATACCCTGAATCTGGTGTTCCAGTAGTGGCTTGCAAAGTATAATAGTGTCCGCCAAAACATATATTTTGTTCTGGGGTGAAATTCAATTGCCAAAATAGCAATAACCTGAATCTGGAGTAACAGCTGTTGCAGGCCAAGTGTTAATCTGTCCGTAAAAGGGTATATTTTGTTCTTGGGTGAAATTCACTTGCCAATATAGCAATACCCTGAATCTGGTGTTCCAGTAGTGGCTTGCAAAGTATAATAGTGTCCGCAAAAACATATATTTTGTTTTGGGATGAAATTCAATTGCCAAAATAGCAATACCCTGAATCTGGTGTTCCAGTAGTGGCTTGCAAAGTATTATAGTGTCCGCCAAAACATATATTTTGTTCTGGGGTGAAATTCTATTGCCAAAATAGCAATAACCTGAATCTGGAGTAACAGCTGTTGCAGGCCAAGTGTTAATCTGTCCGTAAAAGGGTATATTTTGTTCTTGGGTGAAATTCACTTGCCAATATAGCAATACCCTGAATCTGGTGTTCCAGTAGTGGCTTGCAAAGTATAATAGTGTCCGCCAAAACATATATTTTGTCTGGGGTGAAATTCAATTGCCAAAATAGCAATAACCTGAATCTGGAGTAACAGCTGTTGCAGGCCAAGTGTTAATCTGTCCGTAAATGGGTACATTTTGTTCTGGGGTGAAATTCAATTGCCAAAATGGCAATACCCTGAATCTGGTGTTCCAGTAGTGGCTTGCAAAGTATAATAGTGTCCGCAAAAACATATATTTTGTTTTGGGGTGAAATTCAATTGCCAATATAGCAATACCCTGAATCTGGTGTTCCAGTAGTGGATTGCAAAGTATAATAGTGTCCGCCAAAACATATATTTTGTTCTGGGGTCAAATTCAATTGCCAAAATAGCAATAACCTGAATCTGGAGTAACAGCTGTTGCAGGCCAAGTGTTAATCTGTCCGTAAAAGGGTATATTTTGTTCTGGGGTGAAATTCAATTGCCAAAATAGTAATACCCTGAATCTGGTGTTCCAGTAGTGGCTTGCAAAGTATAATAGTGTCCGCAAAAACATATATTTTGTTTTGGGGTGAAATTCAATTGCCAAAATAGCAATACCCTGAATCTGGTGTTCCAGTAGTGGCTTGCAAGGTATAATAGTGTCCGCCAAAACATATATTTTGTTCTGGGGTGAAATTCAATTGCGAAAATAGCAATACCTTCAATCTGGTGTCCCAGCTGTTGCAGGCTAAGTGTTAATCTGTCCGTAAAAGGGTATATTTTGTTCTGGAGTTAAATTCACTTGCCAATATAGCAATACCCTGAATCTGGTGTTCCAGTAGTGGCTTGCAAAGTATAATAAAGTCCGCCAAAACATATATTTTGTTCTGGGGTGAAATTCAATTGCGAAAATAGCAATACCTTGAATCTGGTGTCCCAGCTGTTGCAGGCCAAGTGTTAATCTGTCCGTAAAAGGGTGTATTTTGTTCTGGGGTGAAATTCACTTGCCAATATAGCAATATCCTGAATATTGTGTTCCAGCTGTTGCAGGCCAAGTGTTAATCTGTCCGTAAAAGGGTATATTACACTCAATGTGTTTATACAAGTGCTGAGAGGGTCATCCTCATTAACTTCAAACGCTACCGTGCATCTCCCATTGTATTTCTCTCCGTTAAAGGGTATATTGCACAAAGTGTTAAAATACAATTGCTGAAGGCATAATCCTACATATTTTTTCTCACGCTACTGTGCATCTCCAAGTGTAAATCTGTCCATAAAAGGATACCTTTCATCCAGGGCCTAAATACTAGCCCTAAAATAGATATTCCCCTAAATCAGTGGTTTCTGCTGTGGCTGTATTTGTGTAATACGCTACATAAATAAATAGCCAGATAGTGTTAGGTGCCTGGAAAAAAAAGGGCTGAATTTGAAATCAATACATTGGGCCAAATATTTTTTTATTATTGTGGTGCTTGGAGAACGGTAACAATGAGGAAAAAATCTAGTAAGGGACGCAGACGCGGTCGTCTTGGTGTTAGTGTACCCTCTGGTGCTGGGAGAGGACGTGACCATTCTGCCACAGCCACACGTCCTAGTGAACCAACTACCTCAGGTTCCAGTACCCGCCAGAACTTACAGCGATATTTGGTGGGGCCCAATGCCGTTATAAGGATGGTAAGGCCTGAGCCCATCAGTCTGTCACATCACCCCCATGCATATCATAGAAACATAGAAACATAGAATGTGTCTGCAGATAAGAACCATTTGGCCCATCTAGTCTGCCCATCTATATCAGGGAAACTGTCTGAGCCTCAAGTTATGCAGCAGTCTCTTATGCTGTTTGAAGACTCTGCTGGCAGGGTTTCCCAATGGAATCCACCTAGCCCTTCCCCAGTGGTGGAAGACATAAAATGCACTGATGCACAACCACTGATGTTTCCTGATGATGAGGACATGGGAATACCACCTCATCGGAGTCCGCACGTCTCAGATGATGACAAAACACAGGTGCCAACTCCTGCGTCTTTCTGCAGTGTGGAGACCGAACAGGAGGTCAGGGAGGAAGACTGTGTGGAAGACGATGCAGAGGACGATGAGGTCCTAGACCCCACATGAAATTAAGGTCATGCGACTGACTTTCATAGTTCAGAGGAAGAGGCAGTAGTGAAACCGAGCCAACAGCGTAGCAAACGATGGAGCAGGGGGCAAAAGCAGAACAGCCGCCGCCTATAAATTTCGCCTGCTACTGGCCACCGCCACCAGGTACCGAGCACCCCAAATGCAGCTTCAAGGAGTTCCCTGGCATGGCACTTCTTTAAACAATGTGCTGACGACAAGACCCGAGTGGTTTGCACGCTGTGCCATCAGAGCCTAAAGCGAGGCATTAACTTTCTGAACCTTAGCACAACCTGCATGACCAGGCATCTACATGCAAAGCATGAACTGCAGTGGAGTAAACACCTTAAAAGCAAGGAACTCACTCTGGCTCCCCCTGCTCCCTCTTCTGCTGCTGCCTCGGCCTCTTCCTCCGCCTCGGGAGGAATGTTGGCACCTGCCGCCCACCAAACAGAGGATGTGCCACCGACACTACCACCTGCGTCACCAAGCATCTCCACAATGTCACACGGCAGCGTTCAGCTCTCCATCTCACAAACCTTGGAGAGAAAGCGTAAATTCCCACCTAGCCACCCTCAAGCCCTGGGTCTGAATGCCAGCATTTCTAAACTACTGGCCTTTGAAATGATGTCACTCAGGCTGGTGGACACAAACAGCTTCAAACAGCTGATGTCCATGGCTATCCCACAGTATGTTGTTCCCAGCCGCCACTACTTCTCCAAGACAGCCGTGCCTTCCCTGCACAACCAAGTATCCGATAAAATCAAGTGTGCACTGCGCAACGCCATCTGTGGCAAGGTCCACCTAACCACAGATACGTGGACCAGTCAGCACGGCCAGGGATGCTATATCTCCCTAAATGCACACTGAGTAAATGTAGTAGCGGCTGGGCCCCAGGCGGAGAGTTTCTTGGCGCATGTCCTTCCACCGCCAAGGATCGCAGGGCATCATTCTTTGCCTCCTGTAGCTTCCTCCTCCTTCTCAGCTTCCTCCTCCTCTGCTTCCACCAGCTCATCCAGTTAGCCACACACCTTCACCACCAACTTCCGCACAGCCCGGGGTAAACGTCAGCAGGTCATTCTGAAACTCATATGTTTGGGGGACAGGCCCCACAGGAGTTGTGGCGGGGTATTGAGCAACAGACCGATGAGTGGTTTCTGCCGGTGGGCCTCAAGCCCGGCCTGGTGGTGTGCGATAATGGGCGAAATCTCGTCTTAGCTCTGGGACTAGCCGGTTTGACGCACATCCCTTGCCTGGCGCATATGCCAAATTTGGTGGTGCAGAAGTTTATTCACAACTACCCCGACATGTCAGAGCTGCTGCATAAAGTGCAGTACGTCTGTGCGCGCTTCCGGCGTTCACATCCTGTCGCTGCTCGCCTGTCTGCGCTACAGCAGAACTTCGGCCTTCCCACTCACCGCCTCATATGCGACGTGCCCACTAGGTGGAACTCCACCTTGCACATGCTGGAGAGACTGTGCGAGCAGCAGCAGGCCATAGTGGAGTTTCAGATGCCGCACGCACACGTCAGTCGCACTGCGGAACAGCACCACTTCACCACTAATGATTGGGCCTCCATGCGAGACCTGTGTGCCCTGTTGAGCTGTTTCGAGTAATCCACCAACATGGCCAGTGGCGATGACACCGTTATCAGCATTACAATACCACTTCTATGTCTCCTTGAGAAAACGCTTAGGGTGATGATGGAAGAGGAGGTGGCCCAGGAGGAGGAGGAGGATTAGGGGTCATTTTTAGCACTTTCAGGCCAGAGGTTTTTTGCAACAGCAGAGGCCAGGTACAAAAGTTGGTGCGTGGCTGGGGGGATACGGAGGACGATGGCGATACGCCTCCCACAGAGGACAGCTTTTCCTTACCTCTGGGGAGCCTGGCACACATGCTGCAGTGCCTGCGCAACGACTGCAGAGTTGCCCACATTTTAACGTGAGCGGACTACTGGGTTGCCACCCTGCTGGATCCCCAGTACAAAGACAATGTGCCCACGTTACTTCCTGCACTGGAGTGTGATAGAAAGATGCGCGAGTACAAGCGTACGCTGGTAGACGCGCTCCTGAGAGCATTCCAAAATGTCACAGGGGAACAGGTGGAAGCCCAAGGCGAAGCAGAGGAGGAGCAAGAGGTCGCCAACGCAGCTGTGTCATGGCCAGCTCCTTTGAGGGCAGAGTTAGCATGGCAAAAATGTGGAAAAGTTTTGTCTCCACGCCACAGCTAACTGCAGCACCACCTGATACGGAACGTGTTAGCAAGAGGCAGCATTTCATTAACATGGTTGAACAGTACGTGTGCACACCCCTCCATGTACTGACTGATGGTTCGGCCCCATTCAACTTCTGGGTCTCCAAATTGTCCACGTGGCCAGAGTTAGCCTTTTATGCCTTGGAGGTGCTGGCCTGCCCGGCGGCCAGCGTTTTGTCTGAACGTGTATTCAGCACGGCAGGGGGTGTCATTACTGACAAACGCAGCCGCCTGTCCACAGCCAACGAACGAGGCATGGATCCCACAGAACCTGTCCCTCACTTGTGCAGAATAGACATTTATAACTGCTTCCCCCTCAACCATGTATTTGTGTACTCCGGGGCACTTCATTATTGAATACTCATTTTTCTAACTTTACCATGATCTTGCGGTGCAACCCAAAGTTGAATGAACCTCTCCTCAATCTGGGCGCCGGGGCCTAAATAATTGAAAGTGGCCTTCTCCAGTGGTGGGTGATATGACGCCTTATTCCTTGCTGTTGGATCTCTCTCCTCTGTCCGGGTGCTGGGGCTGAAATAACTGAAAGTGGCCTTCTCCAGTGGTGGGTGATATGACACCTTATTCCTCGCTGTGGGACCTCTCTCCTCTGTCTAGGTGCTGGGGCCGAAATAACTGAAAGTGGCCTTCTCCAGTGGTGGGTGATATGACACCTCATTCCTTGCTGTGGGACCTCTCTTCTCTGTCTGGGTGCTGGGGCCTAAATAACTGAAAGTGGCCTTCTCCAGTAGTGGGTGATATGATGCCTTATTCCTGGCTGTGGGACCTCTCTCCTCTGTCTGGGTGCTGGGACCTAAATAACTGAAAATGGCCTTCTCCAGTGGTGGGTGATATGACGCCTTATTCCTTGCTGTGGGACCTCTCTTCTCTGTCTGGGTGCTGGGGCCGAAATAACTGAAAGTGGCCTTCTCCAGTGGTGGTTGATATGATGCATGATTCTCTGCTCTCCAATTGATATTGGTTAATTTTTATTTATTTAATTTAATTTCCCTATCCACATTTGTTTGCAGGGCATTTACCTACATTTTGCTGCCTTTTGCAGCCCTCTAGCCCTTTCCTGGACTATTTTACAGCCTTTTTATTGCCTAAAAGTTCGGGTCCCCATTGACTTCAATGGGGTTCGGGATAAAGTTCGGGTCGATTTCGGATCCCGATCTCGAACATTTTCGGGAAGTTTGGCCAAACTTCTCGAACCTGAACATCCAGGTGTACGCTCATCTCTAGTAGTAACGAATCACATTTGTTTTTTCTAAAATGGCTGCTGTGTGTGTTAGGACATGGAGCAAGGAACTCTGGGAACGAGGAATCAGCCACAATGCCATGCATGCAGCCAATCAGCAGCCAGCCAGCCCTGTGATGTCACAGCCCTATAAATAGCCTCAGCCATCTTGGATTCAGCCATTTTGCAGTGTACTTAGTGCAGGGAGAAACATGAGCAGGCGCTAGGGACAGTGGTAGAAAAGACTTTAAAACTTTTATTTTGCTGTATAGAAGTTCAGGGAAAGCATAGGGAGGAATCATTCCACAGTATTGAAGCAGAACAGGGTTCAGTAGGGGAGTTTACAGCCTGTGTAATAGCAACAATTATATTTTATCTTGCTGCACTGACTGGGGGATCAAAAATTGGGGTGCAACTGCTGTTTGATAAAGCCATTAGCAGGGTTCCTTACAAGGAAATATTTATACGTGTTATTTGCCCTTAAACGGTGTAGTTATATGTTCTAAAGCATTTTTTGGCTTGTGTTAGTGGGAAGAAAAAGGGCTTATTAGCCGTTGTGTGGTGAAGTGAGAAAATTATAGCTCTTATTGGCATGTATTAGTGGCAAAAAATATATTTTATTTGGCGTTCAGCGGTCCAGTTACATGTATTAAAGCCCTTTTCGGCGTGTATTAGTCGCACAAAAAAAAATGGTGTGGTGAAGTGAGAAAATTACAGCCCTTTTTGGCATGTATTAATGGCAAAAAAATATATATTATCTGCCATTCAGCGGTGCAGTTATATGTTCTACAGCCTTTTGTGGCATGTATAAGTGGAAAAAAGTAAGGGCCTATTTGCCATTCAGCGGTGCAGTTATATGTTCTAAAGCCCTTTTTGGAATGTATTAGTAGAAAAAAGTAAGGGTCTTTTTGCCGTTCAGCGGTGCAGTTATATGTTCTAAAGCCCTTTTTGGTGTGTATTAATGGCAAAAAAATGTATATTATTTGCAGTTCAGCGGTGCAGTTATATGTTCTACTGCCTTTTGTGGCGTGTATAAGTGGAAAAAAGGAAGGGCTTATTTGTCGTTCAGTGGTGCAGTTATATGTTCTAAAGCCCTTTTTAGAGCGTTTTAGTGGCAAAAAATTATATATTTTTTTGCCTTTTAGCGGTGCAGTTAGATGATTTAAAGCCCTTTTTGGAGTGTATTAGTGGCACAAAAAAGTATCTGTCATTGTGTGGCAAAGTGAGAAAATTAAAGTCCTTATTTGGGGTTTATTAGGGGGAAAAAAATATATATATTTGCCATTCAGCGGTGCAGTTAGATGTTCCAAAGCACTTTTTGGCGTGCATTAGTAGCAACAAAATATATAATTGCCATTCTGCGGTGCAGTTATATGTCCTAAAGCCCTTTTTGGCATGCATCAGTGGCAAAAAATATATATTATTTGCCGTTCAGGGGTGAAGTTATATGTTCTACAGCCTTTTGTGGCGTGTATAAGTGGAAAAAATATATATTATTTGCCGTTCAGCGGTGCAGGTATATGTTCGAAAGCCCTTTTTGGCGTGTATCAGTGGCAAAAAAATATATATTATTTGCCGTTCATCGGTGCAGTTATATGTTCTAAAGCACTTTTTGGAGTGTATTAGTAAAAAAAAGTAAGGGCCTGTTTGCCTTTAAGCGGTGCAGTTATATGTTTTAAAGCCCTTTTCGGCGTTTATTAGTGGCAAAATAAATATATTATTTGCCGTTAAGTGGTGCAGTTATTTGTTCTAAAGCCTTTTGTGCCATGTATAAGTGCAAAAAAGTAAGGGCTTATTTGCTGTTCAGTGTGTAGTTATATGTTCTAAAGCCCTTGTGTGGTGAAGTGAGAAAACTACAGTCCTTTTTGGTGTCTATTAGTGGCAAAAAATATATATATTTGCCGTTCAGCGGTGCAGTTATATGTTCGAAAACCCTTTTTGGCGTGTATCAGTGGCAAAAAATATATTTTATTTGCCGTTCATCGGTGCAGTTATATGTTATAAACCCCTTTTTGGAGTGTATTAGTAAAAAAAAGTAAGGGCCTGTTTGCCTTTCAGCAGTGCAGTTATATGTTTTAAAGCCGTTTTCGGCATTTATTAGTGGCAAGATAAATATATTATTTGCCGTTCAGTGGTGTAGTTATTTGTTCTAAAGCCTTTTGTGGCGTGTATAAGTGCAAAAAAGTAAGGGCTTATTTGCCGTTCAGTGGTGAAGTTATATGTTCTAAAGCCCTTGTGTGGTGAAGTGAGAAAATTACAGTCCTTTTTGGTGTTCTTTTTTTTACATGTACTAAAGCACTTTTTGGCGTGTATCAGTGGCAAAAAAATATATATTATTTGCCATTCAGCGGTGCAGTTATATGTTCTAAAGCCTTTTATGGCGTGTATTAGTGACTAAAAATATATAGTACTGAATTTTCTGGCGTATAGGACTACTTTTTAACACATGAAAATCTTCTCAAAAGTTGGGGGTCGTCTTTTACGCCGGTATACTGCGTGCTGAAACTTAAGAGGACCTTTCACTGGTCCAACTATTTTTAGATAATGATATGTATGTGTAGAGCGGCGCCCTGGGATCTACCTGCACTTACTATTATCCCAGGGCGCCACTCTACACATATGGTATATATCATTATCTAACAATTGTTGGACCAGTGAAAGGTCCTCTTTACTTCCAAGCCGGACTGGAGAAGCTGTCCCTCTCCAGCTTCAGAGACCGGCACCCTCTAGCTGAGCCACCGTGCGCTGCATCCCGGCCAGTCGCTCCTGAAGCAACCCCCTCTCCCTGCTCTCAGTAGTTTTCTCATGCTCGGATCGTCTGTTAAATTTTTATTTGGTGTGCGTTGGAAGAGGGGTAGTCTTACCCTGGGTTCAGACCTGAGCGTTCTGGAAATGCGCGTTTTACTCGAGCATATTTCAGCGCGTTTTTGCAAATTCGTACGCACGTTCTTGTGATTGACTACTGTGGTGTCAATCACAAAACGCGCGACAAACGCCCCCAAAAAAGCTCAAGTACTTGTTTATGCGTCGGGCGTTTTACAGCGCGTTCAAACGCACTGTAAAACGCTCAAGTGAGAACCAGGGCCATAGGAAAGCATTGGTTTTCATGTGTTGAGCGTTTTACAGCGCGTTTTCAGGTGTGAACTTAGGGTTATTCAGCGAGTATAGCCAAAACCATATTTTAAAAGGAAAAGTAGGGGGTCGTCTTATATGCCTAGTCGTCTTATTTGCCGGAAAATACGGTATTTGCCATTCAGCAGTGCAGTTATATGTTCTAAAGCCTTTTGTGGCGTGTATAAGTGGAAAAAAGTCATGGCCTGGTTGCTGTTCAGCGGCAGTTATATGTTCTAAAGCCTTCTTTGGCGTGTACTAGTGGGAAAAAAAAAGTTGCAGCGAGAGGCCTGAGCTCCAGGTGTCATCTAGCGATCGTGTCTTGACTATCAACACAGCAGTACTTGAATGGTTGACTCGGTCATCCACTTCGTCCCAAGTGACATCAGACACCCCCAGCCAAAAGTCAGTGGGTTCATCTGACACAACCCTTATTTGGCATGGCCCGGGAGTAGGCCCGTCACCTTTCCTCAACCTGCCTCTGTCCTTATCTTTTCCCTCAGCCAGACAAGTATTATATGCTGTAGGCTCAGCTCCACTATACAGCGAGGACAAGCTACTAGAGTACAGAAAGCAGCTACTAGCCAGCCAAGATGCGGAGGAGACATCCGTTGCTTCCTCCGGTAGGCGGGCAAGTAGCAATGAGGAGAGTGGCGTGGGAGCTGGTGTTGCGAGCGGTCAGGCTACTGACCCAAAAACAGTTGAGGAGGACATCAGTGGCATAGGGACAGTACTAGATGATGATGATATAACTGATTTCACTTGGGAGCCGGGTTGTAAAGAACCTCACTATACCCTGAGTGGTACATTTGCTTAAAACCAATCTCCAGCAGGAATCCAGTGAATATAACCCAGCTCTCTCACATACCCAAATATCAGACAACACATGGTGGAGGTTAAAACAGCAACAAATCTTTAATTAATACAGCACACATATATAAGCCTTTACCAGCCTCATTAACATACAATGGGTGAATAGAGCACTACAGTACTTGGACAGGTGGGTCCAGGCCACTGCAAGGGTTCATGGGAGACTGAGGAGGGACAGGGCAGCCAGTTTGAACTGGTCTTGGGACAACGCCATTCTGGGTAAACCATATGACAGGACATAGGGGGGAGAGGCACAGACAAACAATACATTAAACAAAACCCTGCACTAATACTGTTCACAGGGTGGCCTAAACACAAGGGGAATCCTAGGACCCACACACAGCGTCTGTCCATGATTCCCAGTGATGCGAACACCGTCACACGGGTGAATTAGGGGCTTCAACATCATTGGGAGAAGAGGGCTTATCCGTGAGGCAGCGGTGGAGCCAGCAGGTTGCTAGCGTGGTCAGGAGTCAGCAGGGTGGCAGCAGTGGGAGGTTGGGAGCCAAACATGCCCGGGGTAGACCACACGATTCGCAGGAGCCTACCCCGAAAAGTAGTGGTACAGGGGTTCACCGATGCAGCGGCAGTAGCAGTCAGTCAGTGCGCCGTGTTAGGGGTAAAATAACCTACTCGGCGGTGTGGCAGTTTTTTGTTAAGCCACCGTAGAAGGAGAACATGTCCAATTGTAGAATCTGTTGGCAGAAGGTGAAGCGTGGTCAGGGTGCCAATGTTGTCACCACAGCCCTACGTCAACGTGGCTCCGTTTTGGTGGTCCAGCCTTCTGCAGCAACCGCTGCATCACCCAGTGGCATGCCCCCGATTTCAGGCAGTCAAGGCTCCACAATTTCAGCCAAAGGTAGCTGTCTTTCCTTCCCATCATCTGCTGGTCCTGATGCTCCTGCTCTTCCTCCTACTCCTCGTCAGTCATTCCATCAGCAATCGATCACAAAGCAATTGCCAAGGGAAAACAGTATGTGTGCACTTATCCAACGTTACAGAAGATGAATGTGCTCCTGGCCAAGTTGCTGGTGCTGCAGTCCCTCTCTTTCCACGTGGTGGACTCTGAAGCTTTCAGAGAACTGATGACATGTGCTGAGCTGAGATATAGAGTCGCAAGCCATCATTTCTTTGCCAGAAAGGCGGAACCAGCCCACATGTAGAACAGAAGGTGGACCAGTTCTTGAGCCTGTTGTTGTCTGCCAAAGTGCACAGCAGTGCCAAAATGTGGAGCTGTAACGATGGTCAGGGACAATAGATGTCCTTTACGGCCCACTGGGTGAATGTGGTTCCTGCACAGCCACACCAGCAACTTGGCCAGATGACGCAGCTTCCGCATCCACATTCTTACGCCGTTGGTCTTGTAACAATGTCCGACTCTGCCTCCTTATCCTCCACCGTATCCTCAGCCTCTACTGCAGGGACAATTCACAGTGCCTATTCAGCATATCACATGTGCAGGGCAAGGCGGTGTCACGCTGTTCTGCACCTTGTTTGCCTTGGCAAATAGAGTAACACAGGGGAGTAACTGCTCCGTGTCTTTCATCAAGAAATCTAATCCTAGCTTTCTCCGTGAGAACTAAAAATCAGAACCATGCTGACCGACAACGGGAATAACATGGTGTCTGCGCTGCTTCGAGGATGGCACACATGTTCAATCTGGTTGTCAAGTGGTTCCTGAAGTCTTCCACCCATCTGCAAGACATCCTAAAAATGGCCAGGAAACTTTGCATGCACTTCAGCCACTTGTACACTGCAATGCACACCCTCCTTGAGCTGCAGCGGCAGAACGGCATCCCCCAACATAGGCTGACATGCAACGTTTTCATCCGTTGGAATTTAACCCTCCATATGTTAAACCGACTATACGAACAGAGAAAGGCCATAAACGATTTCTTGATGATCCAAGCGGATAGGAGTACTCCCCTGTGTAACTTCGATGTCAGCCAGTGGCAGCTCATGCGTAACACCTGCTGTTTGCTCTGGCTCTTTGAGGATGCCACGCTATTTGTCAGTCGCCAGGACAACAGGAGGAGGAGGACATTGGAGCACAAGCAATGTGTAACGAAATGGGTGGTTTTTCTACACAGGTGACAGGAGAGGAGGAGCAGGAGCAGCCGGAGGAGCAAGAGGGAGATGAGGAAGATGATGCAGATGACCTAGGCACACCGTGGCAGTATGCAGTGGAAATAGAGGCAAGAAAGTGACAGAAAAATGTCACCATTCGGCAGAGGAATGACTTCTGGCTCTCCATCTTGTTGGACTCTCACTACCGGTCCAAAATGGGGGCCTTTTTTACTGGACAGTAGTTCTCCCCTGTGTAATTCGATGTCAGCTAGTGGCAGCTCATGCGTGACACCTGCCGTTTGCTCGAGACCTTTGAGGAGGCCACAAAATTTGTCAGTCTCCAGGACTATGGGATGAACAAAGTCATTTCACTGATTTATGTCCTGGAAAAGATGCTGGTAAATATGGCTGGTCAGGGGACTGGAGACGTGGCACCTAAATTTCACAGCCACATGAACTGGAGGAGGAGGAGGAGCAGGACATTGGAGCACAAGAATGTGTAGCAAAATTTCTACACAGGATAGCAGTAGCAGGAGCAGCTAGCGGAGCTAGAGGTTGATGAAGAAGACGAGGCAGAGGACCCAGATACACCGTGGCAGTATGCAATGGAGCTGGAGGCAGGGAGTTTCTCTGAGTCACTTGCACAAATGGCCCTATGCATTCTTACTTGCTTGTGTAGTGACACCAGAATTGTCACCATTGGGCAGAGGGATGACTTCTGGCTCTCCACCTTGTTGGTCCCTCGCTACTGGTCCTAAATGAGTGCCCTTTTTAAACCCACCGAGAGGGAGGACAAACTGAACTACTATAGAGACATCCTATGTATTCAGTTGGCTGCTGCCTATCTGCGCCATCATCCACCCTCTTGCAGGTCTGACTGGGGGGCCCTCTGCCCTCACGTTCCTCTGCCATGGCTGAAGTGGCAGGGTGGGGGGGTCGGAGCAGTTCCAGCTCCATCAGCAGCAACTTTAGTCTAGAGTCGCTGATGAGCAGCTTTCTTTACCTGCCTAGTGAAGAAACTACTCACCAGCAGCTAGACCTGAAACAGGACCTGAACCAGCAGGTGGAGGTATACATGGACAGCATCCTGCCACCCTACATTGAATATCCGATGGACTACTGAGCAGCCAAACTGGATTTGTGGCCGCAACTGGAAGAGTTTGCCCTGAAAAAGCTGTCCTGCTCGTCGAGTAGTGTGGTATCAGAGTGGGTATTTTGTGTGGCGTGGCTCGTCTGTCCACCTAAAATGTGGAGAGACTGACCTTTGTCAAGATGAATCAGGCGTGGATCAGCCAGGATTTCCACCCACTTATGCATGATGCATCAGACTAGATCATCCATGGTGCTACACCAACACTTTGACAAAAGAGACCGGTTTCTTCTGGCTACCTGCCTCAGCTACTATTCTGATACTGCCACCCGCCTGATGCCACACATCTGATGCCAAGTGCTCCTTCTTTCACCCACCATCTTCAGCTGGTACTGGTATTGACACGCCCCCCCCCCAAACACTCTGTCCACGGGTCACTCTGTGGTCTCCTGATGCTGTTTAGTGATAAGCGGAAGGGGCAATATTCGAATTCGCCATATATTCGTGAATTTGCAAATTCCTGATCTTCAGACATTATTTTCCTGATTGCGAAAACTTGCATTAAAAAATTAGCATAAAATTAGCATAAAAATTATCATAGACTGGTATTAAAAAAAATAATAATATTCACGATTATGAATATATTTTGAGATATTCTAAATATTCGGAAATTCTCGAGGTGCCAATATTCGCAATTAAAATTCGCAATTCGAATATTCGTGATCAACACTAATGCTGTTGCCACTTCACCACTCAGGTCACCTGATGCTGCTTCTGCCACCTCCACACGTTTATTGTTCCACCCTGTGGCCTCATCCTGATGCTGCCGCGACCTCCACACTTTATCATTATGCCACTCTGTGGCCTCCTGATGCTGCTGCTGCCGCCACACTTTTACATTGTGCCACTCTGTTGCCTCCTGATGCTGCTGCCACTTCCACACTGTCATTATGCCACCCTGTGGCCTCCTCCTGATGCTGCTACTACCGTCACCTCCACACTTTGTCATTGTGCTGCTCTGTGGCCTTCTGATGCTGCCACCACCTCCACACTGTCATTGTGCCATGCTGTGGCCTCCTCCTGATGCTGCTGCCACCTCTACACTGTCATTGTGCCACTCTGTGGCCTCCTCCTGATGCTGCTGCCACCTCCAAACTGTCATTGGGCCACTCTCTGGTCTCCTCGTGCTGCCTCCACCTTACCACTATGTCATAGGTGTACTCTGTGGACTTCTCATGCTGTTCCCACACTCCAAACTTCATGACTGGGCCACTATTTTGCCATTTGGCCTGGCTGACATCATCATTTATTTAACCCTTTTCTGATCTGTCAGAAGGAAGGAAAAATGAGACACACAACGGATTCTCTCTATGTAACAGCTGTAAGGCCGGCATGGTCCCTATATTGCATCAGATTAGGCTTATGATTTGGTAGCCAAAATCACTTCATGTGTCATCTGTTTTGGATCCACTCCTGTTTTTTTGGGCTTTAGCAATACTGATGGATTAGTGACCAAATGCTCACCGAGTTAAGGCGGATGCTCCACAGACAGGATCTGTTTTTTGGGTGTTATTGTTCTCACGGATCAGAGGAAGGGCAAAATAATCAGTGACGTCAACACAAACTTACTGCTGACACCCACTCAACTCTTCCGGGGGGCTCTATTTGTATAAGCGTTTAATAGAACAGGTTCTGTAGAAATCAATGTGGAATCATTGAATTGGTGTAAAAGGAGTGTGCTCTTTAATGCTATAGTAGGATCTTGGGCCTCTGAACGGTTCTTTATACCTGCCGCTAACAGTGACCTCTAAGGCTTAGTTCACACTTGAGTTATTTGGTCAGTCTTGGCCCGGTAACTGCCCAAATAAATGAAGTGTGCAGTGATTCTACGAGTGATAGCTGTCATCGACAAATTATACTGACAGTATTGTTTCACTACCACAGCAGACTCTCTATACATGTTACTGCAAGGCACAGTGTTCTGCACCACTATAAAGGCTGTCTGCAGCCAGGAAATAGCTGTTTTAAATGTGATTTGCCACAAATAAATTCGGATTGCATCAAATTTTTGGGGAAAATTTAGCAAACTGCCCGAATCGAATTTTTGAGAAATTCTCTCATCTCTAGTTTTGATAACATCATGACAACCTCCTGTACTGTGTGTCAGGCGGTGCAATGACCTTATCAACTGACGCAGATGTTCGTGATCACATGATCATGCCATCTAAGACCCGATGCAGATGGTCGTTGTGATACCATCTCAACCACATGCACTGGGATAATGCGACCCAAACTGCAGGCCAAATGAGAACAGTGGGGAGGGGGCTATGAGGCGAGGGATAGACCATTTTATATGCTACCAATACGGGGGGGGGGGCATTATACTACAAGGGACTACTGGGAGGTTGAGAGCATTATAATATTAGCACTATGCTAATATACTCCTCCCTTAGCCTCTTGTATTGAGACAATGATTGTAACTTGTTTTATATACTACTGGTTATCATTTAATAAGCTTATTAATAACTATTTTGTACAATAACTTCACTTCCGGAGCCTTTCACCTTGGAACGCACTCGGGAACCGGAAGTAACATCAGCTGACACCGTTTTTGGAGGTTTTTCTTCCATTTTAAATACCCTTGTATCGTAAGTACACTGTATATTTCTCCTGATGAAGGGGATCTATTCTATGACCCTGAAACACGTTAAGCCTTCACTTCACCCCCACCCTGGTTTTGAATAAAAGGAAAGTTCGTGAAGCACCGCTGAGTGGACTGGCATTCTTTCCCAGGACTTCTACATGTGATCCAGGTGCAGGAGGCTGTAATGTGGGTGTCTTAAGCTTTATACCACATTACCCCTCCTGGGTGAAGTGAGTTATATTTCATTGGTTTTATTTCATAGGTTTTATTCCCTAATAATAATATTTTTTATGTGAGTATCACAAACTAATTTTTATCATCCTACTGTGGTTCTTTATATCCTCTCTCCAAGCTGCAATAGCGAACAAATGAATCTCTACTTTTAAGGGTTCAGGTTTTTACTGTCTTTATACATATCCCCCAGATCACATCTTAAAGTATCATAGTGGAATTGGCGCCCCCCTGTGGTCATTTTTCTCTACTATTATTCCTATACTCACGCCGACCTTGAGATCCTCTCAGAATAGGCTGAGACCAATGGCTGCCAATTCCTCTTTATATGGCCTTTAACTTACTCTAACTGTATTTTCTCCTCTTAACACCTCTAGGAGTTTTTTTTTAATGAATATTATACCACTAGTCCCCCCTGTGGCGCCCTGCCGGTTACTCCCGGATCATCTCTAGGAAGGTCCAGTGATTAACACAATTTTTTTTCTCCGCTTGTCTCTGCCATATAGAGGAGCCTTGTTACTGCTGATGGTACTATAGGGAAGCCATATTTCTACTAGAGGCCCTCTGGGGGCATACTTAATATCAGGGGTACTGTGGCGGTATTCTTCAATATTACTGACGTGGACACTCTTGGGAAGCATGCTGCTGTTGTTGGTACTGTAGGAAGCACTATTACTATGGGGGCGCTATCTGTATGGCCCTGTCACTGTTGCACTATAGTATTTGTGGGAAGCACAGTAGTAAACAGTAGAGATGGCCCGAACTGTCCGCCGGCGAACAGTTCCCGGCGAACATAGCTTGTTCGCGTTTGCTGCAGCGGGCGAACACATGCGATGTTCGGTCCGCCCCCTATACATCATCATTGAGCAAACTTTGACTCTGTACCTCACAGTCAGCAGACACATTCCAGCCAATCAGCAGCATACCCTCCCTCCCAGACCCTCCCATCTCCTGAACAGCATCCATTTTAGATTCATTCGGAATTTGCAGTCTTAGTGAGAGGAGGGAGAGTGTAGTTGCTGCTGATTTAATAGGGAAATCGATAGCTAGGCTAGTGAATTCAGTGTCCACTCCAGTCCTGAAAGACTCATCTGATCTCTGCTGTAAGGACAGCGTCCTGACAGCACCCCAAAAAGCCCTTTTTAGGGCTGCAACATTAGTCTGCTTTTTTTTTCTCCATATACATATTGCAGTTGCCTGGCCTGCCTGTGTGTGAGGAGCTGCAGGCCCACAGACTGTAGTGTGCCCACTGACAGTGCCCACCCCTGTAATCCCGTGTGGCACAGGACTTTGCATCAAAAAAAGGCATTTAATTTTTACACTTTAATCTAAGGTTAGTTGCCTGCCAGTGTGTGTCAGGCTGACTTCCACTGACTGTAGTGTGACCACTGCCAGTGCCCAACACTCATACCGGCTGGCACAGGACTTTGCATCAAAAAAAGGCATTTAATTTTTACACTTTAGTGAAATTTCAGCTGCTTGCCTGCTGCTAGTGTGTGTCAGGCCGACTTCCACTGACTGTAGTGTGCCCACTGCCAGTGCCCACCCCTGTCATCCCGTGTGGCACAGGACTTTGCATCAAAAAAAGGCATTTAATTTTTAAACTTTAGTGTCATTTCAGTTGCTTGCCTGCTGCCAGTGTGTGTCAGGCCCACTTCCACTGACTGTAGTGTGCACACTGCCAGTGCACACCCCTGTCATCCCGTGTGACACAGGATTTTGCATCAAAAAAAGGCATTTAATTTTTACACTTTAGTGTAATTTTAGTTGCTTGCCTGCTGCTAGTGTGTGTCAGGCCGACTTCCACTGACTGTAGTGTGCCCACTGCCAGTGCCAACCACAGATACCGGGTGGCACAGTAGCTTAACGATAAATAAGGCATTTCATTTTTAGACAGTAGTCTAAATTCAGTTGCTTGCCTGCTTCCAGTGTGTGTCAGGCTCACTTTCACAGACTGTAGTGTGCCCACTGCCAGTGCCCACCACTGATAACGGGTGGCACAGTAGCTTGCCGATAAATAAGGCATTTAATGTTTAGACAGTAGTCTAAATTCAGTTGCTTGCCTGCTGCCAGTGTGTGTCAGGCCCACTTACACTGACTGTAGTGTGCCCACTGCCAGTGCCCACCCCTGTCATCCCGTGTGGCACAGGACTTTGCATAAAAAAAAGGCATTTAATTTTTACACATTAGTCTAATTTCAGTTGCTTGCCTGCTGCCATTGTGTGTCAGGTCGACTTCCACTGACTGTAGTGTGCCCACTGCCAGTGCCCACCCCTGTCATCCCGTGTGGCACAGGACTTTGCATAAAAAAAGGCATTTAATTTTTACACATTAGTCTAATTTCAGTTGCTTGCCTGCTGCCATTGTGTGTCAGGCCGACTTCCACTGACTGTAGTGTGCCCACTGCCAGTGCCAACCACTGATACCGGGTGGCACAGTAGCTTGTCGATAAATAAGGCATTTAATTTTTAGACAGTAGTCTAAATTCAGTTGCTTGCCTGCTGCCAGTGTGTGTCAGGCCGACTTCCACTGACTGTAGTGTGCCCACTGCCAGTGCCCACCCTCTCATCCCGTGTGGCACAGGACTTTGCATCAAAAAAAGGCATTTAATTTTTACACTTTAGTGAAATTTCAGCTGCTTGCCTGCTGCTAGTGTGTGTCAGGCCGACTTCCACTGACTGTAGTGTGCCCACTGCCAGTGCCCACCCCTGTCATCCCGTGTGGCACAGGACTTTGCATCAAAAAAAGGCATTTAATTTTTAAACTTTAGTGTAATTTCAGTTGCTTGCCTGCTGCCAGTGTGTGTCAGGCCCACTTCCACTGACTGTAGTGTGCCCACTGCCAGTGCCCACCCCTGTCATCCCGTGTGGCACAGGATTTTGCATCAAAAAAAGGCATTTAATTTTTACACTTTAGTGTAATTTTAGTTGCTTGCCTGCTGCTAGTGTGTGTCAGGCCGACTTCCACTGACTGTAGTGTGCCCACTGCCAGTGCCAACCACCGATACCGGGTGGCACAGTAGCTTAACTATAAATAAGGCATTTCATTTTTAGACAGTAGTCTAAATTCAGTTGCTTGCCTGCTTCCAGTGTGTGTCAGGCCCACTTTCACAGACTGTAGTGTGCCCACTGCCAGTGCCCACCACTAATACCGGGTGGCACAGTAGCTTGCCGATAAATAAGGCATTTAATGTTTAGCCAGAAGTATAAATTCAGTTGCTTGCCTGCTGACAGTGTGTGTCAGGCCCACTTACACTGACTGTAGTGTGCCCACTGCCAGTGCCGACCCCTGTCATCCCGTGTGGCACAGGACTTTGCATAAAAAAAGGCATTTAATTTTTACACATTAGTCTAATTTCAGTTGCTTGCCTGCTGCCATTGTGTGTCAGGCCGACTTCCACTGACTGTAGTGTGCCCACTGCCAGTGCCAACCACTGATACCGGGTGGCACAGTAGCTTGCCGATAAATAAGGCATTTAATTTTTAGACAGTAGTCTAAATTCAGTTGCTTGCCTGCTGCCAGTGTGTGTCAGGCCCACTTCCACTGACTGTAGTGTGCCCACTGCCAGTGCCAACCACTGATACCGGGTGGCACAGTAGCTTGCCGATAAATAAGGCATTACATTTTTACACATTAGTCTAATTTCAGTTGCTTGCCTGCTGCTAGTGTGTGTAAGGCCCACTTCCACTGACTGTAGTGTGCCCACTGCTAGTGCCCACCACTGATACCGGGTGGCACAGTAGCTTGCCGGTAAATAAGGCATTTCATTTTTACACAGTAGTCTAATTTCAGTTGCTTGCCTGCTGCCAGTGTGTGTCAGTCCCACTTCCACTGACTGTAGTGTGCCCACTGCCAGTGCCCACCCCTCTCATCCCGTGTGGCACAGGACTTTGCATAAAAAAAGTCATTTAATTTTTACACATTAGTCTAATTTCAGTTGCTTGCCTGCTGCCATTGTGTGTCAGGCCGACTTCCACTGACTGTAGTGTGCCCACTGCCAGTGCCAACCACTGATACCGGGTGGCACAGTAGCTTGCCGATAAATAAGGCATTTAATTTTTAGACAGTAGTCTAAATTCAGTTGCTTGCCTGCTGCCAGTGTGTGTCAGGCCCACTTCCACTGACTGTAGTGTGCCCACTGCCAGTGCCAACCACTGATACCGGGTGGCACAGTAGCTTGCCGATAAATAAGGCATTTCATTTTTACACATTAGTCTAATTTCAGTTGCTTGCCTGCTGCTAGTGTGTGTCAGGCCCACTTCCACTGACTGTAGTGTGCCCACTGCTAGTGCCCACCACTGATACCGGGTGGCACAGTAGCTTGCCGATAAATAAGGCATTTCATTTTTACACAGTAGTCTAATTTCAGTTGCTTGCCTGCTGCCAGTGTGTGTCAGTCCCACTTCCACTGACTGTAGTGTGCCCACTGCCAGTGCCCACCCTCTCATACCGTGTGGCACAGGACTTTGCATAAATAAGTCATTTAATTTTTACACATTAGTCTAATTTCAGTTGCTTGCCTGCTGCCATTGTGTGTCAGGCCGACTTCCACTGACTGTAGTGTGCCCACTGCCAGTGCCAACCACTGATACCGGGTGGCACAGTAGCTTGCCGATAAATAAGGCATTTAATTTTTAGACAGTAGTCTAAATTCAGTTGCTTGCCTGCTGCCAGTGTGTGTCAGGCCGACTTCCACTGACTGTAGTGTGCCCACTGCCAGTGCCCACCACTGATACCGGGTGGCACAGTAGCTTGCCGATAAATAAGGCATTTCATTTTTACACATTAGTCTAATTTCAGTTGCTTGCCTGCTGCCAGTGTGTGTCAGACCCACTTCCACAGACTGTAGTGGGCCCACTGCCAGTGCCCACCACTGATACTGGGTGGCACAGTAGCTTGCCGATTAAATAAGGCATTTAATTTTTACACATTAGTCTAATTTCAGTTGCGTGCCTCCTGCCAGTGTGTGTCAGGCCCACTTCCACTGACTGTAGTGTGCCCACTGCCACTGCCCACCACTGATACCGGGTGGAACAGTAGCTTGCCGATAAATAAGGCATTTCATTTTTACACATTAGTCTAATTTCAGTTGCTTGCCTGCTGCCAGTTTGTGTCAGGCCCACTTCCACAGACTGTAGTATGCCCACTGCCAGTGCCCACCACTGATACCGGGTGGCACAGTAGCTTGCCGATAAATATGGCATTTCATTTTTACACATTAGTCTAATTTCAGTTGCTTCCCTGCTGCCAGTGTGTGTCAGGCCCACTTCCACTGACTGTAGTGTGCCCACTGCCAGTGCCAACCATTGATACCGGGTGGCACAGTAGCTTGCCGATAAATAAGGCATTTAATTTTTACATATTAGTCTAATTTCAGTTGCTTGCCTGCTGCCAGTGTGTGTCAGACCCACTTCCACAGACTGTAGTGTGCCCACTGCCAGTGCCAACCCCTGATACCGGGTGGCACAGTAGCTTGCCGATAAATAAGACATTTCATTTTTACACAGTAGTCCAATTTCAGTTGCTTGCCTGCTGCCAGTGTGTGTCAGGCCCACTTCCACAGACTGTAGTGTGCCCACTTCCAGTGCCAACCACTCATACCGGGTGGCACAGTACCTAGCACGCGTATTACCTAATCTAAAAAAAAATGACAGGCAGAGGCAGGCCACCCCACAGGGGCCGTCGTGGTCGTGGTGCTTTAATTTCCACTATCCCTGGAATAATGCCTAGTGTTCAGAGGCCACATACCCTGAACCCCAAAAATTCTGAGAACATAGTTGACTGGCGTAGACAGGACACCCAATCTTCAACAGCTTCCGCTAAGAACCTTGACGCACCATCCTCCTCCAGCTCAGCTTCGGTCACCTGCTCTCAAGTTACCACGCTCCCGCCAGCCTCCACCACTACCACCAAAGCCACCACAGCCGCTTCACTTGATCCGTCAGAGGAGTTATTTACACATCAGTTGGATGCAATTAGTGATGCGCAACCATTATTGCCAGATGATGTAGATTACAGGGATATGTCTCAGTCAGGCAGGATTACACACATAGACGTACAGTGTGATGATGATGATGATGATGTTGTACCCGCTGCTGCTTCCTTTGCTGAGGTGTTAGATACAAGTGAAGCGGTTGATGATGACGATGTCTCCACGGATGCCACGTGGGTGCCTGCTCGAAGAGAAGAAGAGGGGGAAGGTTCAGAAGGGGAGACAGAGAGAATGAGGAGACGAGTTGGAAGCAGGGGGAGGTCGTCACAAGGAGTTAGTGGCACAGTCAGACTGCATTTATCGTCACCCAGCGTCAGCCAGACAGCAAGCCAGTCAACGCATGCTGTTGCGACCACCAGAATGCCGTCATTGCAAAGCTCAGCAGTGTGTCATTTTTTGTGTGTGTCTGCCTCTGATAACAGCAATGCCATTTGCAACCTGTGCCAAAAGAAACTGAGTCGTGGGAAGTCCAACACCCACCTTGGTACAACTGCTTTGCGAAGGCACATGATCGCACATCACAAACGCCTATGGGATCAAAACATGAGTACAAGCAGCACACAAACTCAAAGCCACCATGCTCCTCCTGGACCAGCATCTTCAGCCACATCAACCACTGCTGTCCTCCCTACCCCCTCTCAACCAACCGCCACTCCGCCTCTCACCTTCAGCAGTTCCTGCTCATCTGCCCACAGTCAGGTGTCTGTCAAGGACATGTTTGAGCATAAGAAGCCAATGTCACAGAGTCACCCCCTTGCCCGGCGACTGACAGCTGGCTTGACGGAACTCTTAGCCCGCCAGCTTTTACCATACCAGCTGGTGGAGTCTGAGGCCTTCAAAAAATTTGTCGCTATTGGGACATCACAGTGGAAGGTACCCGGACGAATTTTTTTTTCACAAAAGGCAATCCCTGATATGGGATGTAACAGGGATTAAACTGATGAGAATAGTACTACAGAAAATACCACTCATATCGGGTGTGACAGTAAATTGCACGGCGCAGACGCAGTCACCGTGGATTAAAACAGAGTGCAGGGAGCCAGCGTTTTTTTAACCATCTCCCTATTCGAAAAATCAATTCAATACATGGCCCCCAGATTGGGGACGTTAGAGGGATTAAACTGATGAGAATAGTACTACAGAAAATACCACTCATATGGGGTGTGACAGTAAATTGCACGGCGCAGACGCAGTCACCGTGGATTAAAACAGAGTGCAGGGAGCCAGCGTTTTTTTAACCATCTCCCTATTCAAAAAATCAATTCAATACATGGCCCCCAGATTGGGGACGTTAGAGGGATTAAACTGATGGGAATAGTACTACAGAAAATACCACTCATATCGGGTGTGACAGTAAATTGCACGGCGCAGACGCAGTCACATTGGATTAAAACAGAGTGCAGGGAGCCAGCGTTTTTTTAACCATCTCCCCGTTCGAAAAATCAATTCAATAAATGGCCCCTAGATTGGGGACGTTAGAGGGATTAAACTGATGAGAATAGTACTACAGAACATACAACTCATATAGGGTGTGACAGTAAATTGCACGGCGCAGACGCAGTGACCGTGGATAAAAACAAAGGGGAGGGAGCCAGCGTTTTTTAACCATCTCCCCGTTCGAAAAATCAATTCAATTCACCTTTCGGGGACCTTTGGTGTTGTACGTGGCTGTGTGGAGGAAGAAACCTTCAATGACATCACTGGGACATGGCTTAGCTTGGTATCCAACCTTGTGCAAATGGGGAGTTTGCGGTTGTGCAAATGAACTGTTTGCGGTTGTTTGCAGTGCATTAAAAGGGGAGTTTGGTCTGTCAATGTCTGTGAAGCGGCCGTAACCCTTATCGATACAACCCCGTAACCCTGATCGATACAACATCATACCTGATCGTATACACACACTGGATGTTTTAACCCCTTAAGGACCGGGGGTTTTGGGATTTTTGCGTTTTTGTTTTGCGCTCCCTGCCTTCCAAAAGCCATAACATTTTTATATTTCCGCTCACATAGCCATATGACGGCTTATTTTTTGCGGGACAAGTTGTACTTTTTAACGCTACCATTTATTTTTGCATGTGATGTAGTGGGAAACGGGAAAAAAATTCCAAATGGGGTGAAATTGCAAAAAAAGCAATTTCACCACAGTTTTACGGGTTTTTAAATTACAACGTTCGATTTGCGATAAAACTGACTGGTTAATTTTATTCTTCAGGTCAGTACGAATCCGGCAATACCTAATATGTATAGTTTTTCTTGCGTTTTGATAGTGAAAAATAAATTAAAAGTGGGAATTTTTTTATTTTATTTTTTTGTCGCCATGTTTTGACCCCTATAACTTTTTGTAATTATGCGTACGGAGCAGTGTAGGGGCTCATTTTTTGTGGGGCAATCTGAACTTTTAATTGATACCATTATGGGGTGCGTATGATGTTTTGATCACTTTTTATTCATTTTTTTAGGAAATGAAGCGTCCAAAAATGGCGAATTAGCCATTTGGACGCTTTCTTTCGTTTTTATGTTTACCGTATGGTGAATATTTTTTAATATTATTATAGTATGGGCGTTTTCGCACATTGCGACACCCATTATGTGTAATTTTTTATTTTTTATTTATTTTATTTTCATTTTGGGGAAAGAGGGTGATTTGAATTTTTATATTTTTTTTATTTAATTTTTATTTTTTAAACTTTTTTTTTTTTTACCACTTTCTTATAGTTCCCATAGGGAACTATAAGATGCAATCATCAGATTGCTATTCTAATATATTCCAATGCAATAGCATTGGAATATATGAGAAAATCACATATTTCCTATGGAGCCTATTACAGTCATAGGCTCCATAGGAATACTGTGTAGTAACCTAGGTTTCATTCACAGAAACCTAGGGTACTACATGCATGCTCCGGCTCCCCTTGTGGCCATCAGGGAGCCGAGCAAAACCGAAAGTGAAACTTTCGGTTTTTGCGCGATCAGATGCCGTGGTCAGGATTGACCACGGCATCTGAGGGGTTAAATGTCCGCAATCGGCATCGCTGCCGGTCGCGGACATGAGCTGCGGGTGTCAGCTTGATGAAACAAGCGTTTACCCGCAGCTCATGCGCCCGCTCCGCGGGCGCCATCTTTAAAGTGCGGACGAAGGGCGTACATGTACGCCCTTCGTCCTTAAGGGGTTAAAGCATGTTATTCCAAACAATTTAGGAATGTTAGTTGATTTATGCCCGTTATGGATTAAAACCCGACTCTGCGTCCACTACGTAATTTTCCATGGGAGTTTTGCCATGGATCCCCCTCCAGCATGCCACAGTCCAGGTGTTAGACCCCTTGAAACAACTTTTCCATCACTACTGTGGCCAGAAAGATTCCCTGTGGGTTTTGAAATTCGCCTGCCAATTGAAGTCTATGGCGGGTCGCCCGGTTCGCCCGTTCGCGAACACTTGCGGAAGTTCACGTTCGCTGTTCGCGAACGGAAAATTTTATGTTCGTGACATCACTAGTAAACAGTATTGGGGGTGGCAGAAGGAAAATAATGTCGGGGCATCAAGAGAGGGATGATGATGGAAAAGTGAAGAAACTAAAATGTTTGTGGGGCAAACTCTGCAGAAATGAGAAAGAAGTTGTAAATATGGCCTAAAATCTGAATGGAGAAGATGAGGAAAGTGAATGTCTACATCAGAGCAGACATCATTGGATATAAGAGCTATGTAGTGCTCTATTAGCCAGTATGTTTTATACTCTCTAATGTATGGAATGTCCATCCACATATGTCTTTAAAAGAAGGGCTGGGGGCGAGGGGCTGGATTGAGAATTTGAGATGGGGGTGCCATTTGAATTAGTAGTAGAAAGAACAATTATATATTTCAGTGTCTGCTATGCTAAGTAAGGGCTAAGTATCTTGTACTGAGCAAAACTATCCTTCATAGCATAAAAAGCCTAATGTATATGAGACAAGCATACACCATCTGATAATATTAATACATGGAAAACAAACGGATACCATATATGAAACATGACACATTCCAGACTCTCTTAAGTGGCTCCTTTAACAAGGACAACATGAGGTCAGCAGTGAAAGCCTTGTCTTCTTTTCAAATTATAGATTGCAGCTAACATCTTCTTTCACTCAACAAATAATCTAATGAATAAGCTACAAGATGTGAGAAAGCAGGGCAAAGAACAGTGCCGCCGCTGCCCTAGAGCAAGAATTAAATCTGATTAAAATAACAGAGAACAGCTCTTTGCTATCTAGTTGTTGAAATTGATGGGCCCAAGCAGCAATCTGGGAGGATGTTTGTCCATTTAAGCTTAGGAAGAGAAAATTGTCAAATGTATCTTGGCTTATAATTAAAATTTAATAAAATATAGTAATTAGTTTTTTGTACTTCCTCCTTTCCTCCCATCTTACAATTATACAGTGCCAAAGAAGACGTATCAGAACTTGATTTACCACAGCAATTAAGCTCTCTTCGTTCTCTAATTCCATAGATTTCATGGCAACTTTTTCGAAAATAGTAAAAAGCTCTGTATGAATCACATTGCTTTTTTATCCATTACATAGTAGATGTGTTTAACAATTTATGTCCTTCATTACTCCATTACATTTCAATCCTAGCTGCATTTCTAAATGGCACGTAATTTCTTCTACAGTATAGTGAGAATACAAACAAAGCATCCAAACCTGGTTTCAAGGATACCCAGAGAAATAACTGACCAGGTGCCACAATTCACCTGAAGCACCTGCTTTCCCATAAATATGGTTATGGCTGAGCTACTTGGCTGGCACCAAGATTTCTGTGACTTTAGCTACCCTGATGACACATCTATTGGATAATGTCAGTGGTTGAGGAACAAGTCAACGGGAGTGGGAGAAACAGTTGACAATATAAGGTTCGGCATTGGTTGTATACCTTAGTCAGGTACACAGGACTTAACTAATAAGTAACAGTAACTAGGTTGGGGACTTAACACACACATCTGGCCTTAAAGAAGTTGCCCAACATAAATAAAAATTTGGGCAGCAGATGTACAGGTGACAAATTTACAAAAATTTGATGCCTCTATTGTTCAGTGCCTCTTTCAGTGTTGTGTGCCAGATCTGTACCACTGATCTCATCTTCCATTTTGTTGAGAAGTCTGTGTTGTTCCCCTGCTATTCCGCCTAGAAAAGTATGGATAAATTGAAAACTGGGCATTACCATTTCCATTGTTGATGGAACATGTCCCTAAAAAGTCTGACACTGGCAAATCAGTGCTGACAGTGTCGGGTAGGGAAACATCATATCCACAAGGGGGTGGTTCTCAACTTATTCATGTTTGCAGTTTGAATAACAGAAAAATTGCATAATCACATTTGTAAGAAAAGATACACCAGACATATTTTGTCACAGGATATGTAAGTCATGTATTTACTAAAACAGACATAATAGGATATATGACAGATCCTACACATGTCGTTAGCTTATATATTGTACGACAGCTGTTTTTCTCATTTCTTTTAGAAAACTTCAATAGTTTTATTTTTTTGAATGAAGTTTTTTGAATGAAGTTGTACAGACTGGCGACTTAAAGAGTCACTGTACTTTCACACAATGTTGTTTCATTTAATAGAGAATGGTGTAATTAGCAAAGATCTAAATCATTTCATTTAAAAAATATGCCTCCATCCACCTGAAAAAACTGTAAAGTCATGGTCACTTGGGGTCCCAGTTCCACCAAATTTGCAGTCCACTGCCTGCTGTCATGGAAAATCTCTTCCTAGTAACAGAGACAACGAAGATGACAGAGAAGCTTAGATTGTGACCATGATAAAACAACTTCTTCTAGAGTGCTTTTCAAGATTATAGGAGCCCCTTGTGTGTCTGTAAATGTTATTTCCCCCTCTTTATCTATTCTGTGAGCTTCGGAGTGGAAAACAAACATAGTATAAAGCTGCATCATAGCAGTACAGTGCTGGCAAATTCCACAAAAGGGAGACCCCGCTGCTTGTGAGAGAAATGCATGTAGCTGTGCAGCTGAAACAGGGAATAATATGGCTGAAAGAGACATTAGGGAAACCCCCCCAAAAAAAACTATTTCCTTACAGTAATGATTGCACAAAGAAGCACAGCCACTATGCAAACTTATTTTGAAAACTCAGGTACACCTTAAAACATTTTAAATTTTTTTAGGAATAAGAAAAGATAATTAGGGGCTCTGGCTTGCCAACCTGTTGCTGGTCAATAATTCAAAAGATATTCTGGCAAAGTCTAACCAATAACGCATAAACCGATCATTAGCAAATCTAAAGGACAAGAGTTACATAGTAAAGCAACAATTTTTAGCGTTAATGTACTTTCATGCTGAGTTATAATAAATGATGTAACATATTCTCTTTCAGGAACATCACCTTACAGTTCTCCCTGTTTTCCCTCAGGGTCCTTTAAACAACTCTATACATATGTTCATGCATAATGAGTAACTGCATCCAAAACGTGCTTGATATTTTTAATCAGAGAAATAGGCTGGGTAGTTAACTGTGACACGTAGCTTTCTCTCCGTTGACTTTTAAACTTTTCCCGCAAGAGTGCTATTGTATGACAGCTGCTTGAAGTAAGGAAGTATTGTTCATCAGTGCGCACCAGTTCAGCTGCCAATACAAGCTGCCTCACCATTATATCCTGCTACCACTCTCACTTGCAGCAAGCCTCAGGCCACATGTCCCCTCATTGTACGGAGAATACAGCACCTCATTTTTAAGATAACAAACACTATCTCCCTGCTCACTATCTTCTTCTACAGTATGCCTGGGAGCTCAAACATGGCATAGATTACGTGTATTTTTAACTTAGTCACTATCTGTAGTGGGAAAGATTTTCACCCAGTCTAGTCATAGCATAATTAATTCGCTGACCTTTACCTGAAAAAAATATATGCATATTATGTATTCCATGATATCTATATTTAAGATGGATTTGAGTTCATTTAGAGGATTGGCCCATTAATTATATATATATATATATATATATATATATATATATATATATATATTTTTTTTTTTTTACGTTCTGACTGGATTTCCTTCTTCAACTTGCTGTACATGAAAAATAATACAATTTCCTATTCAATGAGCAGCAATTGTTTTTATAATCCAGCCTGAATCTGTTGATCCTGTTGTCTGAACCCAAAGTAAAAGCTATACAGGTGAAGAAGAACTCAATGGGTCCCACTCCATCATCTAATGAATTTGGACTTCTTGCGTAAACTATATGGATCCATGATCTGGGATTTTCTGCTTGCTGTCTTTTAAAGGGGTTTAATATCCCAATATCCCCATTTTCACCCAGGCAGCCCCCCTGATATGAGTATTGGAACATTTCATGCTCCAATACTCTCCTTTGCCTTGCGCTTTTTGGAGATCCGGTTATGTATCGGGCTGTCCATGGGTAAAGCTAGGTGGAGACTTTCGCCTAGCAGTGAGCCTGTTGATGTCACCGGCACTAATGGGCTGGCTTTAGCGCTGCCCTAGCCTGCAAATCGACTAGGGCAGCGCAAATGTCCACCCATCAGTGCCAGTGACATAACTTGCAACATTGCTAGGTGGAAGCCTCCGCATAGCAGCGTTAAAAATGTAAACAAACAGTCTTTGCCCTGCGCAATACAGCTCATATCAGAAGCCTCCGATGTAGGTTTACAAGAGTTAAACACTGATGTTTTTCAAGTGCTGATGGTCTATCCTACGATGGTTAAACTGATAGCAAAAAATAGGAAAAGGGGCTCATTCCAAATAAAATGGAATGAAGGAAGCACTTAGCGCACATTTTTGATCAAAAGTATGTCGGGCCCAAGTACCGTGTCAAGGTGGCTTCCGCACAAGGGTCCCTAACATTTCAGATACTGCCTCTCATAGACTTATCAGTCTCCTTTTATTTAGGGCACTGCAGGAACCAGCTAAATTGCTTTTGTGCTGAGAAGTCCCAGGGACTTCGGCATTGCTCAGTCCAAAAGAGGGACCACCCTCAATATATACTATAAAACACAGTTCAGACTAAGCAGATATGTATCTACACTCACAAGTGCATAACCATAAGGCAAACAAAGTTGGTTAAAAAATGGCTGCACAATACATCATAAACTGATAGCAAAAAATAGGAAAAGGGGTTTATTCCAAATAAAATGGAATGAAGAAAGGACTTAGTGCACATTTTTTATCAAAAGTATGTCAGGCCCAAGTACGATGTCAAGGTGGCTTCCGCACAAGGGTCCCTATCAAGTCTATGAGAGGCAGTATCTGTAATAATAGGGACCCTTGTGCGGAAGCCACCTTGATGCGGTACTTGGGTCCGACGTACTTTTGATCAAAAATGTGCGCTAAGGGCTTCCTTCATTCCATTTTATTTGTAATGAGCCCATTTTCCTATTTTTTGCTATCAGTTTATGAAGTATTGTGCAGCCATTTTTTAACCAACTTTGTTTGCCTTATGATTATGCACTTGTGAGTGTAGATGCATATCTGCTTAGTCTGGACTCTGTCTTATAGTATATATTGAGGGTGGCGCCTCTTTTGGATTGAGCAGCGCCCAAGTAACTGGGACTTCTCAGCACAAAAGCAATTTAGCTTGTTCCTACAGTGCCCTGAATAAAAGGAGACTGGTAAGTCTATGAGAGGCAGTATCTGTAATGTTAGGGACCCTTGTGCGGAAGCCACCTTGACGCGGTACTTGGGCCTGACATGCTTTTGATCAAAAATGTGCGCTAAGTGCTTCCTTCATTCCATTTTATTTGGAATGAGCCGATTTTCCTATTTTTTGCTATCAGTTTATGATGTATTGTGCAGCCATTTTTTAACCAACTTTGTTTGCCTTATGGTTATGCACTTGTGAGTGTAGATGCATATCTCCTTAGTCTGAACTCTGTCTTATAGTATATATTGAGGGTGGCGCCTCTTTTGGACTGGGCAACGCCCAAGTAACTGGGACTTCTCAGCACAAAAGCAATTTAGCTGGTTCCTGCAGAGCCCTGAATAAAAGGAGACTGGTAAGTCTATGAGAGGCAGCATCTGTAATGTTAGGGACCCTTGTGTGGAAGCCACCTTGACGCGGTACTTGGGCCCGACATACTTTTGATCAAAAATGTGCGCTAAGTGCTTCCTTCATTCCATTTTATTTGGAATGAGCCCCTTTTTCCATTTTTTGCTATCGGTTTATGATGTATTGTGCGGCAATTTTCTAACCAACTTTCTTTGCCTTATGGTTATGCACTTATGAGTGTAGATGCATATCTGCTTAGTCTGAACTGTGCCTTATAGTATATATTGAGGGTGGCGCCTTTTTTGGACTGAGCAATGCCCAAGTAACTGGGACTTCTCAGCACAAAAGCAATTTAGCTGCTTCCTGCAGTGCCCTGAATAAAAGTAGACTGGTAAGTCTATGAGAGGCAGTATCTGTAATGTTAGGGACCTTTGTGCGGAAGCCACCTTGACGCGTTACTTGGGCCAGGCATGCTTTTGATCAAAAATGTGCGCTAAGTGCTTCCTTCATTCCATTTTATTTGGAATGAGCCCCTTTTCCAATTTTTTTGCTATCGGTTTATGATGTACTGTGCAGCAATTTTTTAACCAACTTTGTTTGCCTTATGGTTATGCACTTGTGAGTGTAGATACATATCTGCTTAGTCTGAACTCTGTCTTATAGTATGGTCTATCCTAAGAGATATTCGAATACCATTGAAACATTGTATCCAATGGAGCATTCAGCATTTTTTATGTATTCCTGTGAACGTATCTTAACGGGGTTGTCCTGCGATATATATTGATGACCTATCATCAGGACAGGTTATTGATATCAGATAGCTGGTGTTCCGACACCCGTCAATCCCACAGATCATCTGTTTGAAGAACAGACGGTATGTCCTGGTCATTACACTATGCGTCATCTCCCCTGTAGCGGTGATGTAGTTTAATTCCAAATACTTTACTTTCTCCATTCAATTGTAATTACACTGCACTTCCAAGATGATGTGCAGTGAAATGAACAGAAAGCAGCACTTGCTTGGAGCGCTGCCTCCTCTTCAAACAGTTGATCGGTGGGGGTGCAAGGTGTCCAACTCGCGCCGATCAGATATTGATGAACTATCCTGATAATAGGTCATCAATATATATGGCAGGACAACCTCAGAACTGAACCTGGACAAATTCCCTTTTTCACCCAGGCAGTTCCCCTGATATGAGCATTGGAGCATTTCATGCTCCAATGGTCTCCTTTGCCCTGCGCTTTTTGGTGATCTGATAACATAACAGGCTCTCTATTTGTAAAGTTAGGCGGAGGCTTCTGCCTAATAGTGAGCCCGATGATGTCACCGTCACTAATGGGTGGGCTTTAGCCATGTCCTAGCCTGCAAAAAGACTAGGGCAGCGCAGAAGCCCACCCATCAGTGCCGTTGACGTTACCAGCAATACTGCTAGGTGGAAGCCTCCGCCTAGCAGTGTGAAAAATATAAACAAACAGCCTTTGTCCTGCACGATACAGCTCATATCAGGGGCCTCCAATGCCCATATCAGGGGGCTGTTTGGGAGAAAATGGTGATCTGAACCCAGACAACTCCTTTAATGGAATTGTCCTGTTTCAGTAAAAAAACAGACACCGCTGAGGCACAGCGTGCAATAAAGAATAGGGCAATACTTACCTAGCAGATCCAGTACTGTAAAATGGATTTTCATTTTTTCTGACCATAACTCTTTAATTGCTACATCTCTGCCCAGGTGCAACAGGCAAGTCCAAGCAAGATAATGTAACAGCAGGTGAACACTAAGCAAAGTGTGCCGGCAACATATTTAATTCCACCCACTCCAATCTCTTTAGGCTACCTTTCCACTGTCTGTGGCCCAGACCACCCCCGCACCATGAAAATGCAGACTAGCGGGAAGGAATCCTTCTGGAGTGCATTCATCACATTGTGTTCTTCACAAGCTTAAAAGTGTTACCAAATCTCACCAAGAACATTCAGAACAACAGCAAAAACGACATTCAAATCTCAAATGAACTGCAGGGGTGAATTTTCACTCACTGTAAGCAAGCAGCAAATTAATTCAGAAATGCTTCTGGCACACACAGAGGATAAGAGACAGGATTAAACAGGGGCTGAATGTACACAGCACATTCTGAAATAGCCAAACGGAGGGAGTCCAACTGTCCTTAGTTATCCTTCACCAATTCAAGGTTTTTATCTCATTTCAGCCAACTGTACGCTCTCTTCACATTATTAAATATTAATATTCCCCAGTCGTGTGTTTGCTTTCATCTCTGTCTCTCATCTGTACATTGTATCAATATCCTCCTGCATTCCACTGACTTGGTGCTCCTACCGTGAGAAAGGAAGTACTTTACTCTGTAACAGAAATAGCAATCAAAGCACAATGCTGCTGATAAGACAATAGCTGCACATAAAACTAAATATATAATAGAGATCATAGATTGTGAGCATGTTATATCTGTTGTCGGGCACTGGCACATTGAATTACATCCTCTCCAGGCTATGGCAGAACTGGAAAAAGATATGCAAGGAAGCAAATGTCACAAAATAAAGGGCATTAGGTATTCTAGAAAAATCCTTTCTGTGCATTGTATATCATTTCTTGTAATGCAGCTTGAAAGAGTTTTCTGAGATTTTTTTTTACTGATGACTAGGGATGAGTGAATTGAGCTTTTGATCCAAGATCCGAAGTCGATTTGCTCAAAACTTTGTTTTAATGCTGTACAGAGTTTCCATACAGTAAGGATGTCCACCTGCAATTCTCTAGCTGTTGTAAAACTACAACTCACACCATGCCCTGCTGTAGGCTGATAGCTGTAGGCAGTGTGAGCATGCTGGGAGTTGTAGATTTGCAACAGCTGGAGAGCTTCAGATTGTCCATCCCTGCCATACAGAATTAATATGTATGGGCTCCGGCGAGGGAAATTCATTATCCTGCGAGACTTTGGTGAATAACTTTGGAATTTCATTTTGTTTTACTCGAAAAACAAATTTAAAGCTTGGGTCCGAAGTCGGCTTCGGTATTGAGGTACCAGCCGGTACTGAAGATGACTTCGGATTCCTGTTTTAAAATGGTTTTCAAGTTTAAAAATCGAATGCCGAAGTTATTCACCAAAGTCTCATTTGACTTCTGTGATAACTAACTTCACCTAGCCGGAGCCCATACGGATCTCTGCACAGCATTAAAACGTAGTTTTGAGCAAATCGACTTAGGATATTGGATCCGAAGCTTGATTCGCTCATCCACACTGATGACCTATCCTCTGGATAAGTCATCAGTGTCTGATCGGTGGAGGTCCCACACCCTAGACCCCCGGCGACCAGCTGTTTTTAGAAGGCAGCAGCCCTCCTGTGAGCACCGCAGCCTTCTCCCTGTTTACCAAGCACAGGGCCATACATTGTAGAGCAGCTGTGCTTGGTATCGCAGGTCAGCTCCAATCACTTGAATGGGGCTAGGCTGCTCCTAGACCATGTGAACGATGAACTTGACGTCACTGGCCTAGGAAAAGCAGAGAGAAAGCCGTGTCGCTTAAAGGAGCACCAGTGCCTTCTCAATCATGAGGATAAGTCATCAATATGTATAACCTAGAGCAATGTTTCTCAACTCCAGTCCTCTTGGTCCACCTGCTGGTCATGATTAGAGAATATCCCACAGAATTAATACCTGTGTTAGGTCCTGATGTATTGACACTAATTGTATCACCTGCTCAACACTAAGGAAATCCTACAAACCTGCCTGCTAGGTGAGCCCTGAGGACTGGAGTTTAGGAACCACTTTAACCACTATCCGACCGCCTAACGCAGGGATGCGTCCTGCGGGCGGCCGGGTTATTCCTCCTTGACGCATCAGCGCGTCATCTCACGAGACGCGAGATGTCCTGTGAACATGCGCGTGCATGCGCGCGCGTTCACAGCAGCGTCCGGCAGTGAAGTTATACTACAGCCTGCCAGTGATGATCATTCGCTGGCAGGCTGTAGATGTAAAAAATGCAGTGTTCGCCCAATCAGGCCTGATCTTGTGCGCACATTTGAGTTCAGTCCGCCCCACCGCAGTGTCAGAATGTTTTTTTTTCTGATCACTGCAAAAAAATGTAAAATTGCTGTGGCGCTATAAAGATCACTTTTGAAATTTTTGGATCTTTATTAGCGATCGCAGCTTTACTTCGCAAGCACTCTTATGTCCTTTACCCTCTTTTTTTTTTCACATTTTTTGGCAGAGATTTTTTCATCCACATTGATCAGTTGCGAATGAAGAAATCTGTGCCGTTCATTTTTTTTTTCAGCCCAGAGGCTGAACGGAAAAAAAAATATCATTACCAGTATTCTCAATATAAGGAGAATAGCAGAAACTCCTAATGCTAGCCAGACATGTAATGATTGCAGAGACCCTCAAATGCCAGGGCAGTATAAATACCCCACAAGTGAACCCATTTTAGAGAGAAGACACCCCAAGGTATTCCGTTAGGGGCATGGAGAGTTCATAGATTTTTTTTTTGTTTGTTTTTTCTTACAAAATCTCATATTCCACTAACTTGTGACAAAAAATAAAATTTTACATGAACTCACCATACCCCTCACGGAATACCTTGTGGTGTCTTCTTTCTAAAATGGGGTCACTTGTGGGGTATTTATACTGCCCTGGCATTTTAAGGGCCCCTAAAGCGTGAGAAGTAGTTTGGAATCCAAATGCGTAAAAATGCCCTGTGAAATCCTGAAGGTACTCATGAGAATTTGGGCTCCTTTGCGCATCTTGGCTGCAAAAAAGTGTCACTCATGTGGTATCGCTGTACTCAGGAGAAGTAGGGAAATGTGTTTTGGGGTGTATTTTTACATATACCCATGCTGGGTGTGAGAAATATCTCTGTAAATGACAACTTTTTTCATTTTTTTATACAAAGTTGTCAATTTATAGAGATATTTCTCTCACCCAGCATGGGTATATATAAATTTAAATATATATAAATATTCACCCCAAAACACATTGCCCTACTTCTCCTGAGCACGGCGATACCACATGCGTGACCCTTTATTGCAGCCTAGGTGCGTAAAGGGGCCGAAAGTCCAACTAGTACCTTCAGGCTTTACAGGGTTGCTCACAATTTAGCCCCGCCCAAAATGCCAGAACAGTAAACACACCACACAAATGACCCCATTTTGGAAGAAGACACCCCAAGGTATTCGCTGAGGGGCATTTTGAGCCCATGAAAGATTGAACTTTTTGTCACATGTTAGCAGAAAGGGAGATTTTGTGAGAAAAAAAAAAAAAAGTCCATTTCTACTAACTTGTGCCAAAAATAAAAATCTTCTATGAACTCTCCATGCCCCTCACGGAATACCTTGGGGTGTCTTCTTTCCAAAATAGGGTCACATTTGGAGTATTTATACTGCCCTGGCATTTTAGTGGCCCTAAATCGTGAGAAGAAATCTGGAATCCAAATACCTAAGAGGTACTCATTGGAATTTGGGCCCCTTTGTGCACCTAGGCTGCAAAAAATTGTCACACGTGTGGTATCGCCGTACTCAGGAGAAGTAGGGCAATGTGTTTTGGGGTGTATTTTTTCATATACCCATGCTGGGTGAGAGAAATATCTCTGTAAATTGACAACTTTGTATAAAAAAAATGGAAAAAGTTGTCATTTACAGAGATATTTCTCACACACAGTATGGCGGTTAGATGTAGTAAGTTTAGTTCAATAATTCCCCTCAATGTCAGTCTCTATCGATATACCACTAATGATGGCATATGGGTAGCCCTTAAAGGGATTGTCTCAACTTGACCTTTCCCACCTTTCCTACTACTCTGTGGGCCCGTTTTGAGCTGTAGTGGGACGTGGTTTCTCCCTGTTACTGATAGCAGAGGCAAGAAGGGCTTTGATCAAGTAAACCCACCCCTTTCCTCTGCGTGCACACTTCCAAGGCTGCAAGTGTCTTAGAATTGTCAGCCGCCTCAGACATTTTGCAGATCGTGACAGCCAACTTTGTGCCAGAGAACGTACACATACAGTAGTCTCCATAGTTCACTGTACACTGTTATCTCTATATAGTTGCATATAGACATAACAGTGTGTTGGAGCAAGCTCGATGTATTTCTCCTGATTAGGTCAGACCTGAAGCTTTCCTACAGTCACCTTTCACATGATGATAGCTGGCACTTGCGATCTATGTTTTACAGGTCTGGGACTATTTGTGCAAACCCCAAACCTGTTATACTTTATCTTGGTGACATAACTGTATAGAACAGCTTCTGGGCTGCAGCTCATGCCCTGGAGCTGTTCTATAGGAGGAACGAGGCAGCTGGGTGCAGGAGCTAAAACAAGAATACACGTGCTTTGTCCAAGGAGGGAGCTAAGACAAAAATATAGAAAGAGGTGGCAGAGAGCGAATGCGCATGAACTGGCCTCTATGCGCACTCGCTCCAACTATTCCTGGCCACCAGAAAGGCCAGATATTCTTCTCCGAGTGCAGCAGTCCAGCCACCGCTGATACATTGCAGTGGTGGCCGTAAGCCCTAGAGATAAGCAGGGTCTAAAAGGAAGCATTATGAAAGAAAATAGGAAAGAGAAGCAATATAGAAAATAGAAGTGTCTCACCTCATAAGTGTGACTTTATGAGGTGAGACAACCCCTTTAAAGATCAACAGACCATAGTGTAGCACTGCCAGAATCACTTCACAAAAATATATTTATTATATAAGATACTTAGCTTCTGTCAGCATGATCAACCCTGTTAAACCAAGCACTGTGCCTGGTAGGGTTGATCATGCTAATTAAAATACCTTTCTTTTGTCTGTATGTTGAACAGGTGCAGAGATACTGTATCCTTTTTTTTTTTTTTTTATGCAAATGAAAAAGTTCAATATATCTTGACTGTCCTGACCCCGGCTTATTCCTGGCAACGGTTTTGCCTAAACCCTTGGTTTTCTGCGCTGTTGGTTCTTGACCCCGTAGACCAGCAGTCACTTGAACAAAGGTTACTTCAAGAGGTAACGGTCTCGTAGTTCCCTTGCATCAGAGTCCACATCCTTGTACAGAGTTACACAGGGTTACTTCAGTAATACCCTTAGGCCCCTTGCAGAAGAGCATGTCTGGATGCATGGCGGATACCTTCAGTGAAAACTGCGCGATTTCGCAAACTAAGTCATTCAGTTTTGTTTGCGATCATGTTCAGTTGTTCAGTTTGTATCTCGCGATTTACTGCGTTTTGCACGCGCGTGATAAAGAACTGAATATGTACAAACAAGATCTCTCTCTTAGCAACCATCCGTGAAAATCACATCCGTACTTGCTTGTGGATGTGATTTTCACTCAGCCCCATTCACTTCTATGGAGCCAGCGTGAAAATCGCAGAATATAGAACATGCTGTGATTTTAACGCAATGCAAGATGAATGGGTCAGGATTCCGTGCGGGCGCAATGCATTCGCATCATGCATTGCACCTGCGTGGAATTCTCACTTGTGTGAAAGGGGCCTTAGGAGTAGCCCCAAGACAAATCTGTTAAAGTGACACAGAGGATCCCCATTCACTTCGAAACATTATTGACATTTGTAACCTGTAATAATACTGCTGCCTTTTTTGGGGGGGGGGGGTCTTTTGTCTAGTGCCATTATGTGTTTATGTTATTGCTGTATTTCTCTGTCCTAGGTTACAGAGTTAGGAATAACAGGACTGTCTGCATGATATTAGTTTTATCTAATAAAGACTTTATATACTAAATGTACTTTTTAAGAGAGGCCAGAGTTTTTTTTCCACTGGAATAGATTAGATGAATAGATCTCTTTTCATTTACTTTACTTTAATTCAGTCTTTTCAATTTCTCTTGGAAATATTTAGCAGAAGTAAAATGCAATATTTCTTGAACAGCGTAAGCGAGGGGTTATTGCCAGTATCATTTTCAGCTGTCTACAGAAGGAAAAAAATCTGAGAAAGACAAGGATTTAATAAGTCATCAGTCAGCAGGGCAACCAGAATACAGGCAAAGAGGTTTATATATCAAGCGGAAGCATTAACAGCACGCAGTGCAATGCTGATTTACTGCCACATCCTTCAGCTCCCACGTCAAACAAAAGGAGCTTGCTGTGATATGTGACATGAACAGAACTGAACGAAGACAGCAGATTTTCCCAATATTATATGTATAGGAAGAAAACAGCAGCGAGCTAAAGCTCTGGGTTTATATGATCTCATTTATCGGAAGATCTCACGCATCCTTGATGTGAACTCCTCCCATTACTGTTAGGTTACTTTATCTAACATAGCTAACTTTCCAGGCTTCTTATTCTATTCTATAGTGGAGCTGCCAGTCGCTGAATTATCTCAAATGAATGACGTCTCTTTATGGATTGTTGACCCTTTTATATGGGCTGAGACAATGGGAAATGGTCAGGAACGAATGCTCCTGTTTTTGACCATTGTCCGTTCGTTAGCTTCATTTGCAAGCAGCATGGATCTGGGATGTATGGGGCTCAATGATCGTTATTAAGATTGTTCGTCCTCATAATATGTTGCCATGTTTGTTGGCAGCAGAGTGATGAGCTGGCAACAAACAATGATTTTATGTGTCACATAAAAGATGCAAGCACCTGACAAATGAGCATTTGCTCCTATATCAGGTGATCTGTGGCACTGTTACACATTATTTGGATCTAGCGTTTAATTTGGGTCTTTAGTCTATGGAGAAAATTATAAGGACCATAGGAAAGTAGTGGGAGTATATATTCTTATCCACAATGTATATCAATGAATAATATCAAACACCTTGTCACCCTAGACTTCAACTGTTTTTAAAAGGCATCTGTCAGCAGTTTTGTACAGAGGCCCTTTAGGCCTCTTTCACACGAGCGTGTCCGGATTAGGTCCGGATGCGTTGCGGATGCGTTTAGTGAAAACTGTGCGATTTCACAGACAAAGCCATTCAGTTTTGCCTGCGATTGCGTTCAGTTGTTCAGTTTTTTCCGCGCGGGTGCAATGCGTTTTGATGCGTTTTTCACGCGCGTGATAAAAAACTGAAGGTTTACAAACAACATCTCCTAGCAACCATCAGTGAAAAGCATAGCGCACCCGCGCTTGCTTGCGGATGCAATGCGTTTTTCACGCAGCCCCATTCACTTCTATGGGGCTAGGGCTGCGTGAAAAACGCAGAATATAGAACATGCTGCGATTTTCACGCAACGCAGAAGTGATGCGTGAAAAAAAACGCTCATGTACACAGAGACATTGAAATGAATGGGTCAGGATTCAGTGCGGGTGCAATGCGTTCACATCACGCATTGCACCCGCGCGGAAAACTCGCCCGTGTGAAAGGGGCCTTAAAGTAACTCTGATATAAGAATATTCTTTTATGCAGAAGATAAGAAACTAATCTAATCTCCTTCCTTGCATATTCCAGAAAAGAGCCAACCGATCTAGACTGCTTTGTGCATGTTGTTTTGTTATCTTAGCATTTTTACAATTAAAAGCCTCTTGTATTGTAAGTCAATTGCTTTTTCTTTTCAAATGGCATTAATTTATTGCAATTATCTAATGAGGACAATCTCTGTCCATGTGATATTTTGCTTGGGACCCCCTTTCTATTAGGAATAGCAGAGGGCTATTCACAAATCGCCAACCCAACCTATTCAGGGGAAATATATGACTGACTGCCGATTTCTCTCAGTGCCAACAACTGTTAAGAGTTTCTCAAGCCATACTAATGGATAATGGGTCAACTTTAACCAACAAAAAAAGCATTCAAGACATAACACCTTTTAGACACCTTTCCTCTACAGAGGCATAATAACGCTTTGCTTCATCTGAGGCAAAGATTCAGCTTTGTCCCCCTTCAAACTCACTGCAGTTTAATTGACGAATTTATATAATTAATTACATAACCCTCAGTCTTGCTTACCTGTAGCAGGAGAATTGCAGGTAGGCTGCACCAGTCACCTTGTAGAACACATTCTGAACTTGGATCCATAAGAAAAGCTGGACCACTCCCTCATATGTCCCTGGCTACACTCAGCAACAGGAATATGTCACCTATCCTGCCTGTACTGGAGCTAGTGTTATAGAGAACAGTGGTATGGGTAGTACAATTCAGGTGTGCTGCTTGTCTTTTTTAAAGTCCCCTCACAAGGCACAGTTGACAACAGGTAATCGGATAGTAATGTTCTTGTTTCTGATCAATTTTTCAATATAATAGTAGTTAACCAAACTTCAGGTGAACCATGGAAGGAGGAGATACAACATGATGAGTTATTTCAACGCTGCTATCTGCACACAATAAGCAATACGGCATCTCCCTGCAGATGTCCTCTATCTAAGTGCCCCTCTGGTCTTCACTCTTCAACCCTTGTACAGGGATCTGGACTCTGCTGCAGGCGAAGTATCAAGCCTTTACCTTTTGGAGTAATCTCTGTTCAAATGACTTCTGGCCCATGGGAGCAAAGTAATACCAGTAATAGCTTTTTTTTCTCCAGCTCTGCTTGCTTCCTCTTAACCTGGACGATCAAATCCGAGCTGAGCAATAGAGCAACTTTTGCTGTATCTGAAATAATGGAGGTGATTGACACAAAAGGGAAGAAGACGAGGGGAAAACATGGAGACTAGAGAGAATGGCCGATAAGTTTAGCTGGAAGGCTTCTTCATCTCTCCCTAAATCCTACTTCCCTTGGTGCACATGCCCGTTTACCTCGGTAGCTACCTTCCCCACGTGACCTCTCTTGGAATGCTTCTTGTTCTTATTTTGTCATATCAATTGCCATATGTTCTGCTCTAAACAATAAAGAGTGTTAATATATATATATATATATATATATATATATACACTCACCTAAAGAATTATTAGGAACACCATACTAATATGGTGTTGGACCCCCTTTTGCCTTCAGAACTGCCTTAATTCTACGTGGCATTAATTCAACAAGGTGCTGATAGCATTCTTTAGAAATGTTGGCCCATATTGATAGGATAGCATCTTGCAGTTGATGGAGATTTGAGGGATGCACATCCAGGGCACGAAGCTCCCGTTCCACCACATCCCAAAGATGCTCTATTGGGTTGAGATCTGGTGACTGTGGGGGCCATTTTAGTACAGTGAACTCATTGTCATGTTCAAGAAACCAATTTGAAATGATTCGAGCTTTGTGACATGGTGCATTATCCTGCTGGAAGTAGCCATCAGAGGATGGGTACATGGTGGTCATGAAGGGATGGACATGGTCAGAAACAATGGTCAGGTAGCCCGTGGCATTTAAACGATGCCCAATTGGCACTAAGGGGCCTAAAGTGTGCCCAGAAAACATCCCCCACACCATTACAACACCACCACCAGCCTGCACAGTGGTAACAAGGCATGATGGATACATGTTCTCATTCTGCTTACGCCAAATTTGGACTCTACCATTTAAATGTCTCAACAGAAATCGAGACTCATCAGACCAGGCAACATTTTTCCAGTCTTCAACAGTCCAATTTTGGTGATCTCGTGCAAATTGTAGCCTTTTTTTCCTATTTGTAGTGGAGATGAGTGGTACCCGTGGGGTCTTCTGCTGTTGTAGCCCATCCGCCTCAAGGTTGTGCGTGTTGTGGCTTCACAAATGCTTTGCTGCATACCTCGGTTGTAACGAGTGGTTATTTCAGTCAACGTTGCTCTTCTATCAGCTTGAATCAGTCGGCCCATTCTCCTCTGACCTCTAGCATCAACGAGGCATTTTCGCCCACAGGACTGCCGCATACTGGATGTTTTTCCCTTTTCACACCATTCTTTGTAAACCCTAGAAATGGTTGTGCGTGGAAATCCCAGTAACTAAGCAGATTGTGAAATACTCAGACCGGCCCGTCTGGAAGCAACAACCATGCCACGCTCAAAATTGCTTAAATCACCTTTCTTTCCCATTCTGACATTCAGTTTGGAGTTCAGGAGATTGTCTTGACCAGGACCACACCCCTAAATGCATTGAAGCAACTGCCATGTGACTGGTTGACTAGATAATTGCATTAATGAGAAATAGAACAGGTGTTCCTAATAATTCTTTAGGTGAGTGTGTATATATATATATATATATATATATATATTTATTTATTTCGGTAGCCTTTCTCTAGTTTGATTAGAGTTTTCAGGTTTATGTAAATGAAGCTTAAATGCTGTGCTGAAACTTTTTTAATATATTTTTTGTTTCAATTCCTCACAGTCTTCAAGGGGTTCCAGTGTTCTCTGCATGCTGGCAGTAAATTAGAACATTGTTGTTTTCATCTAGAGGCTGAAAGCTGGTAAAAACCTCTTAGGGTACGAACCACACAATGCAGTCGTTATCTGTTCTGGTCGTGGTCAGCTGCGGTCAAGAACTGGACATCCAATTGGACTGCAGCTGCCTGATATCTGACTAACAAAGACCGCTCTCTATAGGCAGTCTGAATTCTTAATGGTCACATAACACCTTCAATACCATTCAGACCAACTTTACAGTGTGTTCTTCATTAGTTAAATATCAGGCAGCTGCATCCTAATTGGCCACACGGTTCTTGATCGTAGCTGTCTGCGACCAGAACAGATTACTGTATTTTTGCACCTTTACAGCTCCTCACATCTTAGAGTCTGCTACAAGTTTATCGAATCTAGACAGTCGTTTGTGACTGTGAGCTAAATAGTCTAATCACCAGTTTATGCATTTTACTTGTACACTAATACGTTGTAGCAAACTATCAGGTCAGGAGAGAGAATCATGCTGCTGGAGTATTTAGCTCTTTATCTCAAATCCCTTTTATAATGATTTGCTTGAATTTTTCAGTGTGAGTAGGATGTACGAGCCTAAGGTCCAGGAGGTTTAAATCACATAAGACTGCTTGGACTAGACTTGTAAGAAACCAGATGGGAGACGTTTTAGGTCTGTATGGATTCTCAGCCTCTGGATGAAACAGCAATATTTTGATTCATGCTAGCAAGTAATTATTGTACCTAAGTTGGTGAACTGAAACAGAATATTTGAGAAGTTTGCAGAGTTTATGCTTTATTAAAATAAATGCAGAAATCCAATAAAAAGGCATGGTACAATTTACAGCTAAGTTTCTTTATTGCATCTAAAATAAAAAATGTGAAGCAACTCTGCAGATTCTTTTCATTTAGAGCATCACTAACTTTTCAAAAAATAAACTATAGTACACTGGCGCTTTTATCCTCTGTAGACTTGTAACTGACACTGCAGTAACGCAGTAATACCGCCACTACTGCAAAACAAGAAGACCGATATAAATAGTATGGTCCCGTGCAACGATTCCCCACACCTCCTACAATACCATAGGCAGAGGTAAACGTGCGGTTCACAGCCTCGACCCAAATATGTATATATGTACCTTATTCAACTTTGCTGTCACTTTTCTGCGTATGTCAATCCTCTTTTGTATGCTGGTACTTGTGTTGAGGGTGGGTTAAGGAGTCCTATATAATCTGATCAAGGTGAGCTTGCCCTGGCCGTTGACACTGCTCTGTGTCAAACACACTAACTTTAAAAAAAACTTGTGATATGTTAAAGAGACATATCCAAAGTTTTGCTCTCTGGAGGTCTGAGTGCTGAGACCTCCACCGATCTCTACAAGGGGGAGCCCTTCTCCTGCAGTGATGAGAGAGAACACAAAATACATGGATTTCTCTCTCCGTTCTAGAGTTTGCTGGGGGTCTCAGTATTCCCTACTGATTTGTCTCTTTAACATATTAAGGCCTAATTCACATGTCCGTAGTGTGTTGCGGATCCGCAAGTCGGAAGATCGGCGGCACACTCCGCAAATGTGGATGCGGAGAGCACAGTGTGTGCTCTCCGCATCCATCACGTCACTATTCAAAATGAATGGGTCCGTACCCGTTCCGCAAATTTGCAGAACGGGTGTGGACGAACATTGCGGACGTGTGAATAGGGCCTAACAGTTAGCAATTCTTTAAGATATTCTATTGTTTTGTGTCTATATCTCCTAGGCAGGCTAATGTGTCTGGCTACAGACTGCAAACAAAAACTGTGTGTATTATGATCCAGCATTGATGCATTATTCCGTTCCATTCATAGTAACATTTGACTTCAAAATCTGACTACACACAGGCCCAGATTTACTAATAATATAGATAATACAAGCTAGGCATACACATTTAATAGTTCTTCAACCTACACTTATCACCCTCCCCCTCCATAGGCATACTTGTTAGGCTCGGCCAAGTGTGTAGTGTATTCTATGGGAGAGCAGTGAAAGCCACTGCCAGACTGGTGGCATCTTATCTACTGGGAGAACAAATAGATTGGGTGAAAATATTAAGTTTGCCCGATCTTTGTCTCACCCGACATCATCTCCTGGAGTTACAAAAGCAACGTAGCTTGTTCTTCTACACTGCTTATGTAGCTTCCATTCATTGCAAAGGGAGTGAGAGAAACAAGTGCAATCCCACACAGCTAAGTCCCATCTTCTTAAGGAAAAGGCAAGATTGGGACAACCTTTCATAATACCAGCTGCTACTGTCTACCTTCGGCCTCCAACATTACAGTCCAAGATCTTTTGTGAAGTCATTGTTTTCCAACTGAACCCTAAAATGGCAATCTCAGCTGAAGCCAAGGCACTTATAGCTGGCTAAGAATAGATGGCTAAATGGAGGGCACTGTATAAGGTAGTGAAGTGACAGATATCCTTCTAAGGTTGTGTTCACACATAGAAAATGCTGTTGCAGAAAATGTGACTGTGGCTTAAAATCTGTTTTATTTTTTTGAATAAACAACCCCATTTATATTGATTTTATGTAGCGAATATAGCATGAGTTCATACAGTATATTCTCTGTTGGCAGAGGACAGTTGCATTGTTCTTGCTTGTGTTATGTAGTCTTTTTTTGGAAATTTTCTGCAACAAAATCTGGAAAGGAAAGCTTCTAGTGTACCTGCACTTTATGATACAGTATCACTGTAGGATCCCTGAAATGAGTCAGCAGGTTATTTATCTCAACCTCAGGCTTTTATATTGCATGGGTATTGGGCTTTTAGTAACATAAAATATTCATAGATAGCCTCATTGTTTTACGATAAAATATTTATAATTTTGTACACAGTTAACGGAGCAGCAAGCATTGCTATTACTTTGATTGCAATCAAACTGGCAACACTGCAATCAGTAAATCGAATAAAAGAAAATCAATACAGAGAGAGATCATTTTCTTGTGGGTAAAAGAAATCCACGTGAGTAAAAGAATACGGCCAGGGATCTAGCCGTTGTCGTAGCTCTCAGCGGGTTGACGATGTGAAAGCTTGCCATAAAGAACTGAACTTTCTAAAATATTCTGAAATCTGGGCCATTTTCTGTCCAGCTAAAATATGGAACAATATGAAAGCTGATTTGTAAATACAGTAATGTCTGCAGACATCATTCCCTGGATATCACAATAGATTTTATACATAATTCAACATCTACACAAATTACCAGGATTACATGCACAGCTGCTGGTCCCTCTGCTCACTTTGATTCCTGGGAGCAGCAAACGGGCATTAATATGATTATGCAAGATTATAAAACATTAGGCGCTGTCTTCTGGCTGTTGAACCAGGATAAGAGATGTGAAACAGACGTTTCTTGCCATGTCACTAGACGCATCAGAACATAACTGAAACCCCTCCACCTTATTGATTGAAACGGTTTTGATGTTCATGTCATTTTTCCGGCGATTATATCCATTAGCTTTCCACAGAAATATTCAATTAACTTTCATAGATTTAGTCTTTACCCTATAAAAAGTAAACAAAAAAAAAATATGTGTCTACTGATGTGGGCAACCTGCATGTGCCCTCTACTATCTAGCCACCTATGACCCATAACTTGTAAAAATTCTTTCAGGTGGTGACACCATTACACATGCATCTTTTGTTACGTCCTCAGGCTGGCATCATTGCTGCATCTGTGTTATATACAGTAGTCTTCACAGCATTTAAAGGGAGTCTGTTAGCTATGATGCACCTGTTTAACTATAATAAAGAGTGTATATAGTGTAAATGCTGTAGGAGAGACGTCCAGCTTCCCATAAAAAAGTTATAGCCTTCATTCTTTACAGCTATAAAATATCCAATGACACAGTACAGACACATCGTTAGCGTCTACAGGTTTTGGATCTTAAAATGTGACCCTTGCTCATGAAAATACTGTCTATATACTCCCCACCACCCCCCAGCAATCACAACCCCAACACATGGAAAGAAAGGGAGACATTTGGAAATGCACAAAGTGCGGAAATAAAAATCCAGAATAACATGAGAATTCATTGTATTGCCGAATCAGGTCATATTTTTTTATTGAGACCAGTTGGGATACCAGCTAGAATATCCAAAAGGATAGTTTTTTTACAGTGGTCTCCTCCTCCAATGGAGGGATTGACCCCTTGTTCTACACCTTGGGCTACAAACTATGTTGGATGGATGGATTTTTTATTTCGTATTTTGTGTTGTGATTGCTGGGGGGTATACCTGTATAAGGATATAATGTTTACCACAGCATTTTCATGAGTAAGGTCTCATGCACACGGCCGTTGTTTTGGTCCGCGTACGAGCCGCATATTTTGTGGCTCGGGCGCGGACCCATTCACTTCAATAAGGCCGCAAAAGATGCGGACAGCACTCCGTGTGCTGTTCGCATACGTTGCTCCGTTCCGTGGCCCTGCAAAAGATAATAGAGCATGTCCTATTCTTGTCCGTTTTGCGGACAAGAATAGGCATTTCTACAATGGTCCGCGTTCCGTTTCACAAATTGCGGACTGCAAAACACATACGATCATGTGTATGAGGTCTAAGGGTCACATTTTAAGATCCAAAATGCGTAGATGCTAACACTGTGTGTCTGTGCTGTGTCATTGGATATTTTAACACTTTTTTATGGGAAGCTGGATGTCTCCTTGTTTTGGATTATATTCAGTGCTAGGTTCCACACTGATCCGTGCTTCCCAAAGTGACTGCAGGTGAGCTGAGCCCTTTACTTCTGTTGAACTTTAAATGCCTTTGGGTTATATCATTTGTGTCTTCATATTCACTTGCATCCTGATGCTGTGCTTCTGTAAACCGGCAGCAATGCATTGTCTCTGGAGCATGCATACATACTGAACAGGAATCCAGGAAGAGTCCATTAAATGCATTTTATTTTCGCTTATAGGAGCACAATGTTGGAATGCAAGTGAGTAAGAAGATACAAAAGACATAATGAGACCGATTATGACTTACAAATATTTATTTTAATGCTCATGCATATGGCCTACGTATTATTTTTTATTACTTCTATAGAGCCCCCCATACCTCCATATACCTTGGATCACATGGAGACTTTTTATGTAGCAGGCTCTATTGGATGCCATATTGTATTACTTTTAGTGGAGAATGACTCTGTATTATAGTGTATGGAGCATCATAAGGCAGCATAGTACAGAGCTCTAAGCATTCATTGTGCCTTCAGACGTCATCATGTACATGACTCTGCTGAGTTCATGAGGGTTAATTTGAATACAGGGGGAGAAGAGAAGGCCCCATACTGCAGAGCCAGAATGATTCAAGAAACAGGAACACGTACTGTAAAAAATGTTGCGTGACCTATCTCAGTGGGTGCTATGTTATGTCTATCAGACATTTTATAGTTGATACATTATGCTTATCAGTTATGAATCAAATCTTTTTTCTTAGTTTGAATGGGGGGGGATATACCTTTTCTACCTTCTACAAGCAGATAAGAAAGTGATATTATGAATGCCAGCAGTCCAATTGTCACTGGCTTACTTAGGAATAGGTAACTATAGGGGATGCAGAGTGTGTACCTACACCCAGATCCGAGAGCCCATGGCAGTTGAAAATATCTTTTTCCTATATGAGGAGACCAGAATTATAAGCAGCACTTAGTGAGTGGGGAGTAGAGATGAGCAAATTTAAAAAATATATAGAAACTATTAGTGATGGCTCACCTGGTTGTTGTATATGGAAAAAAAGGGTGCTGCCAACCAATATAGATACACCTAATCTATATAGAGAAACAATAAAATCAAGAGTGGTTGCGCACACCTCATAAGGAAGGATATGTATGTATAATGTCTCAAAAATACTTAGATGTAAGTATATTGATATATTATTGACAAGATTACATATAGTACATTATGAGTATTTTATTATATATTATGTTAAAAACCTTATACATAGGAATATTGCAACTCACATTTTGTGGCACCACAATACGCACTATTTGTCTGCATGGACTGTGATAACACCTAATACATATGGTCTAAACAAACCAGATGTACTATAGTCCATGTTCAGTATTTGTACTATTCCTATGTATAAGGTTTTTAACATAATATATAATAAAATACTCATAATGTACTATATGTAATCTTGTCAATAATATATCAATATACTTACGTCTAAGTATTTTTGAGACATTATACATACATATCCTTCCTTATGAGGCGAGTCCAACCACTCTTTTGATTTTTAAAAATGTATAGTTTTGGGTCCGTTTTAGTCTAACTGGTAATCAGATTTGATTCAGTCCATATAAATTCAATCCGAAAGTGCTACAGTTGCTCTAAAAAGTCATGAATAAAGATCTGAGGTCTTCTAGGATGGTACCCAACCCCTTTTAAGCTCTTTAATCCCTTAGGGACCGGGCTCATATGTCTACTTCATTTATGGATCATTTTGGGAATGCCATTTTATTTTTTTGGGGACTTTACAAGGCTTAGAAGATTAGGAGTAAATCTTGAAATTTTTCAGAAATTTTCCAAAACCCACTTTTTAAGGACCAGTTCAGGTCTGAAGTCACTTTGTGAGGCTTACATAATAAAAACACTCAAAAATGACCCCATTCTAGAAACTAGACCCGTCAATGTATTCAAAACTGATTTTACAAACGTTGTTAACCCTTTAGGTGTTCCACAAGAGTTAATGGCAAATGGAGATAAAATTTCAGAATTTCAATTTTTTGGCAAAATTTCCATTTTAATCAATTTTTTGAATTAATAAAACAAGGGTTAACAGCCAAACAAAACTAAATATTTACTGCCCTGATTCTGTAGTTTGAAGAAACACCCTGTACATTGTCGCAAACTGCTGTATGGCCAAACGGCAGGGCGTAGAAAGAAGGGAACGCCATATGGTTTTTGGAAGGCAGATTTTGCTGAAATGGTTTTTAGACACCATGTCCCATTTGAAGCCCCCGTAATGCACCCCTACAGTAGAAACTCCAAAAAGTGACCCCATTTTGGAAACTACGGGATAAGGTGGCAGTTTTGTTGGTACTATTTTAGGGTACATATGATTTTTGGTTGCTCTATGTTACACTTTTTTTGAGGAAAGGTAACAAAAAACTAAAATTCATAAATTTCATCTCCATTTGCGAATAACTCTTGTGGAACACCTAAATAGTTAACAAAGTTTGTAAAATCAGTTTTGAATACCTTGAGGGGTGTACTTTCTTAGATGGAATCACTTTTTTGGAGTTTGTACTCTAGGGGTTTATCAGGGGGGCTTCAAATGGGACATGGTGCCAAAAAACCAGTCCAGCAAAATCTGCCATCCAAAAACCTTATGGCGTTCCCTTTCTTCTATGCCCTGCCGAGTGCCCATACAGCAGTTTACCACCACATATTGGGTGTTTCTGAAGACTACAGAATCAGGGCAATAAATATTGAGTTTTGTTTGCCTGCTAACTCTTGCTTTGTTACTGGAAAAATGGATTAAAATGGAAAATTTGCAAAAAGATAGCTGTTTTGGGACCGTTTTTATTTCTTGTCATTTACATGGTTGATCTGACAGGTTAGGTTGTGTGCTATTTAAATAGAGCAGGTTGTTATGGATGTGAGAATACCAAATATGACTACTTTTGATGGGTTTTTAGTTTGTTTTACATAATAAAGCATTTTTGAAAAAAATGTTTTTTTGTGTCTCCACATTCTGAAAACCATATATTTTTGTTATTTTTTGGGGGGCAATTGTCTTATGTAGGGGCTCATTTTTTGTGGGATGAGATGATGGTTTGATTGGCACTATCTTGGGGTGCATATGACATTTTGGTCGCTTGCTATTACACTTTTTGTGATGTAAGGTGACAAAAATGGCTTTAGACTCCATATTTATATTATTCTTTTTGTTGTGTTCACCTGAGGGGTTAGGTCATGTGTTCTTTTTATAGAGCAGGTCATTACGGATGCGGCGATACATAATATGTATACTTTTTATTTAGTTACTTAAGTTTTACACAATAATATCATTTTTAAAACAAAAAAAATCATGTTTCAATGTCTCCATAGTCTGAGAGCCATATTTTTTTTATTTTTTTGTCCGATTGTCCTATGTAGGGTATCATTTGTAGCAGGATGAGATGCCAGTCTAATTGGCACTAATTTGGGAGGCATATAACTTTTTGATCGCTTGCTATTACACTTTTTGTGATGTGAGGTGACAAAAATGTTTTTTTTTTACACTGTCTTTATTTTTTACGATATTTACCTGAGGGGTTAAATCATGTGATATTTTTATATAGCAGATTTTACAGACACGGCAATAGCTAATATGTATACTTTTTTTTTTTTACTTAAAAAAAAAATCATGTTTTAGTGTCTTTGTATTCTGAGAGCCATGTTTTTATAATTTTTTGGGCGATTGTGCTATGTAGGGGCTCATTTTTTGCGGGATGAGATGGCGGTTTGATTGGTACTATTTTAGGAGGCATACACCTTTCTGATCGCTTGGTATTACACTTTTTGTGTGACAAAAAAAGTCTTTTTTACACATTTTTTTTTTTTTTTATGGTGGTCATCTGAGGGGTTAGGTCATGTGATACTTTTATAGAGCAGGTTTTTATGGATGTGGCGATACCTAGTGTGTAGTATATTGTATTTTTTTTTATTCAGTGATAAATGTTTTTGTTTTGTTTTTTTGCCTTTTTTTTCACTTTTCTTTTTCATTTTTTGACCCAGACCCACTTGGTTCTTGAAGATCCAGTGGGTCTGATGTCTGTATAATACAGTACAGTACACTATATAGTGTACTGTAATGTATTTTTTACTTTACGCAGTCTGATCAGACTTCTGCCATTAGCAAAAGTCTGATCAGAGTTACTATTACCATGACAAGCAGGATGCCTGTGAAGGCGTCCTGTTGCCATAGTAGCCATCACCCGCTGCCAGAACAGACTAGCGGGTGATGGGGAGGGAGGGGAGCCCCCTCCCTTTGTGATCCCATCAAAAATCGGGGGCTGCAAGGGCACAGCAGCCCCCAATGGGAGAGGGAGGGAGCTCCCTCCCTGTTAACCCCTTCCATACAGCAGTCCGTAAAGACCGCAGCATGGAAGGGGTTAAACAGCTGACATCACAACACAGATGTCAGTTGTTTCTAGCAGAGTGTCAGCAGAGTGATCAGAAACTGCCTAAAGTGCTGCAAACCGCAGGTCTGAATTGACCTGCGGTTTGCAGTGATCGTCGATACGGGGGGTCACAGGACCCCCGTCGGCATTGTCCCAAGGTACCTGCTAAATGATTTCAGCAGGTACATTGTTCCGATCACTGCACACTGCACAGCGGTGATCAGAAATATACTAGGACATACGGGTACGTCCTGTGTCCTTAAGTACCAGGGCATCAGATTAGAGGGCATCTGTCAGAATATTTCTGCCTATGAAACTGGCAGACCTGTTGCATGTGCGTTTGGTAGATGATGGCATCAATGTTGGTCCCATTTCCATATGCTGAAAAAAATTATTTAAATTAGGCTCTAGAAGCAATGGGGGTATTGCTGTTACTCCTAGAGGCTCTGCTCTCTCTGCAATTGCAACCTTGATTGTCACATCCAGACAGTGAAAATATCATCACACCTGGCCCTGTCAATCAAAGTGCAGAGGACACAGCAGTTGCAGGAAGTAGAGCCTCTAGGTGTAATGGCCCGTTGCTCCTAGAGACATTCGCATATATTAAAGCATAATTTTTCTCAGCAATGTGGGCACATATGAACATGGGACCAAGATACCTTCAGCTGCCAAGCGCACATGCAACAGTTTCATAGGTACAAAACTGCTGACAGATGCCCTTAACACCGAGGCAGCATTAGTAATGTCAAAGTGACAATGACATGTTTTTATTTTATTTTAAAAAATGGTTTAAAAATTATCTATTTTTAGTGGCAGATGCCTTTTTCTGTCTTCTGACCTGTAAAAAAGTGATTGTCATCTTAAGAGATTCATGCAGGACGAAACACAAAAATTTAGGATTTGTGGAAATTTTAGTTTTTTTTTATAAATTTGTAATGGATTTGATCTGTGTAAAATCAGTTCTCTTATCTCTAGTGGAGAGCCTTTTTTAGATCTTGAATTGGGGGAGATTTAAAGTACGCCTCTTTCTATGAGGACCTCAGAGGCAGTTAAGAAACTTACAAACAGTTAACGCTCACACGCTGAATGATACTAAGTGCCTGGTGGCTCAGAGCCCACCGCGTGAACGTAATCATAGGTGGAATTGTTCTTCCTTACGAAAGTGTTCCTGTTGTGTTAAGATGTAACTACAAATCACAAATATGCAAGGCTGAAAATTATTGCATTGGGATCCATAAAAAAGCAGATATTAAAAAGACATCTCGCTGGTTTGAAAATATATCTACCTGATTTGATTATCCATTTTAAACAAACAAGAAGGAAATAAGGATTCTTATAGCACAAGTGTGCTCTAATTGCAGGCTTTTACTAGCACCCCTCGGAGAACACGGTTCCTATTTGAATTCTGATAGTCAGAGGAAGCTTAGCGTGAACACAGGTAAATCCTAATAACTCAAAGTTTTCTCTTAAAATGGAATTATTCTGTACAGCTGGATAGATTAGTAAGAAACAGCAGGCAGGAAGAAATAGATTTTTTCTAGCTAAATTAAACTTTCAGATTAAAGGATTTGCCCCGAAATATTCTCAGCAAAGGTGAGGCGAGCACTTAAGGGTATTGAAGGTATTATGTGAGTCTAGAGATCTGCTGGGGAGAAATACAACAAACAGGAACATTTTATTGATTAAAAGTCCTCAGATTAATGCTGGGTGCAGCTGTCGAGCAGGCGGATTTAACAGGGAAGAAGATTCAGGTATTTGAAAGCATTATAATAATAATATTGGTATTACTGCTCCTTGTATTTAATATGCAGGAAGGCTTTGGCAGTACCGGACTGATTTCATTGGCAAACCATAAACATATGTGGTCTCATCATGACTCTTTGACCTTACTGTCTCTATAAAGATAATGCAGGTTTAATGCAATGTACATTATGTTCAAATCCTGACATAAACGTAAGAAAAATGTTATTTCAGAGCAATTTTTAGGGTACGGCCACACGGTCAGATTTTTTAGATGTGGTTTTGAAAGTCAAAATCAGAAATGGATCATAAAAGGAGAGAAAGTATAAAGGACAGAAATAACTTCTCCTCTTTTTTTAATTGACTCCTGCGGCACCCAGGAGCGGCACCCAGGGATACAAGTAAGTGCAGGGACATCCCTGGGTGCCGCTCTCCATGTACATAGCTTTACCTCATAAACTGTGGACCAGTGAAAGGTCCTCTTTAAAATATAAATATTATTGTAAACAGTAAGTATTTTAACTTTGTGGTGTTTAAGAAAAATTGTCATATATTTTTACATACCATATTTTTCACTTTATAAGACGCACCTGATGATAAGACACACCTAGGTTTTTGAGGAGGAAAATAAGATTTTTTTTTTTCCAAAAGGTGTGCTTTTGGTGGGTTTTGAACTTGGTCTGTGGGTGACAGTATTATGGGGGATCTGTGCATCACACTGTCATAGGGATCTGTGGATGACACTATTATGGGGGATCTGTGGATGACACTATTATGGGGGATCTGTGCATCACACTGTTATGGGGGATCTGTGGATGACACTGTTATGGGGGATCTGTGGATCACACTGTCATGGGTGATCTGTGGATGACACTATTATGGGGGATCTGTGGATGACTATTATGGGGGCTCTGTGGATGATACTCTTATGGGGGATCTGTGGATGACACTATTATGGGGGATCTGTGGATTACACAGTTATGGGGGATCTGTGGGTGGCACTGTTATGGGGGATCCGTGGATGACTATTATGGGGGCTCTGTGGATGATACTATTATGGGGAATCTGTGGATGATACTGTTATGGGGGATCTGTGGATGACACTGTTATGGGGGATCTGTGGATGACACTGTTATGTGATTATAAACCCCATCATAAAGAATACACAGATGTACTGTACATTGGTGTATTCTTAAGGATGAGGAGAGTTATAGTCACAATAAATATGAACACTGTCCAGGGACTGTACCCTGGACTGTATTAGCTTACTGTAACTGATATGACTACCGTATAACCCCCCTCATCAATAGGAATCTGCAGTACATGGGTGGATTCCTATGGATGAGGGGGGTTATAGTCATATTTAATATAGACAGATGTCAATAACAAACATTACCTGGACACTGTTTATATTACAGTAAATATGACTATAACCCCCCTCATCCATAGGAATGTACCCACGTACTGTAGTATATTGGTGGATTCCTATGGATAAGGGGGGGTTACAGTTATGTTTAAAATGAACACTGTCCCGGGACTGTTCTGTAATTGTCATGTGTCTATATTAAATATGACTAAAACCCCCCTCATCTATAGGAATCCACCCATATACTGCAGTACATGGGTGCATTCCTATGGATGAGGGGGGTTATAGTCATATTTAATATAGACACATGACAATTACAGAAGTGTTTATTTTAAATATGACTTTAACTCCCCACATCCATAGGCATCCACCCATATACTGCAGTACATGGGTGGATTTCTATGGATAAGGGGGGTTATAGTCATATTTGCCATACATTTTACATTAGGGTACCGTAAATTGCCTTGAAATCCTCACCATGGGACTTACGCAGCAATGTACAGTACTCTAACAGGGGGGAGGTCATGTGGCGTGAATAATGTGGGGGGCTGATTGGCAGCACAGAAGGATCCTACTGCAGGGGTGAGTGGAGGGACATGAAGGCTGGCGGCACTAGAGTGCATACAGAGAAGCCGCCAGCCAGCTCAACGATACTGTAGTGTAGGGCAGAGCAGCGCAGCCCAGCCCATGAATGAATGAAATGTAAGAGCAGGCTGCCGGCATCACGATAGTGTAGGGCAGCCCTGCGCATGAATGAATAAAATGGAAGCGCAGGCTGCCAGATGGGAGTGAAGCACAGGCTGGCAGCTGGTGTAGGGCAGGGTGCTGCTTTGTGCCGCAATGTATGCGTGGGCTGGCGGCTTCACTGAATGCTAAGTGATGCCGGCAGCCTGCTCTTCCTATTCATTCATTCATACGCAGGGCTGCCCTACACCAGCTGCCAGCCTGTGCTTAACTTCCTTCCGCACCACCCATCCAGTACATAGACAAGAGAGCAGAGCATGAGAAAATGGCAGGCACATTCCCGTCTGCCCGTCCACAATAAGTCCAGTGTTTCCGCCCACCCTTTAATAGTTTTATGGCAGATCAGGAGTAGTTAGTGAGAGCTCCTGAGCTGCAGCAGGTTACGCGTTTGGGTCACCTTCCTTTTATAAGACGCACTGACTTTTTTCCTCCACTTTGCAAAGGAAAAAAGTGCGTCTTATAAAGTGAAAAATACGGTATTTGATGTGCAATATGCTTTTATAGTCCTTCTTTTGATTCTTTCATGAGTCAAATATACATGTAAACTACAAGAAGAAGAGTACACACCAGTTAAGGCGCCATTCACACAACTGTATTTTTGATCAGCATCCAATCTGCTTTGTTTGTGGATCAGATGTGGCTCAATTAATTATCATAGGCCAAAAAAAATGTGTGTGCTGTCTATATCCGCACACTCGTTCCGCTGCCTTGTAAAAAAGATAAAACATGTCCTATTCTTGTCCATTTTGTGGACAAGAATAGGTATTGTTACAATGGGTTTGCAAAAAAAAACAAACAGGTGCAACACGGTCGTCACACGGATGGCGTCCATATTTTTTGTGGAAGGCAAAATCCATACAATCGTGTGAATGTTCCCTTAAGCTGAAGTTTCATGATGAAAGCTAATTTCTGAAATCCGTAGCAAGCAGTTGATATTGCTGAGGTGAAGGCCTGCCATTTTAGCTTATAAAACATCACATGCCAGCCATCAGTGGCATTATAAGTAACCATGGGGATCAATATCAAAACTTGGCATTGGGTGCAACTTAGGATCACCTTCAGCAGCAAGTTCAGAACATGAAATGCTCCCTACTTCACCTGGATGATATACACAATGATGTCATAATAGGAAAATACATATGGTGATGTCAAAATAGGGGGATAATGCAGACTTTCATGTACAGTGATGTCATAAAAGTAGAATAATGCACACAGGTATGTAACAATAGTGGTATAATACCCACATTGATGTCCCAGTACTGGAATAATGCACTCAGTGACATCACAAAAGTGTGATCATTTTAATGTCATAGTACAGCATCATGTGCACAGTGATGTCACAGTACAGAGATAATGCACACTATGTTATAAGCACAAGCATAACACGTCATTAGAAATGCCTATGTACACTGCGACATCACAGCCCAATAAAGAAAAGAATGATTTCACTGTGCTGCTAACAAGAACCCATGATGGTCACATTACAGAAATAATGTCATGATGCATTGAGTTTGTATATGCACCCCCCCTGTGTGCATGGGTTTCCTTTGGGTACTCCGGTTTCCTCCCACACTCCAAAGACATACTAATAGGGAACTTGTTGGGAGCCCAATTGGGGACAGCTTGATGCTAATGTCTGTAAAGCGCTGCAGAATATAGTAGCACTATATAAGTGCATAGATAAATAAATAAATAAATGTCACAGTAGAGAAATAATGAAAAAAAAAATCCCCCCTTCCATTATTCATAGAAACAACTAACTGCACACATTGAATGGAGATCAGACCCATAGCACATGCTATGCCTGCTATCCTGGTGCCGTATTTATGCTTATGTTGGCCACTAAACAAATGGCTGACCATGCAATACTAAAGCAAGACCTGCTCTTTTTAATGGGTTACTGTGCTGTCTGATATACAAGGGTCATAAATGTGTGGAACCTCCCTCTCAAAATTCTTATTCTTGTCCATGGAAACAGACGGTGGTTTATCAATGAGTTGCTAGGAGAAGTGCACTGTAACAGCCCAGCTTTAAATGGAATCTGAGCTCCCACAATGCACTACTGTCTCTCATAACAGGAAACAAGCTGAATTAGTTTTTATTGTCAAATCCCTTTTTATTGGATTTTACATGAACAGTCAGCACCAAGTACACATGCACATTATATTGGAAATATAATGCAAGTAATATTTAACATAATCCAATGCGAATAAGCTACCCGAAAGAGCAAAATATAAAAAGGAATGTAAAATTTCACCATGAGTAAATATTCAATCCGAAGACTGGCATCAATAATATGAAACAGGAAGACTGTAAAAAGCTATAGTTTGTTCCTAGGGATGTGTTTCTTGTAGGTGTATATGAAGCATCAAGCACATGACATGCAGTTCCATATTATATCTGTGTAGGCACTTAATGTAATACCATATGGTTTCTCCATACACAACTGGATAATGGGGTTATTCTTCTTTGTAGACAGTGCATGTGCAGTGGTTAATGTATTAGGATGTATCTCACAGGCTGCCTATAGGGGAAGTACTGGGGAATTGTCAGCTCCTAGTCATTTTTGCCAGGTATGGGCTAGTCTTACCCTATTGTGGTCTTGAGAGTGAGAAAGTGGTTCAGAGCAGCAGCAGACAGGGAAAACGTCTACCCTGTGGGATTAATGCAAGCCTCTGAGGGAGGGAAGATTAAAGTCCTTACAGAAGGTTGAGGACCAGTAAAAGGGACAGTGTGTGGTCTAAGAAGCCAGTCAGGCACGTTTATGGCTCTAGATTTCACTACACGTACATTTCTACACTACTAACACAGACTCGCTATCCGTTGAAAGTTTGAACCCCATCGTTGGACATTCCAGAAATATTGAGTAAGAGAAAATTGCTTTTTTTTGGTCAGTTGGGAAATTTATATTGGATAGTAGAGAAAAAAGTACTCATAGGGTTTCACAAGACTGACTATCCCTATGCCGCAGCGGAACTTTGCCTTGCACCCTCATCTTCCACAACACTCTCTAACCTCAAGAACACCCCAGCAACCACTAAGAAGAAGATAACCCAAACCAGGGTGTGCCCCAGGTGGAAGAAATGGTGAACCCCTCCCATCCTTGCACGTCTGGCCTAGGGACCACTGGAGCAGAATTCACCACTGTAATTACTACTACTCCTATCCTCTCCACCTTGTAACTCCTCTGTGGGTTGGCACATTGCTCATACATGGAGGATTCCTACACATTATGGATATAAGGGATTATAACATACATAGCAAAGCAGTTGGTTGACTATAGCAATCTAACAGAAAGCAAGGATAATCACCAATATAAACCATAAAAGTTGTCAACAACAGAAATCATGGGAAAAAGGCAAAGTGAACCAAGCTTGGTCACAACAGGTCACAAAGCATTACAAGGATACAATGTACACCCTCATAAGTGCTAGGCAGTGATTTCAATAAGCATCATAAGCTTTTAATTGTCCTAACAATATGATAATAGGCGCCAAGAATCTTTCACATGGCTTTTCCTTGTTGTACAGGGTAGATGGAAGCCAACTGTGACTCGCTGATCGCCATGGGTTTGGCTTCTTAAGTCCCAGCTGAATTTTACTAAGAAAGCCACATGTGGGCAGTGAATTATTCTGCAATAGCTGGTGAAATTGCCTATAACCAACCTGAGAACATTTTTTTGACTCACAGAATAGGAGTAGGCCCTATATGGTATCTATATGAAGCATTTGAGACATTGGTGGGACATATCATTGAAAGCACAGATAAATGACTACAAGCAGGCCATAAGTGTGGATAGGTAATTTGTTTTTAATTTATAGGTTATTTAGGGCAAAAAAATTACCTCTAAAAAAAACTACAGATTGCTATTTATTTACTTCTGTGTCTTTAAACCAGTGCTACAGGTAAACTCTTCTTACTTCACATTATACATGCCACTCTCCACTCAGACAGTAAATCAATGTTACACAGACTTCATATGTCCACTAGAGAAGATTTAAACCTTATACCGCTCTACATCTAAAAGAGAGACTTCAGGCTCTGTCACAGCCTGAAGGACCTGCATAAAACAGTACACATGCAACTATAACAGACATTGCAGTTATTCCAGCAGAACGTTCTTATAGGTATTTATAGATTTCAAATTAATCAAATAGAAATCTTATCGGGTTACACAATTTTAATAAAGTAAATTAATATCAGGGATAAGTCCAGATGGACTACTACTACTACTGCTACTACTACTAAAAATAATAATAAATATTAACACATTTTTTCTAGCCATTTTAATAATATAAAAATGAAAACGAAGAAAACAGAGACTACAGGATGGAGAATAAAAGTGTCATAAAGTGAGGGGCAAATGCAGCTGATTCTCTGAATGCACTTGTCACATACTTACCAGTCTGCGCTCCTGCAGCAAGTCTGGCTGCACTGTAGCCATGCCACTGGTGTTGCTCGGTTACTATGGCAGTGGAGCTGGTTGGCCTCTCAGGGAGCAAAGACATCAAATCAATCATGCTCAACTTCGGTGTCACGTGGTTCCTGAGGGGGGGATATTTAAACTGGCAGTTGCTGGCCCCATTGCCTGTGATTGGTATTCCTGGCTCACTAGCTAGTTTTGTGTTTGTTATTCTTGATATCTGGCCTTTTGCCTATTTCTTTGACTTTGCCACTGTATTCTGATTTTTCCTCTGATGTGATCTCCTTGTATTTGATGCTGCATGTTATTTGACCTTGTTTGATATTAGACATTGTTTGGTATTAGACTCTGCTAGTTTGCAACCTCATTGTTGCCTGCTAACTTTGTTTTTGAAGTTATCTCTTGGTTTCACTCTGTTGTCTATTTGACTTATATTTTGAATTCTCATCTGGTCTTTGTTTTGCCTGCCTGCTTTTGACCTCTTTCTGCCTAATTACTATTTTATCCCATTTGATTTAGGCTCCTGCACCTAGTCATGTCAGGGACTGTCACCAAGTTGTGGGCAGTCATTTTGGGCAGATCTTGCATGTAGGTATGGACCGTGGTGTGGGTGGATTTCAGGACTGCACTGTTCCCTACCTCTCATTACTGCACTGTACACCTGCTGGTAAACTGATCTTGTTGTATAAATTCTGGTGCTGTCTTTTGCTCAGTGTGGCAAAGAAATGTAAACTCATTCCCTCAGTGGAAAAATAGCTGGTTTGATTAACTCCTCTCTAGGAGGAGTGAATCCTGGTTCTCATCCACCCAGCCCTTATCTTCTTTACAACTTTCACTTATTTGCTTTTACTTACTGCCCTTCTCCCCTATAGTATTATAAACAAATGCATACCCTACTGGTTGTCCAACTTGCTTAAAATGGTATCCCCCGTATGTAAAGTTATCCCCTATCCACAGGATAAGGGATAACTGTTAGATCAAATGGGATTTTACTGTTGTGACCTCCACCAATCAAGAGAATGGGGACCACATACCCCATGGAGCCCCCTGAAATAAATGGAGTGGCTAGTCAGACAAGAGAGCAGCTACTCCACTAATTTCTATGGGCATTTTGTAGACAGCGGAGCACTGTGTACACTGTACCAAATTTAATTTGAGGCACTAATCTCAACAATATAGCCACATCTTAAAATTTAAATATACGCTACCTAGGAGTTGGTGTAGATTTCACATTTAATGTATGCTAGATTTCTGTTTTAAGTAATGTTAACTCTGTCAGTCATGCATATGCCCTTCCACCTTTTAGAAAAGTGTTGAGTGTAGCTCAAACCAGCAAAAAGCTGAAAATCTTTGTGCAAAAAGGAACTGTGGCATAAAATATGTATTGTTGCCTTTTTTTTTTCTTCTGTTTTTTTTTTACACCTGAATACTGGTGTTGAAGGGTTGAAAGATGTACCCCACTGTGAATTTAACTCTTTCTTCACTGAAGATGGTTAGAAACTAAACGGTCTTGGAAACACTTTTAACAGTCTCTATTATAGTGGTAATCTCTTTAAGACAGCTGGATTGAAGAATATGCACTCTCTACCTTGTACTCAGTATATTTGTACTGCAAGTGAGCCATCCAAACTTTGCTGCCGCTTTGCAGTCTGGGTTTCTCTACATGACTGTGTCAGACCTGCATGTATCTGAGACCTCTGAGATCTGGCTATTTCTGGAAATACCTTAGTTGTTGGTCCTTTACAGAGATGAGCAAAAATTTGATTCAGCAGCTTCACCAAAGTTTGACAAGAAATTATATTCATTGTAAATTAATTTGCCACGAATCGCTGTGTTAAAACCTCATTCAACCTATCAATCAATGTGCAGTGTCCTGAAACACACTGCTTAATATTTTGATTGTGTTTCATGAAAATGTGCTTGTGCCTTTGTTTCCCTAAAGTTGCACAGGGAGAGGAAGGTTCTAACAAACCTCCCAGGGCTGACTCCCCCTGCTTTCTGGAGAAGAGAAAAAAGGAGGAGGAGAGTGTGATGTCTGAGGAAAAGCTATTCCTCAGCAGCCATTTTGGAGAGCTATCAAAACTCCAGAGTTAGTTCTATGTACCAGCCCATAGAAGGCAAAGTTTGCAGAAGATCCTGGCAACCCAGAGAGGGAGTGAGAATATTGGCAAAGGAAGGTAATTGTCCTTTATCAAGCTCTAGTCTCCTTTGCGTTAGGTGGAAAGATTCTAAGCTACCAGCTGCCCACCATAACCAGAGACAGAAGGGCCACCTGTCAGAAGATAGTATTCCTAGAAAGGATATAGAAGTATTTGACTATACAGTACAGCAGAGACAGTATATCCCTCAAGCCTGGAGAAATAAGGAAGAAAGATAGCTTGTTATAGAAAACTACCCCTTATGCAACTTTTGGGAACTAACCTGAAAAATTGTGGAAGCTGCCTTTGCTGTAAATGACATTTGCGCACATTAATGACATTTGGATCAGCTTCAGTAAAGTACTGGGAATTTGTTAAGAGAACTGGTCTCCTTATTGTGCGAACTTATCACCTATTTGCAACTTACAGTGCTGGTGTAATGATCCAAGGCACCTAAAAACCCATTTCACCAAGGGCACCTCAAACACCATCTGGCAGGATTCCCTGGACAAAGAGAGAGTTCTCCGAAGGAACTGGTGCTTTCCTTCCAATCACTGCACGCCGGCCCAGGGAGTGCTGCCATCCTTAAGTACTACTACCCCCATCGGCCCACCATAGCTCACTGTTGCCCCTGCAGACCCAGTCACTGCAAATGGGACAGTTTTTAACGCTTGTTAAGACAGAAGTGCACCTGTCTAATGGCTGTTAAAAATGGTAATACGCTAGTGCAATATGGGCTTTTGGGTTAAAAAAAAAAATCACTCACCTCATCTACTTGCTCTATTGATTGAAAAAGACCCGCCGAAAGACCTGCGCTGAGCGTGATGATATCACCGCATGCTCCCAGTGTTATCACCTGGTGATGTCTTCACTGATGCCATCACCAGGTGATCATGCTGGGAGCGCGTGATGACGTCATCATGCAAAAAATTTTCTAAAATGTGAACCAAATTCCATGTTGGATGCTTCATTTCTCTCATCACTAGTCCTTTAGATACACTGCACCAGAATCCTAAGACCACCTTAAGCCCTCCAGTAGCTCCAGTACCGCCCTCAGGCAAGTACTTCTGGGTTGACCCCTTAAAGGGGTATTCCCGTCTGAGACAATGGATATCGCTAGGATATGCCCCCATTGTCTGATAAGTGGGGGTCCCACCTCTGAGACCTGCATCTACACCGAGAACGGAACGAGGAAGGTGGTGGCCACCCCAAACGCTCTGCCCATAGAAATGAATGGGAGCACACAGCACTTGCGTGGCCACCACTCCCATTCATTTATATGGGGCAATAGGGCGGCTATTGGAAGCAGTTGCAATTAGAAACTACAGTAGCAATTGGAAGCTACTTTTTAGACATATTCTGGGATTGAGTTTGCAAGGTCCATGTCCTAGCGAGGGGTGTTTTAAGGTTTACAGTTAAAACCCATCAGACTCCCTGATGTTGTCCATAGCCTTAGTTAACCCCTTAGTGACCACCCATACGTGTTTTTACGGCGGTCACTAAGGGGCCTTAGGCTGGGCCGCCGCGTTTTTACGGCGGCCCAGTCTAAGCGCTGCACGGCTCCCCCGTGCAGCAGGGAGCACGGACCCGGCTCTCACATGAGAGCCGGGGCCCTGCTCTAACAGCCCGAACCGGCAGGAGTGCCGATCCGGGCTGTTTAACACTTTACATGCCGGGCGCAATGGCGCCCGCTGCATGTAAGTGGTAACAGAGGGAGCGGACTCCCTCTGTCTCCCATCAGCACCCCGCAAATGCGATTGCGGGGTGCTGATGTGCTGGGAAGCTTACCTAGCTTCCGATCAGGGCCCCGAGCCTGTCTTCCGGCATCTCCAGCAGACTGTGCCTCTCTGGCGCAGCCTGCTGGTCAAAGTTGGAATAGCATTGCTATTAAAATGTAATGCATTATAGACATAATGCATTACATTTTAAAAGCAATCAAAATACGGTATATTATAGTCCACTTGTGGGACTATTAAGTAGTAAAAAAAATAGAAAAAAAATACACATTTATTAAATAAAAAAAAATTCTATAAAATAAAAATATATGCTTTTTTTTCCATTGAAAATACGCTTTTCAATGAAAAAAATTGCAAAAAGAAAATATCCCCCATATGTTTGGTATTGCCGCGTCCGTAACGACCCGGACTACATAAATATTATGTAAATTATCCCCTATAGTGAATGCCGTAAAAAATAAATAAAATAAAAAGACAGAATTTCTAATTTATTCTTAGTTTCCACCGAAAAAAAACGTAATAACAAGCGATCAAAAAGCGGCATTTACTCCAAATTGATACTAATGAAAAATACAAGTCTTCCCTCAAAAATAAAGCCCTCAATCAACTCCATAGAATAAAAAATAAAAAAGTTATGGGTCTTGGGAAGTGGCAATGCAAAATAATTTTTGGGTTAATAAAAGGGTTTTATTGCAAAAAAAGTAGTAAAACGTAAAAAAAATTATAAGTATTTAGTATCACTGTAATCGTACTGACCCAGAGAATAAAGATATTATGTGATTTGTACCGAAAAATGAACGCCGTAAAATTTATAATGTAAAAACGCAGTGGCAGCATTGCCATTTTTCCCCATCTCCCTCCCAGAAAGAGTTAATAAAAGTTAATCAGAAAGTTACATGTACCCCAAAATGGTGCCATTAAAAACTACATCTTGTCCCGTAAAAAACAAGCCCTTGTAAAGCTATATAGTCGAAAAAATAAAAAAGTTATAGCTCTTGGAACGAGACCATGAAAAAAGGAAGTAAAACGCTTGGTCATAAAGGCCCAAACAGGCTTGGTCACTAAGGGGTTAAATACTGAATAATAGTAATGCTTTTATTACAGTAGAAAAAGCTAGTTGTTTCTTTTTATTTGCATGGCCAGTACACGCAGCATGCTCTATGCAATGATGTCATAATTTCTGATGTAAGGGTACTTTCACACTAGCGTTTTGGATTCTGTTTGTGGGATCCGTTTCAGGGCTCTCACAAACGGTCCAAAATGAATCAGTTAAGCCCCAATGCATTCTGAAGGGATAAGGATCCGTTCAGAATGCATCAGTTAGGCTCCGTTCCACTTCTATTTTGTTTTGGAGGCGGACACCAAAACGCAGGATGCAGCATTTTGGTGTCCGTCTGAAGAGGCGGAGCCTAATGGATCCGTTTTTAATTACAATGTAAGTCAATGGGGACGGATCCGTTTTCAATGACACAATAACGGTGCATTTGAAAACTGATCCGTTCCCCATTGACTTTCAATGTAATTCAAAACGGATACGTTTTGGACTTTGTCATTTTTCTTTTAACTAATGCAAATGGATCCGTTCTGAACGGATACAAACGTTTGCATTATAGGTACGGATCCGTCTGTGCAAATAAACAGACGGATCCGCACCAACGCAAGTGTGAAAGTACCCTAACAGGACTGGACAATTTCTGTTGAAATCTTTGACTGAAAGGTGCTTAACATTATCCAAGTGAATTAAACGGCACTTATCATTAGCGTTTCTTAGCAGTGGATTTGAAAACATTCTTAGTTTTTTTTTTTTATACTGAAAATACTGTATGATATATGATGTCTGGTTGTCTACTTACACCATCACAGAGCCATACATCATGGGCTCTGAGGACACCATTGTGTAGCTGCCCATACTATTCCACCATTGGCCAGGTCATGAATATTTCTCAAAGTCAATATACAGTATTTCTGAAATATAAAATCTTTTACTTGCCATTTTTCAGAATGGTGTTATTCACTTAAATAAAGGAAACAAACACATCTTTTTTCTGATGTTCCTTCACTTTTATGTTTATTCTTTATTCATAAGAATAAGAAAACTGTAGAAAAAAAGATATTGTAATTATTTATTTTTGGAGGGATGAATTACCATTCTATGATAAAATATTCACTCATGTCCTTGTCCTTATTTTCCTCCTCCTGCTACATTCAAGCATGTCACATTTTGTCCCTCCCTAGCTCAGAGCACTCGGTCGTGGTCCATGTAAAGTAGAGCAATCACATGTTTACAAATGTACAGATGTGGCACTCTTGTACATTACTGTGACTTTGTCACTTTTTTCTCCATACACTTATTATATAGTGTCACTAATGTTACAAATCTGACAAGTAGTTATTTTATTTTCCTTTTAAATGTTACTTCTGCTTGAAAACATTTCATTGATAATGATATTTCATTTGTATGTTCCTATTAAAGCTTAGCCGTTGCAGAGTGAAAAACAATGCAAAATTGTAACATAATTTGCGTTTCAGTTCATTAATTTTGAAATCTTTGCTTACTGTAAGTGAATGAAAATATTCACCGTTTACCAAAGGACAAAAAAAAAAAAAACGTCCTGATAATGTTTAATAAGTACTGGCCAATATGTCTTCATGAGTCCTAACAGCACGCAAAACAGCTGTAGGCTCAGTGCATATGTATGAAGTATAAAGACAGAAGAATTGTGTATAGTTGTGAATGCTTCACAAGCTTACATGGATGCTTCCTTTCACTTGCCATAATCTGCACTGCCACTATTAGTGGATTGAGAACCCACGGTCAGATACTGCACTCATGCACATATAGGAATTGCAGTCCAGCAGCAATCCCAGTAATTCACAGTGATAATGAGGCTTTCCAGCTTGTGATCAGCTTTACATTGTGTTACCTGTGAATTGAGACAAACTAAGGCTACATGCAGACGACAGTTTTTTTTTTGCTGTCCGCAAATCGCGGATCTGTCTTCTTTTTTTTCACATCCACATCCGTTCCGTGTGTCCACAAATTTTGTAGGTTGTGTTTCCATGAATCTTCCGTTTTTTTTTTTTTTTTGCGGATCCGCCAAAAAAACCCGGAAGGCTTGAACCAGTTTCTTAAAGTACCTGTACAAGTGCCCTGGTTTCCAAGCAATCATCCGCAAAAAAAATGGATGCAGATGACAAACGGATGGCTCCCGTTTTTTGCGGATAAGAATAGGACATGCCATATTTTTTTTGCGGACGTGAAATGTGGACAGCGGATGCAGACAGGGAACTGAAGAGGCATACGCATTTTTAACGGATCCATAGAAATGGATGGGAAACCATCGGATCCGCAAAAAAAAAAAAAACGGAATGGAGGCCACAAAAAACCACTGCCATGTGCATGTAGGCTAAAAATATGGCCTTCACGTTGGTTTAATAGTGATAACTCACAAGAACAACTCATGTATACTACAGCATACAGCCCCTATGTCATGTGGAAGTCCTTCATTCAGGTTCCTACTCTATAAACCAGAACAAGTAAACCCAGTCCAACCCTGCATTACATGGTTAATGATTTTCACAGAATTGTCATTGTTAGTAGTGTTGAGCGCGAATATTCGAAACGCGAATATTGCCACTTTTAGAATTTTTTTTAACCTAAAGCTGAACATGCTCCTGGTTTGTAAATGAGCCGTACAGGCAAAGCTGACTAGATCAATAGAAACTTATTAAAGTTTAGTTTCTAAGGTCAAATGCAGATTTGACTTTTAATGTTTATTTGAGATAATACAAAATATATGAATGACACCCCTTTCCATTCTGTACAGCAATTGCCAGCACAAATTTCTGTCTAGTATGACAGAACATGCTACGTGGATATGGCAAGTCAGTGCTTGAGATATTACATGAACAGATCACAGTCTTTGTTGCTGTCAGAAAGACCTAAATGCAGCTGAGCCCATATTCCCTCTTCTAGCATAATGATCATGTGTTATGTACCTCTACAATCAGATTGTGAAAAATTGACAGAGAAGAAAAAAAAAGTACATAGATCAACTGGAAAATAAAGGTCTGTTGGGCGAGCACTCTACATTTGGCTGAATTAATAATTAAAATATTTATTTAATTAGCAGAACAAAACATTAAAACTCAAAGGTAAAAATTGATGTTAAAATAAAAGTGAATTAGAAAAGAAAAAAAAAAAGTCTCCAGAAACAAGTAATATAGTTCTTGAGATTCACCTAAAAGACCCTCTTTGACAATTTATTTTCGTTTAGAGTGTAGGCATGCTTTTAAATGAATCAAATAAAACAAATGAATAAAAAAAATGAGAATTATTCCTTAAATACTTAACATTAACCTCTTAGTGACCACTTTTGGGCCTTACTGGCCAAGCTATTATTTTCATTTTTTTTTCATTGTCCCCTTATAAGAGCTATAACTTTTTTATTTTTCCTTCTGTGTAACTGTATGAGGGCTTGTTTTTTGCTGGACAAGTTGTAGTTTTTAATGGTGCAACATTTATTAACACTTCCTTGGAGGGGAATGGAAAAAAATAGCAATACTGCCACAGAATTTTTACCTTATAAATTTTGCGGTGTTCATTTTTCAGCATAAATAACTTGATAACTTTAGTCTCTGGGTCAGTATGTTTACAGAGATACCAAATATATATATATATATATATATATATATATATATATATATATATATATATTGTGAGGCAGTGACAGGCCTCATGGGTGATAGAAGAGAGGAATGGCAGGATTATCCATCTCTTTCCCATCAGTGGGCAGGCCTGAGGCAGCAACAGGTGCCACAATCAACAGAGCATAAAGCTGTCCTCACAGTGAGATGGGTGTGTCCTGTGTGGTACAGAAGCCTGGAGTGGTTCTGTGTGTGGTCTGAGCTGGAAGCGCTGAGAGACCACGAGGCTGGGAGTAGCCTCAAGTTTGGGGGGTCCCGCGACGCCAAGGGATAAGGGTCGCATGGTCAGCGTCGGGCGGACGACTGGACCACAACCCCCTAAAAGACACCGGTGAGGTAACAGCCAGGAGGCTGATGGACATTAGGCTGGGAAAGCCGCATGGGTTCCGTGTGTGTGAACAGTGACTTAGGTGAGTCAGGAACACACTGTGTTAAGTTAGAGCCCAGCCGGGCAGGTGTTTGTTTTGATTAATTTATGTTGATGCTGGGACAATAAAGCGATGTTTGGCCCCTAAAGCTGCGGTGGACGACAATCTGTGTGTGAACGATCCTCGAGACCAGAGCTAACCCCCCACATTTGGTGTTGGATGCGGGCAGTCGTCCCTGCTGGAAAAAAAAGGCAAAGTGTTGCTGGGGGCAACAACCTGACTGAGAAGAGCAGGTGCTGTGAATGTTGCCAAGGAAATGCTGTTTTGCTGTGCAGTGATTTAAAGGGCCGGAAGCCTGTTTTGTTTAGTGAAGCAAGTGCCGCTCATGCGATTGTGGACAGTTTTTTCTGTGGTGCAAGCTGTGTGCAGGTTTAAAGGGCCAGAGGCACAGTAAAAGAAACTGACCTGTTAAAATGGCTGCAACATGGTGGAGCCCATGGGAAAAGTCCTGCGAGATGGTGATCGGGGGGATCCCTTTGGGGGTTATACTAGACTCCCGCCAGCAAGTGTCTCGGGTCCTGCCCGAAATTCTGGACTTTGTAACAAGAGGTCCAGAGACAAAAACTAAGGTGTCACTGACCTTTGTGACGGACTATGGCTCTGTGCAGTGGGAGCTGTTGAAATGTGAGACCCTGAGGCTAGAATTCGTACTGGGCAAGGATTTTCCCTTATTTTGGCAGATATGGTATGGCGGGAGTACTTCAAGTGCTGCAGTTGGAGTTCTGGAGGACAAGCAGAAGTATGCCGTTGCCAAGGGCAACCGTCGGGAAGACAAAGAGGTGGAGAGCGGTGCGTTTCTCAGGAGTGCCTATTTTCCCTGCGACTGTGCACAGAATCCTAAAGGGTGCGGCTGGAATGTCCATCCGGAAAAAGACAGGAGACAAGTCCAAGGCGTCTCCCGTGGCAACTACTGCATTGAGGAGAAGGGTGGTGACCGTGCTGGAGATATACCTGGACTACCCTTATCTTCCGGGCGTGCTGAGTCAGTGACAACAATTGGTAAGACTGTTCCTGTTATTAATTATGTGGCAGACCCAGTGACAGTGAGCCGGCGGCAGTTGCTACCTGCCGGGCCGGTGAGTGATAAAGCGCTGCGGCGTGAAAATGTCTCAAAAATTAGTGACTATGGGAAAAATGCTGTGTCTGAACAGGCTGTAAAGCCTGTTGCAGTTGCTCCCTCGCAGGAATCTGCAGGGGAGAAGCTCGCTGTGTTGACTAAAGTGCCTGTGACCAAGGCTAGATTTGGGATGGCAAAAATCAGAGATCCCATGCTAGCCTGGGTAAGAGGTAGAATGATGACGGTCCGGGACAATTATATGAATACTGTGGACTATCCGGTGGTCCTCACGGAGGGTGAGACCATGGTGGGAACAGAGACTGATGGACTTGATGTTGCAAATAGGCTCATGCATGACGTAATGTGGGGCAGTGGAGACACTTCTGTAGAAAGTGATGAAGCTCCTACAGAACCTGTACCTGCCCCTTTAAATGAAGGTGTAAGAGAAATGCAGATAGAAAGCAATGGTTTAAGTGAAATGACCATTAGAAACAATGGTGCAGACACGGTGCCAAGTGAAGGTGCAGAGTTTGTTGAAATGTATAATGATAATGTGGATCTATGTAGAAGAAGTGATGAGGATGATGACAGTCCTTTTCCTTTGCAGGCTGTGATTGGGGAAGAAGCTCCCCCTGTTAGTAAAAATGTGGATGGTATAAAAATGCTAATTGATGTTGAGAGCTCACAACTGAGGGAAACCACTGTGAAAAATGTGCAAATACATGGGGCAGTCCTAGAGGGTGTACCACACGTACTAGAAGTGGATATGCAGTCTCCACAGGTTTCTATGGTTAATAAAAGGTCCCAGGTGGGGATTAGCTCATCGGTGCCCCTAGAGGACAGGATTGAGAATGACACGAGCAGTATATATGACGCATGTTCTGTGACCGATAGCAACTCAGAGAGAGAGGCTTCCATGTCGAGGTCTTGCCAAACTAAAGTGGTTTCTAGTAGCGACCAGATGACCATTATATCCGACGAGACGAGAGTTCAGTCGGGTGACGTCAGCCTAGTGTCTGAAGCTCATATTCAGACAGTCTTGGATGACCTGACAGGACAGTACAGCTGCAAACAGGAGGCTGACCTCACTCTCGCCACACGGTCCCTAGATACGATAGAGAAGGGACTAGCTGTCGTCACAGAGTCACTAAAGAAGGCTGCAGAAGGGTCAAAAGAGGAGACCCCGGAAAAGATGAGTGAACTGAAGGGTCTACCGCCTGGTGTCCTGGGGAAGGGAAAAGACTCCAGGAAGACACAAAAGTCTGTAGTAGACCTCAACAATGGGCTTGAAGAGTCCCTGGGTGGAAATCCCACAGAGTGTCTAAGGAAGAATGGTGCTACTCCTACAACTGCTGTTACACCAGAAAAGAGTGAAGAGCAGCTGGAACAGAAGACCCAAGAGTGGGGCGCTGCTAACAAGCTGGTGGGAGAAATTAAGACGACCAAGGCCCTCTCCTTGGCTAGAGCCCTTGAAAAAGCGCTTAAGGAGCGAGATGAATTGGAGAGGCTGAACAAGCAACTCAGAGCAGAGATGGAAGATCTCAGGAGCTCAAAAGATGAAGTCAATGAGTTGGAGAAGTCTCTGCATGCTTCTGCGCAGCAGGTGGAAGAAAATGAGATACCTGAAGAGGAAGATCCTCTAAAAGATGCCAAGAAGTCAGAGCCTGTTAAGAATGGGTCTGGAGGTGGTGGCGTTGTGGTGCCAGCCGAGGCAGAGAAGAAGATGGAAGATGTATCTGCTGAACCAGATGATGGTGCTGAGGTGGATGCAGAAGCCAAGATACCCGTGGCGGTGTGTAGCCAAGACTTGGTTATGCAAGACATTACTTCAGCCAGCATTCTGCTGGGGAAGAAATACGAGGGGACTGATGCCCACCATACAGATGCTGTCTACTGCTGTGAGGTGGCTATCGTAGAGCCTGCACGAGTGGAGAACAGTTTCCAGAGTGAACCTCTGGAGGGATTGCCAGAAGATGATGAGTCTGATACGGACTCTGATGTCCCAAGTACCTCTAACCTTAATGAGAAAGAGGAGGAGGAGCTAAGAATGCAAGTATGTGATGCTGTGTCCGAGAAGGATGAAAAGGCTATCAAAGTGACTGAAGACTCCAAAAGAGACTCAAAGGCTGAAGAAGCTGAGGCTGATGAGTTGGAGTGGGAGAAATCCTCGGATGTTCCCAAGACCAAAGATAAGACTGAAGAAGAGTCAGCTGCAGAGGGGGAACAGTTCAGTCGGGAGTTGCAGCAGTCCAAGAAAGGACATGAGGAGCATGTGCTGATGCCAGATGTGGAGAGAAAAAGAAAAACGAAAAGAGAGAGGCCACAGGTGTGAAAGTGCATCATCCTCACTCGTGAAAGAGAGTACCGGGTCATGAGATGGGCAAGAAAATCCCATAGGCCTTATCTGCACCGTACTAAACTCATGCAGGTGACAAACCAAGCGCTATTGGCCTGGGTCTGGCAGAATAAGGGGAAGACGGTAGGCCAGGTCGATTCCCTCTCACGAGCATCTTGGTTGGATGCTAGTGTTCACCCCTATGGGGTTGAACAAAGGGGGGGGATATGTGAGGCAGTGACAGGCCTCATGGGTGATAGAAGAGAGGAATGGCAGGATTATCCATCTCTTTCCCATCAGTGGGCAGGCCTGAGGCAGCAACAGGTGCCACAATCAACAGAGCATAAAGCTGTCCTCACAGTGAGATGGATGTGTCCTGTGTGGTACAGAAGCCTGGAGTGGTTCTGTGTGTGGTCTGAGCTGGGAGCGCTGAGAGACCACGAGGCTGGGAGTAGCCTCAAGTTTGGGGGGTCCCGCGACGCCAAGGGATAAGGGTCGCATGGTCAGCGTCGGGCGGACGACTGGACCACAACCCCCTAAAAGACACCGGTGAGGTAACAGCCAGGAGGCTGATGGACATTAGGCTGGGAAAGCCGCATGGGTTCCGTGTGTGTGAACAGTGACTTAGGTGAGTCAGGAACACACTGTGTTAAGTTAGAGCCCAGCCGGGCAGGTGTTTGTTTTGATTAATTTATGTTGATGCTGGGACAATAAAGCGATGTTTGGCCCCTAAAGCTGCGGTGGACGACAATCTGTGTGTGAACGATCCTCGAGACCAGAGCTAACCCCCCACAATATATATATATACCAGGAAAAAAGACAGCACTCCAAATATAAAAAGCAAACGATCATTTTATTCACCCATGTGGGCAGTGCGACGTTTCGGCTCCAAACAACTGAGCCTTTCTCAAGCAATCTGTAAGACAAAGTACCACATATTTATGCGTGCAACAATCAAAACATGATTACAGATCAAAAAATCAATTAAAATATAAATGTGTGGATTACATTATTGTATATAAAAATATTCTACCAAATTCATGTGTCCATGTACCAATCAATTGTGCATAGCTGTATTCAACAACGTGACCTTATATTTAGGAACTTGATACAGTAAAAATATAAATAATCATCAAGTACATGATTAGTGACTATTACAAACACCTGATCAAAATAAAGTAATAAAGTGCATTATGCAGAGACTGTAGTGAGTATACTCAGCTGTGGGAGGAGGAGCTCCATGAGATCGATAGGTGACAGGCTGTGTTGGAGGAATGGCGTCCTGATGCATCAGATCGCGTCCTGTACAACAATCTGCGCATGTCCGGAACCAGGTAGCGTCACTGACCTGGGCTCCCGGGCGCGCATGTCAATAGAAGCTTGAATCACCATTTTATCTAAGGGAAATCTGCCAGCTTTCTGTTTGTATTATATACCACTCTGGTTTCAAAGACAATACTAATTCCTCTCTAAATAGAGAAAATAAAATATATCTCTATAAAGGGAGAATAAAGAAATGTTTCAGGGACATGTCACTATGACTGCAAGCGACAACTGTTGTATCGGGTTCCGAAATCCGAGACCCTGCTCGGATGGGACAGAAAGCCCGGAATCGAAGTCAAGTGGGATCCTATCCTTTAGAGAGGAATTAGTATTGTCTTTGAAACCAGAGTGGTATATAATACAAACAGAAAGCTGGCAGATTTCCCTTAGATAAAATGGCGATTCAAGCTTCTATTGACATGCGCGCCCGGGAGCCCAGGTCAGTGACGCTACCTGGTTCCGGACATGCGCAGATTGTTGTACAGGACGCGATCTGATGCATCAGGACGCCATTCCTCCAACACAACATGTCACCTATCGATCTCATGGAGCTATTCCTCCCACAGCTGAGTATACTCACTACAGTCTCTGCATAATGCACTTTATTACTTTATTTTGATCAGGTGTTTGTAATAGTCACTAATCATGTACTTGATGATTATTTATATTTTTACTGTATCAAGTTCCTAAATATAAGGTCACGTTGTTGAATACAGCTATGCACAATTGATTGGTACATGGACACATGAATTTGGTAGAATATTTTTATATACAATAATGTAATCCACACATTTATATTTTAATTGATTTTTTGATCTGTAATCATGTTTTGATTGTTGCACGCATAAATATGTGGTACTTTGTCTTACACATTGCTTGAGAAAGGCTCAGTTGTTTGGAGCCGAAACGTCGCACTGCCCACATGGGTGAATAAAACTGATCGTTTGCTTTTTATATTTGGAGTGCTGCCTTTTTTCCTGGTATACTATTTTTGAGACTGGCTGGTCTCTTTGAGGTTTGCACCCGCCGTTTAAACTTGATACGGTGCTGCCACAATCTTTCCTATATGCATATTTACAGCTGTGGCAAAGCACGTCTTTGATTATACAAGTATTTTTTCCTATTCTGATTTTTTTGATCATGGCTACTGAAGAGATTGATTCACCCTGTGGTGTTACCTATACGCAAGAAGCAGTGGAGCGGATTCTGGGAGGAGTAAATGGGGACGCAGGCTTTCTCAATACACCATCTATTAAAGAGCTCAAGAGGAAACGTGAGTTTTTATCCAAGAGAATTATCACTCTCCGTCTACATATGACCACTTTGAAAGAATACTACATGACCCAACGTATACCGAGAGGCATGCGATCACATTTGCGCCCTAACCTTTTTTCAAGTAACCCTATTTTTTGCAAAAGGTTTGAGACCTTATCTAACAATTTTGCGATGGACTTTATATTACTGAATCTTGAATATTTACAGATTGAGCTTACAAATGTGTCCACTGAGATGGCTGTTGTGGAGGCACAATTGGAACAAATGGTGCCACAAGAGGACTATATTAAATATCAAGAGTACTTCCATGAGGGATCACAACGTTTTCAAACAGAAATGGAGGAGGGCAAGCGTATCAAATGGAACCGTGATTTGGATGACTACAAGAAAGGGAAAATCTATGTCTGGCAGACAGAGGACCGATATTTGCAGAACACCAAGGATACCAGAAGAAAAAGGAAAATGACCATCACAGTAGATTCTTTTTTAGTACAGAAGGGACCCTCAATAAAAGAACCAGGAATCACACCAGATGTGGAGGCCGCAGACACAGGAGAGGACAAAAGGCTGCGCAACACCAAGACTCGGTTCCAGAACAACAAAACTCAACCACCCAGGAGAAAATGACCGTCATCAATCTGTCTTCTAAGGTACTAACTGAACACCAAATAAGTGTATTATCTAAGGGACTTTCTTTCTGTCCTGATACTTGTATTAACTGGCTTGACATAGAGACTGATCTTTTTTCTTTTTTTCGGACCATTAAGCTTAAAGTAATGTTTGCTAATAATGTACATGAGAATATGCCTGCATATAGTGAATTGACCCTGAGGCAGCTTGGTTTGCATTTGAAGAGTAATTTTTGCCCCAATGTAAATGATCCAGCGATAGAAGCCTATATGACAGCAGTAAAATTGGAGGTTTCTGCACTCAAAGCTGCCTACACAGGTCAATCACTTAGGCATCCCAATGTAACCAGCAATGAGATTATTGCATTGAATGAGTTAAAAAGCGACCACAGCCTTACGGTTAAAGCGGCTGATAAGGGTGGGGCTGTTGTCGTGTTAGACACTGAGAAGTATATTCAGGAGATTTTGAGACAGCTCAGTGATGATAATGTTTATGAATGCATTGACCATGACCCTCGATTCCATATAGCAGATGTTATCAAACAAGAGTTGATAAATGCGGTTGCAGCTGGAGTCATTGATGATGAACTGAATGATGAACTGAGGGAGTTTCTCACGGTCTTACATCCCATAACCCCAGTTATATATGTACTGCCAAAAATTCACAAGACATTGGTGGACCCTCCTGGTCGGCCTATTGTCTCAGGGTCTGACTCCATCTTCAGCCGCATCTCCATCTTCTTGGATAAAATATTATGCACCTTTGCAACGGGAAGCAAATCATATGTTATTGATACATCTGACTTCTTGAGGAAGCTCGGGGTAGTTAAATTGGTGAACGCGCAGAGTGTCATTTTGGCATCATTTGATGTAGTTTCATTATACACCTCCATTGAGCACAAGCGGGGAATTCAGGCAGTCACACATATGCTTGACATGTCCACCCTTACTTCGGAAGCCAGTAATTTTATATTAACAATGCTCAGAATAGTACTTGATTATAGTTATTTTCTTTTTAGAGATAACTATTACATACAAAGACAGGGCGTGGCAATGGGGTCCCATGTGGCCCCAACATATGCTAATATTTACATGCGTGTGTTTGAGGAAGACGTCGTCTATGTTTCACACCACTTCAGCCATGTGCTGGAGTGGTGGCGTTACATTGACGACGTCTTCCTCATATGGACAGGAACCGTTGAACAACTGCTTGAGTTTCAGGTATATCTCAATAGTATTGATGAAAGATTACAGTTCATATTGGTATACTCAAGGACTGAACTTCAGTTTTTGGATACCAACGTGATACTTGAAGATGGCAAATTTAGCACAAGGGTATTTAACAAAACCTACTGACAGGAATACCATATTAACTTACAGTAGCAGCCACCCTAGGCCTATGATCAAAAGTCTCCCATATTCACAGTATATGAGGGCCAAGCGGATCACAACCGACCCTATGCTGCTGAATGATACTCTGGATGAATTCACCAACAGGTTTTTGCAACGAGGTTACCCCAGGGAACTTTTGAAAACTCAGATTGATAGGGTATCCAAGATTGATAGGGATACGTTATTAGAGGTCACTAATGTAACAGTAAGAAAACCCAGAGTAGAATTTATATCTACATACACTGAGTTGAGTGCAGAAATTGCACAAATAGCCAGACGACACTGGAAAATATTGAAAAGTTGCCATAATGCAATTCCTGAGTTCCAAATGCCACCACTGATGTCCTACCGAAGGTCTAAAAGTCTGCGAGACAGGCTGGTTAGGGCTGATGTTGGACCTACCACTGTCAGTAGACAGTCCACTATAATGGGCACGGGGGTGGGATGCTACCCCTGTCTTCATTGTGTGAACTGCCGATATGTCATCAAAGGGAGATCTTTTATCCATCCAGAAACGGGGATGGTCTTCCCAATTAAGTTTCACTTAACCTGTGATAGCAATTACGTTATCTATGTACTTGTCTGTCCATGCCACAAATTATATGTAGGTGAGCCCTCTACGGATTTCAAGACACAACTTAATAATCATCGCTTTACAATCAGACAAAAGAGATCAGATTTACCAGTCTCTAGGCACTTCACTGAATTCAAACATTCAGAGAAGGAGTTGAAATTCTGCATAATCGATCATGTTCCTATGCCTAGAAGAGGGGGTGACAGATCAGTTCTGTTGAAAAAGAGAGAGCTTATGTGGATCCATACATTGGGGTCCCTTAAACCAGGTGGTTTAAATGTAGACTATAATTTGGGTGTGAGAACGTAATTTAATATGGGCTGCTTCCCTTTGATTCCTCCTGGTCTAACGCGCTCCACTGATGACTGTGTATATGGTAGAAACTATTAGACAATGATTTTAAAATTATTTCACATAATAATGATAAAAAAAAATTTCTTCTCTTTTTTTGCAGATTGTGGGATGCCAGAGGTGGGAGGTGTCAGCCCGGAGAAGATTTGGTGACTTGGAGGTTGTCCTGAACATAATGAAGCTCCTGTACATTTGTGTTGATAAAGATCTGTGATAATACTGGAGATTATACGGCTCAAATATCTGTTAATTTTGGGATATTGCCACTGATATGACATATGGGAGGAGATCCCTCCCGCGGCGTTTGTTGTGGGTTTTGGGTGGAGTCGGGGTATGATAGTTGGTCCCCAATAATATGGTGGCCACCTAGGATCCCACTTGACTTCGATTCCGGGCTTTCTGTCCCATCCGGGCAGGGTCTCGGATTTCGGAACCCGATACAACAGTTGTCGCTTGCAGTCATAGTGACATGTCCCTGAAACATTTCTTTATTCTCCCTTTATAGAGATATATTTTATTTTCTCTATTTAGAGAGGAATTAGTATTGTCTTTGAAACCAGAGTGGTATATAATACAAACAGAAAGCTGGCAGATTTCCCTTAGATAAAATGGCGATTCAAGCTTCTATTGACATGCGCGCCCGGGAGCCCAGGTCAGTGACGCTACCTGGTTCCGGACATGCGCAGATTGTTGTACAGGACGCGATCTGATGCATCAGGACGCCATTCCTCAAACACAGCATGTCACCTATCAATCTCATGGAGCTCCTCCTCCCACAGCTGAGTATACTCACTACAGTCTCTGCATAATGCACTTTATTACTTTATTTTGATCAGGTGTTTGTAATAGTCACTAATCATGTACTTGATGATTATTTATATTTTTACTGTATCAAGTTCCTATATATAAGGTCACGTTGTTGAATACAGCTATGCACAATTGATTGGTACATGGACACATGAATTTGGTAGAATATTTTTATATACAATAATGTAATCCACACATTTATATTTTAATTGATTTTTTGATCTGTAATCATGTTTTGATTGTTGCACGCATAAATATGTGGTACTTTGTCTTACACATTGCTTGAGAAAGGCTCAGTTGTTTGGAGCCGAAACGTCGCACTGCCCACATGGGTGAATAAAACTGATCGTTTGCTTTTTATATTTGGAGTGCTGCCTTTTTTCCTGGTATACTATTTTTGAGACTGGTTGGTCTCTGTGAGGCTTGCACCCTCCGTTTAAACTTGATACGGTGCTGCCACAATCTTTCCTATATATATATATATATATATATATATATATATATATATATATATATATATATTGATTAGTTTGATTAGTTTTAGTTTTACTACTCTTGCACAGTAAAACACCTATTTTTTATAAAGAAGAAAATGTCCCAAGACCCATAATATTTTTATCATTCTTTCTATAGAGCTGTTTGAGGGCTTAATTTTTTGTGGACAACTTGATCATTAGTATCATTTTGGGGTACATAACAGTTTTTAAATTGCTTTTTATTCTGTTTTTGTGTGGTAAATAAGCAAAAAGCAGCAATTCAGGCATTTTTGGGTTGTTTTTTTAACTGTGTTCACCATAACTGATAAATTTAATGATAAATGCATTCTTCTTCTACTAAGTACGTACGTAATGCATTTTATTTTAATGTCAATGCTATACTGACATTCACTAGCGGGCTGTGCCAGAGAGGCATGGCCTTCTAGGACACTCTAGAGGCAGTTCTGTGACCTTCACTAGCCACGGCCTGCATGCACACACATCTGCACTCTTTGGTTTCATTTGTGGAGTGCTGATGGGAGACAGAGAGAGTATGCTACCTCTGTAACTACTTTGGTGCCGTAGACAATAGCCTAATGGTTTAATAAGAGCTTTCATGGCCTGGATCGGATCTCCTGCAAGTCTAGGCTGTTAAAGCAGAAGCGTGACTCTCATCAGAGAGCCAAGCCCCAGCTCTCTGCTGCATGGAAGACCCGTACAGATTTTAGACTGAACTGCCATGGCAATGGTTAGGAACATGCTCTGGTTCCCAAAAGGAGGGTATTGCTGTAAAAAGTCAGCTGTCAGAAATAGTAAAAGGAACCAATTATGAGGTCACAAATAGGATGACAAGAGCTAAATTACAAAACAGAATCTTTAACCCTTTCCGGACAAACAGACATCTTAGGTTTCTACTTTTCTATCATCCACCCTACCTTCTGAACACCTGATCCTGCTCCTCTAAATACTGTGCCCACTATGCTCCCCAATACTATACTGCAGAAACAGATAATCCCCTGAAAAAACAAGTACCACACAGAGTGTGCACTTAGTGTTAACAGTGACCACAACAGTAATTAGAGATTAACGAATCGAAGTTGACAAAGTGGAATTCAATCCGAATTTCAGGAAAAATTTGATTCGGACCGAATCCGAATTTCCTCACGCTTTGTGGTAATGAATCACAATTTTTGCTAAAATGGCGGCTGCATGTTTTAGGAGATGGAGCAAGGAACTCGGAGAAGGAGTTTTATTTTTATTTTGCTGAAGTTAAGGGAAAGGATAGGGAAGAATCATTCCACAGTATTGAATCAGAACAGGGTTCAGTAGGAGAGTTTACAGCCTGGGTAATAGAAACAATCCTCTTACACCGTGCTGCACTGACTGGGGATCCAAATGGCCATTATACAGCTCTGTAATTCTAGCAAACCGTTCTTGTTATTGGGGTGCAAGTGTTGTTTAATACAGCCATTAACAGGGTTTATTGCAAGAAAATATTTCTATGTTTTATTTGCCCTTGTGCGGTGCAGTTATATGTTCTGAAGCATTTTTGGTTTGTATTAGTGGGAAAAAAGGGCTTATTAGCTGTTGTTTGGGGAAGTAAAAAAAATACAGCCCTTTTTGGCGTTTATTAGTGGCACAAAACTATATATTTTTTCCCATTTAGCAGGGCAGTTATATGTTCTAAAGCCCTAATTGGCATGTATTAGTGGCAAAAAATACATATTATTCGCAATTCAGCGGTGCAGTTATATGTTCTAAAGCCCTTTTTGGTGTGTAAAAGTGGAAAAAAAGGGCCTACTTGCCGTTCAGGGGTGTAGTTAGATGTTCTAAAGCACTTTTTGGCGTGTATTAGTGGCAAAAAAAAATTATATTATTTGCCGTTCAGTGGTGCAGTTATATGTTCTGAAGCCCTTTTTGGCATGTATTAGTGGCACAAAAAAACAGTATTTGTCATTGTGTGGTGAAGTGACAAAATTGCAGCCCTTTTTTGCGTGTATTAGTGGTAAAAAAATATATTATTTGCCATTTAACGGTGCAGTTATATTTTCTAAAGCCCTTTTGATGTGTATTAGTGGCAAACAAATATATATTATTTGCTGTTCAGCGGCGTAGTTATGTTTTAAAGCCTTTTGTGGTGTGTATAAGTCGAAAAACATAAGATCCTATTTGCCATTAACGCGTGTAGTTATATGTTCTAAAGCCCTTTTTGGCATGTATTAGAGGCAAAAAAAATATATCTTATTTGACGTTCAGCAGTGTAGTTATATGTTCTAAATCCTTTTGTGGCGTTATAAGTGGAAAAAAATAAGGGCCTATTTGCTGTTCAGGGGTGCATGTTCTAAAGCCCTTTTTGGCGTGTATTAGAGGCAACGTTGTTGTGTGGTAACATGAGAAAATTACAGCCCGAAAGAAAAAAATAGAGGCTATTTGCCATTTAGCAGTGCAGTTATATGTTCTAAAGCCCTTTTTGGTGTGCATTAGTGGCAAAAATATATATATTATTTGCCGTTCCGCCTGTGCGGTTATATATTCTAAATCCTTTTGTGGAGTGTATAAGTGGAAAAAAGTAAGGCCCTATTTGTCGTGCAACGATACAGTTATATTTTCTAAAGCCCTTTTTGGCGTGTATTAGTGGCAAAATAATATATATTATTTGCCGTTCAGCAGAGCAGTTATATGTTCTAAAGCCTTTTGCGGAGTGTATATGTGGATAAAAGTAAGGGCCTATTAGCCGTTCAGGGGTAAGTTATATGTTCTAAAGCTCTTTTTGACGTGCATTATTGGCGTAAAAAAAATATTACTTGCCTCTCAGCGGTGCAGTTATATGTTCTAAAGCCTTTTGTGGAGTGTATAAGTGGGGAAAAAAAGGGCCTATTTGCCGTTCAGTGGTGCAGTTATATGTTCTGAAGTCCTTTTTGGCGTGTATTAGTGGCAAAATAATATAAATTATTTGCCGTTCAGCAGTGCAGTTATATGTTCTAAAGCCTTTTGTGGAGTGTATAAGTGGGAAAAAAAGGGCCTATTTGCCGTTCATGGTGCAGTTATATGTTCTGAAGCCCTTTTTGTCTTAAAGCCCTTTTTGGTGTGTATTAGTGGCACAAAAAAAGCATTTGCCATTGTGTGGTAAAGTGACAAAATTGAAGCCCTTTTTGGCATGTATTAGTGGCAAAAAATATATATTTTTTGCCATTCAGCTGTGCAGTCATATATTCTAAAGCCTTTTGTGGAGTGTATAACTGGAAAAAAGTAAGGGCCTATTTGCCATTCAGCGGTGAGTTATATGTTCTAAAGCTCTTTTTGGCGTGCATTAGTGGCCAAAAAGAATATTATTTGCCAATCAGCGGTGCAGTTATATGTTCTGAAGCCCTTTTAGGCATGTATTAGTGGCACAAAAAAAAGTATTTGCCGTTGTGTGGTGAAGTGACAAAATTGCAGCCCTTTTTGGCATGTATTAGTGACAAAAAATATTATTTGCCGTTCAGCGGTATAGTTATATGTTCTAAAGCCTTTTGTGGCGTGTATAAGTGGAAAATAATAAGGGCCTATTGACTGTTCAGGGGTGCAGTTATATATTCTAAAGCCCATTTTGGCGTGTATTAGTGGCAAAATAAAATATATTAATTGCCGTGCAGTTATATGTTCTAAAGCCCTTTTTGGTGTGCATTAGTGGCAAAAATATATATATTATTTGCCCTTCCGCTGTGCAGTTATACATTCTAAACCCTTTTGTGGAATGTATAAGTGTAAAAAAGTAAGGGCCTATTTGTCATTCAGCGGTGCAGTCATATATTCAAAAGCCCTTTTTGGCGTGATTAATGTCAAAAAATGTTTATTATTTGCCATTCAGCGGTGCAGTTTCATGTTCTAAAGCCCTTTTTGGCGTGTATTAGTAGCAAAATAATATATATTATTTGACGTTCAGCGGTTTAGTTATATGTTCTAAAGCCTTTTGTGGAGTGTGTAAGTGGAAAAAAGTAAGGGCCTATTTGTCATTCAGCGTTGCAGTCATATGTTTAAAAGTCCTTTTTGGCATGTATTAATGGCAATAAAAATTTATTATTTGCCGTTCAGCGGTGCAGTTACATGTTCTAAAGCCCTTTTTGACGTGAATTAGTGGCACAAAAAAAAGTATTTGCCATTGTGTGATGAAGTGAGAAAATTACAGCCTTTTTTGGCGTTTTTTAGTGCCAAAAAATATATATATTATTTGCCGTTCTAGGATGCAGTTATATATTCTAAAGCCTTTTGTGGAGTATATAAGTGGAAAAAGGTGAGGGCCTATTTGCCGTTCAGCGGTGAGTTATATGTTCTAAAGCTCTTTTTTGCATGCATTAGTGGCCAAAAACATATTATTTGCTGTTCAGCAGTGTAGTTATATGTTCTAAAGCCCTGTTAGGCGTGTATTAGTGGCAAAAAAGAAAGTATTTGCCGTTGTGTGGTGAATTGAGAAAATTGCAGCCCTTTTTGGTGTGTATTAGTGGCAAAAAATATATATATTATTTGCCTTTCAGCAGTATAGTTATATGTAAAGCCTTTTGTGGCGTGTATAAATGGAAAAAAATAAGAGCCTATTGACTGTTAAGGGGTGCAGTTATCTGTTCTAAAGCCCTGTTTGGCGTGTATTAGTGGCAAAAAAAAAAATATATTATTTGCCATTCAGCTGTGCAGTTATATGTTCTAAAGCCTTTTGTGGAGTGTATAAGTGGAAAAAAGTAAGGGCCTATTTGCCGTTCAGCGGTGCAGTTATATGTTCTAAAGCTCTTTATGGCGTGCATTAGTGGCAAAAATAAAATATTATTTGCCATTCAGCAGTGAAATTATTTTGTTCTAAAGCCCTTTTTAGCGTGTATTAGTGGCACAAAAAAAGTATTTGCCGTTGTGTGCTGAAATGAGAAAATCATAGCTCTTTTTGGCATGTATTATTGGCCAAAAAATATATATGTTTGCTGTTCAGCTGTGCAGTTATATGTTCTAAAGCCTTTTGTAGAGTGTATAAGTGGAAAAAGTAAGGGCCTATCTGCCGGTTAGCGGTGGGTTAAATGTAGTGTTGATTGAGCACCAAAGTGCTCGGGTGCTCGAGTAGAACATCTCGGGATGCTCGGGTGCTCTACTGAGCATCCAATCACAATGAAAGTCAATGGGAGAACCTGAGCATTAAACCAGGCACCGCCTGCTCTTAAGAGCGGAGAGTATCTGGTTTACATGAAAAGGTCAGTAATTGATGGAAACACCACTGAAATGGTTCAGAAAAAGCAGGTCGCTGCTGGGAACAATGTAGTCTGAGTAGTATGCCAATTTTACAGACTGACAATAATACGCACAAAACCAAAGCTAAAATTGATTTTAGAGGAAAAACTGTTAGGAAACATTCTTTCCTGTATATTTACTTGTATCTAAAGTGCAAGTGCTGCCAAAAATTACAAGGAAGAGGCACTCCGATTCAACCTGTATATCACATAAAGGAGGGCGACATTCACATTGTGGTACAATTGTTCATGTAGTGGGACTCCTACACTCATAAAGCCTATGCACTAAGTGAAAGGGCTGCCAAAAATTACAAGGAACTGGCAGTCCAATACATCCATTGTTACACATAAAGGAGGGCATCATACACACCCTTGAAAAATTATGATTAATGGCCTGCTGGTGACCCTCAAAAACATTAGGGCTGAGGGTCTGCTGCTGAGCTGACCATCTAAAACAACAGTGGTGAGGGTCTGCTGCTGAGCTGACTCTATAAAACATTAGGGGCGAGTGCCTTCTGCTGATCTGACCATGGAAAAAATTAAGGGTGAGGGCCTGCTGCTGAGCTGAGAATCTAAAACATTAAGGGCGAGTGCCTACGGCTGAGCTGACCATCGAAAAAATTATGGTTGAGTGCCAGCGGCTCAGTTGACCATCGAAAAAATTATGGTTGAGGGTCTGCTGGTGAGCTGACGCTCTAAAACAGTAGGGGCAAGTGCCTGCTGCTGATCTGTGCCCGCTGCTGATCTGACCATGGAATAAATTATGGGCGAGGGCCTGCTGCTGCGCTAACCATCTAAAACATTAGGGGTGAGGATCTGCTGCTGAGCTGACTCTCTAAAACATTAGGGGCGAGTGCCTGCTGTTGATCTGACCATGAAAAAAATTATGGTGGAGGGCCTGCTGCTGAGGAGTGAGGGCAGCCAAATAAGCATGTTGATATGATGGAGTAGGAGGAGGAGGATGAGAAAAGGAAGCTTGAACCATATACCATTTTTTGTGGTGAAAGGGGTGCATGGGAATACAGTGTACTCAATACACCATAAAAAAGCCACATTTAAAGTGCCTTTATGTTCAGCCGTTCAACTGGTCAGCATTTTCAGTTGACAGGCGGACGCTTATCAGTTATTGTGCCCCCAGCAGCACTAAATACCCGCTCTGACAAAACGCTGGTGGCAGGGCAGGCCAGCACCTCCAAGGCGTAGAGCACCAGTTAGTGCCACATGTCCACCTTGGACATTCAATAATTGTAAATATAGATTTAGTGGCTGTTACTGAGACATGGTTCAATGAGAGTAATGACTGGGACATAACAATACCTGGGTTCTCTCTATATAGGAAAGACAGAGAAGGCAAGAAAGGGGGTGGAGTGGCCCTATATGTGAAAAATAGCATAAAATCAAATCTAATAGAAGCCAGCGAAACCAATTTAGAGTCAGTTTGGGTTACGTTGCAGCTTGGTAATCATAAGGTAACTCGTGTAGGTGTCATATATAGACCACCAAGCCAAGTCAAAGAATTGGATGATCTACTAGTTGAGGAAATGGCTAAAATGACATTGAAAGGTGAAGTTGTCATTATGGGAGACTTTAATCTTCCTGATATAAACTGGAAAACCAAAATAGCTAGTTCTGCCAGGAGTACAGACATTCTAAATTCCCTACTGGGATTATCTCTACAGCAAGTAGTTGAGGAGCCAACCCGGAAGGAGGCCATTTTAGATTTGGTGCTCACAAATGGCAATTTGGTATCTGATATCACTGTAGGGAAAGCTTAGGATCCAGTGATCACCAGTCAGTGAGGTTTACTATAAGTACAGTGACTGAGTCACTCCACACAAAAACAAAAGTTTTAGATTTTCGGAAAACAGACTTTTCTAAAATGAGATCAGTGGTATACGAGTCCCTATCAGACTGGAACAATTTCAATGGAGTCCAAGAGAAATGGGACTACTTAAAATTGGCACTACTGAAGGCAACAGAAAAGTGCATTAGGCTTGTCAGTAAAGGCAAAAAAAGGAAGAGACCACTGTGGTACTCAGCAGAAGTGGCCAAAATCATTAAAAACAAAAAGATGGCATTTAGCAAGTATAAAAACACCCAAAACGAGGATGACCGGGAAATCTATAAGATGAGGCAGAGAGAGGCCAAGCAAGTTATAAGAGCTTCTAAAGCTCAGGCAGAAGAGAAATTAGCTCAGTCAGTGAAAAAAGGTGATTAGACATTCTTCAGATACATAAATGAAAAAAGGAAATTAAAACAAGAAATTACCAAATTAAAAACAAAAGAAGGAAGGTATATGGAAGAGGATAAAGAACTAGCTGACTGCCTCAATGAATACTTCTGTTCAGTTTTTACAAAGGAAAATGAAGGAGAAGGACCTCAGTTAGGGAGGAAGACTAATGAATCCTTTGATGCATGTGTCTTTACAGAGGAAGAGGTTCTAAGTCAGCTGTCCAAAATTAATACAAATAAATCACAGGGGCCTGATGGGGTACACCCAAAGCTATTAAAAGAGCTTAGAGGTGTACTAGCAAATCCATTAACAGATTTATTTAGCCAATCACTGGTAACAGGTGTCGTCCCAGAAGATTGGAAATTAGCAAACGTTGTGCCAATTCACAAGAAAGGTAGTAGAGAGGAATCAGGCAACTATAGGCCAGTAAGCCTGACATCAATAGTGGGGAAATTAATGGAAACCATACTCAAGGAGAGGATTGTGGAACATCTAAAAACCCATGGGTTGATTGATAAAAAACAGCATAGGTTTACTTCAGGGAGATCATGTCAAACTAATCTTATTGACTTTTTTGATTGGGTGACTAAAATAATAGATGGCGGAGGTGCAGTAGACATTGCCTATCTGGACTTTAGTAAGGCATTTGATACTGTCCCACATAGAAGGCTTATCAATAAACTGCAGTCTTTGAGCTTGAGCTCACATATTGTTGAATGGATTAGGCAGTGGCTGAAGGACAGAAAACAGAGGGTTGTAGTCAATGGAGTATATTCAGACCATAGTATTGTTACCAGTGGGGTACCTCAGGGATCTGTTCTGGGACCCATATTGTTTAATATCTTTATCAGCGAAATTGCAGAAGGCCTCAATGGTAAGGTGTGTCTTTTTGCTGATGACACAAAGATTTGTAACAGGGTTGATGTTCCTGGAGGGATACACCAAATGGAAAAGGATTTAGGAAAACTAGAGGAATGGTCAAAAATCTGGCAACTAAAATTTAATGTCGATAAGTGCAAGATAATGCACCTGGGGCGTAAAACCCAAGAGCAGAATATAAAATCAGTGATACAGTACTAACCTCAGTATCTGAGGAAAGGGATTTAGGGGTCATTATATCAGACGACCTAAAGGTGGGCAGACAATGTCAGAGAGCAGCAGGTAATGCCAGCAGAATGCTTGGGTGTATAGGGAGAGGCATTAACAGTAGAAAGAGGGAGGTGCTCGTGCCGCTCTACAGAGCACTAGTGAGACCTCATTTGGAGTATTGTGTGCAGTACTGGAGACCATATCTGCAGAAGGATATTGAAACTTTGGAGAGAGTTCAGAGAAGAGCTACTAAATTAGTACATGGATTGCAGGACAAAACTTACCAGGAAAGGTTAAAGGACCTTAACATGTATAGCTTGGAAGTAAGAAGAGACAGAGGGGATATGATAGAAACTTTTAAATACATAAAGGAAATCATCACGGTAAAAGAGGAGAGAATATTTAAGTTTCAAAATAAATTTTATTCCAATCAGCTCAAGGTTACAAAAGGTATGTCGAGTACAGAGTGACATAAACAGGAGATGAGCAATGACAGAAAGTAAACAATTATAATGACAATAAAAGCAAAATGTAGACATTTTGAATGCATAGAGTATTCAAAAATAGTCATATCTTCATATCTTCCGGGGGATCTACAACCGCGCAGCCATACACCTGTAAGTACATGTAGGGGAGATCGTGTGGATATGTACAGAATGCGGGAAGACTCCAAACTCCATCTATATCAGAGAGTCATTGCGTACCTGACATCCGGGGCGTGAGGTGAGGACAACCAGGGCTCCCAGACCCTGTCGAAGGATGCGTAGTTATCCTCCCGGATGGCCGAGAGGCGCTCACATAGCATTATCTTATTAATCCTATCTAGAACTGCCTGGAACGACAAGGTGGGGGTTCGCCACTTAAATGCAATGTGTATCCTTGCGGCAAGGAGAATAAATTGGGACAGTTTAAATCTGGCATAATTTAACCAGTTCGGTTTGTCACCCAGAAGGCATAGAGGTACGGTCGCAGGGTATACGCAGTGAAGAACTGAGGACAATAAAGTGGTCACCTGGGACCAGAACCTCTTAGCCCGAGGACAAGCCCACCAGATATGTAAGACCGAACCGGGGGTCGAACAACCCCGAAAGCAGGCAGGCGATACTTCGGGGTAGATGCTATGTAACCGCGTAGGGACCATGTAGGTTCTATGCAGGACCTTAATGGAAGATTCAGCCAAAGTGACCTGCCACGATCCCCTCGTCATGGTCTGGGAGCGCCGGAACCACCTAGAGATGGAAAATTCCTGGTGTAAGTCCTCTTCCCAGGAGAGCATATAGGGAAGCTTAACCTCCGCCGGAGGCTCATTTAAGAACCCATAGATTTGTGAAATTAAACCTTTCCTGCACAGAGAATATGTAAGCATACGTTCAAACGAGGTGAATTCAACAGGTCTATCTGTGATTATATGAGAACGTAGGAAGGAAAATATCTGTGACATTGCAAAAGTTTCCCTCTCCGGTGGTAAGAATTTCTCCTGAAAATCGGATAGGGTAAGTAACCTGCCATGGATCAGAAATTTGTACAATGTGCAGAGACGGTTAGCCGACCACCAGTGAAAGTTAGCAGGATGCAATCCCGGTGGAAAGTCAGGATTTCCTAAGAGGTACAATAATGGAGTAGGAGTCGATTGCAAGCGGAATTTGAATCTGACTGATCTCCATAGTAAGATGGAGAAGTGTGAGAGGAGTGAGGTAGTTCGAACAGAAGGCGGCAGCGGACGAGTAGACCACAACAACGCCTGCCACGTAAAGGGAGTTAAGCGAGCGGACTCAATTTCAATCCATAGGGGATGTTCTTTCGGGTCCAAATATGTTAGGGATAACTGGGCTATCCTAGCCGCTCTATAGTACTTCACCAGGTCCGGAACAGAGAGACCTCCCTGAGTCCTGTGCCTGCACATGGTCGTTCTAGAGATGCGCTGACGTTTATTCGCCCAAATAAATCGCATTACATCACGTTGAAATGACTTAAGATCATGTAACGGCACAGGAACAGGAAGCGCCCGAAACAAATAGAGCAATTTAGGTAACACTACCATCCGGACTACATTTATTCTCCCCACCCAAGAAATAGGGAGGCTCTGCCAGGAGAGGAGGTCCCGTCTGAGTTGTCTAAACATTGGAATGTAATTGACAGCATACACTGCATCTATGGATGAGGGCAAGGAGATTCCCAAGTACGGTATATAGCGATTACATAGTTGGAAGGGGAAATTTTGTAGAAGGGACTCCCTAACAGAAGGGGAAGTGTTACAAAGAAGGAGCTCCGATTTAGAATGGTTCATAGTGAGGCCGGAGGCACCTGAAAAGGAGGTTAATAGACCCATGAAGGATGGGAAAGAAATTAAAGGGTTGGTAATGGTGAGCAGCAAATCATCAGCAAAGAAATTTGCCTTATATTCTTTAGTCCCCACCTTCACCCCCGCAATATCTGGATGGGACCGGATGGATATCGCCAGGGGTTCAATGGCCAAAGCAAACAGCGCCGGGGAGAGAGGACAGCCTTGTCTTGTGCCTCTACTGATAGTGATAGGAAGTGCTTTGGTAGATGGTAATTTGAGACATGCCTCAGGGTGTGAATATAAGGCTTGGATAGCGGATAAGAAAGGACCCGTAATTCCCATGGCAGTAAGTACAGACTGCAGGTAGGGCCAAGTCACGGTGTCAAAAGCCTTCTCTATATCAAGAGCCAATAAGGCTAGAGGCGTATTGGTCCCACCGGCAGACTGCACAAGATTTAAAATTTTCCTAATGTTATCCGGCGCCTCTCTCCCCGGTACGAATCCAACCTGGTCTTAAGGACAAGGAAATTGTTAAGTCTGCGTGCCAATATTGCCGTAAAAAGCTTATTATCCAAATTCAAAAGCGAGATTGGTCTGTAGTTAGAAGGTAGAAGGGGGTCTCGATTGGGCTTGGGAATAACCGTAATTATTGCCTTCAGAAATTCAGCAGGAGGAGTGTTCCCCTGCATAATATGATTGCAATAATTAGCAATGTGAGGGGCGAGGGTAGGGGCCATCTTTTTGTAGTACAGTGCTGTATAGCCATCTGGCCCAGGTGCCTTACCCAATTTAAGGGAGTCTATACTGTACTGTACCTCTTCCTTGGTAATCTCCTTGCCCAAGGCTTCCCGTGCCTCTTGGGTTAATACAGGCACAGTAACTGACGATAAGAAGGAAGCGCCAGTTCCGTCCGAATCATCAGGTGGGGTAGAGTAGAGTTGACTATAAAACCGGTGGAATGTCTGGTAGATGGTGTCGGGGTTAGAAGTAGTTCTGCCCTGTCTAGTGCGAATCTGATAAACTCTGTTTATACGCTGTCGGGCCTTCAGTTGATTGGCTAAAAGTCGGTCAGGCTTATTGGCATATCTATAATAAAAGGAAGAAGTCCAACGTAGGGCCTTTTCCGTGTTATTAGATAGCAAAACATTCAACTGGGTTTTGGTGTCCTTCACAGCTTTTAACAAATAAAGTGAGGGTGTCCGTTGATGGGCCAATACCAACCTGGTCAGTTTAGCCTCTAAGGCTATCTGGGTCTGAGTCCGCTCTCGCTTAAGTCAGGAGGCTACTCCCACTAGGTGTCCTCTCATATAGGCCTTGTGGGTAAGCCACAAGGTCATAGGGTCCACGTCCGCCGCCACATTCTCCGCAAAAAAGAACCCCAGTTCCTCCAACAGTTGTTTCAATAGGGCTGGGCGGGTCAAGAGAGACTCATTTAATCTCCAAGCAAACGCCACTCTGCTCTGAGCATCTGCAAATATCTCTGAAACAACCACATCATGATCAGACCATGATGAGACTACATGCCTAGAAAAGGAAAGATATGGCAAACATGAAGTTGAAATCAATATCATATCTATCCGGGTATAGAGACGGTGTGCCGGTGAATAGTATGTATACCCCCTCTGCGAGCCATTGTGTTCTCTCCAAGAGTCCGCAATGGATAGAGATTCCATAACATGTCTTATCGCAGTCGTCTGAGAGGGCGGCCGCGACAAGGTTGACGGGGTCGACCTATCAAGTACAGGGTGCATGATGAAATTAAAGTCGCCACACCAGTATAGTTGCTGAAAGGTGAGGGAACCTAGTAACGAGTGGATAGTAGTAAAGAACCCAATGGGGTCGTCAGTAGGCGCATAAGTATTAACCAGGCACACCGTCTCCCCCCCTAATGTTCCCAGCAATATAACATATCTCCCCTCCACATCAACATACGATTGAGTGAGAACAAAAGAGAAGGAGTTCTTGAGCAAAATAATTACACCTCTACTCTTAGTCTGAAAGGTGGAGGAATAGTATCTAGAGTATTGCAGGTGTAGATATTTGGGGTGTGAGGTGGAGGTGAAATGGGTCTCTTGAAGGCAGATGACATCAGGCGCCTGTTTCAGATAGGACATAAACGCAGTCTTGCGTTTTCTTGGGGAATTAAAACCCCTAACATTATGGGATAGTAGTTTACACATTATTCATCATACGGGGTGTATGCTAAACAGAAGTGGAGGCGGCCGATGCCATCGCGCCCCCCGATCCCAATAGGCCCGTTATCCAGCGCCCCCTGGAGCTCAATAGTAGCACAAAAAGCATCCAAGCATTCCAAATACAAACAAAAAGTGAGAAAAAACATAGTAAACCAATAAAAACAAAACCATGATGAGACCGAAGCCTCTTCAAACATAGTATAACATATCAAAGCGTAGAGAGCATAGCATAGGGGTCGGGGCAAAAAAGTCCCGAGCCCCCATCCCACACATAACCACATTACGGGGCAACATAACAAGCCGTGAGGCTGAGTCCCGGCTAAACCCCAAATAAACATAAGCCCGCTGGTAATACATATCTCGCTGAAGAAACCAAGGCCCTCCGCATAGATGTCCTCCTAGATAGAGCCTAGTCAGGCCTCGTAGACAAAGAAACGTCTTCATCGGCTGGCAATACTAGGGAAAATGGGCGAACATTAAAGATCGAGGAAGGAACCCAAAAGGAGCGGAATATTAGGTAACTTGGGAGCCACGACGTTCACGTGGAGGAGCCGAAACCTTGGTCCACACCCTAGCAGGCCGTTGAGGTCTCGGGGAAGGAGCCGATGGTATAGGGTCGCAGCTAAGGCCCGCTCGTTGGAGAGTCTCCAGTCCTTCTGATGGGGTGTGGACCGTGTAAGAACGTGAGTTCAGTTGAAATGACAGGGCAAAAGGGAATCCCCATCTGTACTTTATTTGGGCCTTCTGCAGGGCCTGGGTAACAGGCCTCATCTCTCGGCGTCTCCGTAGGGTGGTCGGAGCCAGGTCTGCGTAGAGGTGGACCGAGGAGGGTAAGTCCGGAAGGTCCGGGATGTTCCGGGCGGCGAACAAAATCTTGTCCCGCATCTCCGGGTGGTGAAATTTGAGGACAACGTCCCGCGGCAATTCAGGGGAGCGCGGTTTACCTAGTGCCCGGTGCACTCTGTCCATCTTCAACATGGTCGGCTCCGCGTCCGGCAGCAAGGCTAAAAATAGGACCGTCAGAGTTGAAGACAGGTCTGTATAAGTCTCCGGTAGGCCCCTAATACGAAGATTCCCCCTCCGGGTACGATTTTCTAAGTCTTCAAGTTTTAACTCCAGGGCCTTTAATTGCTCTGTATGGGAGCTCAGCTCCTCGCGGTCCTGAGCCAATGCGTCGGCGAAGTCATCATGTCTGGTCTCCATATCTGAGACCCTGGTTCCCAGGTCCTGTATTTGGCGCGTAAAATCAGCCACAGCCTGGGCCAGCTCAGCCCTAAACAAAGCCGCAATGTTCTTATAGAGGTCATCTTGGCCTGGCCGCTGGTCCTGGGAATCTAGTGCTGCATTGCCCTCCGATGTGGAGGAGGCAGGGCTCGAAGGGGCTGCAGGGGTGTCCGCCATGACACTTTGCCGCGTCTGCCGAAATAGCTCCGGTAAAGTCTGTGAAGGAGCCGGGGTGCTTGAAAGTTTAGACTTCCCTCTCCTGTGGGACATCCTCGGCGACTCTGACATGGGGTGCGGATGCTGATGGAGCCCGTGATTGGGCGCTAAAGTCGGGGATTTCTCAGCTCACGGAGCGGAGCTCACAGAAGCATGTCTTCCTCGTGAGCCGCGCGCATGCGCCCCTTCAGGAGAGAATATTTAAAAGAAGACAAACTGCTACAAGAGGACATAGTTTTAAATTAGAGGGGCAAAGGTTTAAAAGTAATATCAGGAAGAATTACTTTACTGAGAGAGTAGTGGACGCATGGAATAGCCTTCCTGCAGAAGTGGTAGCTGCAAATACAGTGAAGGAGTTTAAGCATGCATGGGATAGGCATAAGGCCATCCTTCATATAAGATAGGGCCTGGGGCTATCCATAGTATTCAGCATATTGGGCAGACTAGATGGGCCAAATGGTTCTTATCTGCCGACACATTCTATGTTTCTATGTTTCTATGTAAAGCACAGAGGGATCATTGAGGACGCATACACAGTCTGCTACGTACTCCTTCACCATCTTCCAAAATGCTTCCCTCCTTGTGACAGTAGGCCGCGCATCAGGGTGAGGGTGCAGGCAGGGTGTCATGAATTGTCCCAGGCCTTTGAGAGTGTTGACTTGCCTCTGTTGGAACTGCTGTGTGTGCAGTAGCGCAGTTTTTTTTAAGTGTATGTGCAAATAAATTAAAGTCAATGTCACAGATATTTGGGATGTGGAAACGTTATACAGGAGAGGTATCACAGGAAATGGCGCAGCTGTCACCAGTGGCTACGAAACAATTATAGTCAATGTTACAGATATTTGGGATGCGGAAACATTATACAGGAGAGGTACCATATGTAATGGCGCTGCTGTCAACAGCGGCTAAGAAAAAAATTACAGTCTATGTCACAGATATTTGGGATGCATAAACCTTATACAGGAGATGTAATGTCACTGTCTGCAGCGTCTTTGGAAAAAGTACACTAGATTTTACAGATATTTTTAGGCTGTGCACACGTTATACAGGAGATAATATCGCTGTCTGCAGCGGCTAAACAATTGCACGCTATTTAGCGCAGGTTGCGCTAAAAATATATATTGCTGCCAGATGCAACAATAGTCCTTAGAAGACTTTTGGATCTCTACAATAGCTTGCATATTAGCGCAGGTTACGCAAAAAATATATATTGCTGTCAGACATAACAATAGTCCTTAAAAGGACTTTTGGGTCTCTAACACCAACCCTGCCTAACAAAAAACTAACTAAGACTGAGCCGAACCACGTGTCATCGGTGCTTTATAGCACCCTATGACGTGTTCCGGCCAGCCAATAAATTTAATGCCAGTAACCAACATGGCTGCGCCATTACAGTGAGTGGCAGTACAAACAAGCAGGGAGGAGACTCGAGTGGTATTCGGCCGAACACTGCGATGTGCCGAGCATTGAAATGCTTGAGCCGAACTGGTGTTCGGCCGAGCATACTCGCTCAACAAAATTGCAGACTTTTTTGGGGTGTTTTAATTATCTTATTTATCAATTAGATCTAACAATATGTCAGACATAGAAGTGCCAGGTCCTGCACAGGGGAGTGGCAGAGGCCTAACAGTTTCTGGTGCAGGCACAGGTCGCAGCAGAGTAAGGGGGCATAGCATCAGCAGTCGAAGCGAGAGGCCTGGGCTTGCTGTGTCATCTAGAAGTCGTGTCTTCACCAACAACACAGCGATTCTTGAATGGTTGACTCGGTCAAAAAGTGACATCAGGCACCCCAGCCAAGAGTCGGTGGTTTTGTCAGACACAACCATTAGATGGCATGGCCTGGGAGCAGGCCCTGTGCCCTCACCTGTCCTCAACCTGCCTCTGTCCTTTTCTGTTCCCTCAACAAGTATTATATACTTGTTGAGGGAACAAGTATATAATATGTGGATGGGACATCCACAGCCAATATGTGGATGGGACATCCACCGCTTCCTACGGTAGGCGTGCAAGTAGTGATGAGGAGAGTGACATGGGAGCTCGTATTGCGAGCGGTCAGGCTCCTGACTAGAGTTGAGCGAACCAGAACTGTATAGTTCGGGTTCGTACCGAAATTTGGGGTGTTCGGGACACGGACCCGGACATTTTTAAAAAAGTTCGGGTCCATTGTTCAAGGATTTCTTTCCGCTTTCTGAAGGGCTGCACAGCAGCCAATCAGCTAGCGTTTTACTTCTTGCCCTAAGAATCCATCACAGACATGCCTACTAATGGCATGGCTGTGATTGGCCAAGTGCAGCATGTGAACCAGCCTCTATTTAAGCTGGAGTCCCGTAGCGCTGCACGTCACTCTACTCTGATTAGTGTATGGATAGGATGCACTGCTGTGAGGGCGAGATTAGGCAGGGAAAACTCAGCAAAAACACCTAATAAAATGATCGATCTACAGCTGTGAATCATTCAACGTCTGCTAGTTAATTGCTTACTGGTTTTTAGGCTGACCAGAGCGTTTTTCTGTGCCTTTTTTCTGGGGTGATCGGCAGCCATTTTGTATCTTGTGGTGCACCAGCACAAGCTTCCACCAAGTCCATCAATCCATCAATAGTACTTTTTTTTTTTTTTTGCTATATCCTACATCAGGGGCTTGGCCGTGCTTATTGTCACCCCCCAAAAACGCAGGATAGAAATTTCTATATTTTATTGAGGGGTGAAATTAAATTGCCAAAATAGCAATCCACTAAATTTGGTGTTCCAGCTGTGGCTGGCTAAGTTTAATACTGTCCGGCAAAGGATAGATATTTTTCTCGGGTGAAATTCAGTAGCCAAAATAGCAATACCGTAAATCAGTGGTTTCAGCTGTGGCTGGCCAAGTTTAATAGTGTCCGGCAAAGGATAGATTTTGTTCTAGGGTGAAATTCAATTTCCAAAATAGCAATCCCCTAAATCTAATGTTCCAGCTGTGGCTGGCCAAATATAATACTGTCCGGCAAAGGATAGATTTTGTTCTGGGGTGAAATTCAATTGCCAAAATAGCAATACCGTAAATCTGGTGTTCCACCTGTGACTGGCCACGTTTTATAGTGTCTGGCAAAGAATAGATTTTGTTCTGGGGTGAAATTCAATTGACAAAAAAGCAATACCGTAAATCAGTGGTTTCAGCTGTGGCTGGCCTAGTTTAATAGTGTCCGGCAAAGGATATATTTTGTTCTGGGGTGAAATTCAATTGCCAAAATAGTAATCCCCTAAATCTGGTGTTCCAGCTGTTGCTGGCAAAGTTTATTAGTGTCCGTCAAAGGATAGATTTTGTTCTGGGATGAAATTCAATTGCCAAAATAGCAATACCATAAATCAGGGGTTTTAGCTGTTGCTGGTCAAGTGAAAATCTGTCCGTAAAAGGGTATATTACACTCAGCGTGTTAGCGTCTAAATACAAGGCCTGATAAATCCTCTTAATTGCTTGCTGTCAGACATTTAACTCTTTTTGCTGTCTAATGACAGCCCCATTGTGTGGGTGTCAGGGGCCTAAATTTCATGTACTTGCTTTCTGTCTTGGTGGCAGACATTTCCCTGACACATTGTCTGGGTGTCAGGGAACCTATATGTTGTTCAATAATTTGTTGTCTTGGTGGGAGATATTAAATTATTTTTACTGTCTAATGACAGCCCCATTGTCTGGGTTTCAGGGGCCTAAATTTTGTTTAATTGCTTGCTGTCTTGGCGGCAGACATTTACCTTTTTTTTGCTGTCTAATGACCGCCCCATTGTGTGGGGGTTAGGGGCCTAAATTTCACTTACTTGCTTACTGTCTTGGTGGCAGACATTTAACTCTTTTTACTGTCAAGTGACTGCCCCATTGTGTGGGTGTCAGGGGCCTATATTTTGTTTACTTGCTTGCTGTCTTGGTGGGAAACATTTAACTCTTTTTACTGTCAAATGACAGCCTCATTGTGTGGGTATCAGGGGCCTATATGTTGTTTTATCATTTGTTGTCTTAGTGGGAGTTATTAAACTCTTTTTACTGTCTAATGACCGCCCCATTGTCTGGGTGTCAGTGGCCTATATTTCGTTTAATTGCTTGCTGTCTTGGTGGGAGACATTAAACTCTTCTTACTGTCAAATGACCTCTCCTCTGTCTGGGTGTCAGGGGCCTACATAAATGATAATGGCCTGTTCCATTGCAGGTTGACCTGAGGCCTGTGTTGCTGTTACGGGACTGCTCTCCTCTTTACGGGTTCCATGGCCCTGAATCTGTGAATGAGGCCTGTGGCACTGCACGCAGACATGAATCCTTTTTGGCTGTGATGAGAACTTCAACTCCCATAGCATTCCCACCTGACGCCACCCCAACCTCCTATTCCACCTCCTCCTCTTCCAAGTTACTAATTGATATTGGTTAATTTTTATTTATTTTATTTTATTTTAATTGATTTCCCTATCCACATTTGTTTGCAGCGGATTTACCTACATTTTGCTGCCTTTTGCAGCCCTCTAGCCCTTTTGTGGGCTATTTTACAGCCTTTTTAGTGCTCAAAAGTTTGGGTCCCCATTGACTTCAATGGGGTTCGGGTGAAGTTCGGGTCGAGTTCGGATCCCGAACCCGAACATTTTCGTGAAGCTCGGCCGAACTTCTCGAACCCGAACATCCAGGTGTTCGCTCAACTCTACTCCTGACTAGTAATGAGCGGAAGGGGCAATAATCGAATTTGCGATATTTCGCGAATATTCATCAGAATACTAGTCATATATTGGCGACTATTCGTATTTGAGATTATTTTATTGATTGCGAATAATCGGCAATGTAATATTCGCTTAATGTGAATATTCTAAAATACGAATATTTACCACTATAGAATATAGTGATATATATAAATTGTTTTAAATATTCGTCATTTTTTCCAATTAATGTGAACAGTCATTGGCCCAAAAGCAACTTAAGCAGGGAGGAGTCATGACTTCAGATGGATAAAAATTATGAATATTCTAAAAAACGAATATATATTACTATATTCTATAGTGCTATATATCCGAGTTTTAGAATATTCGCGTATGCGAATATTACATTGCCGATTTCTTGCATAACAGAAAAAAATAAAAATAATGAAAAATCTAATTCACTACAGACTAGAATATTGCAGCCTTCTCACATTGGCCCACAAGCATAAAACTATAGTCAAAATATTAGCGAATTCTCGAAGTGCCGATATTCACGATTCAAATATTGGCGCTCAACACTACTCCTGACCCAGAGACTGTTGAGGATGACATCAGTGACGTGCAGACAGTGCTCGTGATGTTGATGTAGCAGATCACACTTTGGAGCTGGGTGAAATAGGGGTTTCATCATCATCGGGAGAAGAGGTTGGGGGGAAAATCACTTACTTGGCAGCATGGCAGTTTTTTGTTAAGCTGCAGGAGGAGGTGAACATGGGCATTTGTAGAATCTGTGGGGAGAAGGTGAAGCGTGGCAAGAGTGCGTGTTGGCACCATGGCCCTGCAACAAGATATGCAGCATCACCATAAAGTAACCTGGGAGAACCGGGGCTCTGATGTGGATGTCCAGCCTGCCGCAGCAACTGCTGCATCACCCAGTGTCACGCACCAGATTTCAGGTAGTCAAGGCTCAACCACCTTAGCCGAAGGTAGCTGTCTGTCCTTCCCATCATCTGCTGGCCCTTATGCTCCTGCTCCTCCTCCTCCTCCTACTCCTCGTCAGTAATTCCATCAGCAATCGATCACCGAAGCGACTGCCAAGAAACAATAGTATACAGTATACATGCATCAATACAACAGCGCAGAAGCTGAATGTGCTCCTGGCCAAGTTGCTGGTGCTGCAGTCCCTCCCTTTCCAAGTGGTGGACTCTGCACTTTTTAGAGAAATGATGGCTTGTGCCGAGCCGAGAATGAGAGTGCCAAGCTGTCATTTATTTGCCAAAAAGGCAGTACCAGCCCTGCACACATATGTAGAAGGTGGGCCAGTCTTTGAGCCAAAGTGCACAGCAGCGCCAACGTGTGGAGCTATAACTACTTCAGGGACAAAACATATCCTTTACAACCCACTGGGTGAATGTGGTTCCTGCACAGCCACACCAGCAACTTGACCAGGTGACGCCGCTTCCACGTTCTCACTCACTGTCCGCCTCTGCCTTCTCATCCTCCACTGCAGGGTCAATTCACAGTTCCTCTCCAGTATACCACATGTGCAGGGAATGGTGGTGTCGCGCTGTTCTGCACTTGTTGGCAAGGGCAAACGGTGTCACTCAGGGGAGGAACTGCTCCGTGTCCTTCATCAAGAAATTGATTCCTGGCTTTCTCCTCTACAACTCAAAATCAGAACCATGGTGACCGACAACGGGAAGAACATAGTGTCGGTGCTGCATCAAGGTTGGCTTAACCATGCTTCCTGCATGGCACACGTGTTTAATCTGGTTCCTGAAGTCTTCCACCCATCTGCAAGACATCCTAAAAATGGCCAGGAAACTTTTTATGCACTTCAGCCACTCATAAACCGCAAAGCACACCCTCCTTGAGCTGCAGCGGCAGAACAGCATCCCCCAACATAGGCTGATATGCAACGTTTCCACCCATTAGAATTCCACCCTCCATAAGTTGGACCGACTATACGAACGGAGAAAGGCCATCAAAGATTTTTTGATGATCCAAGCGGACTGGAGAACTCCCCTGTGTAACTTCGATGTCAGCCAGTGGCAGCTCATGTGTGACACCTGCCATTTGCCCAGACCCTTTGAGGAGGCCACATTATTTGTCAGAAGCCAGGACTACAGGATGAACAATGTAATTCTACTGTTTCATATCCTGGAACAGATGCAGGTTAATCTGGCTGGTCAGGGGACTGAAGACGTGGCACTTAGATCTCATGGCCACGTGAGCCCTGTGGGGGCTGAACTGGAGGAGGAGAAGGACATTGGAGCATAAGCAATGTGTAGCAAAATGGGTGGTAGCCAGAGCAGCTACAGGATGATGAGGAAGACGAGGCAGAGGACCCAGACACACTGTGGCAGTATTCAGCGGAGTCACTTGCACAAATGGCCCGATGCATGCTCACTTGCTTCTAAAGTGATAGCCAAATTGTCACCATTCGGCAGAGGGATGACTTCTGGCTCTCCACCTTGTTGGACCCTTGCTACCGGTCCTAAATAGGGGCCTTATTTACACCCGCCGAGAGGGTGGACAAACTGAACAGCTATAGAGACATCCTATGTAGTCAGTTGGCTACTGCCTATCTGCTCCATCATCTATCCTCTGGCAGGTCTGACCAGGCCTTCTGCGCTCATGATCCTCTGCCATGGCTGCTGTGGCGGGGGGGGGGGGTAGGAGCAGTTCCAGCTCCATCAGCAGCAACTTGACTCTAGAGTCCCTGATGAGGAGCTTTCTTCACCCGCCTAGCGAAGAAACTATTCACCTACAGCAGCTAGACCTGGAGCAGAACCTTAACCAGCAGGTGGTTGCTTACTTGGACAGCACCTTGCCACCCCACATTGTAGATCTGCTGGACTACTGGGCAGCCAAAGTGGATTTGTGGCTGCAAATGGCAGAGTTTTCAGTGGAAAAGCTGTCCTACCAGGCCAGTAGTGTGGCATAAGAGTGGGTGGTTAGTGCAGCGAGGGCCATAGTTAGCCCAAGAAAAACTCACCTTTCCACCCAAAATGTGGAGAGACTGACCTTTGTCAAGATGAATCAGGCGTGGATCAGCCAGGATTTCCCCCCACCAATACCTGATGCATTAGATTAGATTATCCATGCTGCCTCACCCAAACCTTGACAAAAGAGACCGGTTTCTTCTGGCTACCTGCCTCAGCTGCTATTCTGATTCTGCCACCCGCTTGATACCACACATCTGATGCCAAGTGCTCCTTCTTACACCCACCATTGTCAGCGGGTACTGTTATTGCCACTCACCTGCCACTTTGTAGTCTCCTGATGCTTCTGCCACCTCCATACTATGTCACCTTGCCACTCTGTGGTCTCCTGATGCTGCTGACTCCTCCACACTATGTCACCTTGCCACTCTATGGCCTCCTGTTGCTGCTGCCACCTCCACACTATGTCACTTTGCCACTCTGTGGTCTCCTGATTCTGCTTCTACCTTAGCACTATGTCACCATGCCACTCTGTGGCCTCCTGATGCTGCTGCTGCCACTTCCACAATGTCATTATGCAACTCTGTGGCCTCCTCCTGATACTGCTGCGACCCCCAGTCTCCTTATGATGCTTCCACCTCACCACTATATCATAGGGCCACTCTGTGGACTTCTCACCCTGTTCTCACCCTTCCCACTGTATGACTGTGCCACTATTTTGCCTTGTGGCCTGGCTGACCTCATCATTTATTTGATCCTTCCTCTGATCTGTCAGAAGGAAGGAAAAATTAGATGCACAATGGATCAATGTCTATGTAACAGCTGTAAGGCCTGCATGACATGGTCCCTATTTTGCATCAGAAGTGGCTTATGATTTGGTAGTCAAAAGTAGGAGTGGGTACAAAACATAGAGGACATGCAAATATTCCATTCACATGTCATCTCTGTTTTGGATTTACTCCTGTTTTTCTTGGCTTTAGCAATACTGATGGATTACTGACCAAATGCTGACTGAGTGAAGGCGGATGCTCCGCAGACAGGATCCATTTTTTGGGGGTTATTTTTCTGACGCATCAGAGGAAGGGCAAAATCAGTGATGTCAACACAAACTTACTCTTGACACCCTGTCCACTCTGCCAGGGCGGCTCTACTTTTATAAGCGTTTAATAGAACATGTTGTGTAGACATCAGCTGCCAATGTGTAAATGGAGTTCGCTTTTTCTTGACGCTAACATTGACCTGTAAGGCTGAGTTCACCCTTGAGTTATTTGGTCAGTTTTGGCCCCGTAACTGCCCAAATAAGTGAATTTTCAAGTGATTCTAAGAGCAACGCTTGTCATCTGCATGTCATACTGACTCACAGTATTGTTTCACTACCACAGCAGACTCCGTATGCGTGTTACTGGAAGGCATAGTGTTCTACAGCACTATAATGGCTCTCTGCAGACAGTAAATAGCCATTTTTAACGCAATTTGCCACAAATACATTCGGATCGAAGTAATAATACTAGTGCCCATAATAACAATCATGTTCTCTATTTTCTCTCAGTAGTAATAAAGCCCGCAATAATACCCCTCAATTAGGGATGTCCCGATGCCGATACCAGTATCGGTATCGGGACCGATACCGGCATTTTCACGAGTACTTGTACTCGTGAAAATGCCGCCGATACCGCTGCCGATACCGGAAGTTCCGGTCCGGCAGCTCCTATACGCTATTAAAGTAAACATAACCTCTATTAATGTCGCCGGAATTACTAACTATTGATGCCCAGTCCCCCTCAGGTCAGGCGCTCAGTCCCTCCATGCTCCTCCTGCCCGGCCTGCCTTCGTCATTCATAAAAGTGGGCGGAGCGAGCAGGCGGGACATGAGGCGCATGGAGGAACTGAGAGCTCAAGCTGCCCGATTCCTCCAAGCACCTCACGTCCCTCCTGCGCGCTCCGCCCACTTTATGAATGTAGAAGGCGCGCTGGGCAGGAGGAGCATGGAGGGACTGAGCGCCTAACCTGATGGAGACTGCACATCAATAGTTAGTAATACCGGCCACATTAATAAAGATTAAGTTTACGTCAGTAGTGTATGGGAGATCTCTGGATGGCACTATGGGGGATCTCTGGATGACACTATGGGGGTCTGTGGATGACACTAATGGGGGATCTGTGGATGACACGTATATAGCATAATATGCTATATATGTGTCATCCACATAGCCCCCTGACAGTGTCATCCAGAGATCCCACATAGTGTCATCCAGAGATCCCCCATAGTGTCATCCAGAGATCCCCCATAGTGTCATCCAGAGATCCCCCATAGTGTCATCCAGAGATCCCCCACAGTGTCATCCATAGTGTCATCCAGAGATCCCCCATAGTGTCATCCAGAGATCCCCCATAGTGTCATCCAGAGATCCCCCACAGTGTCATCCATAGGGTCATCCAGAGATCCCCCATAGTGTCATCCAGAGATCCCCCATAGTGTCATCCAGAGATCCCCCATAGTGTCATCCAGAGATCCCCCATAGTGTCATCCAGAGATCCCCCATAGTGTCATCCAGAGATCCCCCATAGTGTCATCCAGAGATCCCCATAGTGTCATCCAGAGATCCCCATAGTGTCATCCAGAGATCCCCATAGTGTCATCCAGAGATCCCCCATAGTGTCATCCAGAGATCCTCCATTAGTGTCATCCAGAGATCCCCCATTAGTGTCATCCAGAGATCCCCCATTAGTGACATCCAGAGATCCTCCCATTAGTGTCATTCAGAGATCCCCCTATTAGTGTCATTCAGAGATCCCCCATTAGTGTCATTCAGAGATCCCCCATTAGTGTCATTCAGAGATCCCCCATTAGTGTCATCCAGAGATCCCTCATTAGTGTCATCCACAGATCCCTCCATAACGGCGTCATCCACAGATCCCCCATAACAGCGTCATCCACAGATCCCCATAACAGCGTCATCCACAGATCCCCATAACAGCGTCATCCACAGATCCCCCATAACAGCGCCATCCACAGATCCCCCATAACAGCGCCACCCACAGAGCCCCCATAACAGTGTCATCCACAGATCCCCCATAACAGCTGCCATCCACAGATCCCCCATAACAGCGTCACCCACAGATCCCCCATAACAGCGTCACCCACAGATCCCCCATAACAGTGTCATCCACAGATCCCCCATAACAGCGTCATCCACAGATCCCCCATAACAGTGTCATCCACAGATCCCCCATAACAGATCCCCCTGGAGGCACATTGGTTGGAAAACACTATTATATTCCCATTTATCAATTTATTAACACTTGTACAAAGGAAAAGAAAAGCCGTTGTCCATAGCAACCAAATTCCAACTTTAATTTTTTTATTGCTATCGGCAACTGCGCCGCTATTTATACGAGGTATCGTAATTGGTATCGGCGAGTACTTAAATAAAAGTATCGGTACTCGTACTCGGTCTTAAAAAAATGGTATCGGGACATCCCTACCCTCAATAGTAACAAATTCCACTTATAATGTGTGCCAGTAGAAAAATGCCCCCTTATATTGCGTGCCAGTACAAAAAATATACACTTATAATTTGGCCCGGTGTAAAAAACCCTGCCTTATAATGTGTGCCAGTACAAAAAATAACACCCCTTATAATGTGTGCCAGTATAAAAATACCACCTGATAATGTGTGCCAGTACAAAAAATGCCTCCTTATAATGTGTGCAAGTACAAAGAATCCTCCTTTATATTGTGTGCCAGTACAAACAAATTGTTCCTTATAACGTGTGGTAGTACAAAAAATGCCCTCTTAAAATGTGTGCTAGAAGAAAAAATGTCCCTTATGATGCTGCCAGTACAAACATGCCCTCTTATAACGTGTGTCAGTACAAAAATGTCCCCTTTCAATATCTCTAGCAGAACCAATGCCCCTATTGTGCCCCCACTTATAATATGTGCCAGTACAAAAATATCTATTTTATTGCCCTCAGTAGAGCCAATATCCACATAGTGCCCCCCATAATGTGTGCCAGTACAAAAAAAAAAAAAAAAACTTTATGTGTGCCAATACAAAATGTCCCTATTTAGTGCTCAAGTGAATTCCCCCATAGTGTCTCCCATCCCCATAGTGGCCTAACAGTGTGTTGCCAAATAAAAATAATAAATTCAAATATTTACCTGAAGGTCTCCTCTGGTCTGTGTCCTGAACTGTATGCTGCCTGGCACGTTGATAATCATGCCATTGCACCACCTGCGCCATCCTCTGACACAGGGCCGGCGCGTCCTATACGCGGAATAGGCCGCGCGTAGAGCGCCCCTTGGCCCCCTCTGAATTGAGCCTCTGGCGGCTGCAGCACTGCCCGGGCTGGCGCGTCCATGAGGGTGCACCGCCCGGGCGCACCAAGAGGAGAGGAGCTGACTGGGGGGAAGCGCTCAGCGCATCCTCCTGTCACTCCATTGTAGCGTGGCCGAGCTCTTTATGGCCGCGGGTACAGGGAGCATCTGTCTCCTGTACCTGGACGGACTGACATTAAGTGCGCACACAGTGTGCACTTCCTGTCAGTCCCCTCGGGTACAGGAAACAAAAGCTCCTGTACCCGTGCACCATAAAGAGCTTGGCCGCGCTACACTAGAGGAAGTGAAGAATGACAAGGGGGGGGGTGAAAAATTACAAGTGGGGGAGAGAATGAGACAAGAGGGGGGGTGAAGAATGACAAGAGGGGGGAGAGAAGGACATGGGGGGGTGAAGAATGACAAGGGGGGGGAGGAAGAATGACAAGAGGGGGAGTGAAGAATGACAAGGGGGGGGGTGAAGAATGACAAGAGGGGGGAGAGAATGACAAGGGAGGGGAGAGAGAGAACTGGCGTTAGATAAAGGGGTTCTGCAGTTTATTTAAACTGATGATCTATCCTCTGGATAGATCATCAGCATCTGATCGGCAGGGGTCCGACACCCGGGACCCCCGCCGATCAGCTGTTTAAGAAGACAGCGGCACTGGCAGTAGCGCCTCGGCCTTCTTGCTGTTTACCGCAGGTGCAGTGACGTCACGACTAGTATCACTGGCCTTGGCGGGGTTAAACTCTGTTCACTTAAATAAAGCTTAGCCCCACCCAGGCCAATGATACTAGTCGTGACGTCACTGCGAGAAGGCTGAGGCGTTACTGCCAGCGCAGCTGCCTTCTCAAACAGCTGATTGGCGGGGGTCCCGGGTGTCGGACCCCTGCCGATCAGTTTAAATAAACTGCAGAACCCCTTTAATATGGCAGATCATATGGGTGGGGCATTGTGATGTCACATGGGGGGGGGGGCGGCAAACTTTTCTTTTGCCTAGGGCGGCAAAAATCCTTGCACCAGCCCTTCTCTGACAGGGTTCAGGTCTAGTGCTTATAGCCTATCAGAGGGAATGGACAGAAATACATCGCTCTGAAGATGGTAATATAGTTGAATATGGAGAGATAAGCACTTCCATAATGGAAGCACTCATTGCCCTTGGTTCTGCCCCCACTTGTTACTAGGTGGTGCTGCCTGAGGCAATCACCTCACCTAACTGGTGATCTGCCCCTGGGAACCTGGTAACTAATGGTTCTCTACACCTTAATACCCGTTGTAAGTCTTGTATGTATCACACTGTGCATGATGACAATATTGTTTGAAATTCCTGCTTCAAATGAGCTTTCTTGTGGCACCAGTGCCACACTGCACACTATCGGAAACAGAGCTTGCCTCTCAGGTGTGCTTGGTAAGCTGTTAAGAGAAGCAGCTCTAACTGTAGCCCAGCAGCCAACTCAAACAGCTGATCGGTGAGGGTGATGGGAGTCAAAACCCTGCTATTTATACATTTATGACTTGCTGACTATGTGGCCTGAGGCCTCATGCTCACAGTCATATTACAGATCTACAAAACATCATTAAAAAAAAGCAAAAATTACATTAATACTTGATATGATAGTCACAGTAGTGTCTGAAGTCTTACTGTACCCCCATATGCCTCTGATCTCCTAGGAGGCATGCCAAGGCTTTTTCTGCTAAAATTTCTATGAATCGGACAAAGTAAAAAAATAAAAATAAAACGCGGCATGTTGTGTTGGATTCCATATTTAAAAGATATCCTCTCCTAGAATAGATGCCTCCAAGACAGAATATCTTAAATAGGCAGCACTGTATTTTGGCAAATAGAGTGCCTACGAATCCACATTACAGAGCCAAAGAAGACTATGTTCCACCGGACAGGCTCATTGTTATTGAGGCACTACTGTGTGCATGAATGCTTGGCTTAAATAATTACATTCCTGACACCATGATACACTATTCCAAGAGGGTCTATCGCATTCTTGAATCTGTTCACAATGTTATGATGAACCTGCTGGTTTAAATTAAAAGTAAAAAGGGAACTGCATATGTTCCTAATTAAGATACTTGAGGATAATGACCTGTATTTGTGCCTTATGCTAAGTGTTTAATGTGGGATCATAAATATGGTTAACTGCTACCAGCTTGTGAAGGAAGCCTTAATTGCACAGTTAAAACACTAACAAGGTTATGCTTTTACTCTTTTTGTATAAAAAAAATTATGGAAATCATCTTGGCTCGTTAAGCTTCTGCTCAGAATAAAAGGAGCTGTTTCTTAACTCTTAAACCTAATGAGATGTAAAAATAGACTTTAGAGATGCACTATGTGTTTGTTACATTATTGTCAAAAATGACTTTAATATGCTCTTCATAGACTACCAGAGGCTGTTTTCTAGTGATTTTCTTGGTGAATTGATATATGAATAAGTAATACATAGATATATAGTTTCGTGTTTCAAGCATTTTGTGCCTTTCAGTCTTATTGGAGGTCGCTGTTTAATTATGAAGTCTGTAAACAGAATAATTGTATACACAATGTCATCAATTGCATGACTATTCCAAAGTGTTATTGCTACATTATTGCAATATATAGTATTATCATTGATATACAATACAATCTCTAGGCATTAGCATTAAAAGACATAAATACAAACACACTGGAAAAATTTGTTTCGATCCGAGTATATTTGTGATGAATTATTTTAAAAAGGCTATTTTCTGGCTGTTGAGAGCCTTTATAGTGATGTGTAACACTGTGCCTTGCAGTAACAAGCATAGGGAGTCCGCTGTGTTAGAGAAATAATACTCTGAGTCTATATGACATACAGATGACAGGCGTCCCTCTTAGAATCACTGCATACCTCACTTATTTGGGCGGTCACGGTGCCAGAACTGACCAAATAACTCAAATCAACTCAGCCTTACAGGTAGATGTTAGCGTCAAGAAGAAGCGCACTCATTTACACCCTCATCAGCTTATTCCACAAAGATGTCTACAGAACCTGTTCTATTGAACGCTTATACAAGTAGAGCCCCCCCCCCCCAACAGAGGGGACAGGGTGTCAGCAGTAAGTTTATGTTGACATCACTGATACATTTTCCCCATTCTCTGATCCGTCGGAACAACGGAACAATTACCCAGAAAAAACAGATACTGTCTGTAGAGCATATGCCTTCACTCGGTCAGCATTTGCTCAATGATCCATCAGTATTGCTAAAGACCCCAAAAAAACGGAGTGGATCTAAAATAGAAATGACAAGTGAATGGAATATTTGCATGTTTTCTGTGTTTTGTACCCACTCCTGCTTTTGGCTACCAAATCATTAGCCAATTCTGATGGAACCATACAGGCCTTACAGCTGCTACACAGACAGGATCCGTTGAGCATTTCGTTTTTCCCTCCTTCTGACAGATCAGAAGAAGAGTCAAATAAATGATTGTTATCCAGGCCGAAAGCCAAAATAGTGGGCCAGTCATGAAATGGGGAGGGTGGGAACAGCATAAGAAGTCAACAGAGTGGACCTATGACATAGTGGTGAGGTGAAAGCAGCATGAGCAGAACACAGTGGCCCAATGACAGAGTCTGGAGGTGGAAGCAGTATGAGGAGGCCACCGAGTGGCACAATGACCGAGAGTGGAGGTGGCAGCAGCAGAAGTAGGCCACAGAGTGGCATAATGACAGAGTCTGGAGGTGGCAGCAGCATGAGTAGGCCACAGAGTGGCACAATAAAAGATTGTGGAGGTGGCAGCAGCATGAGTAGGCCAGAGAGTGGCATAATAAAAGAGTGTGGAGGTGGCAGCAGCATAAGGAGACCACAGAGTGGCAAAATAACAGAATCTGGAGGTGGCAGAAGTATGAGGATACCATAGAGCGGCACAATGACCGAGAGTGGAGGTGGCAGCAGCAGAAGTAGGCCACAGAGTGGCATAATGACAGAGTCTGGAGGTGGCAGCAGCATGAGTAGGCCACAGAGTGGCACAATAAAAGATTGTGGAGGTGGCAGCAGCATGAGTAGGCCAGAGAGTGGCATAATAAAAGAGTGTGGAGTCGGCAGCAGCATAAGGAGACCACAGAGTGGCAAAATAACAGAGTCTGGAGGTGGCAGCAGCATGAGTAGGCCATAGAGAGGCAAGTTGACATAATGTGGAGATGGCAGCAGCAGGATATCACAGAGTGGTAAGGTGACATAGTGTGGAGATGGCAGTAGCAGCAGCAGAAGAATCAGGAGGGTACCACAGAGTTGCAAGGTGACATAGAGTGGATATGGAAGCAGCAGCAGGAGGAGACCACAGAGTGGCAAGGTGACGGTAGCATCAGTAGGCCACAGAGTGGCAACATGACATAGTGTGTATATGGCAGCAGCATGAGAAGACCAGAGAGTCGCAAGGTGCCATAATGTGGAGATGGCAGCAGCAACAGGATACCAGAGAGTGGTAAGGTGACAAAGTGTGGATATTGCAACAGCAGGGGGAGGCCAAAAAGTGGCAAGGTGACATAGTTTGGAGGTGGCGGTAGCATCAGGATTCCACAGAGTGGCAAGGTGACATAGCATGGAAATAACAGTAGCAGCAACAGCAGCAGCAGGAGGATACCACAGAGTGGCAAGGTGACATAGTGTGGAAATGGCAGCAGAAGGAGACCACAAAGTGGAAAGGTGACATAGTTTGGAGGTGGCAGTAGCATCAGGATACCACAGAGAGGCAAGGTGACATAGCATGGAAATAACAGTAGCAGCAGGAGGATACCACAGAGTGGCAAGGTGACATAGTCTGGAGATGGCAGCAGAAGGAGACCACAAAGTGGAAAGGTGACATAGTTTGGAGGCAGCGGTAGCATCAGGATACCACAGAGTGGCAAGGTAACATAGTATGGATATGGAAGCAGCATAAGGAGGCCACAAAGTGGCAAGGTGCCATAATATGGAGATGGCAGCAGCAGCAGGATACCACAGAGTGGCAAGGTTACATAGTGTGGATATGGCAGCAGCAGGGGGAGACCACCGAGTGGCTAGGTGACATAATGTGGAGATGGCAGTAGCAGCAGCAGCATCAGGAGGATACCACAGAGTGGCAAGGTGACATAGTTTGGAGATGGAAGCACCAGCTGCATCAGGAGACCACAAAGTGACCTAGTAACAGAGTGGCGCAGTGGGTGGCAATACCAGTACCCGCTGACGAAGGTGGGTTAAATAAGGAGCACTTGGCATGAGATGTGTGGCATCAGTCAGGTTGCAGTAGCTGAGGCAGGTAGTCAGAAGAAACCAGTCTCTTGTATCAAAGTGTTGGTGTGGCACCATGGATGATCTAGTCCAGGGATGGGCAAACTCAGCCCTCCAGCTGTTGCAAAACTACAAATTCCAGCATGCAAAGGCTGCTTACAGCTATCAGCCTACAGCAGGGCATCATGGGAATTGTAGTTTTACAACAGCTGGAGGGCCGAGTTTGCTCATCTTTGTTCTAGTCTGATGCAGCAGGAATTGGTGGTTTGAAATCCTGGTTGATCCATGCCTGATTCATCTTGACAAAGGTCAGGCTCTCCACATTTTGGGTGAGTTCTTCTTGGGGTAACTATGGCCCCCACTGCACTAAACACCCTCTCTAATGCCCTATTACTGGCCTGGCAGGAACACTTTTCTATGGCAAACTCTGGTAGTTGTGGCCACAAATGCAGTTTGGCTACCCAGTTTCCAGCAGATCTTTAATGTGGGGTTGCAGGGAGCAATCCAAATATGCCACCACCTGCTGATTCAGGTCCTGCTCCAGGTTTACCTGCTGCTGAGTAGTTTCTTCACTATGTGGGTGAAGAAAGCTGATCATCAGCAAATGTAGACTCATGCTGCTGCTGATGGAGCTGGCACTGCTCCTGCCACCCCAGCCGTCCCCCGCAGTCATGGCAGTGGAACGTGAGTGTAGAGGGCCCCCTCCGGTCTGACCTGCTAGAGGATGGAAAGTGGCGCAGATAGGCAGCGGCCAACTGACTACATAGGATGTCTCTGTAGTAGTTACGTTTGTCCTCCCTCTCATGAGTGTAAAAAAGGCCCCCATTCTGGACTGGTAGCGAGCGTCCAACAAGGTGGAGAGCCAGAACTCATCCCTCTGCTGAATTGTGACAATTTGGCTGTCACTGCGCAAGCAAGTGAGCAAGCATCGTGCCATTTATGCAAGTGACTCGGAGGGACTCCCTGCCTCAATCTCCACTGCATACTGCCTCACACTTAAGCTGCCACCCTCTTCTCCTGATGATGATGAAGCCCCTTCTTCACCCCTCTCCCAATTGCAATCGGCTACATCATCATTATCCGCAACTGTCTGCATGTCAATGATGTTCCCCTTAATGGTCTCAGGGCCAGGAGCTTGACCGCTCGCAACACCAGCTCCCACCAGCTCTCATCATCACTACTTGTCATCGTTACTTCTTGCCTGCCTACCGGAGGAAGAGACAGATCTCTCCTCCAGGTTTTGGCTGAGTAGCAGCTGCTGACTGTCCTCTAGTAGCTTGTCGTCTCTGAAAATTGAAGCTGAGCCTATGGCTAGTGTGATAATACTTCTCAAGCTGAGGAGACATAAAATGACAAAGGCAAGTTGAGGACAGGTGATGGCACAGGGCCTTCTCCCAGGCCATGCAAACTAAGCATCATGTCAGAAGAATCCATCGACTCTTGGCTGGGGGTATCCGATGTTACTTGCGACAAAGTAGAAGACAGAGTCAACTACTCAAGCACCGCTGGGTTGCTGGTCAAGACACGACAGCTAGATAACACAGGGAGCTCAAGCCTCTCGCTGCAACTCCTGTTGCCACTCCACCTTCTTCTGCTGCTACTTTTGCCTGCGCTAGAAACATTTTGGCCACTGCCCATTCCCTTTGAAGGGCCTGTCACTTGTCTGTCTGACATACTGAAAATAATATAATTAAAGTAACAATAAATTAATACACACCAAAAATGGCAGTGGAACAAATTAAGTTCACTACAAAATGGCTAATAAGACATAGATTTTTTCTTATTAATACACCACAAAAATGTCTATAAAACAATGTACGTTTACTGCTGAACAGCTAATAGATTTTTTCTTATTAATGCACAAGAAAAATGTATCTAAAACAATGTACGTTCACTGCTGAACGGCTAATAAGACGTACTTTTTTTTCTTAACACACCACAGAAATGTCTGTAAAACAATGTACAATTGCCGCTGAACGGCTAATAAGACGTACTTTTTTTCCTTAATACAGCACAAAAATGTCTATAAAACAATGTACGTTCACCGCTGAACAGCTAATAGGTTTTTTCTTATTAATACACAAGAAAAATGTATCTAAAACAATGTACGTTCACTGCTGAACGGCTAATAAGACGTACTTTTTTTTCTTAATACACCACAGAAATGTCTATAAAACAATGTACGTTCACTGCTGAATGGCTAATAAGAGGTAGTTTTTTTCTCATTAATACACCACAAAAATGTCTATAAAATAATGTGCATTAACCGCTGAACGGCTAATAAGACATACGTATAATTCCTATTAATACACCATTTAAATGGCTGTATCACAGAGCACTTGCACCCCAATAACAAGCAAGGTTTGCTGAAATTACTGATCTATCATATAATGCAAACCTAAAAGCAGCAGTATTTGGATCGCCAATTAGTACAGCAAGGTGTAATAGTAATCACTCCTATTTCTTAGGCTGTACATTCTCAAATTGGACCCTGTTCTCCTTTTACAGTATAGACAATGCCTCCCTATCCTTTCCTTACAACATGAATGCTCTTTCCCTGAACTTGTAAATCTTTTTTTCAGCACAATGAAGTCTTTCCTAACTCTGTCCCTAGCACCTTTCACGTCTCTCGCACCACTAAGTACTCTGGATATGGCAGAATCCAAGATGGCTGAGGCTATTTATAGAGCTGTGAATTCACAGGGGCTGGCTGCTGATTGGCTGCATGCATGGCATTGTGGTTGATCCCTCTTTCCCAGAGTTCTTTGCTCCATGTCTTAACATGTGCAGCAGCCCTTTTAGGAAAAAAGACATTTCATTCCCACGAAGCGTGAGGATATTTGACTTTGGTGCGAATCAATTTTTTTCTGAAATTCAGTTCAAATTCCACTTCATCAACTTCAATTCGATCATCTCTAGTGATGAGTGAATGTCTTAAAATTTTATTTTGGTCTGATTCGGTTGATTTGACAGTCCAATTTGATTTGAATCCAAATAAATTGTACCCAAATAGAAAATACTTTAATTGGCAGCAATACGAGTAAAGCCACAAATTCATTTTTTACATGAACTGTAACATTTCGACCGAGTATGGGTCTATGTCAACAAAGCAGGGAGTTGCTGAGTGTACTTAAAGTGATGTGATTCTTTGGGATAGGAATAGTTTTGTAAGTCTTCTATGGATTTTTAGGGATTTTTTTCCACATCCCAGAATATGTTATGATCTTAAAGACTTTAAAGTGTATCAAACACGATATATTTGTGTTGTTTATTGGTTCATAAATTGAAACTGTTGGTATCAATAGAATAATTTTGCAAGCAAAATAGTGGAAGCAAATTAGACAACATTGTCTAATGGCTTTATGAGGGATCGGTCATGCCAAACAAATTTAATCAGTTTCTATGAAGAGGCAAGTTCTAGACTTGACAGCGGCGAATCAATGGATGTCGTATATCTGGACTTCTCCAAAGCATTTGACACTATACCTCATAAAAGGTTAGTATATAAAATGAGGATGCTCGGACTGGGAGAAAATGTCTGTATGTGGGTAAGTAACTGGCTGAGTAATAGAAAACAGAGGGTGGTTATTATTGGTACACACTCAGATTGGGTCACTGTCACTAGTGGGGTACCTCAGGGGTCAGTACTGGGACCTATTCTCTTCAATACATTTATTAATGATCTTGTAGAAGGCTTGCACAGTAAAATATAAATTTTTGCAGATGACACTAAACTGTTGTAAAGTAATTAACACAGAAGAAGAATTTTCTGCTACAGAGGGATCTGGATAGATTGGAGGCTTGGGCAGAGAAATGGCAGATGAGGTTTAACACTGACAAATGTAAAGTTATGCACATGGGAAGGAATAATGCAAGTCACACTAAATGATAAAACACTCGGTAACATTGACATGGAAAAGGATCTAGAAATTTTAATAAACAGCAAACTAAGCTGTAAAACCCAGTGTCAGGCAGCTGCTGCCAAGCCAATAAGATAATGGGTTGCATCAAAAGGGGCATAGATGCCCGTGATGAGAATATAGTCCTACCACTTTACAAATCACTGGTCAGACCACACATGGAGTACTGGGTACAGTTCTGGGCTGCTGTGAACAAGGCAGACATAGCAGAGCTGGAGAGGGTTCAGAGGAGGGCAACTAAAGTAAGAACTGGAATGGGGCAACTACAGTACCCTGAAAGATTATCAAAATTAGGGCTATTCACTATAGAAAAATGACGACTGAGTATATCTATGTATAAATATATCAGGGGTCAGTACAGAGATCTCTCCCATCATCTATTTATCCCCAGGATTGTGACTGTGACGATGGGACATCCTCTGCGTCTGAAGGAAAGAAGGTTTGTACACAAATATAGAAAAGGATTATTCACGGTAAGAGCAGTGAGACTATGGAACTCTCTGTCTGAGGAGGTGGTGATGGTGAGTACAATAAAGGAATTCAAGAGGGGACTGGATGTATTTCTGGAGTGCAATAATATTACAGGTTATAGCTACTAGAGAGGGGTCGTTGATCCAGGGAGTTATTCTGATTGCCTGATTGGAGTCAGAATGGAATTTTTTCCCCTTAAGTGGGGAAAATTGGCTTCTGCCTCACAGGGTTTTTTTTGCCTTCCTCTGGATCAACTTGTAGGAAACAGGCCGAACTGGATGGATAAATGTCTTTTTTTGGTCTTATATACTTATATACTGTTACTATGTAGCAATTTATAGGGTGGTTGTACTGTTTGTTATTATGAATGTGAGCTATAGTTTGTCCTATCTAAGCTTGGAGTAACAGTTTTAACATGATGTAAAGCCAGGGGAGCACCCAGGAATTTTGTCTAGGGAGGGTCCTGGTGGAAAAAATGCTGATTCCAAAAAACAAAAAAACAAAACCACGCCCATTGTTATAAGCCACTCCCATGTGTAATAGGCCACTCCCACAATAAAAGCTGAAATTATATAACTGTTCTTACAGCAGGATTAACAGAACAACATGTTATGTATTTTATGGCTAGACAACTGCTCTGTCTCTCTCCTCACAGGTGCCCCGTAGTGTTTTCAAGTTCAGTGTACAAGGCAAGGTTGGGGTTTTTAAAGAATTCCGTTATGGATTCCGCTACCTGGTAGGTACCAATGTACCATAAATAACTTGGGGTCCGTGGAAGCGGAATCCATAACGGAATTCTTAGCTAACCCAAACCTTGTACACTGAACTTGAAAACAGTAGTTTGCTCATCCCTAGTGCCCAGCACACCAAGTGTTACTTTAAATGGTAAAATGGATTACTATTAAACCACCTTCTCCTCACACAGGCCCAGCCCAACACACAGTGTCTGAACATCAAAATGGTGGATTATTCATCCTTCTCCTCACACAGGCCCAGCCCACTGAGTGTCTTAACATCAAAATGGTGGATTATTCATCCTTCTCCTCACACATATGCCCAGCCCACTGAGTCCAGAACACATCAAAATGGTGGATAACTATTGTTCCTTAGGCCCCTTTCACACTTGCATTTTAGCTTTCCGTCCTAGAGATCCATCCTCGGGTCTCTAGGACGGAAAGCTACTGATCAGGATTCTCCTAATGCATCCTGAATGGAGAGAAATCCGTTCAGGATGCATCAGGATGTCTTCAGTTCAGTACTGAGACGTTTTTGGCCGCAGCAAATACCGCAGCATGCTGCGGATTTTGCCCGGCCAAAAATCCTGAAAGCATGACGGAAGGACGGATCCGGAATTAATGCCCATTGAAAGGCATTAGTCCGAATCCGCCTTTAGCTAAAAGTCGTTTCCGCGCATCGGGCGGATCCGAGTTTAGCTTTTTGTGAATGGTTACTATAGCAACTAGGACGCTAAAGTCCTGGTTGCCATAGTAAAACTAGTGGGGAGCGGGAGCGGCATACTTACAGTCGGCGCGGCTCGGGCGCTCTGAATGACGCCAGAGCGCCCGTATGCATAGATCACGTGATCGCATGTATCACGTGATCTATGCATACGGGCGCTCTGACGTCATTCAGGAGCGCCCGGGAGCCGCGCCGACTGTAAGTATGCCGCTCCCCGCTCCCCACTAGTTTACTATGGCAACCAGGACTTTAGCGTCCTGGCTGCCATAGTAACACTGAAAGCATTTGGAAGACTGATCAGTCTTCAAATGCTTTCAGTTCACTTGCGTTGTGCCGGATCCGGGTGCACTTCCGCGACGGAAGTGCACGCCGGATTCACACAACGCAAGTGTTAAAGAGGCCTTACTTCACACATGCCGAACTCAGCACACCAAGTGTTAGTTTAAACTGTAAAATGGTGGATTACTATTTAACCAACTTCTCCTCACACAGGCCATTGCCCAACACTTGTTTAAACATCAAAATGGTGGATTATTAATCCCAGTATTATGCATTCAAATGCTTGATGTGCTGGGCTATACACACGTGTGAAAAGAAGGATTTATAATCCACCATTTTTATATACCAGTTCCAAGTTAACTAACACTTAGTGTGTGTGCTGGGCAGTGGCACCTGTGAAAAGAGAACAGAGCAGCCAGTGGCAGAGAGACTGAGACCAGCAGCAGACATTTCAGTCAGAGCCAAAGCTGCAGACTGGCTTTAATCTGACTAAAATGGCTGATACTGGGCTCAGTCTCTCTGCCACTGGCTGCTGAGTGCCCACTGCCCATCACTATTCTACCAAATACTTTTTTACTGAAGCAGCCAGCAGAACAATAGTAAAATAAAAATATTTCAAAGTCCTATATTGTTAAATCAGTTATATGACTGACTGAAGGGTATCAGGGTAATTACTGGGGGTAATATAACTGAGCAGAGGAGGGGTGCTGCAGGCAGGGCAGACTGACATTCTTTACATTAACACTTAGTCTGGAACTAGTTGACTCACACTCACTGACTGACTAGGGACAGGAGGACTGGATGGAGAGCAGAAGGCTGCAGGTGGGAGCCGGGACGGCGTGGTGATGGTGAGTCAGTGTGACTGTGACTGACCTGTGACGCAGCTCAAGCAGGGCAGGCAGCAGGCTCTAAGTTCCTTCACTAGTTCAACTTCACTGGCACTAGTCTGAGCCAGTGAACCGCCCAGACAGGGCCACTCCCTCTCCCCTAGCCTAGCTGAGTGCTTGCACCGGCCGCACGCACAGCTCTGCCTGACTAGCTCCGCTCCCTAATTGAGTTAACTAGTTAGCAGCCCGGCCGCAGCACAGGTATTGCAATTGTGCGGGCGTCGGGCGTGCAGTGTGGCCACACTGTCCAGGGGAAAAAGGAATTATTTAAAATTTCTGCTGGCAATCTAGAGGGGGTCCAGACGTGTTGGACCCCCCCTGTGGGTGCGCCCCTGTGTACAGCAAATATGCAAACTTTAATTTTTTACAAATTTTTCATGTCTAAAAGTAAACTATTTCTATGTTCTGGTGAAATACATCTATGATGGACTACGATTATGCAACAATATGGGATTTCAAGCTAGCAACAGAAATATATAAGTGGTCTAGCATACTTGCTATATTCACGATGTACGTTAAACATTTTATATGAGAAGCAGTATGGTAAAGGAGGCAAAACTGATTGGAGAAACTTCAAGCTACAGAGAATAAATCTTTTTATTATACATTTATTTTCCACAATGGTCACTAGTGCACTCATTATACGCTGGTATGTCCTGTTTTCTACAGAGCTCTTTTCAGTTTTGCTGTGTAGACTGAGTCAGAGGACAGCTCTGTTGTACTGGCAAACAAGGCAGAATAACAAACCTGCAACTTACACACAGAGGAAAGGTTCTGTAAGTATAGTAACTTCCATACAACTTCTTGGTCTCTGGGAGAAAGTTAATAATAATCATATTAGTTTGGTGACCTTTCTGGTGATTATTTTAAATCGTTGCAGCTCACATAAAGCAGATACACCCTGCTTCACCATCTATATCGGCACTGTGTGTCTGCCTCCAATATGACAGCACTTAAGTAAGTTGAAAAAAAAATTGAATAATCAATTAAAAAAATATTTCTATATATAACTGATGTTTCAGACCTTTTTTTTTAACAATAAGCTGCCATGTGGGTTTACATCAGAAATAACACTATTTCTGGCCATCATATGACCCATATGTGACACTTTTAGTGCTTTTGTTTGTTGTTTAGTTTTATAGTTCTCAGGATTTTCTGATATGGGGGATGGGGACTTGCTGGAAATATGTCTTCCCAGATACAGGACATGGAGAAACAGGGGATCCTGCTCCCTAATCTGAGCACAATCTGAGAAGCAGCAGCAGTAATGGACAAAATTATACAGAAGCACTGGTTACTTTAGTAGGGAATCTAGTAGTTAAATAAAACAGTAAATCACTTAAAATCTTGTAACAGTCTCTCAGAATAAGTCCATTGCTTCTGCCTGACAAAAGCACTTCCTCCCTTTTCACTCTTCCTCTTCCATCTCAATAGAGTTCTGTGTAATTTGATCCATTAGTGAATAGTCAGCCATTCTTTAGTGAATTAGTGAAGAGGAGGGGGAGTAGAGTCTTATAAGAGAAGGAAGCATCTTTCTTGGATAAGAAATATTACAGTATTTCTTATATTTGTTGAATTGTTATGTGTTGCATTCATTGTCTCTATAGTAGGCCTTTCTCTTTAGGCTCAGCAATTGTTTGGGTAGTCTCCATCTATTTTTATTTCCTGGGGCAGGAGTAAATGTCTGATATGAATTTCTTTATCACAGACCATTACCACTAAAACCTGACCTTTTTTATATAAATCTAAAAAGTACCGGTCGCCAGATCCATGGAGGTTTGCACAACTCTTATGGCCACCAGTGTGCCATACCTCTCTCCATAACAAAGACGCAGTATGTATGAAGGACTGACCTTGCCCTCCTTATGGAAGCAGTACAACAGTTATTATACTGACTCAACAAATCCTTCAGACACACAAGTAACGATCCTGATGGACCATTGAGTTAAATCTTTGGTTTACTGGTTATCATATAAATATAGCAAAGGGAGTATTAGGACTAATATCAATCTAGACACAAGCACTGTGGACCTCTTTGGTCCAAGAGAAGAGGAACCACTTCCAAATGCGGTATATTGGGGATTATAATCTCTTATAAATAATGATCTAGACAGCATTTAAATACATCATAGAGGTGGTAGTTCTAAAATATTTTGGACCAGTGGAAAAAGTCTCCCTGATTGTGATAAACAGGATATATTTACCATAGGTGTTATATATATTATTTATTTATTTTTTTCTCTATGAACTTAACTTCACAATTATTAAACCCACTAGGGTATCTTCCTGTTATATTTTGGCCCCGTGATGGTAGCATTCTTTCTCTGTGTCAGGGAAAATCTAGGGTAACTAGGAGGTTCCTGACATGGGATTGCTACTATCGGAGTTATCGGGGTGGCTATTTAGTTTATAGGCAGGGCCTATACGATATGGATGAAAAGGGACATCAATTTCCTTTGTCATAGTGCCTAAAAGCCCTAAATTATTTTAAAGTACTGATTGGTACTTTTTAGATTCATATAATAAAGGTTAGGTTTTAGTGGTGATAGTCTGTGATATATGCTTCCTTAATAACACTTTATATAACTATCTGACTGTTTGACGGTCTACGGGTCAGGACTGTGATGTTTTGAGCCATGTTTTGTCAGCCATGTTAGTTGTGATGGAGCTTCTTTCACCGTCATCAGCCAATGGGCGCGGCGGCCTCCACACAGCATACCAAGCACAGTGCCATACATTGTACATTGGCTGTGATTAGTATGGCAGCCTAGGCCCAATCATTTGAACAGAATAAGCTGCAAATAGGCCGTGTGTCCGATGAACATGATTTCTCTGGCCTAGGAAGCAATGCAGCCTCTTCAAACTGCTAATGGAAAGTGTGACAGGAATTGGATCCCCACTGATCACGTATTGATGACCTATCCTGAGGATAGGTCTTCAATATTGAACTCTCGTAAAACACCTTTAAACAGCAAATGCTTACTGTATAACAATATATTATAATGTACTGACAATTTTTTCCAATAGTTTAGTTGAATTATATTTTGTCATATTTAAACACAATTTATAGAAGATGGAGCAATATGAGATGACATGAAGCAGCCTCACAAAATTTACATTTATCTAACAATTTTAAGGATTAAATAGTCAATTGACCGAAATCACCAAGAGATGTTAATTGAACCGCTTAGGATTAAAGGAACCTGTCTATAATTAGATTTTAATGAAAGGTAATCTTTCTAATACTTGTTACTTAGTCATTCTGACATTTTCAAATAGATAGAGCTTAAAAGGTTTTCACACAAGAAAAAAAACTTTGCAGAAATCTATATAAAATCAAAGCTTTTATCTCTATTCCTCTTTCTCTCTCTCTCCAAAATTCACCGTAATCACCAAAAATTTGGCTTTGAATCCACTTCAAAATAAAAAGTCTGATTTGTTTAGAATCAATTTGATCATTTTTATTGATTGCTCCTAGAGGTTGTAGTTAAATGTGCCAAAATTTGGTGCATTTTGGCGCATCTAGTGTCATATCTATTGATGTGACAAAGAGAATAATTCACTGTGCCTTGCATGGCGAGGAGCATAGATTAGCAAGCAAGGGTATATCTTATTGAAAAGAGGTGTGGGTACCATGCTGTAAACTTGTGCCAAAAATTTGGTGCAAAATGTTACAGCAAAGGAAGCCAACCAATCGATGGTGCAAAGTTAGACAATAGTGTCTAATCATGCATCAAATCCTCCTATAGCATGAGCCACTTTGATAAAATTGCCTAAATTTACGCTCTCTACCTATTAGACATGATAATTAAATCTGCCATTTTATATGCATAGATTGGAATCCAAATTGATTGATTCCATATAGCACTCACCATTAAAATCACAGAGATATCTTTATTGAGTCAAATCCATTAAAAGTAATACATATACCTTGGTGTGGGATAGCAGGTTTCTTCTCATGGATTGACATGATGGTCGTTTTGCATCTCCTCTGACATCAAGGTGCAACAGCTGATCCATCAATATAGGCTCTTATATAGCTAATAGTGATACATTTAAAAACAAAAAAATTACAAAATGTACATGAATAATTACAAATAGAGATGAGCGAATCGAAGCTGACGAAGTGGAATTCGATCCGAATTTCAGGAATTATTTGATTTGCACCGAATCCGAATTTCCTTGTGATTTCTGGTAACGAATGATATTTTTTTGTAAAATAGCTGCTGCACGTGTGAGGACATAGAGAAAGGAACTCTGGGAAGGCGGGATCACCCATAATGCTATGCATGCCATGCAGGGTCCTTCTGCTGTTAGATATCTAAGTATTTCCACCCCCCCCCCCAGTCCTAACAGAGCTCAGTGACAGGCCAGCATCAGGATGTTCTGTGTGGGCGGAGGAAACATAGCCCCGCCCCCCAGCCTTTGCCTGCACTTACTTTAGGCTGCAATACCCAAACATCAGACTGGGTGACTGGGCCTTCTGCTGCATCTGACCCACAGGCTCTAACCTCAGCTTCCGGACTGCTGGAGCTCGCAGGACCTTCCTATTAAAGCACCTGGTAAATCCATCTAGTAAGAAGCATGCAGAAGTGTCTGTGGAGAAGGGGGTGCAGGGATGCTTGGGTCACACTCTCATTGTAGCAGCCCTGCACTGCCCTCAAGTACTGATGGTCACTGACCTGCGAGTTCCCACTGTCAGCTCTGTGTTTTCCCTGTGCCCCTTAGGCCTCTGTGTGAGCTCCTTGTGTCCTGTGGGCTCCCTGTGACTGCAGGGCACAACAAAATTACATGCTTGTGTGGTGATTGTGACGTGGCAGTGCTGTGTTCAATTACCACATGGCTGACTGGGCCATAGAGCGCTCTAGTTAAACTAATAAAGACAACATTGTTTAGGTGGTCTGCATTGTTAATGGTGGGGGCTCTACTTGTATCAGCGTGTAATACAACAGGTTCTATAGACATCTATGTGGAATCAGCTTATGACGGTGTAAAAGAAGTGCGCTTCTTCTTGACACTAACATCGACCTGTAATGCTGAGTTCATACTTGAGTTATTTGGACACTTTTGGCCCTGTGACTGCCCAAATAATCGAATTGAGCAGTGGTTCTAACAGTGATGCCTGTCAGCTGCATGTCATACTGACATACAGTATTATTTTACTACCAAAGCACACTCCCTATGAATGTTACTGAAAGGAACAGTGTTCTACACCCCTATAAAAGCTCTCTGCAGCCCAGAAATAGTGTTTTTTTTAACGCGATTCACCACAAATAAATTTGTATCGAAGCAGATTTTTTCGGAAAGTTCGGCTAACCAGCCAAATCGAATTTTTGAGAAAATCGCTCATCTCTAATTACAAACATAGAAATTAACTTCAATTGCATAAACACGGAAAATATGCATAATTAAGTAAAAAAGGAAGTTGGCCAGTGGCCTAAAAGTCAAAGAAATCATGCTTTTCATGACACATAATCAGATGCTAGCAGGCAAATAGACAATGAAGCATAAATACTTAAAATTTATAATACTTAACAATTAAGCACTAGGGATGAGCGAACCTGAGCTGGATAGTTCGGGTTCGTACCGAATTTGGTGGTGTTCGGGACATGGACCCAGACCCGAACATTTTCAAAAAAGTTCGGGTTCGGGTCCGTTGTTCGGCGATTTCTTCCCACATTCTGAAGGGCGGCACAGCAGCGAATTAGCTAGCGTTTTACTTCTTGCCCTAAGAAGCCGTCACAGCCATGCCTACGAATGGCATGGCTGTGAGTGGCCAAGTGCAACATGTGACTCAGCCTCTATTTAAGCTGGAGTCACGTAGCGCCGCACGTCACTCTGCTCTGATTAGTGTAGGGAGAGAACGCAGCTTCTGTGAGGGCGAGATTAGGCAGGGAAAAGTCAGCAAAAACACCTAATGAAGTGATCGATCTACAGCTATGAATCATTCAACTTCTGCTAGTTAATTGCTCACTAGTTTTTAGGCTGCACAGAGCGTGTATCTGTCACTTTGACAAGCTGCCACCAAGTCCATCAATCCATTAATACTAGGGTTTTTTTTGCTATATCCTACATCAGGGGCTTGGCTATGCTTATTGTCACCACTAGAAACTTAGGATAGAAATTTCTATATTTTATTAAGGGGTTAAATACAATTGCCAAAATAGCAATCCCCTAAATCTGGTGTCCCAGCTGTGGCTAGCCAAGTGTAATACTGTCTGCTGTCTGGCAAAGGATAGATTTTTTTCTGTGGTGAAATTCAATTGCCAAAATTGAAATCCCCTAAATCTGGTGTCCCAGCAGTGGCTGGCCAAGTAAGGTGGGCACATTGTCTTTGTACCGGGGATCCAGCAGGGTGGCAACCCAGTAGTCCGCACACGTAAAAATGTGAGCAACTCTGCTGTCGTTGCGCAGGCACTGGAGCATGTAGTCGCTCATGTGTGCCAGTGGTGAGCGGGAAGGCCGAAGTTCCGCTGTAGCGCAGACAGGCGAGCAGCGGCAGGATGTGAACGCCGGAAGCGCGCACAGACGGCCTGCACTTTATGCAGCAGCTCTGACATGTCGGGGTAGTTATGAATGAACTTCTGCACCACCAAATTCAGCACATGCGCCAGGCAAGGGATGAACATCAAACCGGCTAGTCCCAGAGCTGCGACGAGATTTCGCCCATTATCGCACACCACCAGGCCGGGCTTGAGGCCCACCGGCAGAAACCACTCGTCGGTCTGTTGTTCAATACCCCGCCACAACTCCCTGAGCGGTGTGGGGACTGTCCCCAAAACATATAAATTTTAGAATGGCCTGCTGACGTTTACCCCGGGCTGTGCTGAAGTTGGTGGTGAAGGTGTGTGGCTAACTGGATGAGCTGGTGTGGAAGCAGAGGAGGAGGAAGCCGAGTAGGAGGAGGAGGCTACAGGAGGCAAAGAATGATGCCCTGCGATCCTTGGCGGCAGAAGGACGTGCGCCAAGGAACTCTCCGCCTGGGGCCCAGCCGCCACTACATTTACCCAGTGTGCTGTTAGGGAGATATAGCGTCCCTGTCCGTGCTTATTGGTCCACGTATCTGTGGTTAGGTGGACCTTGCCACAGATGGCGTTGCCCAGTGCACACTTGATCTTATCGGATACTTGGTTGTGCAGGGAGGCACGGCTGTCTTAAAGAAGTAGTGGCGGCTGGGAACAACATACTGTGGGACAGCCATGGACATCGGCTGTTTGAAGCTGTCTGTGTCCACCAGCCTGAATGACAGCATTTCAAAGGCCAGTAGTTTAGAAATGCTGGCATTCAGGCCCAGGGCTCGAGGGTGGCTAGGTGGGAATTTACGCTTTCTCTCCAAGGTTTGTGAGATGGAGAGCTGAACGCTGCCATTTGACATGGAGGAGATGCTTGGTGACGGTAGTGGTGGTGTTGTTGGTGGCACATCCTCTGTTTGGAGGGCGGCAGGTGGCAACATTCCTCCCGAGGCGGAGGAAGAGGCCGAGGCAGCAGCAGAATAGGGAGCAGGGGGAGCCAGAGTGAGTTCCTTGCTTTTAAGGTGTTTACTCCACTGCAGTTCATGCTTTGCATGTAGATGCCTGGTCATGCAGGTTGTGCTAAGGTTCAGAACGTTAATGCTTAATGCCTCGCTTCAGGCTCTGATGGCACAGCGTGCAAACCACTCGGGTCGTCAGCACATTATTTAAAGAAGTGCCATGCCAGGGAACTCCTTGATGCTGCCTTTGGAGTGCTCGGTCCATGGTGGCGTTGGCCAGTAGCAGGCGAACTCTCTCGGAGGCGGCTGTTCTGCTTTTGCCCCCTGCTCTCTCTTTTGCTATGGTGTTGGCTCGGTCTCACCACTGCCACTTCCTCTGAACTATGAAAGTCAGTGGCACGACCTTCATTCCATGTGGGGTCTAGGACCTCATCGTCCCCTGCATCGTCTTCCACACAGTCTTCCTCCCTGACCTCCTGTTCGGTCTGCACACTGCAGAAAGACGCAGTGGTTGGCACCTGTGTTTCATCGGACGTGCGGACTCTGATGAGGTGGTATTCCCATGTCCTCATCATCAGGAAACATCAGTGGTTGTGCATCAGTGCATTCTATGTCTTCCACCACTGGGGAAGGGCTAGGTGGATTCCCTTGGGAAACCGTGCCAGCAGAGTCTTCAAACAGCATAAGAGACTGCTGCATAACTTGAGGCTCAAACAGTTTCCCTGATATGCATGGGGGTGATGTGACAGACTGATGGGCTTGATTTTCAGGTGCCACCTGTGCGCTTTCTGCAGAAGACTGGGTGGGAGATAATGTTGTGAACATGCTGGATCCACTGTCGGCCACCCAATTGACTAGCGCCTGTACCTGCTCAGGCCTTACCATCCTTAGAACAGCATTGGGCCCCACCAAATATCGCTGTAAATTCTGGCGTGTACTGGAACCTGAGGTAGTTGGTTCACTAGGACGTGTGGCTGTGGCAGAATGGCCACGTCCTCTCCCAGCAGAAGAGGGTACAATAACACCACCACAACCGCGTTCGCGTCCCTTACTAGATGTTTTCCTCATTGTCACCGTTCACCAAGCACCACAATAAGAAAAAAAATATTTAGCCCAATGTATTGCTTTCAAATTCAGGCATTTTTTTTTACAGGCACCTAAAACTATCTGCCTATTTATTTATGTAGCGTATTAAACTAGTACAGGCACAGCAGTAACCACTGATTTAGGGGAATATCTCTTTTAGGGCTAGTATTTAGGCCCTGGATGAAAGGTATCCTTTTATGGACAGATTTATACTTGGCCTGCAACAGCTCGAACACCAGATTCAGGGTATTGCTATTTTGGCAATTGAATTTCACCCCAGAACAAAATATACCCTGTTACGGACAGATTTAAACTAGGCCTGCAACAGCTCGAACACCAGATTCAGGGTATTGCTATTTTGGCAATTGAATTTCACCCCCGAACAAAATATACCCTTTTACGGACAGATTATCACTTGGCCTGCAACAGCTGGGACACCAGATTAAAGGTATTGCTATTTTGGCAATTGAATTTCACCCCACAACAAAATATATGTTTTTGCGGACACTATGAATCTTGGCCAGCCACAGCTGAAACCACTGATTTATGGTATTGCTATTTTGGCAATGGAATTTCACCCCAGAACAAAGTATACCCTTTTACGGACAGATTAACCACTTCAGCCCCCCTAGCTTAAACACCCTTAATGACCAGGCCACTTTTTACAATTCCGCACTACACTACTTTACCCGTTTATTGCTCCGTCATGCAACTTACCACCCAAATGAATTTTACCTCCTTTTCTTCTCACTAATAGAGCTTTCATTTGGTGGTATTTCATTGCTGCTGACATTTTTAATTTTTTTGCTATTAATCAAAAATTACCGAAATTTTTGCAAAAAATGACATTTTTCACTTTCTGTTGTAAATTTTTTTAAAAAAAACTACATTTCTATATAAATTTTTCTCTAAATTTATTGTTCTACATGTCTTTGATAAAAAAAAATCCAATAAGTGTATATTTATTGGTTTGGGTAAAAGTTATAGCGTTTACAAACTATGGTGCAAAAAAGTGAATTTCCTCATTTTGAAGCAGCTCTGACTTTCTGAGCACCTGTCATGTTTCTTCAGGTGCTAGAATGTCAGGAAAGTATAAATACCCCCCAAGTGACACCATTTTAGAAAGAAGACACCCCAAGGTATTCGCGGAGGGGCTTGGTGAGTTCATGTATCATTTCATTTTTTTTCACAAGTTAGCGGAAAATGACACTTTCTGAGAAAAAAAAAAAAAAAGTTTCAATTTCTGATAACTTCTGGCAAAAAAAATAAATAAATCTCAGACGGACTCACTATGCCCCTCAGTGAATACCTTGGGGTGTCTACTTTCCGAAATGGGGTCATTTGTGGGGTGTGTTTACTGTTCTGGCATTTTGGGCGGGGCTAAATTGTGAGCCGCCATGTAAAACCTAAAGGTACTCGTTGGAATTTGGGCTCCTTTGCGCACCCAGGCTGCAAAAGCGGCACTTATGTGGTATCGCCGTACTCAGGAGAAGTAGGGCAATGTGTTTTGGGGTGTATTTTTACATATACCCATGTTGGGTGAGAGAAATATCTCTGTAAATTGTCAACTTTGTATAAATTTTTTTAAAAGTTGTCGTTTACAGAGATATTTTTCACACAAAGTATGGGTATATATAAAAATACACCCCAAATCACATTGCCCTACTTCTCCTGAGTACAGCGATACCACATGTGTGCCACTTTTTTGCAGCCTGGGTGCGCAAATGGGCCCTAAAACCAATGAGTACCTTTAGGATTTCACAGGGCATTTTTACGCATTTGGATTCCAGACTTCTTCTCACGCTTTAGGGGCCCCAATTTCCACTAACTTGGCACAAGTTAGTGGAAATTGATTTTTTATTGTTTTTTCTCACAAAGTCTCCCTTTCCGCTAACTTTTGACAAAAAGTTAAATTTTTCATGAACTCATTATGCCTCTCAGCGAATACCTTGGGGTGTCTTCTTTCCAAAATGGGGTCACATGTGGGGTATTTATACTGCCCTGGCATTTTAGGGGCCCTAAAGCGTGAGAAGAAAAATGCGTAAAAATACCCTCCTAAAAGGTACTCGTTGGAATTTGGGCCCCTTTGCGCATCTTGGCTGCAAAAAAGTGTCACACATGTGGCATCGCCGTACTCAGGAGAAGTAGGGCAATGTGTTTGGGGTGTATTTTTACATATACCCATGCTGGGTGAGAGAAATATCTCTGTATATTGACAACTTTGAATAAAAAATGTAAAAGTTGTCGTTTACAGCGATATTTCACACCTAGCATGGGTATATGTAAAAATACACCCCAAAACACATCGCCCTACTTCTCCTGAGTACGGCGATACCACATGAGTGACACTTTTTTGCAGCCAAGATGCGCAAAGGGGCCCTAAATCCAATGAGTACCTTTAGGATTTCACAGGCCATTTTTACGCATTTGGATTCTCACGCTTTAGCACCCCTAAAATGCCAGGGCAGTATAAATACCCCACAATTGACCCCATTGTGGAAAGAAGAAACCCCAAGGTATTCTGTGAGGGGTATGGCGAGTTCACAGAAAAAAAAAAATTTGGCACAAGTTAGCGGAAATTGTTTTTTTTTTTTTTTTTTTTACAGTCTCATATTCCACTTAGTGATGAGCGGGAGGTGCCATATTCGATTTCGCGATATTTCGCGAATATTCGATTGAATATTCGTCATATATTCGTCGAAATCGAATATTCGTCATGATTTTATATATTGCGAATTTTACGCGAATATATATTCGCGTCGCGAATGAAACTTAGATCTGAGTTCCTAATGGTTAACTTGTATTGCTAGAATTGACAAAGATAACGAATATCTCACGAATATAGCACTATATTCTCAATCTTCGTTATATTCTAGCAATACAACCATTAGGAACTCAGATCTAAGTTTCATTCGCAATGCGATTAATACAGGTTATATTAATCGCATTGCGAATGAAACTTAGAGCTGGGTTCCTATTCTCAATCTTCTTTTATTCTAGCAATACAACCATTAGGAACCCAGCTCTAAGTTTCATTCGCAATGCGATTAATATAACCTGTATTAATCGCATTGCGATTACAACTTAGATCTGAGTTCCTAATGGTTGTATTGCTAGAATACAACGAAGATTGAGAATATAGTGCTATATTCGTGAATTCGAGATATTCTCAATCTTCGTTCTATTCTAGCAATACATCCATTAGGAACTTAGCTCTAAGATCAATTCGCAATGCGATTATATGTTCGCCTCGCGAATGAAACTTAGAGCTGACCGAGTTCCTAATGGTTGTATTGCTGGAATATAACGAAGATTGAGAATATAGTGCTATATTCGTGAATTCGAGATATTCTCAATCTTCGTTCTATTCTAGCAATACATCCATTAGGAACTTAGCTCTAAGATCAATCGCAATGCGATATATGTTGCCTCGCGAATGAAACTTAGAGCTGACCGAGTTCCTAATGGTTGTATTGCTGGAATATAACGAAGATTGAGAATATAGTGCTATATTCGTGAATTCGAGATATTCTCAATCTTCGCTCTATTCCAGCAATACAACCATTAGGAACTCGTCAGCTCTAAGTTTCATTCGCGAGGCGAACATATACTCGCATTGCGAATTGATCTTAGAGCTAAGTTCCTAATGGATGTATATTGCTAGAATAGAACGAAGATTGAGAATATCTCAAATTCACGAATATAGCACTATATTCTCAATCTTCGTTATATTCCAGCAATACAACCATTAGGAACTCGGTCAGCTCTAAGTTTCATTCGCGAGGCGAACATATAATCGCATTGCAACTGATCTTAGAGCTAAGTTCCTAATGGTTGTATTGCTAGAATAGAATGAATATCGCAATGCGAATAATTCAGGTTATATTAATCGCATTGCGATTACAACTTAGTCAAATTTGTGAGATCGTGATTCTCACATCCGACAGTACACTTTAGCATGGAGGCGTTCCCATGCACATGGGAAGTCAGCAGAAGCGGCAAAGGGCAATGACTGAAGCGGGCAGGGAGCCAGGAATCCTCCGGACAGGTAAGAACAGCTTTTGGGAAGTGGGAACTGGGAAGACAACCAGAGAGCAACAAGAATTAACAACTAAAAAAAAAAAAAAAAAAAACGAATATTCGAAATTGCGAATATATAGCGATATATTCGCAATATTCGCGAATTATCGAAGTTGCGATATTCGCGATAAAAATTCGAAATTCGAATATTCGCGCTCAACACTAATTCCACTAACTTGTGGCAAAAAATAAAATTTTGCATAAACTCACCATACCCCTCACGGAATACCTTGGGGTGTCTTCTTTCTAAAATGGGGTCACATGTGAGGTGTTTGTACTGCCCTGGCATTTGAGGGTCTCCACAATCATTACACGTATGGCCAGCATTAGGTGTTTCTGCGATTCTCCGTATATTGAGCATACGGGTAATGAGATTTTTTTTTTCCGTTCAGCCTCTGCGCTGAAAAAAAAAAAAATGAACGGTACAGATTTTTTCATTCGCAATGTGGATGAAAAAATCTCTGCCAAAATCAGTGACTGCGGTGCGGTGGGCTGGGCGCTAGCTACCTAACCATCGCTGCGGGGGTCCGGCTGATTCCTGTAGCTGACCCCCGCAGCTGATGATCGCGGTCGGCAGCGCTGCCGACCGCGATCATTCGACCTCGCAGATGCCGTGATCAATCCTGATCACGGCATCTGCATCGCGCTAAAACCGAAAAACTGTCGGCAGCGCTCCGGCTCCCCTAGTGGTGATCGGGAGAATCGGAGCGCTGGAAGGGATAGCCTCAAGCCTTCATTCAGCTTGAGGCTATCACTACTATTTCCTATGGAGCCCTTGTTAGCAATAGGGCTTCATAGGAAAGTAGTAAATGTTCATAAACTCCAATACAAGTGTATTGGAGTTTATGATAGAAGCAATCAGGTAACTGATTTTTATAGGTCCCTATGGGATCTATATAAAAGTGTAAAAAATAAAAAAATAAAAAAAATAAAAAAACCTAAAAATTTAAATCACCCCCTTTCCCCAAAATTAAAATAAAATAATAAAAAAATAAAAAATACACATCATGGGTGTCGCAATGTGTGAAAACGCCCATAGTATAAATATATAAAAATATATTTCCCGTACGGTAAACAGAAAACGGAAAAAGCGCCCAAATGGCCGATTTGCCGTTTTTGGACGCTTCATTTCCTCAAAAAAATTAAATAAAAGCGATCAAAAAGTCCTACACACCCCATAATGGTATCAACTAAAAGTTAAGATCGCCCCACAAAAATAAGCCCCCATACAACGCCATACACTTATATACAAATACGTTATAGCGGTCAAAACATGGCAACAAAAAAAAATATTTTTTTCCCACTTTTGAATTTTTTTTCACTATCAAAACGCAAGAAAAGCTATACATATTGGGTATCGCCGGATTCGTACTGACCTGTAGAATAAAACTAAATGGTCAGTTTTATCGCAAATCAAACGTCGTAATTTAGAAACCCGTAAAACTGTGGTGAAATTGCTTTTTTTTTGCAATTTCACCCCATTTGGAATTTTTTTCCCGCTTCCCACTACACCGTATGCATTATTAAATGATGGCGTTGGAAAGTACAACTTGTCCCGCAAAAAATAAGCCCTCATATGGCCATGTGAACGGAAAAATAAAAAAAGTTATGGCTCCTGGAAGGCATAGAGCGCAAAACGAAAACGCAAAAATGTAAAAACCCTGTGTCCTTAAGGGGTTAAGGGTATTGCTATTTTGGCAATTGAATTTCACCCCACAACAAAATATATGTTTTTGCGGACACTATGAAACTTGGCCAGCCACAGCTGAAACCACTGATTTACGGTATTGCTATTTTGGCAATTGAATTTCACCGCAGAACAAAATATACCCTTTTACGGACAGATTAAGACTTGGCCTGCAACAGCTAGGACACCAGATTCAGGGTATTGCTATTTTGGCAATTTAATTTCACCCCACAACAAATATATGTTTTTTCGGACACTATGAAACTTGGCCAGCCACAGCTGAAACCACTGATTTATGGTATTGCTATTTTGGCAATTGAATTTCACCGCAGAACAAAATATATGTTTTTGCAGACACTATGAAACTTGGCCAGCCACAGCTAAATCTACTGATTTATGGTATTGCTATTTTTGCAATTGAATTTCACCGCAGAACAAAATATACCCTTTTACGGAAAGATTAACACTTGGCCTGCCACAGCTGGGACACCAGATTAAGGGTATTGCTATTTTGGCAATTGAATTTCACCCCACAACAAAATATATGTTTTTGCGGACACTATGAAACTTGGCCAGCCACAGCTGAAACCACTGATTTATGGTATTGCTATTTTGGCAATTGAATTTCACCGCAGAACAAAATATACCCTTTTACGGACAGATTTAGATTTGGCCTGCAACAGCTAGGACACCCAATTCAGGGTATTGCTATTTTGGCAATTTAATTTCACCCCACAACAAATATATGTTTTTTCGGACACCATGAAACTTGGCCAGCCACAGCTGAAACCACTGATTTATGGTATTGCTATTTTGGCAATTGAATTTCACCGCAGTACAAAATATATGTTTTTGCAGACACTATGAAACTTGGCCAGCCACAGCTGAATCCACTGATTTATGGTATTGCTATTTTTGCAATTGAATTTCACCCCACAACAAAATATATGTTTTTGTGGACACTATGAAACTTGGCCAGCCACAGCTAATACCACTGATTTATGGTATTGCTATTTTGGCAATTGAATTTCACCCCAGAACAAAATATACCCTTTTACGGACAGATTAGCACTTAGCCTGCAACAGCTGGGACACAAGATTCAGGGTATTGCTATTTTGGCAATTGAATTTAACCCCAGAACAAAATATACCCTTTTACCGACAGATTAGCACTTAGCCTGCAACAGCTGGGACACAAGATTCAGGGTATTGCTATTTTGGAAATTGAATTTCACCCCAGAACAAAATATATGTTTTGGCCGACACTATTATACTTTGCAAGCTACAGCGGAAACCACAAGATTCAGGGTATTACTATTTTGGCAATTGAATTTAACCCCAGAACAAAATATACCCTTTTACCGACAGATTAGCACTTAGCCTGCAACAGCTGGGACACAAGATTCAGGGTATTGCTATTTTGGAAATTGAATTTCACCCCACAACGAAATATATGTTTTTGCGGACACTATGAAACTTGGCCAGCCACAGCTGAAACCACTGATTTATGGTATTGCTATTTTGGAAATTGAATTTCACCGCAGAACAAAATATACCCTTTTACGGACAGATTAGCACTTGGCTTGCAACAGCTGGGACACCAGATTCAGGGTATTGCTATTTTGGCAATTGAATTTCAACCCACAACAAAATATATGTTTTTGCGGACACTATGAAACTTGGCCAGCCACAGCTGAAACCACTGATTTATGGTATTGCTATTTTGGCAATTGAATTTCACCCCACAACAATCTGTCCGTAAAAGGGTATATTTTGTCACTTGGCCTGCAACAGCTGGGACACCAGATTCAGGGTATTGCTATTTTGGCGATTGAATTTCACCCCAGAACAAAATATACCCTTTTACAGACAGATTATCACTTGGCCTGCCACAGCTGGGACACCAGATTAAGGGTATTGCTATTTTGGCAATTGAATTTCACCCCACAACAAAATATATGTTTTTGCGGACTCTATGAAACTTGGCCTGCAACAGCTGGGACACCAGATTAAAGGTATTGCTATTTTGGCAATTGAATTTCATCACAGAAAATAATCTATCCTTTGCCAGACAGCAGACAGTATTATACTTGGCTAGCCAAAGCTGGAACACCAGATTTAGGGGATTGTTATTTGGGCAATTGAATTTAACCCCTTAATAAAATATAGAAATTGCTATCCTGAGTTTCTAGGGGTGACAAATAGCACAGCCAAGCCCCTGATGTAGGATATAGTAAAAAAAAAAAATAGTATTGATGGACTTGGTGGCAGCTTGTTCTGGTGCACCACAAGTCACAAAATGGCCGCCGATCACCCCAGAAAATAAGTGACAGAAAGTGAGCAAGTAACTAGCAGAAGTTCAATCATTTACAGCTGTAGATCGATCACTTCATTAGGTGCTGTTGCTGACTTTTCCCTGCCTAATCTCGCCCTCACAGAAGCCGCATCCTCTCCCTACACTAATCAGAGCAGTGTGACGTGCGGCGCTAAGTGACTCCAGCTTAAATAGAGGCTGGGTCACATGCTGCACTTGGCCAATCACAGCCATGCCATTAGTTGGCATGGCTGTGATGGGCTCTTAGGGCAAGAAGTAAAACGCTAGCTGATTGGCTGCTGTGCCGAACAACGAACCCGAACTTTTTTTTAAAATGTTTGGGTTCGGGTCCGTGTCCCGAACACCCCAATATTTGGTACGAACCCGAACTATGATCGAACTGTTTGCTCAACACTATCGGGGAGCTCTACTTGTTTAAGCATTTAATAGAACACGTTCTGTAGACATCTATGTGGAATAAGATGACAACAGTGTAAAAGGGGTGCGCTTCTTCTTGACTCTAACATCAACCTGTAAGGCTGAGTTCATGCTTGAGTTATTTAGTCAATTTTGGTCTGTGACTGACCAAAGTGTGCAGTGATTCTAAGATCGACGCCTGTCATCTGCCTGTCATTCACTACCAAAGCAGACTCCCTATACGTGTTACTGCAAGGCACAGTGTTGTACACCACTATGAAGGCTCTCAGCAGCTAGGAAATAGCCGTTGTTTAATAAAATTCGCCATAAATATATTCGGATCGAACCAAAGAAAAATGGCGAACCGGTGAATCGAAAAATTCGCTCATCTCTAATTACAAAATCAGAAACATATAGAACATTCCAAATATTTTACAAAATATTACACAAAAAAGCTAACAAAGCATAAGTAAATGTCAAATCAGCTTCCCTGCATCATTTGTTGTTTTCTTTGCCCTTTTTTTGGCTTTTCTTTGCAAAGTACCTGCAGACGTTTTTCCTTGCAGCCAGTGCGGGATCTAGATTTCTACTTGACTCTGACTATTCTCGTTTTTTTGACACTGAGCCTTTCCCTTCCTCCTTCTGTGACCCCCACTCCCTCAGCCACATCATGATGCAGAAGAAAGCTGCGGGACCTTAGCAGGGGGCAAATTGCTTGCCTTGCCATCAGCAAACACATATATTAATGTTTAAGCTTTAAAGTCACGAGAATGTGATACTCACACCAATTATATGTAATTGTGAAACGCTCACAGTGAGTCAGGTTAACAAGGTTTGCGGGAAAATAGAGAAACAACCAATGTATTAATTTCTGGGCAATACGTTCTGATCAATCACTCTCATTAACTCAACACATTTTCATAATTACACTCTACAGGGAGGAGGAGAGGAAGCCGATTCCTAAGGGTAAACTCTTCCCGTCTAAATATAAATCAATTTCAATACACATAATTAATCTTGTGTTTGGAGCATTAATACAGTAAAATGGAGCAGAGACATGTGGAGTAGAAGGAAGGAAGACTAGAAGGAAGCTGTTTAAACTCACTTTCAATAAAACACTGTCTGCTTATAGCTATAAATATATTCACATATCACGTACGTTCTAAAAATGTAAAACTCATTCGATTCTATCAAGTACTGCTTAGAGTTAGAGACAGGCATGTTATCATCTAACATCTACAGTAGTTATCCGTTATCACTTTTTTACAAGCAAAACTACTCAAACGAAATAATCTACAGAACCAAGAACAGGTTACATTAAAAGTCTCAGTTGTGAAGGTCAGACTAATGGCTAGACCTTTTGCAGGATTTGATAAATTAATGTGGTAGTTTAAGTACTTAAAGTTCAATTTTGGAAGCACTTCTCCTATAACACTGGGGAAATGTATTATTTGCATCTTCTTAATATAAATCTACAGCTGGATTTGGGCAAAAAGTCAGAAGGTCTTCAGAGTATTGTAATTTCCTCCACTACCATCACAGTCTCCACTTTTTGTAGTGTAGGTTTTGTGAAGGACCTTTCACTGTGGCAATTCCTTTTCATTGGCAGAATGCAGGTAGTTCCAGCAATTTACTAATGGTGTCTGCAGACTACTGACCAGGTATAAAAAGGCCTTAAAAGGGTTTTCCAAGAGTTTTTTTTTTTTTTACTGATTACCTGTCTACTGGATAGGTCATCAGTATCTGATTGGTGGGGACCTGACACCAAGGACCCCCATGGATCAGCTGTTTGAGAAGGCAGCGCACTCGCAGTAGCGCCACAGCCATCTCTCAGCTCACCAAGAAAAGTGCTGTACATTGTATAGCGGCTGTGTTGGGTACTGCAGCTCATCCCTATTCACTTCAACGAGGCTGAGCTGCGGGTAGGCCATGTGATCGAAGAACGTGCTGTCCTGTCACATGGCCTAGGCAAAGCTGGAGAAGGGTGCGGCACTAATGCAAGCACCACTGCCTTCTCAAACAACTGATCTGTAGGGGTCCAAGGTGTCGGACCACTACTGATCAGATACTGACCTATCCAGAGGATAGATCATCAGTGAAAAAAAAAATACCCTTGGAAAATGCCATTTTTTACGTTTCTGTGTTACAGCAGTTAAGACATTTTAATTTTTCATTAATGTGGCTTTTTGAGGGGTTTTTTTTACAATAGAGAAATTTTATGATTTTTCGTTGTTATTCGGGCGTACATATATTATGGTTTTGTTTTGCTGCAGAAGTATATATAAAACAATAATTTTTTGCTTTTTCTTGCTGTTCATGTTTCACAATCAACAAGTTCAAAATGAATTCTACTGATTAATACTGTCATGTAGATACCTTATGTAGGTTTTATTATTTAAATTTTTATCCGTAGAAGAAAAAGTAGTGGCACCCATTGATTCTTACAATGTAACTTTGAAAATCTAGGATATGTGGGAGAGGAACAGAGTAGGCACTAGTCGGTAACAGCCGTTTCAGTGGAACACATTTGCACTGACCTCTTCACTGGATTGACAACATGCCAACATGCCAACATGATATATAGGCACCGTGCATCAGATCCAGTGTTATTCCATGCAAATATAATATATATATATATATATATATATATATATATATATATATATATGTAACGGAATATCAGGCAGCACTCCAGTAAAATCCACTATATATATCTTTATGGATGGCTCCCACTCTGGAGTGGGGCGGGAGCCATACCTGCAGGTAAACAACGTAAGGTAGAAATCGAAATGACTTTTTTGCTGTTTTTTGCACAGGCCTCTCCATAACTTCGGCCAGTTCTAAATGTAAATTCTTTGAAATGTGGACGTGCCTAGGGATCAATAAAAGGGCACACAATAGGGTAGTATGTCCTAAGAGGTCTAAAGGACAGAAATAATAAAAAGTGGAGGCTCACCTTTTTGGTTTGTGGTAGTATAGGCACAACCCTATTGTAGACTTGTCAAACAGAAAAACTGGCCTTCGAGTGTGCTGTTGCAGGTCGGAGTTCCTTTGTAGAGGGATGTACAGTCCTTCCATGAAGAATTAGAGATACATAAGCAGAAAAAAATGCCAATAAATGCATCTGTGGGTGGTTACAGGGTTGTAGAACCACCCCCAGTTATTAACTCATTAGCATAAACATTTGTAATAAATATTAATAAAAATAAAATCAAAGTACTCTCATTTATGGATATGAATCATAATTCCCCAAAACGCGTTGTTTTTATACTGAATGCATTTTAAATGAGGCACCGAAGCAGGATTTTAAGTTCTAAATGTAAGACAGCTTCCGAGTTGTCTTACATGTAGACCATTATCTACGCCTAAAACAGCAGTAGAAAATGATAAATGAGACGGGCCTGCTGTCCCGTCCCCTTCCCTGCCCATGCCATGCCCACACCTTCAGAACTGGCGAGAGCAGGGATCAGTCGCAGATTACACCTGAGTGATATTGCAGATAAGGAGTACAGATAGCTACTCTTTATTTTCTTTCTGCTCCTGTTCCCCCACTATCAGCACTCAAAATTGCGCTGAAATGCATTGTTGGCACTGCTGTACATGCACACATGAGTTCTTTCCATTATGTTAGCACTTATATATTATATTACATTATATATTACTGCAGATAAATAGTCTAGAATCAATGTGCCAAATATCCTTTATGGGATTATGATAAAACAATATATTAGGCAACTGCTGAGCTGACTTATTTGATCTGTTTTACCCCGTAAATTAACTGTAACTATAGGTTGAACAAAACTTCTGAAATCACTTTTTCAGTATAAATGTACTAGATACATAGGGAGTCATTTATTATGCAGAAATACGCCTATGTTACAAGTATTTCCGACGCAGATTGCGATGCAACTTTTCCCCACTCACGCCAGGTCTAAAAAAGTCGACGTGGTGTTGGCGGGGAAGGGGACGGGCCGGCAGGCAGAGAAAATGGCCTAAATATAAGTGAGCTAGGAAGCTGGCTTACATTTAGACTGACGCTGGATGCACTAAAGTTATGTAGAGGCCGGCGCCTCTTCATAACTTCGGCAGCTCCACCTCCAGATATGGGGGTTATTAAGACTGGCGTTTAAAATGCCAGTCTTAATAAATGACCCCTAAAAATTCTGCAGTTAAAACTGGTAAAGAATGGCTAATTTAGCTAAATTCACCATAGCAAGCAAATTCCTCAATAAGAGATGTGTGAAATTCTTGAAATTCTTTTCTGGTCTGAATTGTAGCAGCCGGTTGTCAAATTCAATTCAGGTCTAGATAAATTTGACCTGAATCTAAAGTACACCAACTGCAAATGCCTTCTTCTCCGTCTTCTGACCTGTATCATGATGATCACAAAAGTCTCAAATTTGCAGGAATCCAAATTTTTTTCTGAAATTTATAACATGTTTGTTTAGAATTGATTCGCTTATCTCTATATCTTTATGTGAAAGGCTCTAAATTTAGTAAATGACTTGCTTTGTTGTAGCCTGGCTTAGTTGGTCATGTAAAACTCATTGCGATATAACATATTGCCTGTGGTTATCCAGAGGACTAGTGTTGGACATTTACAGAAGATTCTCCTGTGCTCTGGATCCTGTTGTTGTCCAGTGGCTACTTGCCAAGAGCAAGGTAACCATCATAAAGTATCTCTCTTATGACTCTATCACGAATCACAATTTTTCCTCAAATGGCGGCAACACGTGTGAGGACTGAGGACATAGGGCACGGAACTCTGGGAAGTCAGGATCACCAAGATTGACATGCAAGCGTCAAGCTAATCAGCAGCCAGCCAGACCTGTGATGTCACAGCCCTATAAATATGGCAACCATTTTAGATTCTGCCATTTTCAAGCATTCTGAGTGCAGGCACAGATGTGAGAAGGCGCTAGGGAACGTAATTGGAAAAAGTTACTTGTAAAAAAAAAAATTGAAAAAATGATTTATAAGTGCAGGGAAAGGATAGGGAGGAATCTCTGTTGCCATTATTTGTGGTAAAAGCGTTTAGTGACCTATTTCATTGCAAAAAGAAAAATGTATACACAGTTCACTTCTGCAGCTATATGTGCTGAGAGCGTTTAGTGACTTATTTCTGTACTACAAGAAAAATATATCGGCAATTCACTTCTGCAGCTTTATGTGCTGAGAGCGTTTAGTGAGGTATTTTTATACTACAAGAAAAATATATACGCAGTTCACTTCTGCAGCTATATGTGGTGAAAGTACTTAGTGACGTATTTCTGTACCACAAGAGAAATATATACGCAGTTCACTGTTGCCGTTATATGCGGTAAAAGCGTTTAGTGCATCTCATTATATGCAGTTCACTTCTGCAGCTATATGTGCTGAAAGCATTTAGTGATTTATTTCAGTACTACAAGAAAAATATATATGCAGTTAACGTCTGCAGTTATTTGGAGTTAAAAGAGTTTAGTGAGGTATTATTGTACTACAAGAAAAATATATACACAATTCACTCTTGCTGTTATATGCGGTAAAAGCGTTTAGTGGCCTATTTCATTACAAAAAGAAAAAGATATACTCAATTCACTTCTGCAGCTACATTTGCTGAGAGTGTTTAGTGACGTATTTCTGTACTACAAGAAAAATATATATGCAGTAAACTTCTGCAGTTATTTGGGGTTAAAAGCGTTTAGTGAAGTATTATTGTACTACAAGAAAAATATATACTCAATTCACTGTTGGCGTTATATGCAGTAAAAGTGTTTAGTGGTCTATCTCATTACAAAAATAAAAATATATACGCAATTCACTTCTGAAGCTATATGTGCTGAGAGCGTTTAGTGACATATTTCTGTACTACAAGAAAAATATATACACAGTTCACTTCTGCAGCTATATGTGGCGAAAGCGTTTAGTGACAAATTTCGGTATTACAAGAAAAATATATACACAGTTCACTTCTGCAGTTATTTGGGGTTAAAAGCATTTAGTGAGGTATTTCTGTACTACAATAAAAATATTTATGCAGTTCACTGTTGCCGGTATATGCAGTAAAAGCGTTTAATGGTCTATCTCATCACAAAAAGAAAAATATATACGTAGTTCACTTCTGCAGCTATATGTGCTGAGAGCATTTAATGACGTATTTCTGTTCTACAACAAAAATACATACGCATTTTACTGTTGCCGTTATTTGCAGTGAAAGTGAAACCCAGATTGAAGATTCGCTGGACTACTGGGCCAAACTGGATTTGTGGCCGCAACTGGCCGTGTTTGCCCTGGAAAAGCTGTCCTGCCCGGACAGTAATGTGGCATCAGAGCGGGTGGTTAGTGCGGCGGGGGCCATAGTGAGAGAACTCGCCTGTCCACCCAAAATGTGGAGAGACTGACCTTTGTTAAGATGAATCAGGCTTGGATCAGCCACCAATTCCAGTCTTGGACCAGCCACCAATTCCTCATACATCTAATTAGATCATCCATGCCGACTCACCCAATCCTTGAAAAAGAGACCGGTTTCTTCTGGTTACCTGCCTCAGCTTCTACTCTGATGCTGCCACCTGCCTGGTGCCACACATCCGAAGCCAAGTGCTCCTTCTTTCACCCACCTTCGTCGGCGGGTACTGGTATTCCCACCCACTGCCCCACTCTGTCACTGGGTCACTTTGTGGTATCCTGCTGCTGCTGCTGCCATCTACACACTATGTCACCTTGCCACTCTGTGGTATCCAGATGCTGCTGCTGCCATCTCCACACTATGTCACCTTGCCACTCTGTGGTATCCAGATGCTGCTGCTGCCATCTCCACACTATGTCACCTTGCCATTTTGTGGTATCCTGATGCTGCTGCTACTGTCATCTCCACACTATGTCACCTTGCCACTCTGTGGAACCCTGGTGCTGCTGCTGCCATCTCTACACTATGTCACCTTGTTATTTTGTGGTCTCCTACTGCTGCTGCTACCTCCACACTATATCACCTTGCCATTTTGTGGACTCCTGATGCTGCTGATGCAATCTCCACACTATGTCACCTTGCCACTCTGTGTTATCCTGATGCTGCTGCCATCTACAGACTCGGTGATTGTGCCACTCTGTGGCCTACTGATTCTGCTGCCACCTCCAGACTTTGTCATTGTGCTATTCTGTGGCTTCCTCATGCTTCTGCCACCTTCAGACTCTGTCATTGTGACACTCAGTGGCCTATTCATGCTGCTGCCACCCCCAAACTTGGTCATTGTGCCACTCTGTGGTCTCCTCATGCAGCTGCCACCTCCACACTTGGTCATTGTGCCACTATGTGGACCCCTCCTGATGCTGTTGCTGCTGCCGTCACCTCCAGACTCGGTCATTATGCCACTCTGTGGCCTACTCATGCTGCTGTCACCTCCAGAATCTGTTATTGTGCTGCTCTGTGGCTTCCTCATGCTGTTGCCACCTCCACATTCTGTCATTGTGCCACTCTGTGGCCTTCTCCTGCTGCTTCCACCTCCACACTCTGTTATTGTGACACTCTGTGGCCTACTCATGTTGCTGCCTCCTCCACACTCTGATATTGTGCCACTTTGTGACCTTCTGATTCTGCTTCCATCTCCTGACTCAGTCAATTTACTATTTTGTGGCTTCCTCATGCTGCTGCCACCCCCACACTCCGTAATTGTGCCACTCTGTGGCCCACTTATGCTGCTGCAACCTCCACACTCTGTCATTGTGCCACTCTTTGGCATTTTGATTCTGCTGCTACCTCCAGACTCTGTCATTGTTCAATTCTGTGGCTTCATTATGCTGCTGCCACAGCCACACTCTGTAATTGTGCCACTCTATGGTCTGCTCAAACTGCTGCCACCTCCACACTTGGTCATTGTGCCACTCCGTGGTCTTGTCCTGATGCTACTGCTGCCACCTCCACAATCTAGAATTGTACCATTCTGTAGCTTGCTCATGCTTCTGCCTCCTCCACGCTCTGTCATTGTGCCACTCTGTGGCCTACTCATGCTGCTGCCATCTCCACACTTGGTCATTGTGCCACTATGTGGCCTCCTCCTGATGCTGTTGCCACCACCTCCAGACTCGATCATTGTGCCACTCTGTGGTCTACTGATTCTGCTGCCACCTTCAGACTCTGTCATTGTCCCATTCTATGGCTTCCTCATGCTGCTGCCACCTCCATGCTATGTCATTGTGTCACTCTGGGGCCTACTCATGTTGCTGCAACCTCCACACTCTGTCATTGTGCCACTCTGTGGCCTATTCATGCTGCTGCCACCTCCAGACTAGGTCAGTGTGCCACTCTGTGGCCTCCTGATTCTGCTGCCACCTTCAGACTCTGTCATTGTGCCACTTTGTGGCCTTCTAATTCTGCTGCCACCTCCAGACTCTGTCATTATGCCTTTCTGTAGCTTTCTCATGCTGCTGCCACCTACACACTCTGTCATTGAGCCACTCTGTGGCCTACTCATGCTGCTTCCATCTCCACACTTGGTCATTGTGCCACTATGTGGCCTCCTCCTGATGCTGCTGCCGCCACCTCCAGACTCGATCATTGTGCCACTCTGTGGCCTACTCATGTTGCTGCCACCTCCACACTCTGTCATTATGACACTTTATGGCCTCCTGATTTAGCTAAACAAAAAGGATAAAGTGCTGGGGAACCATGAAGTGGCAACCCAGTGATTCCCAACTGTCCTTACTGGAAAAACAGAATACCAAGGCGAACCCTGGTTATGGGGGACTATAAAACATAACTTTTACTAGATACAATTTATAAAAACGTGCAATCCAAAGACATATACATAAACAAATGAAGAAAATAAATGCCCAAATACAAATCGGAACGAGCTCACCATCTACGTAGGTATAGATGACGGGTCCCACAGCAATGCCTGGTGGTCGGTGCCAATTAATGTCTGGATAGGTAGACTTGGGTAGGCAAGCAGGAGATCCTAGGTGAGCAATGGGGAGGAAACAATGGGTATCTGGAGGAGCGAAGGATGGGAGATGACTGACCCTTGAATGCCCTGTCAGATAGGGAGGGGCTACTGAGACTGCCCTGCCTATCTATACAGAGCACCCGCCCCGAAAGGGGCGACCCCGTCCGGATACCTGTCCCTAAATTGGGGCCTCACCCTAATAGTAACCTCACAAAAAAAGGGAAAGAGTGTCTCCCAAACCCGACGTGTCACGTTTCTACACAGTCGTTCTTCAGGGGATAAAAAAAAAAAGGGGGGCACTGTTAGCAACGGCCAGATACTGGCCGGACCTCAAACATCTAGTGTGAGAAAGAGGACAAAAATGCTGCCTCAAATATGGTAGGAGAAGAGCAGCAGAAATGTCACGGGTAGTAGGTCCAACACATATAGTATGTGCAGAGAGCCAGGCAAATGCCATGGCAGCACGCTCACCTTTAAGACTCCTGAGTTATACAGCGGAGATCCCACTTCCGGGATGCCACACGTGCGGCCGGCTCAGCGATCCCCGACGTGGAGGCCACGTGAGTCGCACCCGATCACGTGGGCGGAAGTGCGGGGCCGGAGCCTGGTTGCTGGGATACCGAGACACCTCCAAATAGTAAGCGCTGAGGCATCCCGCATTGAACATTCAGGGTGAGATGAAACACGCCTGGATAAAAAAGAGACAGCGCCTGGCTGCTCAAATATAATGAAAAAGCATGTTGTGCAGGCAACCTAATATCAAATATAAGTAAAGCAAGGCAAAGTGTGTATGCAAGAGTATGCAGTCAAAATGAACACTATATATGTGACATGACATCGCAAATATAGGGAGGGGATGTCAAAGATGAAAAATAGGTAGTGCACACATGAATAATCTATTCAAAAGAGGATATACATAAGAACCCATTTTAAGACCCATCTTAAAGGAAGCAGCTAAAGCTGAATTGTTCGTTTAATCCTCAAGGGGAGACCGTCTTCAAATAGTAAATCCAACGTGCCTCCCTCTGGAGGATCAGACGATCCCAGTCACCTCCCCTACGTGGGGGCGCTACGTGTTCAATGCCAATGAAGGTTGGATAGGCACATCACATCATTGTGACAATTGTGAACGTGCGAGGAGATAGGGGTATCCTTCTTGTTGGTAATGTCGCTCACGCTTGGTTTTCCCGATATATTCGAGAACGCATTAACAGGTGCATCGGTAAATCACCCCCTTTGTCCTACAATTGATAAATTGTTTTATCGAATAAGTGCGGCCGGTGTTGGTGCTCGTAAACAATTTACAAACCTGAATAAACTTACAGGCCACGCAGCCACTACATCGGTAGCAGCCAGTCAGAGTGGCCTGTCGTCCCAGCCACGCACAACCCGCTCGGGCCGGTGGCACATATTCACTACGTACCAAACTGTCCCTAAGACTACGCCCCCGTCGATACGTGATCTGTTGGTGGTCGCCCAAGGCAGCCTTCAGCTCAGGGTCCATGGTGAGTATGTCCCAATGTTGGGGGACCACTTGACGTATTTGTTGGGAAGCGCCACTAAAGGTGGTAATCAGGAGAATGTTACCAAAGTCGGGTTTGGTCAAAGGTTTTGGGGTGAGGAGAGTGGACCTATCAACTCGGGCCGCATCTCCTGATTTAGCTGCCACATCCAGACTCAGTCACTGTGCTATTCTGTGGCTTCCTCATGCTGCTGCTACCTCCAGACACTCTGTGGCCTACTCATGCTGTTTCCACCTCCAGACTCGGTCACTGTGCCGCTCTGTGGTCTTCTTATGCTGCTGCCACCTGCACACTCGGTCATTGTGCCACCCTGTGGCCTTATCCTGATGGTGCTGCTGCTGCCACCACATCCAGACTCTGTAATTGTGCCTTTCTGTGGTTTTCTCATACTGCTTCTTCCTCTAGACCCTGTGATTGGGCCACTCTGTGGTCTCCTCATGCTGCTTCCACCTCACCACTATGTCATAGGTCCACTCTGTGGACTTCTCATTCTGTTCCCACTCTCCCCACTTCATGACTGGCGCACTATTTTGGCTTTCGGCCTTGCTGACATCATCATTTATATGACCTTTCTTCTGATCTGTCAGAAGCAAAGAAAAATGAGACGCACAACAAATTCTGTCTGTGTAGCAGCTATATGCCCTGTATGGTTCCATCAGAATTGGCTTATGATTTGGTAGCCAAAAGCAGGAGTGGGTACAAAACACAGAAGACATGCAAATATTCCATTCACGCGTCATCTCCAGGGCCGGACTGGGTATGAAAACCAGCCCTGGAAAAACTTACATACCAGCCCCATAGCATTGCGTAATTATACCAGCACAACGTCATTTAAAGTTTTTAATAAACAGGTTCCCTACTCAACGGCGGACGCTCGGTGTCACAACACATATATATCCAACACACATACACATAAATACACCATATACATGTTACACATACATAAATACACTATATATACAGTCCCAAGGAATATGGCCCAGTTCTCTAAGTCACCTCCTCCCTCATGATTTTGCTGTACTTGCTATACAGCAGCACATACCTCTCACATCCAGGGCCTCCAGGTGACGTCTCCTCCGATGTGGATCTTCTCATCATCTTCTCCATTTCGTCCAGTCACTTCTTTCAGCCGCTCCTCGTCTCTGTACAGTTTGACACACGGACATCTTAGGTTCTTCACTTTTCTATCATCATCCCCAACCTGGAGCCCCCACAGTGTTATCCTGCTGCTCACTATGCTCCCAATACCCCCAAATACTACCCTGAAGAAATAATAGTGCCCCCATAGTAATAGTGCTCCTCATAGTCCCACCAATAGTAATGTCCTTCTAGAATGCCCACATTAGTAATACTGCCCCACATTAAGTTTTTGCCCTCACTGCCTCACATTAAGTAATTTGCCCCCACACTGCCCCACATTATGTAATTTGCCCCCACACTGCCCCTCATTATGTTGTTTGCCCCCACACTGCCCCTCCATTATATAATTTGCCCACCACACTGCCCCCACTCAAGTAATTTGCCCCCACAAGTTAATTTTGCCCCCACACAAGTTAATTTAGCCCCCAGACATCCCTCCATTATGTAGTTTGCCCCCACACTAAGTAATTTTGCCCGCCACACTGCCCCCACTGACTAATTTGCCCCCCACAAGTTAATTTTGCCCCCACACAAGTTAATTTTCCCCTAGACAGCCCTCCATTATGTAATTTGCCCCCACTAAGTAATTTTACCACCACACGGCCCTCCATGTAGTTTGACTGCCAAGCTGCCCCCGAGTTAATTTTGCCCCCAGACAGAGACAGCCCGCCATTATTGTCTCCCCACCCCCAAGTTAATTTTGCCCCCAGACAGAGACAGCCCTCCATTATTGTCCCCCACCCCCAAGTTAATTTTGCCCCCAGGGCCCAGACAGAGACAGCCCTCCATTATTGTCCCCCCACCCCCAAGTTAATTTTGCCCCTAGACAGAGACAGCCCTCCATTATTGTCCCCCCACCCCAAGTTAATTTTGCCCCCAGACAGAGACAGCCCTCCATTATTGTCCCCACCCCAAAGTTAATTTTGCCCCCAGGGCCCAGACAGAGACAGCCCTCCATTATTGTCCCCCACCCCCAAGTTAATTTTGCCCCTAGACAGAGACAGCCCTCCATTATTGTGTCCCCACCCCTAAGTTAATTTTGCCCCCAGACAGAGACAGCCCTCCATTATTGTCCCCCCACCCCTAAGTTAATTTTGCCCCCAGACAGAGACAGCCCTCCATTATTGTCCCCCCCAAGTTAATTTTGCCCCCAGGGCCCAGACAGAGACAGCCCTCCATTATTGTCCCCCCGCACTTGTGTCGCTGATCCTGTACACTGCCAGCTCGCTCCCCGGCACCATCAGGCTTTCCACTGCACGTCCTGTGCAGCCTCAGCCTGCGCTCGGCAATCTCCCTTGTTCACTGCAGCAGTGACAGAGGGAGATCGCCGAGAGCAGGCTGAGAGGTTGCGCTGCACAGGACGTGCAGTGGAAAGCCTTCCTGAATCCTGACAGTGCCACACAGATCAGCTGAGTGGCCGGGCGGCCGCAGCCCGCAGGGCACATGTTAAAGCGGCCCCAGCCGCCCCAGGGTCGGCGGCCTACCGGGAAATTTCCCGGGATCCCGGTAGGCCAGTCCGGCCCTGGTCATCTCTGATTTAGATCCACTCCTGTGTTGTTGTTTTTTAGCATTAGCAATACTGATGGATTATTGAGCAAATGCTGACCGAGTGAAATCGTATGCTCCACAGACAGGATCCATTTTTTTTCGGGTTATTGTTCTGACGGATCAGAGAAAATGCAAAATAATCTGTGACATTAACACAAAACTTACTGCTGACACCCTCTTCACTCTGTCAGGGGGACTCTACTTCTATAATCGTTTAATAGAACAGGTTCTGCAGACATCTATGTGGAATCAGTTGCCTAGGGTGTAAAAGGACTGTACTTTTTCTTGCCGCTAACATGTACTTATAAGGCTGATTTGATACTTGAGTTATTTGGCCCTGTGACTGCCCAAATAAGTGAAGTATGTAATGATTCTATGAGCGACCCCTGTCATCTCCATGTCATACGGACTCACAGTATTATTTCACTACCACAGCAGACTCCCTATTCGTGTTACTGCAAGGCACAGTGTTCTACACCCCTATAAAGGCTCTCTTCAGCCCGGAAATAACCGTTTTTTAATGCGATTCACTGTGAATAAATTCAGATCAAAGCGAATTTTTCTGGAAAATTCGGCGAACCAGCCGAATCAAATTTGAAAAATTTGCTCATCTCTACAAGCAATGTAGTAGTCAGCAAGAGAAACAGGATTTGGTGATGACAAGGTCCCTTGACTTCAGGTTTCTTGTGTAGATACTGATAGCATTTCTGACTTATTAGGTTTGAGACAGTTATCATAGTGTACACCTGGTGCAGATAGAGTTAAAAGATAGACTTGGCCCTGCTGCAACTATATGTTTTTACAGCACTAAATCTTTATTAGTATATGTTTTTTTCAATTCAGTTATTTGTATCACGTTATTATATACCAGTATTAATAAGGTCCATTAGGAAGGTCCATACTTAGTCCATAACAAAGCCTGGGATACACCTAAATGATAGACGTACGGTATAGGAATCATGTAGTGGTTTAGCACCAGTGATCCCACCAAGGAGAAAGGAAGGAAATCAGATAAGTAAAGGATTATGCAAGGGAAAAAAATAAAGCTTCACCAAAGTATCCATGACAGTATGGCCGATCTATACTCTAATCAATTACAAAAAAGGAATGTTTTAAATGGATGAACTTTCAGCCTGTTATTAAGTGTACCCTCTATCAGCTCTTCTACCTTGACTTGATTGTTACTTTAAACGGACATTCCCAGAAGGTTCCTCAAGTCATATATTTCTGCTCATTAGTCAGTAATCCATCTTCCATCCCTGAATCTTTATTGCACACGTTTGGCTGAGTGAAACTAATATCTTTTTTGGTTGATGTTGTTCACTTAAAATCAACAAGACTTTAGAAAAGATATAGATTAGCAATAAAGGTTCATCCTGTAATAATTACTCCCAGCTCAGTGCTGGAATCACAAATCAAACCTGGATCGTTAAGGGCAGGTTAAAAACTAAATGACAAAGGGTTTCAGAAAGATTAATATTGTGATAAATCAATGATTTCCTATCTCCTCTGCTTCCTCTGAGTATTTTTTTATTAAAGGAAATCTCTTCCTTGCAAATGCTGCATTTCTGTGGAGCAATATATATACTTCCGTACCTTCCTGCCATGGAAAAGTACATGTATATATGCCTGAATTACTCTTTGTTTTTATATTGAAACTAAATGACAAGCATGCTATCATCCAAATCAATAAAAGTTTTTATTCTTCAACAGGTTTAGAGTCCATTCACACTACCATGTCCAATTTGCTAATCGCAAACAGCGGACATGCACATGTCATTGAGTTGCAGACCCATTGACTTCAATGCGTCCACCATCTGCGGCAAATAATAGAATATGTCTTATCTTTTAAGGCCCATCGCACATGCCGGGTAGCACATAGAAGCCTGTATGTGTGTTTCCAGGTTTATATGGCCTTACTGCGAAAGATAAAGCATGCCCCATCCTTTACCAAATCTTGTGGGTCGCAGACCCATTGAAGTTGATGGGTCTGCACCGTGATGTGATGTGCTCATGGTCGGTGTGTGTGTTTTGCGGATCCATGGTTTGCAGTCCACAAAATGGACATTGTCATGTGAATAGATGTTTATGTTCTCAAGTATGGTCCTTTATTAAAGGGTTTGTAAGCATAATATATTTCTTTAATAATAATAAAAAAGAAATCAATGGAATGGATTAAATTCTGCCTGGCATGACCCAAAGTTAGGGAAATTAGACTGTGAAAGGGACTGAATAGTGAATGATGACAATGTCTGTACAGCACTGTGGAGTAAGTGGGAACTGCCGTTCCTATAGGGGTCTCAGCAGTCGACCAAGCCCCTCAGCAGGGGGGCCCACACTTATATTGATCAGGAAGAGTGCTGTCCTCCTCTCTATGATAAGAAAAAGAAAGAGACACAAATTTAAAGTCAGAAAAATGCTATAGCCTGGAGAGGTGAGTAACCAGTAGACATCAGGTATCCAGTGCCTTGAAAAAGTTTTCAAATCCCATGAACTTTTCCACATTTTTTTCACGTTACAAGTGAAAACTGTATGTATTTTATTGGGATTTTATATGATAGACCAACACAAAGTATCAAGTATGTGTGAAGTGAAAAGAAACTGATACACACAAAAATTTAAATAAATAAAAATCTTAAAAGTGGAACATGTATTTGTATTCAGTCCATCTGAATCAACACTTTGTAAGGCCATGATTTGCTGCAATTACAGCTGTAAATCGTTTTGGCGTGTCTCTACCAGATCTGCACATCTGGAGGCTGACATTTTGCCATTTTTTTTTTTTTCAAAAAAGCTCAAGCCTGGTCAGTTTGGATGGGGAGCTTCTATGAATAGAAATTTTCTGGTCTTACCACAGTTTCTTAATGGTATTTATGTCTGGACTTTGACTGGGCCATTCTGACATATAAGTATGCTTTGATTTAAACCATTCCATTGTAGCTCTGGCCTTATATTGAGAGTCGTTGTCCTGCTGGAACGTGAATCTCCGCCCCCTTCTCAAGTCTTTTGAAGCTTATATCAGGTTTTCCTGCAGGGGCAGGATTGCCCTGTAGTTAGATCCATCCATCTTCCCATCAACTCTGATCAGCATCCCCACAGCATGATGCTACCACCACCATGTTTTACATTTGCAATGTTGTGTTCAGGGTAGATTTGTGAAGCACACGACTAATAGTTCTCCTGTGGACAGGTTCTCCTGTGCACAGATTCTCCCACCTGAGCTGTGGATCTCTGCAGCTCCTCCAGAATGACCATGGGCTGCTTCTCAAATTAGTTCTCTCCTTGCCTGGGCTATCAGTATAGGTGGCAGGCCATGTCTCGTTAGGTTTGCAGTGGTGCAATACTCCTTTTTGGATGATGGATTGAACAGTGCTTTGTGAGATGTTCAGAGCTTATAGGGAATAGGGGTATTTTGTTTGTTACCTAACCCTGCTTTATACTTGTCCACAATTTTATCCTTGACCTGTCTGGTGTGTTCCTTGGTTTTCAGGATGCTGTTTGATTACTAATGTTCTACAACAAACCTCTGAGGCCTTCAAAGAACAGCTGTAGTTATACTGAGAATAAATGAAACACAGGTGGACTCTATTTAAAAATCATTATGTTAATTTCTTTCTCCTGCATCATTCTCTGCACTGCAGTTCCTCCCACTCTTTGTATACAAAGTAGCAGTGGTGACCTGTAGGTATATGGCTTGTGACCACTGCAGTCGCTCTACTCAGTAGTATATGGAAATGAGTAGAGATGAGCGAAGTTTTGAAAAATTTTGATTCAGCAGCTTCGCTGAACTTCATAAAGAAATTCGATTTGTTATGAACTACTTTGTCATAAATTGATTTTCATTGTAAGGAGTAGGTGACCCCACAGATGCCACGTTCAACGCTGATCATGGCATCTGAGACGCACATTCAGCTGTTAAGGGGGTTAATCGAAGATTGAAAAATAAATATACTTACCTCATCCACTTGATCGCGGAGAGGCTGTCCGCTCCCATCTTGATTGCAGAGGACCTGCAGCGAGAGAGACAAGACGTCACCATGTTATCATGCTGGCCTTGAGCGGTGATGGTTAGAATGATCATGTTAAAACATCTTCACACTCGTCACAAGTACTTTGATGAGTTTTCTTCAATCAAGACAGCAGCGGACTGCCTCTTCATGATTAGTGTTGAGCGAACAGTTCGAGAATAGTTCGGGTTCGTACCGAATTTTGGGGTGTCCGGGACCCGGACCCGAACCCGGACATTTTCAAAAAAGTTTGGGTTCGGGTTCGGTGTTCGTCGATTACTTCCCGCTTTCTGAAGGGCTGCACAGAAGCCAATCAGCTAGCGTTTTACTTCTTGCCCTAAGAGCCCATCACAGCCATGCCTACTAATGGCATGGCTGTGATTGGCCAAGTGCAGCATGTGACCCAGCCTCTATTTAAGCTGGAGTCACGTAGCGCCGCACGTCACACTGCTCTGATTAGTGTAGGGAGAGGACGCAGCTTCTGTCAGGGTGAGATTAGGCAGGTTAAAGTCAGCAACAGCACCTAATGAACGGATCAATTTACAGCTGAGAATCATTGAACTTCTGCTAGTTACTTGCTCGCTGGTTTTTAGGCTGCACAGAGCGTTTTTCTGTTACTTATTTTCTGGGTTGATCGCGGCCATTTTGTGACTTGTGGTGCGCCAGAAGAAGCTGCCACCAAGTCCATCAATCCATCAATACTAGTTTTTTTTTTTGCTATATCCTACATCAGGGGCTTGGCTGTGCTAATTGTCACCCCAAGAAACTCAGGAAAGAAATTTCTATATTTTATTAAGGGGTTAAATACAATTGCCCAAATACCAATCCCTAAATCTGGTGTTCCAGCTTTGGTTAGACAAGTATAATACTGTCTGCTGTCTGGCAAAGGATAGATTATTTTCTGGGGTTAAATTCAATTGCCAAAATAGCAATACCATAAATCAGTGGTTTCAGCTGTGGCTGGCAAAATAGAATAGTGTCCGAGGTAACGCACACACGTACAGACGCACGTACACGATTCTTGAATAGTTGTATTATCGCGATAATAAAACTAACAGTGTAAAGTTGACTGTATTGCTCTAAGTTATATTCAGCGTACGAATGTAACTTCTATTACAGCACACCAATACTAAAACTGACTAAGAGACAGCTTTAAGTTCTATTCGAACGCGATTGCAACTTTGGAACTTAAAGTGGTGTACGATTTTAAAAGTTGAGTACTAAAAAGTTGGAATCGCAATGCGATTCTTATGTATTTGCTTAATCGCATTGTGATTACAACTTTGAGCTACCGATCACCATGGGAACGCCTCCTCCAGTAGAATGTACTGTCGGATGTGAGAATTAAGTTGAAAACGCAATGCGATTATTATATATCTGCTTAATCGCATTGTCGTTTCAACTTAGCATTGCTAATAATTCCATCCATATTCGCTAACTTACTGACTCAGTAAGTTAACGATATGGATGGAATTATTTAGCAATGCTAAGTTGAAATCGCAATGCGATTAAGCAAATATATAAGAATCGCATTGCGATTTCAACTTAATTCTCAGATCCGACAGTACATTCTACTGGAGGAGGCGTTCCCATGGTGATCGTTAGCTCAAAGTTGTAATCGCAATGCGTTTATTGCGGTATATTATCCCTCTGGGTGTCTTTTACAGGCTTTTTAGTACCCAAAAGTTCGGGTCCCCATTGACTTCTATGGGGTTCGGGTTCGGGATGAAGTTCGGGTTGAGTTCGGATCACGAACCCGGACATTTTCCGGAAGTTCGGCCGAACCTCTCGAACCCGAACATCCAGGTGTTCGCTCATCTCTATTCATGATCAAGTGGATGAGGTGAGTATAATATTTTTTTTTTCAGCCACCATTTTAGGAAACATTGATTTGTTACCATGAAGCGTGAGGAAATTCAGATTCATGGCAAATCAAATTTTTCCTAAACTTCGGATTGAATTCCACTTAGGATGCTTAGATTCTCTCGACACTAGAAATAACTACTGAAAGAGAAAATATATTAAATGGAGGTATTTTAGATAAAAGCTGTCTGTGCATAGCCCTGCATACCAGAGCATGAACCACTTATTAGTGGCTCTCCCATATGGAGTCCAGAGTGGGATTCCCCTTTATGATATTCATATGTCTTAATCAGTACACAGACTGGTATTTTCCTAATGGGATAGCCCTGTTATGTTTTCCTTAAGAGGTATTTCCAGAGGTGGGAACCACACCTTTCAGACAGTTATGCCACATCCAATTGATATGCCATAACTGTACAGATTGGACAACCCCTTTATTAACACTGCAATATACAATATCTTCCTTTTACTATACTTCAATTTGGTTGGAAATCTAATTTCCCATTAAACAAATTCAATACGATATAATGATATGCTGACAGAAACCTTGACAGGCTGCTACTCACATCACAATGATGATGGACGAATATTGGCCTGGATGTTTCGCGAATGTGCGTTCGCGATCAAATGTTCGCAAACCGCAAGTTTGCGGCGGGCCCCATTGACTTTAATGGCAGGCAAACCTGAAAAACCTTCAGGTCATATTTGCAGCCACTAAATACTTACTAGAAGTGCACAAATAGTCCCACAATATGGACAGTGACTTACCAGAGGGGAATCATTGGCAAAAATTCCCACAAAAAATATGTATTTTAATCAGGGGCCATTTCTATTTGACTTATAGGGAAAAGCTCAACAATGTGCCCTGCTGGAGCCTAGAAAAATTTCATTTTAGGCCACGGGAGTACAATCCCCAAAAATTAGGCATTCACCTGAAAAAAAAAGAACTTATGATTATGTGGCTGGAGGCAGGGCCAGCTCGAGGTTCATGTGGGCCCTTGGGCGATAAATCCTAGTGGGCCCCCTTGAGGTATTTTTCTACATTTACATGTCCCTCTGTGGCTTCCACATGGTATAATGACCACCAGTGGCCCCTATACAGTATAATGACCAATAGTGGCCCTTCACACAGTATAATGACCCCTCAATGTCCTCAAACATAGTATAAAGACCCACAGGGGCGCCACCCACAGTATATTGACCCCACAGTGGCCCTCCATTCAGAATAATAACCCCCAGTCGCACCCCATTCAGAATAATGACCCCCAGTAACCCCCACACTGGGTGTTATACTGTACACACCCCTTAATCAGTATTTGTGGAAGCAGGTATAGAGAACCCTTTAGTCAATATTCGGTGGAAGCAGGTATATAGAACCTCTTAATCAATATTTGGTGGAAGCAGGTAAATTGCACCCCTCAATCAGTATTTTGTGGAAACAGGTATGTCAAACCCCTTAATCAGTATTTTGTGGAAGCAGGAATATAGAACCCATTAGTCAATATTTGGTGGAAGCAGGTATATCACATCCCTCAATCAATTTTTGGTGGAAGCAGGTATATTCCACCCCTCAATCAGTATTTTGTTGAAGCAGGTATATAGAACCCCTTAGTCAATATTTGGCGGAAGCAGGTATATCGCAACCCTCAATCAGTATTTTGTGGAAGCAGGTATATCGCAGGCCTCAAACGATATTTGGTGGAAGCAGGTATATTGCACCTCTCAATCAATATTTGGTGGAAACAGGTATATCACACCCCTTAATAATTTTTTTTGCCACAACCGTTATATCACACCACCCTGTTTATTTGGGGGAACAGGTATATCGCTGCCCTCAATCAGTATTTTGTGGTAGAAGGTATATCACACCCTACAATCATTTTTTTTGGGGGGAAACCGATATATCGCACCCATTGCAAATAGTTATTACAATAGTGTTTGTCCTCCTATATACCTGCGGTATTGCAGCAGAACCGCACACAACTGCTGCACAATACAAATGCACTATAATGTACTTTCTATGTTAGAAAGTATATTATAAGTATATCACACCCATCAGTATATCACATCTATCAATAGCACACCTATACAAGTCCTTTAAAGGACCTTTGTGGCCCTATTAGCTAGCGTTTGGTGTCCCTAACAGTCTGTCCCTGGTCCACCAAGCAACCTCTCCTTACACTGGCAAAACACAGAATGTAAAATGGCTGCCAAATCGGGTTCTGTTATAGGGTGGGGGTGTGTCCATGTGCTGAAATGTCTCAATTGGCTGTCCTATCCCACCTGATGGATGTGTTATGGGTCGTAGTTCGGTGCAATGAAAAAGAATATGGCGCCGGCGGACATCGCCATATGTTCGCAAGTTCGACAAATCGCGAACGCGTAAAGTTCACCGCGAAACAACTGCCGGGCGAACCGCAAGTCCATCTCTACTTCACAACCACTGAATATCCACTATAAACACATGCTGTATATTGCACAACCATGTATGTTTTTAAAGTTGGTTATCTTATACCACACAACTTGGGGCATGTTAAGCCGAGACAAGGTAAGGAAGGACACACCTGTACATTGTAAAATGAATCAGATTGCAGATAACTCTACTCACATTGGAAATAGGCAAATTTAAATACAACAGAGGGAAATGTACACAATGTATTAATCCTGTTCATTAAAAAAAATATATGAAAATGATACTGAATTATTCAAATGTTTCTAAAATATATTTGATACAAACACACACAACAGCAGTAATCAGAGACAAGCCAATTGTGTGAGCACATTGGTAAAATGTAGTGTACAGTATAGTATAACATACATGTAGTATACTACAACATAGTATTATACAAATGTCGATATATTTAAGAAAAAGTAATAAATTTCCCTCCAAAAAGAATCTGAAGTGCAAGGGAAATGTGCACACCAAGTATCAAAATAGTGTTACAGTACATTACCTAAAGTGCCTCTTAAATGCTCTGCACAGTGTCAGGAAGAATATCAAAATGGTTTGATAATGTCTGCAATTTCTCCAGGTAAGAGCATATTCTAGGTAAAAGGATGTCATTTCTCAAAAATAGTATTCACCACCGTCATGTTGGATCCATTCAGACCTCAAGCTTTTTCATTGGTAGGAGACTCCAAAAACTCTCCCAAAGAAAATTCTTCAATAATAATTGATATACTGCAGCTATTTTATGTTATATATGTTATAATATATTTCATAGACATCCATCCCCTAAGTCTAAACAGTTATTCAGAGGTTCCCTTGTTTTCTCAAGTATCTATGTCCATACACTATACACATTAGATGCTTTAGTAGCAGAAATACCAATTTTTAAGGACTCAAACAATAATTCTTCTATTAAGAATAGTACTAGTAAGAAAATCTTGATTCATATGGTTAAAGTGTAACTAATTGTTTAGTAATGTGTTGGGGAAGTGATGAGTAAAGATTTTCTAAGATACTTTATGAAGTATATTTGTACCTGTGCATGAAAAAAACATCTCTGAAGTGTCTTCTTATCAGTGCTCCATAAATGAGTGTTGCTAAGGAATATCGATTTTCACAGCACAGTACTAAACTTTGAAGATACTGAAGCTTAATATATATATATATATATATATATATATATATATATATATATATATATATATATATATATAATGAAAGATCCTTTTAAGATTCGGTTTGTTTCAGGTTTCTTGAAAAAATTCAGCTTCGGCATAAATCAGTTCAGAGAGAGAGATTGAGAGAAACACTATGGGGTTTCTTTTTAACAGAGAGGAGCACAGAAACCTTTTCTTGGCTGCCTGAGAGGCCTTGGTTGGGGTACTATTTTTTCTTATGGAGGATGCCAAGTATGCATGAGGAGTGGCATTGTGAGTGCAACAATATTAAAAGTGCATGATATTATATGTTGTGTCAGTATTAACTTCCTTCTAGAATTATATTTATATGTCTTCTTCGGCCTTGAGATTATCTGCAGATGTTCTTCAGACTATCTAGTCATAATTCTGGGAAGCGAGCTAGTTCTGGGCATGCAGCCAAAGAATGAATAAACAGACAACATATATAAGCATAATAGGAGTATATGCAGTGACCGGGTTTGGGGTGGCCCGAATGCTATGCTGGGCTCCCGGACTCCGTCGAGGTGTCACCACATGTTGCTGCTCTCCGGAAGGGATGGTAAGACGTAGTGCACCCCAAAGGGAAATAAGTCTAGAGAGTCAGGGTCTGCAGTAAACCAGGTGAGGCATTGGGCTGTCTTCTCCAGTCTCCTCCCTAGCAGAAGAAGGGTTTGATGCTGAGGAAAGGCCTGAGCAAGCTGTGCCTCATTCTCTACAGAAGGCTGTTTTGGTGTCCCTGTCTCTGTACACTGAGGCCCCTTTCAAACGGGCAAGTTTTCCGCGCGGGTGGAATGCGTGAGGAGGACGCATTGCACCCGCACTTAATCCTGACCCATTCAGTTCTATGGGGCTGTGCACATGAGCGGTGATTTTCACGCATCACTTTTGCGTTGCGTGAAAATCGCAGCATGTTCTATATTCTGCGATTTTCACGCAACGCAGGCCCCATAGAAGTGAATGGGGATGCGGGAAAATCGCAAGCATCCGCAATCATGTGCGGATGCGTTGCGATTTTTCCGCATGGTTGCTAGGATACGATCGCGATGGGGACCCGATCGTTATTATTTTCCTTTATAACATAGTTATAAGGGAAAATAATCGCATTCTAATTACAGAATGCAATGTGCCCCGGGCTTTAAAGGGTTAAAAATAATAAAGTTAACTTACCTTCTCCCATTGTATGCGCAGAGCCCCAGAACGTCTTCTCTCTTGATAGTTTGGATGCTTGAGGACCTGTGGTGATGTCACAGGGTCACATGGTCCAATCATAGAAGCATTTGAGTGGACCATGTGACCCATGTGATCCTGTGACATCACGGCAGGTCCTTCATCCAAACTCTCATTACCCGTATGCTCGAGAAACTCCTAATGCTGGCCATACGTGTAATGATTGCGGAGACCCCTAAAATGCCAGGGCAGTACAAAAACCTCACATGTGACCCCATTTTAGAAAGAAGACACTGCAGGGTATTCCGTGAGGGGTATGGCGAGTTCATGCAAAATTTTATTTTTTGTCACAAGTTAGTGGAATATGAGACTTGGAAAAAATAAAAATAAAAATCAATTTCCGCTAACTTGTGCCAAAAAAAAAAAATTTCTGTGAACTTGCCATACCCCTCACGAAATACCTTGGGGTGTCTTCTTTCCACAATGGGGTCACTTGTGGGGTATTTATACTGCCCTGGCATTTTAGGGGTCCTAAAGCGTGAGAATCCAAATGCGTAAAAATGCCCTGTGAAATCCTAAAGGTACTCATTGGATTTAGGGCCCCTTTGCGCATCTTGGCTGCAAAAAGTGTCACTCATGTGGTATTGCCGAACTCAGGAGAAGTAGGGCAATGTGTTTTGGGGTGTATTTTTATATATACCCATACTGTGTGTGAGAAATATCTCTGTAAATGACAACTTTTTAATTTTTTTATTCAAAGTTGGCAATTTACAGAGATATTTCTCTCACCCAGCATGGGTATATGTAAAAATACACCCCAAAACACATTGCCCTACTTCTCCTGAGTACGGCGATACCACATGAGTGACACTTTTTGCAGCCAAGATGCAAAGGGGCCCAAATTCCAATGAGTAACTTTAGGAGGGCATTTTACGCATTTTCTTCTCACGCTTAGGGCCCCTAAAATGCCAGGGCAGTATAAATACCCACATGTGACCCCATTTTGGAAAGAAGACACCCCAAGGTATTCGCTGAGGGGCATAGTGAGTCCATGAAAATTTAAACTTTTTGTCAAAAGTTAGCGGAAAGGGAGACTTTGTGAGAAAAACAATAAAAAATCAATTTCCGCTAACTTGTGCCAAAAAATTTTTTTTCTATGAACTCGCCATGCCCCTCATGGAATACCTGGGCTGTCTTCTTTCCAAAATGGAGTCACATGTGGGTATTTATACTGCCCTGGCATTTTAGAGGCCCTAAAGCATGAGAAGAAAAATGCGTAAAAATGCCCTCTAAAAGGTACTCATGGAATTTGGGCCCCTTTGCGCATCTTGGCTGCAAAAAGTGCCACACATGTGGTATCGCCGTACTCAGGAGAAGTAGGGAAATGTGTTTTGGGGTGTATTTTTACATATACCCATGTTGGGTGAGAGAAATATCTCTGTAAACTGACAACTTTGTATAAAAATTTTTAAAAAGTTGTCGTTTACAGCGATATTTCTCACACACAGTATGGGTATATATAAAAATACACACAAAAACACATTGCCCTACTTCTCCTGAGTACGGCGATACCACATGAGTGACACTTTTTTGCAGCCAAGATGTGCAAAGGGGCACTAAAACCAATGAGTACCATTAGGATTTCACAGGGCATTTTTACGCATTTGGATTCTCACACTTTAGGGCCCCTAAAATGCCAGGTGAGTATAAATACCCCACACTGACCCCATTTTGGAAAGAAGACACCCCAAGGTATTCCGTGAGCGGCATGGCGAGTTCACAGAATTTATTTTTTTTGGCACAAGTAAGCGGAAATTGAGATATATATATTTTTTTATTTAGTTTTTTACAAAGTCTCATATTCCACTAACTTGTGACAAAAAATAAAATTTTACATGAACTCACCATACCCCTCACGGAATACCTTAGGGTGTCTTCTTTCAAAATGGGGTCACATGTGGGGTATTTATACTGTCCTGGCATTTTAGGGGCCCCTAAAGCGTGAGAAGAAGTCTGGAATCCAAATGCGTAAAAATGCCCTGTGAAATCCTAAAGGTACTCATTGGTTTTAGGGCCCCTTTGCGCACCCAGGCTGCAAAAAAGTGTCACTCATGTGGTATCGCCGTACTCAGGAGAAGTAGGGCAATGTGCTTTGGGGTGTATTTTTATATATACCCCTGCTGGGTGTGAGAAATTTCTCTGTAAACAACAATTTTTAAATTTTCTTATACAAAGTTGTCAGTTTACAGAGATATTTCTCTCACCCAACATGGGTATATGTAAAAATACACCCCAAAACACATTGCCCTACTTCTCCTGAGTACTGCGATACCACATAAGTGACACTTTTTGCAGCCTGAGTGCAAAGGCCCAAATTCCAACGAGTACCTTTAGCTTTTACATGGCTGCTCACAATTTAGCCCCGCCCAAAATGCCAGAAAAGTAAACACACCCACAAATGACCCCATTTCGGAAAGTAGACACCCCAAGGTATTCACTGAGGGGCATAATGAGCCCGTCTGAGATTTTTATTTTTTTGCCAGAAGTTAGCAGAAATGGAAACTTTATTATTATTTTTTTCCTCAGAAAGTGTCATTTTCCGCTAACTTGTGAAAAAAATGAAATGATACATGAACTCACCATGCCCTCCGCGAATACTTTGGGGTGTCTTCTTTCTAAAATGGTGTCATTTGGGAGTATTATACTTTCCTGACATTCTAGCACCTGAAGAAACATGACAGGTGCTCAGAAAGTCAGAGCTGCTTCAAAATGCCGAAATTCACTTTTTTGCACCATAGTTGTAAGCGCTATAACGTTTACCCAAACCAATAAATATACACTTATTGGATTTTTTTATCAAAGACATGTAGAACAATACATTTAGAGAAAAATTTATATAGAAATGTAGTTTTTTTAAAAAACATTTACAACAGAAAGTGAAAAATGTCATTTTTTTGCAAAAATGTCGTTAAATTTTTATTAATAGCAAAAAAAGTAAAAATGTCAGCAACAATGAAATACCACCAAATGAAAGCTCTATTAGTGAGAAGAAAAGGAGGTAAAATTCATTTGGGTGGTAAGTTGCATGACGGAGCAATAAACGGTGAAAGTAGTGTAGTGCAGAATTGTAAAAAGTGGCCTGGTCATTAAGGGTGTTTAAGCTAGGGGGGCTGATGTGGTTAAAGTGGAATTATCTTGTTGGACACATACTGTTTGTGTCTCAAATTATTCTCTGATCCGAGCTCAGTAACTTTCTACTAATTTAGATTTCACATGATAATCAGTGGAACCTGATTAAGGTTCAATGACAGTCATCAATGTTCATCTGGGTTTCTGGGAAAATATATATGAAATTTAGCACACTTGCTAGTATCAGAAAGGCTTAGAAAAGCTAATTTGAATATCTTTCCCAGAAACCCTGAGGGTCATTACCTGGCCTATAATACTGTGCACACATATTAACCATACTAGGCGCGTTCCATAATAAGAAAGAATACCCCCAGGAAATGCATATATATTGCCAAAGAACCCACAGTAGCATACCAGACTCTCTTTCTCTCTCACTCTCTGGTTGTCTCTCTCTAACTCTCTCTCTCTGTCTTTATGAATCAAAAAAAAATCTGGTTCATTGCAATCCAAACCTTTTGGTAACTTCAGAACAAATTTACCCACTGGTAGAATCGATTCTCTCATGTACAGCAGCAGATGTATGTTTGGGCTGGCAATAAATAGCCACTGTCATCAATTGCAGATCTATTTATTAGCCTCAGTCGCAGATCCATGGTTCATTTGTTTTGAAAATGTGATCTTTTGCACATTTGCAAAGGACAACTTTGTCCATTTGGATTTGATGACGCCACTGGGCAAGTTCAGGCCACTGTTCCAATCTGCCCTCCCAGAACCCCATGGAATCAGAGAATGGGGTATGTGCCAGAGAAAGTCTACAGTCCAGGTCAGACTTAACCTAGTTATTCAGGTGATACATATCCATTTGCTTATTTGCATCTTCCTAGAGAAGCACATGAAAAAACTGCTCCATCATTTTCATAAGACTGAACTGGCTGCTGGTTCTGCAATGGTGGAAGGTAGGTGACTTGGCAGGGAAGAGAGTCCTTCTGGTCAGTCATGCAGGCAAGATGTGTGCACAGTGTACATCAATTTTGCCTCCCTTTTAACAACAAGAAACCATTCCCCTATTTGCTTTGATAGACAGGGTGGATAAAAGGATCGCATAAATAAACTTCTCTTTCCACACACTGGTATTGACGCACTGTAAAAATCGAATTGCACAATTATAAATGGTAGCAAAATTTTAGGCTACTTTCACACTGGCGTTAGATTCTGATCCGTTTGGTATTTGCACAGACGTATCCGCACCTATAATGCAAACGTTTGTATCTATTCAGAACGGATCCGTTTGCATTAGCTTTAAAAAAAATTGTCCGGATCCGTTTTGAATTACATTAAAAGTCAATGGGAGACAGATCAGTTTCCAAATGCACAATATTGTGTCATTGAAAATGGATCTGTCCCCATTGACTTACATTGTAAGTCAAAATGGATCCGTTCGGCTCCGCTTCGTCAGACAGACACCAAAACGCTGCAAGCTGCGTTTTGGTGTCCGCCTCCAGAACGGAATAGAGGCGAAACCGAGCCGAACTGATGCATTTTGAACGGATCCTTATCCATTCAGAATGCATTGGGGCTGAACCTATCCATTTTGGACCGTTTTTGAGATCCTCAGTAATTAACAAAGCAGCAATTAAACGTTCCCTTTTATGAACACACTGGCTTTGAAGCGCTGAAAAGTGCTCAGCTGCACAAAGCAAATTTCCTGAAAAGTGTATCCTACTGGAGGTGTGGGAATAAGAATTTAAAACACTTACAATTAAAACTGAACTGTAGAAGCTTGCATTTTTTTTTCTTTTAAGTCTGGCTACTTATGCACAGAAATAAATGATTTTTGTTCAGATATTGTGGGATTTTGGTGTAATTACTTTATATGAAGCTTTTCACTTGACAGCAGCTGCCCTACCCTCACTGTAAAACATATATACACACAAAAGTCGTACCCTATGCTTTCCCTCTCTGATAAAACCCTAACTTTTTATTAATTCAAACTACCTAAATAAATATATTCCTAAACTATCTGTGCAACACCCTAATATGGCTGGTTTATGTTCGTAATTGATGTTTGACAGGACACATTGCACACACATCCTTTCACATGGCAGACTGAGCTCGTAATAGAGTCTGTCCTTTATACCCAGAGCCTTGAGAACCTGCCAGTATCCTACACTAGAGTTGAGCGAATACCTGGATGTTCGGGTTCGAGAAGTTCGGCTGAACTTCCCGAAATGTTCGGGTTCGGGATCCGAACTCGACCCGAACTTCACCCCGAACCCCATTGAAGTCAATGGGGACACGAACTTTTGGGCACTAAAAAGGCTGTAAAATAGACCATGAAAGGGCTAGAGGGTTGCAAAAGGCAGCAAAATGTAGGTAAATCCCCTGCAAACAAATGTGGATAGGGAAATTACTTAAAATAAAATAAATAAAAATTAGCCAATATCAATTGTCAACTTGGAGGAGGAGGAGGTGGAATAGGAGGTTGGGGTGGCATCAGGTGGGAATGCTATGGGAGTTGATGTTCTCATCACAGCCAAAAAGGATTCATGTCTGCCTGCAGTGCCACAGGCCTCATTCACAGACTAAGGGCCATGGCCCCTGCAAAGAAGAGAGCAGTCCCGTAACAGCAACACAGGCCTCAGGTCAACCTGCAATGGAACAGGCCATTATCATTTATGTAGAGCCCTGACACCCAGACAGAGGAGAGGCAATTTGACAGTAAAAAGAGATTAATGTCTCTCACCCACACAGCAAGCAATTAAACAAAATCTGGGCCACTGACACCCAGACAATGGGGCGGTCATTAGACAGTAAAAAGAGTTTAACATCTCCCACCAAGACAGCAAATGATTAAATAACATATAGGCCCCTGACACCCAGACAATGGGGCAGTCATTAGACAGTAAAAAGTGTTAAATGTCTGCCACCAAGACAGCAAGCAAGTACATGAAAGTTAGGCCCCTGACACCCAGACAGAGGAGAGAGGTCCCATAGCAGCAAAAGAGGCATCATGTCACCCACCAACGGAGAAGGCCACTTTTAGTTATTTAGGTCCCAGCACCCAGACAGAGGAGAGAGGTACCAAAGCAGACAATCAGGCTTCATGTCACCCACCAATGGAGAAGGCCACTTTCAGATATTTAGGCCCCTGGCAACTAGACGGAGGAGAGTTTCCTTCAACTTTGGGTTGCCCCACAAAATAATGGTAAAATTAAAAAAAGAGGATTCAATAAAGAAGAGCCCTGGAGTACAAGAATATATGGTTAAGGTGAGGTAGTTATAAATGTCTATTCTGCACAAGGGATGGACAGTTCCTGTGGGATCCATGCCTGGTTCATTTTTATGAATGTCAGCTTGTCCACGTTGGCCGTAGACAGGCAGCTGTGTTTGTCAGTAATGACGCCACCTGCCGTGCTAAATACACGTCCAGACAATATGCTGGCCGCCAGGAAGTCCAGCACCTCCAACGCATAAAAGGCTAGCTCTGGCCACGTTGACAATTTAGAGACCCAGAAGTTGAATGGGGCCAAACCATCAGTCAGTACGTAGATGGGTGTGCACACGTACTGTTCCACCATGTTAGTAAAATGCTGCCTCCTGCTAACACGTTCCATATCAGGTGGTGGTTAGTGTTGAATATTCGAATAACGAATTTTTTTAGCAAATATCGGCACTTCGCTAATTCGCGAATATTTCGAATATAGCGCTATAAATTCGCTATTTCGAATATTCGGGTTTTTTTAGTTTTTTTTTAGTTATATTTTTTTCTTTCCCACTTCCCAAAAGTAGTTCTTACCTGTCCTGATTCCTGGCTTCCTGGCTGCTCCAGTCAGTGCCCGTTGCCGCTTCTGCCGACTTCCGTGCTCATGGAGTGTCCCCATCACCATAGGAATGTCTCCATACTAAAATGTACTGTCGGATTTGAGAATTATGTTGAAATCGCAATGCGAATAATTCAAGTTATATTAATCGCATTGCGATTACAACTTAGCCCTGCTATATTCCATATTTGTTAACTTCGTTAATCTAGCAAGCTGACCCATTATAAACTCAGCTCTAAGTTGAAATCGCAATGCGACTAATATATCTTGAAGTAATAGCATTGCGATTTCTACTTAGCACTGCTGCTATATTCCATTTTCATTAATTCTAGCCTAATATGTAAGATAGCAGTGCTAAGTTGTAATCGCAATGCGATTAATGTAACTTGAATTAATCGCATTGCGAATTGAACAGACATGGTTTACTATGGTTGCTAAAACGAAGATGGAGAATACTTCGTTATCTTCGTTTTGAGGAATATGACGAATACATTCGTCATATTCGCTAATTCTACCAAGCCAACCATAGTAAACCAGGTCTAAGTAGAAATCGCAATGCAATTAATTCAAGTTATATTAATCGCATTGAGATTTCAACATAATTCTCAAATCCAACAGTACATTTTAGTATGGAGACGTTCCCATGGTGAGGAGGACACTCCATGAGTATGGTTGGCTTGGTAGAATTAGCGAATATGACGAATGTATTCGTCATATTTAGAGTTGAGCGAACAACTGGATGTTCGGGTTCGACGAGTTCGGCCGAACTTTCGAAAAATGTTCGGGTTCGGGATCCGAACTCGACCCGAACTTCATCCCGAACCCGAACCCCATAGAAGTCAATGGGGACCCGAACTTTTGGGCACTAAAAAGGCTGTAAAACACACCCGGAAAGGGCTAGAGGGCTGCAAAAGGCAGCAAAATGTAGTTAAATCCCCTGCAAACAAATGTAGATAGGGAAATGATGAGTTAACATAAAATAAATAAAAATTAAACAATATTAATTGGAGTGAGGTCCCATAGCACAGAATCAGGCTTCAAGTCACCCACCAATGGAGAAGGTCACTTACTATTATTTTGACCACAGCACCCAGACAAAGGAGAGAGGTCCCACAGCAGAGAACCAGGCATCATATCACCCACCACAGGAGTAGGCCACCATTTAGTTACTTTGACCCCTACACCCAGACGGAGGAGAGAGGTTACACAGCAGAGAATCAGGCATCATATCAACCACCACAGGAGAAGCCAAAATTTAGTTACTTTGACCCCTGCACCCAGGAAGAGGAGAGAGGCCCCACAGCACATATTCTGGCATCATATCACACACCACAGGAGAAGGCCTCTTTCAGTGATTTAGGCCTTTGGACCCAGACAGAGGAGAGAGGTCAGAGATTAGCTTCATATCCCCCAGCACAGCAGAAGACCGCTTTATTTGACTTAGGCCTCAGCACCCAGACAGAAGACAGAGGTAGCATGGCAGAGGTTATGGCTTCATGTCACCCGTTAGTTTAACCGGCCACTTTCATCTGGTTAGGCCCCGGCGCCCAGACAGAGAAGAGTTTCATTCAACTGTGGGTTTCATAAAATTTGTATCAAATAAAGAAGTGGCCCGTAGCACAACAAGACATGTTTTAGGCAGTTAATAAGGACTACTCTGCACAAGGGAGGGACAGGTCCTGTGGGATCCATGCCTGGTTCATCTTTATGAAGGTCAGCTTGTCCACGTTGGCTGTGGATAGGCGGCTGCGCTTGTCAGTAATGACGCCCCTGCCGTGCTGAATACGCTGCTCAGATAAAACGCTGGCTGCCGGGCAGGAAAGCACCTCCAAGGCATAACATGCTAACTCTGGCCACGTGGACAATTTCGAAACCCAGTAGTTGAATGGGGCCGAACCATCCGTCAGGATGTGGAGGTGTGCAGACATACTGTTCAACCATGTTAGTGAAATGCTGCCTCCTGCTAACACGTTCCGTATCAGGTGTCGGTGCAGATAGCTGTGGCGTGGAGACAAAACTTTTCCACATTTCTGCCATGCTAACCCTGCCCTCAGATGAGCTGGCCGTGACACAGCTGCGTTGGCGACCTCTTGCCACTCCTCTGCCTTCACCTTCCACCTGTTCCCCTGTGACATGTGGGAATGCTCTCAAGAGCGCCCTATCAGCGTGCGCTTGTACTCGCGCATCTTACGGTCGCGCTCCAGTTCAGGAATTAAAGTGGGCACATTGTCTTTATACCGGGATCCAGCAGGGTGGCCACCCAGTAGTCTGCACACGTTAAACGTGGGCAACTCTGCTGTCATTAGCGCAGGCATTGGAGCATATATTCGCTCATGTGGGCCAGGCTACCCATGGGTAAGGACAAGCTGTCCTCTGTGGGAGGCGTATCGTCATCGTCCACCGTATCCCCCCAGCCACGCACCAGTGATGGGCCTGGGCTGCCACCCCGCTGTGAACTTGCGTCATCCTCTTCCCCCTCCACCTCCTCCTCCTCATCCTCCTCGTCCTCCAGTAAAGTGCCTTGGCTGGCGACTTGTGAACCTGTCCTCTGCTGCTTAAACAAACCTCCCTCTGAGCCAATTCGAACAGACTGGCCCGAAAGTGTTAGAAACGAGCCCTCATCCTCCTCCTCCTCCTCCTCCTCCACCTGGGCCACCTCCTCTAACATCATTGCCCTAAGTGTTTTCTCAAGGAGACATAGAAGTGGTATTGTAACGCTGATAACAGTGTCATCGCCACTGGCCATGTTGGTGGAGTACTCGAAACAGCGCAGCAGGGCACACAGGTCTCGCATGGAGGCCCAATCATTGGTGGTGAAGTGGTGCTGTTCGGCAGTACGACTGACGCGAGCGTGCTGCAGCTGAAACTCCACTATGGCCTGCTGCTGCTCGCACAGTCTCTCCAGCATGTGCAAGGTGGAGTTCCACCGGGTGGGCACGTCGCATATGAGGCGGTGAGCGGGAAGGCCGAAGTTCCGCTGTAGCGCAGACAGGCGAGCAGCGGCAGGATGTGAACGGCGGAAGCGCGCACAGACGGCCCGCACTTTATGCAGCAGCTCTGACATGTTGGGGTAGTGGTGAATGAACCTCTGCACCACCAAGTTCAGCACATGCGCCAGGCAAGGGATGTGCGTCAAACCGGCTAGTCCCAGAGCTGCCACGAGATTTTGCCCATTATCGCATACCACCAGGCCTGGCTTGAGGCCCACCGGCAGAAACCACTCGTCGGTCTGTTGTTCAATACCCCGCCACAACTCCTGCGCGGTGTGGGGCCTGTCCCCAAACATATGAGTTTCAGAATGGCCTGCTGACGTTTACCCGGGCTGTGCTGAAGTTGGTGGTGAAGGTGTGTGGCTGACCGGATGAGCTGGTGGAAGCAGTGGAGGAGGAAGCCGAGTAGGAGGAGGAGGCTACAGGAGGCAGAGAATGATGCCCTGCGATCCTAGGGGGCGGAAGGACGTGCGCCAAGGAACTGTCCGCCGGGGCCCAGCCGCCACTACATTCATCCAGTGTGCAGTTAGTGAGATATAGCGTCCCTGGCCGTGCTTACTGGTCCACGTATCTGTGGTTAGGTGGACCTTGCCACAAATGGCGTTGCGCAGTGCACACTTGATTTTATCGGACACTTGCATGTGCAGGAAGGCACGGATGTCTTGGAGAAGTAGTGGCGGCTGGGAACCACATACTGCGGGACAGCCATGGCCATCAGCTGTTTGAAGCTGTCTGTGTCCACCAGCCGGAATGACAGCATTTCAAAGGCCAGCAGTTTAGAAATGCTGGCGTTCAGGCCAAGAGGCTCGAGGGTGACTCGGGGAATTTGCGCTTCCTCTCTAAGGTTTGAGATATTGAGAGCTGAACGCTGCTGTGTGATATAGTGGAGACGCTAGTTGACGGTGGCGGTGGTGGTGGTGTCGGTGGCACATCCTCTGTTTGCTGCTCGGCAGGTGGCAACATTCCTCTCGAGGCGGAAGCCGAGGCAGCAGCGGTAGAGGGAGCAGGGGAGCCTCAGCTAGTGCCTGGTTTTTAAGGTGTGTACCCCACTGCAGTTCATGCTTTGCATGTAGATGCCTGGTCATGCAGGTTGTGCTGAGGTTCAGAACGTTAATGCCTCGCCTCAGGCTCTGATGGCAGAGCGTGCAAGTCACTCGGGTCTTGTCGGTAGGACATTGTTTAAAGAAGTGCCATGCCAGGGAACTCTTTGAAGCTGCCTTTGTGGGGCTGGGTCCCTGTTGGCGATGTCCAGTAGCAGAGCGAACTCTGGGGCGGCGGCTCGTCTGCTTTGGCCCCCTGCTCCCTCTTTGGCTTCGCTGTTGTCTCGGTCTCACAACTACCTCTTCCTCTGAACTGTGAAAGTCATCGCCACGACCTTCAGTCCATGTGGGGTCTAAGACCTCATCGTCCTCTGCATCGTCTTCCACCAGGTCTCCCTCCCTGACCTCCTCCTGTTCAGTCTGCACACTGCAAAAAGACGCGGCAGTGGGCACCTGTGTTTCGTCATCATCAGAGACGTGCGGACTCCGATGAGGTGGTATGTCCTCTTCATCTGGAGACATAAGTGGTTGTGCGTCAGTGCATGGTATGTCTTCCTCCACTGGGGAAGGGCTAGGTGGACGCCCCTGGGAAACCCTGGAAGCAGAGTCTTCAAACAGAAGAAGAGACTGCTGCATAACTTGTGGCTCAGACCGTTTCCCTGATATGCTTGGGGGTGATGTGACAGACTGATGGGCTTGGTTTTCAGGTGCCACCTGTGCGCTTTCCGCAGAAGACTGGGTGGAAGACCATGTGGTGAACGTGCTGGAAGCACTGTCGGCCACCCAATCGATTAATGCCTGTACCTGCTCAGGCCTTACCATCCTAAGAGCGGCATTGGGCCCCACGAGATATTGCGGTACATTCTGCCGGCTAGTTGAGGGAGTTCGTTCCCTACTGTGTGCGCCTGGGGCCGAACGGCCACGTCCTCTACCAGCAACAGAGGCTCCACGGACACCACCACGACCGCGTCCTCGTCCCTTAATAGTATTTTTCTTCATTGTTGCGATTCAACTCGCACCACAATGAAATATATTATTTTTATAAGCAAAATCCCCTCACTGGAATACTTTCAGTCTTTTGACTGTATGGATTACAGATGGAATGACTGTTATATGTGAGTACCGCTTTCTTTGACAGATTCTAGTATGGGTACATATATGTTTTCCCAACCCCAGCACATTAATTTGCTAATTCCAGATGTATGAAACGCAGGCCTAACTGTATCTAGTATATTGAACGCCAGATAAACTAACTTGGCCTTTTTAAATAAAAAAAAATTCCCTCACTGGAATACTTTCAGTCTTTTGACTGTATGGATTACAGATGGAATGACTGTTATATGTGAGTACCGCTTTCTTTGACAGATTCTAGTATGGGTACATATATGTTTTCCCAACCCCAGCACATTAATTTGCTAATTCCAGATGTATGAAACACAGGCCTAACTGTATCTAGTATATTGAGCGCCAGATAAACTAACTTGGCCTTTTTAAATAAAAAAAAATTCCCTCACTGGAATACTTTCAGTCTTTTGACTGTATGGATTACAGATGGAATGACTGTTATATGTGAGTACCGCTTTCTTTGACAGATTCTAGTATGGGTACATATATGTTTTCCCAACCCCAGCACATTCATTTGCTAATTCCAGATGTATGAAACATGAGGCCTAACTGTATCTAGTATATTGAGCGCCAGATAAACTAACTTGGCCTTTTTAAATAAAAAAAATTTCCTCACTGGAATACTTTCAGTCTTTTGACTGTATGGATTACAGATGGAATGACTGTTATATGTGAGTACCGCTTTCTTTGACAGATTCTAGTATGGGTACATATATGTTTTCCCAACCCCAGCACATTAGTTTGCTAATTCCAGATGTATGAAACGCAGGCCTAACTGTATCTAGTATATTGAACACCAGATAAACTAACTTGGCCTTTTTAAATAAAAAAATTCCCTCACTGGAATACTTTCAGTCTTTTGACTGTATGGATTACAGATGGAATGACTGTTATATGTGAGTACCGCTTTCTTTGACAGATTCTAGTATGGGTACATATATGTTTTCCCAACCCCAGCACAATAGTTTGCTAATTCCAGATGTATGAAACGCAGGCCTAACTGTATCTAGTATATTGAACGCCAGATAAACTAACTTGGCCTTTTTAAATAAAAAAATTCCCTCACTGGAATACTTTCAGTCTTTTGACTGTATGGATTACAGATGGAATGACTGTTATATGTGAGTACCGCTTTCTTTGACAGATTCTAGTATGGGTACATATATGTTTTCCCAACCCCAGCACATTAGTTTGCTAATTCCAGATGTATGAAACGCAGGCCTAACTGTATCTAGTATATTGAACGCCAGATAAACTAACTTGGCCTTTTTAAATAAAAAAATCCCTCACTGGAATACTTTCAGTCTTTTGACTGTATGGATTACAGATGGAATGACTGTTATATGTGAGTACCGCTTTCTTTGACAGATTCTAGTATGGGTACATATATGTTTTCCCAACCCCAGCACATTAGTTTGCTAATTCCAGATGTATGAAAGCATGAGCCTAACTGTATCTTGTATATTGAACGCCAGATAAACTAACTTGGCCTTTTTAAATAAAAAAATTCCCTCACTGGAATACTTTCAGTCTTTTGACTGTATGGATTACAGATGGAATGACTGTTATATGTGAGTACCGCTTTCTTTGACAGATTCTAGTATGGGTACATATATGTTTTCCCAACCCCAGCACATTAGTTTGCTAATTCCAGATGTATGAAACGCAGGCCTAACTGTATCTAGTATATTGAACGCCAGATAAACTAACTTGGCCTTTTTTAAATAAAAAAATCCCTCACTGGAATACTTTCAGTCTTTTGACTGTATGGATTACAGATGGAATGACTGTTATATGTGAGTACCGCTTTCTTTGACAGATTCTAGTATGGGTACATATATGTTTTCCCAACCCCAGCACATTAATTTGCTAATTCCAGATGTATGAAACGCAGGCCTAACTGTATCTAGTATATTGAGCGCCAGATAAACTAACTTGGCCTTTTTAAATAAAAAAAATCCCTCACTGGAATACTTTCAGTCTTTTGACTGTATGGATTACAGATGGAATGACTGTTATATGTGAGTACCGCTTTCTTTGACAGATTCTAGTATGGGTACATATATGTTTTCCCAACCCCAGCACATTAGTTTGCTAATTCCAGATGTATGAAACGTAGGCCTAACTGTATCTAGTATATTGAACGCCAGATAAACTAACTTGGCCTTTTTTAAATAAAAAAATCCCTCACTGGAATACTTTCAGTCTTTTGACTGTATGGATTACAGATGGAATGACTGTTATATGTAGTACCGCTTTCTTTGACAGATTCTAGTATGGGTACATATATGTTTTCCCAACCCCAGCACATTAGTTTGCTAATTCCAGATGTATGAAACGCAGGCCTAACTGTATCTAGTATATTGAACGCCAGATAAACTAACTTGGCCTTTTTTAAATAAAAAAATTCCCTCACTGGAATACTTTCAGTCTTTTGACTGTATGGATTACAGATGGAATGACTGTTATATGTGAGTACCGCTTTCTTTGACAGATTCTAGTATGGGTACATATATGTTTTCCCAACCCCAGCACATTAGTTTGCTAATTCCAGATGTATGAAACATGAGGCCTAACTGTATCTAGTATATTGAACGCCAGATAAACTAACTTGGCCTTTTTAAATAAAAAAATCCCTCACTGGAATACTTTCAGTCTTTTGACTGTATGGATTACAGATGGAATGACTGTTATATGTGAGTACCGCTTTCTTTGACAGATTCTAGTATGGGTACATATATGTTTTCCCAACCCCAGCACATTAATTTGCTAATTCCAGATGTATGAAACGCAGGCCTAACTGTATCTAGTATATTGAGCGCCAGATAAACTAACTTGGCCTTTTTAAATAAAAAAATTCCCTCACTGGAATACTTTCAGTCTTTTGACTGTATGGATTACAGATGGAATGACTGTTATATGTGAGTACCGCTTTCTTTGACAGATTCTAGTATGGGTACATATATGTTTTCCCAACCCCAGCACATTAATTTGCTAATTCCAGATGTATGAAACGCAGGCCTAACTGTATCTAGTATATTGAACGCCAGATAAACTAACTTGGCCTTTTTAAATAAAAAAATTCCCTCACTGGAATACTTTCAGTCTTTTGACTGTATGGATTACAGGTGGACTGGTATTAGTAGGGGTGACACAAGCACACCCAAGTCCCTGATGTAGGATTTCTATGGCACAGACCACTATTACAAGTGATTAATGGACGTTGGGAGAGATTGTGCTGCAGCACTAGTCCCAAGATGGCCACCGCCTATCAGCCCAGTAACATGTGCCACAAAATGGTCTGCACAACCTTTAAAAAAATAGCCTTGGACTGTGCTGCTAAATCGCTATTGGTCTGAATCCCAGGTGTAGATGTCTGACTTGTTTGGAGCTTTGGAATGCACACTGTGGCAGCTTCTGCTGCAGCACTACAAGTCGCAAAATGGCGGCCGGCGGTCAGCCCAGGTACATGTGGATGGAAAAATCACTCTGGCCACTCTAAAAATAGCCAATCCCTATCAAAAAAGCAGCTCAGCTGCAGTTGTTCAGATGAATCACAGGTGGAGGAGAGAAATTTGCTTCCAGTTATTCAATTATCCCTGCCTTTTCTCGCCCTAGCATCAGCTGCGTCTATCCCTGTTCTATTCACATCGGGAGTGAGCACGTCCCGACGTGCGCACAAGCTTATAAAGAGGCTGAGTCACATGCTGCACTTGGCCAATCACAGCCATGCCAATAGTAGGCATGGCTGCGATGGCATCTTAGGGCAAGTAGTATGATGCATGTTGATTGGCTGCTTTGCAGCCTTTCAAAATGCGCCTAAATACATGCCGAACGACGAACCCGAACCCGAACTTTTTTGAAAATGTCCGGGTTCGGGTCCGGGTCCCGGACACCCCAAAATTCGGTACGAACCCGAACGATGCTCGAACTGTTCGCTCAACACTAGTCATATTCCTCAAAACGAAGATAACAAAGTATTCTCCATCTTCGTTTTAGCTAGCTATTCGTCAACTTCGCTAATTCTAGCAATCAAATAGAAAGGTTGACTATAGAGACAGCTGTGTTTAATTCGCTATGCGATTATATTATTATATTTTTTTTTAATAAATAGAATTATAATACTTATCAAGTATTTTATTATTCTATTTATTTAAAAAAAAAGCAAAGTTATATAATCGCATAGCGAATTAAACACAGCTGTCTCTATAGTCAACCTTCCTATTTGATTGCTAGAATTAGCGAAGTTGACGAATAGGTAGCTAAAACGAAGATGGAGAATACTTCGTTATCTTCGTTTTGAGGAATATGACGAATACATTCGTCATATTCGTCATCTCACTATAATTCTAGATATCAAACCAATAGGAAAGTAGCCTTAAGTTGAAATCGCAATTCGCGATTATTTAAATTGCATATTAATCGCGATAACTAGAATAATGACGAATATTCGATTTAGACGAATATGAAACGAATATTCTATCGAATATTCTCGAATTTCATCGAAATCGAATATGGCACCTACCGCTCATCACTAGTGGTGGTGCAGTTAGCTGCGGCGTGGTGATAAAACTTTTCTACATCTCTGCCATGCTAACAGAGGAGCAGGCCGTGACACAGCTGCGTTAGCGACCTCTTGGTCCTCCTCTGCCTTCACCTTGGGCTTCCAATTGTTCCCCTGTGACATTTGGGAATGCTCTCAGTAGCGCATCTACCAACGTGCGATTGTACTCGCGCATCTTCCTATCACGCTCCAGTGCAGGAAGTAAGGTGGACACATTGTGTTTGTACCGGGGATCCAGCAGTGTGGCAACCCAGTAGTCTGCACACGTTAAAATGTGGGCAACTCTGCTGTCGTTGCGCAGGCACTGCAGCATGTAGTCGCTCATGTGTGGCAGGCTGCCCAGAGGTAAGGACAAGCTGTCCTCTGTGTGAGGCGTATCGTAATCGTCCTCCGTTTCCCCCCAGCCACGCGCCAGTGATGGGCCCGAGCTGAGTTGGGTGCCATCCCGCTGTGAACATGCTTCATCCTCCTCCTCCTCCACCTCCTCCTCATCCTTCTCGTTCTCCAGTTGTGGGCCCTGGCTGGCCATATTTGTACCTGGCCTCTGCTTTTGCAAAAAACCTCCCACTGAGCCACTTCAAGAGACTGGCCTGAAAGTGCTACAAATGACCCCTCTTCCTCCTCCTCCTCCTTCTGGGCCACCTCCTCTTCCATCATCGCCCTAAGTGTTTGATCAAGGAGACATAGAAGTGGTATTGTAATGCTGATAACGGCATCATCGCCACTGGCCATGTTGGTGGAGTACTCGAAACAGCGCAACAGGGAACACAGGTCTCGCATGGAGGCCCAGTCATTGGTGGTGAACTGGTGCTGTTCCGCAGTGCGACTGACCCGTGCGTACTGCAGCTGAAACTCCACTATGGCCTGCTGCTGCTCGCACAGTCTAACCAGCATGTGCAAGGTGGAGTTCCACCTGGTGGGTACGTCGCATATGAGGCGGTGAGCGGGAAGGCCGAAGTTGCGCTGCAGCGTAGACAGGCGAGCAGCTGCCGGATGTGAACGCCGAAAGCGCGCACAGACGACACGCACTTTATGCAGCAGCTCTAACATTTCGGTGTAGTCGTGAATGAACTTCTGCACCACCAAATTCAGCACATGCGCCAGGCAAGGGATGTGCGTCAAACCGGCTAGTCCCAGAGCTGCGACGAGATTTCACCCATTATTGCACACCACCAGGCCAGGCTTGAGGCTCACTAGCAGCAACCACTCGTCGGTCTGTTGTTCAATACCCCGCCACAACTCCTGCGTGGCATATGAGTTTCAGAACGGCCTGTTGATGTTTACCCCGGGCTGTGCTGAAGTTGGCAGTGAAGGTGTGTGGCTGACTGGATGTGCAGATGGAAGAAGAGGAGGAGGAGGAAGCCGAGTAGGAGGAGGAGGCTACAGGAGGCAAAGAATGATGCCCTGTGATCCTTGGTGGTGGAAGGACGTGCGCCAAAAAACTCTCCGCCTGGGGCCCAGCCACCACTAAATTTACCCAGTGTGCAGTTAGGGAGATATAGCGTCCCTGGCCTTGCTTACTGGTCCACGTATCTTTGGTTAGGTGGACCTTGCCATAGATGGCGTTGCACAGTGCACACTTGATTTTATCGGATACTTGGTTGTGCAGGGAAGGCACGGCTCTCTTGGAGAAGAAGTGGCGGCTGGGAACAACATACTGTGGGACAGCCATCACCATCAGCTGTTTGAAGCTGTCTGTGTCCAACAGCCTGACTGACAGCATTTCAAATGCCAGTATTTTAGAAATGCTGGCATTCAGGCCCAGGGCTCAAGGGTGGCTAGGTGGGAATTTACATTTTCTTTCCAAGATTTGTGAGACGGAGAGCTGAACGCTGCCGTTTGACATGGTGAAGATGCTTGGTGACGGATGTAGTGGTGTTGGTTGCACATCCTCTGTTTGGTGGGCGGCAGGTGCCAACATTCCTCCCGAGGCGGAGGAAGAGGCCGAGGTAGTAGCAGAAGAGGGAGCAGGGGGAGCCTGAGTGAGTTCCTTGTTTTTAAGGTGTTTACTTCACTGCAGTTCATGCTTTGTATGTAGATGCCTGGTCATGCAGGTTGTGCTAAGGTTCAGAACGTTAATGCCTCTCTTCAGGCTCTGATGGCACAGTGTGCAAACCACGCGGGTCTTCTCATCAGCACATTGTTTAAAGAAGTGCCATGCCAGGGAACTCCTTGAAGCTGCCTTTGGGATGCTTGGTCCCTGGTGGCGCTGGCCAGTAGCAGGCGAATTCACTTGGCGGTGGCAGTTCTGCTTTTGCCCCCTGCTCCCTCTTTTGCTATGCTGTTGGCTCGGTCTCACCACTGCCTCTTCCTCTGAACTATGAAAGTCAGTGGCATGACCTTGATTCCATGTGGGGTCTAGGACCTCATCGTCCCCTGCATCGTCTTCCATACAGTCTTCCTCCCTGACCTCCTGTTCGGTATGCACACTGCAAAAAGACGCAGCAGTTGGTACCTGTGTTTCGTCATAATCAGCAGAGACGTGCGGACTCTGATGACGTGGTTTTCCTATGTCCTCATCATCAGGAAACATAAGTTGTTGTGCGTCAGTGCATTCTATGTCTTCCACCACTGGGGAAGGGCTAGATGGATTCCCTTGGGAATCCCTGCCAGCAGAGTCTGCATAAGAGACTGCTGCATAACTTGAGGCTCAGACAGTTTCCCTGATATGCATGGGGACTGATGGGCTTGGTTTTCAGGCGCCACCTGTGCGATTTCCGCAGAAGACTGGGTGGGAGAAAATGTTGTGAACGTGATGGATCCACTGTCGGGCACCCAATTGACTAGCGCCTGTACTTGCTCAGGCCTTACCATCCCTAGAACGGCATTGTGCCCCACCAAATATCGCTGTAAATTCTGGCGGGTACTGGAACCTGAGGTAGTTGGTTCACTAGGACGTGTGGCTGTGCCAGAATGGCCACGTCCTCTCCCAGCACCAGAGGGTCCACTAACAACACCACGACCATGGCCGCGTCCCTTACTAGATGTTTTCCTCATTATTACCGTTCACCACAATAAGAAAAAAATGAATTTGCCCAATGTATTAAATTCAAATTCAAGCCTTTTTTTAAAGGCACCTAACTCTATCTGGCTATCTATTTATGTACCGTATTACAGTAATCCAGGCACAGCAGTAACCACAGATTTAGGGGAATATCAATTGTAGGCCTAGTATTTAGACCCTGGATGAAAGGTATCATTTTGCAGACAGATTAAACTTGGAGATGCACAATAGCGTGTGAAAAAATATATAGGATTATGCTTTCACCACTTGTATTTTAACACTTTGTGTAATATACCCCTTAACGGAAAGCAATACAGTTAGAGATGCAAAACAGTGTGTGCAAATGTAGAGGATTATGCTGTATTTTAACACTTACTGTAATATACCCTTTAACGGAAAGAAATACACTTGGAGATGCACGCTGAGTATAATATACCCTTTTACGGACAGATTTACACTTGGCCTGCAACAGCTGGAACATCAGATTTACGGTATTTCTATTTTGAAACTGAATTTCACCCCTGAAAATTATATATCCTTTGAAGGACACTATGAAACTTGGCCAGCCACTGCTGGGACACCAGATTTAGGGGACTGCTATCTTGGCAATTGAATTTCACCCCAGAAAAAAATATCCTTTGCCAGACACTATTAAACTTGGCCAGTCACAGCTGAAACCACTGATTTAAAGTATTGCTATTTTGGCAATTGAATTTCACCCCAGAACAAAATATATCCTTTTCCGGATACTATTAAGCTTGGCCAGCCACAGCTGAAACCACTGATTTTCGTTATTGCTATTTTGGCAATTAAATTTCACCCCAGAACAAAATATATCCTTTGCCGGACACTATTAAGCTTGGCCAGCCACAGCTGAAACTACTGATTTTCGGTATTGCTATTTTGGCAATTGAATTTCACCTCAGAACAATATATATCCTTTGCCGGACACTATTTAACTTGGCCAGCCACTGCTGGGACACCAGATTTAGGGGATTGCAATTTTGGCTATTGAATTTCGTCCCAGAACAAAATATATCCTTTGCCGGACACTATTAAACTTGGCCAGCCACTGCTGGACACCAGATTTAAGGTATTTCTATTTTTTAAACTGAATTTCACCCCAGAACAAAGTCTATTCTTTGCCGGACACTATTAAAATTGGCCAGCCACTGCTGGGACATCAGATTTAGGGGATTGCTATTTTGGTTATTGAATTTCACCCGAGAACAAAATATATACTTTGCCGGACACTATTAAACTTGTCCAGCCACTGCCGGGACACCAAATTTAGGGGACTGCTATCTTGGCAATGATTGGCTGACAGTCTGTCTGTTAGCCAATCAGGGTGCCTGTGGGTAACCCCCCTCCATCCCAGGGTCATGTTCTCCACAGTCTTCCCTGATCTGTTTCCCTTGAATGGTGGACACAGTTTTATGTGATATGTCAAATCAAATCTTCAAACTTTCAGATTAGTTTGGCTGACAAATTGTTGTAACAAATTTGATTAGTTTAGAATCAAATCACTCATCTGTAGCTTAAAGTGTATATGCCATTCTAGTTTTATTTAGAATGGCAGTTACAGTTTAAATACAAACACTACACAAAAAAGTATCAATCTAAAGTCAATTAGAAAAACAGTATATTGTATAACATCTTGATATATATAAACCAGTACGTGTTACTTGTGAAGTAAATAAACTGGTATGTCAAAATTTATCTCTCTTGTATGACTACTTAGGTTATCATAAATAAAGAGTCTGAAAAGCTATGGAGCTTTATGAGATTTATTACATTCATAATTGGACTATTATATTATGTTAAAATAATTGTACAGCACTTTCTGTGTGGTATGATATAATGAATAGGATCTTAAAATAAAGAGTAAAGCAGAACACTCTATATCATCATGAACTGAAAAATGAATATGACTAAGATAACTTTGAAAGGGATTTGATATGAAAATGGCAGACACCAAAGATATTTATATATCATAAGGAATATCCAGCAGAGAATAAGAGAAGAGCCTCTACAAACTGCTTGTCCATTTGAAGATGAATACACACATTTCATAGAACCAAAGAAAGTATAAATGCAGAATGCAAGGCACGACACACTGTAAATGAAAAAAGGAAGGTGTTAATGGGGTTTTCCAAGTCTTAACAATGCATGACTTATACTTATCCTCACTATAGTTCATCAGTATTGGATCTGTTTGGACCCCCGGGAGCCCCACCGATCATCTGTATGAGAAGCGGTGGTGCTCGCTGTGGTGCTCGCAGAAGCGCCACAGCCTTCCCTCAGGCTTTCCTTGGCCAGTGAGCACATGTTCATCTCCATAGAAGAGAATGGGGCTGAGCTCAAAACCAAGCAAAGGAGTCTTAAAATGTACAGCGCTGTGCTTGGTAAGCACAGAGAAGGCTGAGGTGCTCACAAGGGCACCAGTGCCTTCTCAAACAACTGATCAGCGGGGGTAACCCCCAATCAGGTATGCACCTTTCCAGAGGAACTTAGTTTTAGCATAACCTTAATATATTTTTCCCCCTATCGGACAGATGCAGTAATGCTGCTCTTATCCTGTTTTTTTTTTTTTTTAGAGGCTCTTGTTTGTTTTCTTTTTGCTTCCAAGTTTTCTACATCATTATTAAACAATGATTTAAAGCAGTGTCCAGCCTTAAAGGGGTTGTCTAGCGCCATTACATTATTTTATATATGCTTACAGTTTGTTGAAATAAAAACTGCAATTGATTCTGTTGGCCTTTACTCCCTGGTCCCAGCTGAACACACCAGAAATGGCAACAAAGGATTTCTCAACCAATCACTATCCATAACAAGTAACCACCATGAAAGATCAGTTGCTTTTTCAGATGCCTGCCCATTCTCAGTTTTGGGCAATTAATGAGTTTTTCTGTATATTTTCCTGGAATTATAGTTTTTGAATTCGTTGCTTCACTGATTTTGAATTTGTTTTTATAAGAAACAAAGCTGTTACCAACCTCCAACCAAATACATGTTTGAAATTTAGCGTCTGTGTCTTTTGTTTAGGTATTGGTTGGGCATCATCTAGGAGAAGTACTTTGTCTTGTCTATGGGTTTCCTGGAGTAATTCTACACACATATACACCAATATAGTTTCTGGAAGTCAAGTAATTTTCTAGGATCAGCATGTTCAATATCAGAATGGTGTGGGATTGGGTAAAATTCTCATGCAAACTCTGACATTTTCACATTAGTTTATCTGCATACATACAATATAATAGCAGTTGTCCCATTCCAGTGAATGTAATAAAGCTCTGATACCTTGCACCACCACTAGAGATGAACGAATTTCTAAAAAATTAGTTTCGGTTGGTCTGCCGAATTTTCAAAAAAAAATTGATTCGATACGAATATATTTGTGGCGAATCGCATTAAAAAACAGCTATTCCCGACTGCAGAGAGCCTGTATAATGATGTAGCACACTGTGCCTTGCAGTAACACATATAGGGAGTCTGCTGTGGTTGTAAAACAATACTGTGAGTCAGTATGACACGCACATAACAGACGTCGCTCTTAGAATCACTGCACACTTCACTTATTTGTGCAGTTATGGGGTCAAAACTGACCAGATAGCTCAAGTGTGAACTCAGACTTACAGGTTAATGTTAGTGTCAAGAAGAAGCGCACTCCTTTTACACCCTCGCCAGCTGATTCATGTCTAAATAACCTGTTCTATTAAACGCTTATACAAGTAGAGCCCCCCCCCCCCGACAGAGTGGAGAGGCTGCCAGCATTTAGTTTGTGTTGACGTCACTGATTAATTTACCCTTCCTCTGATCCATCAGAACAATAAGCCACAAAAAACTGATCCTGTCTGTGGAGCATCAGTCTTTACTCGGTAAACTTTTGGTCAGTAATCCATCAGCATTGCTAAAGCCAAAAAATCATTGGATGAAAAACAGAGATGACATTTGAATGGAATATTTGCATGTCTTCTGTGTTTTGTACCCACTCCCTCTTTTGGCCAGCAAACCATAAGCCAATTCTGATGGGACCATATCATACAGGCCTTACAGCTGCTACATACACAGGATCCGTTGTGAGTCTCATTTTTCCTTCGTTCTGACAGAGCAGAAGAAGGGTCAAAAAATTATGATGTCAACCAGGCCAAAAAGGCAAAATAGCTGCCCAGTGACATAGTGTAGTAGTGATGTTGCAGCAGCACGAGGAGACCACAGAATGGACCAGTGACAGAGTTGTGATGTGTCAGCAGCATGAAGAGACCACAGAGAGGCCCAGTAAAAGAGTGGGGAGGTGGCAGCAGCATGAGGAGACCACAGAGTGGTGATATGGTGCAGCATAACGAGACCACAGAGTGGGGATGTGGCAGCACCATGACAAGACCACAGAGTGGCCCAGTGACATAGTGTTCAGGTATTAGCCGCATAAGGGAACCACAGAGTGGTGATGTGGCAGCAGCATGAGGAGACGACAGAGTGGCCCAGTGACATAGTGGGGAGTTGGCAGCAGCATGATGACACAGCAGAGGGCCCAGTGACATAGTGGTGAGCTGGAAGCCGCAAAAGGAGACCACAGAGAAGTGATGTGGCAGCAGCATGAGGAGACCACAAAGTGCCCAAGTGACAATATTGAAGAAGCAGCAGCATGAGGAGACCACCGAGTAGTGATGTGGCAGCAGCATGACAAGACCACAGAGTGGCCCAGTGGCATAGTGGTGAGTTGGCAGCAGCATGATGAGACCACAGAGTTGTGATGTGTCAGCAGTATGAGGAGACCACAGAGTGGACCAGTGACAAAGTGTTGAGGTAGCAGAAGCACAAGGAGACCACAGTATGGTGATGTTGCAGCAGCATGAGGAAACCACAGAGTGGCCCAGTGACATAGTGGTGAGCTGGTAGCAGCATGATGAGACCACAGAGTAGTGATGTGGCAGCAGCATGAAGAGACCAAAGAGTGGTTTAGTGGCAGCAGCATAAGGAGACCACAGAGTGGCCCAGTGAGATAGTTGCGAGGTGTCAGCAGCATGAGGAGACCACAGATTTGCCAAGCAAAAGAGTAGGGAGGTGGCAGCAGCATTAGGAGACCACAGAATGGCCCAGTGACATAGTGTTCAGGTAGCAGCAGCATGAGGAGACCACAGAGTGGTGATGTGGCAGCAGCATGAAAAGACACAGAGTGACCCAGTTACATGGTGGTGAGGAGGCAGCAGCATAAGGAGACCACAGAGTTGTGATGCGGCAGAAGCATGAGGAGACCACAGAGTGGTTAAGTGGCAGCAGCAGGAGGAGACCACAGAGTGGCCCAGTGACATAGTGGTGAAGTAGCATCAGCATGAGGTGACCACAGAGTGGTGAAGTGGCAGCAGTATGAGGAGACCACAGGGTGTCCCAGTGACATAGTGGGAGGTGGAAGCAGCATAAGGAGACCACAGAGTGGACCAGTGACAGAGTGGGGAGGTTGGGGGCAATACCAGTACCAGCTGAAGGTGGTGGCATGCATTAGGAACACATGGCAGCAGGTGTGGCATTAGGCGGGTGGAAGCAACAGAATAGTCGCTGAAGCAGGTAGCCAGGCGAAACAGGTCTCTTTTGTCAAAGTGTAGGTGTGGCAACATGGATGATCTAGTTTGATACATTAGGCACGGGTGTTTGAAAATCCTGGCTGATCCACAATCAGCTTCACAAAGGTCAGTTTTCCACATTTTGGGAGGACAGGCGAGTTCTCCTTTGGGTAACTATGGCCCCCGCTGCACTAAACACCCACTCTGATGCCACACTGCTGGCTGGGCAGGAAAGCTTGTCCAGGGAAAACTCAGCCAGTTGTGGCTGGTGAGTAGTTTCTTCAGTAGGCAGGCTTAAAAAACTGATCATCAGCGACTCTAGACTTAAGTTGCTGCTGATGGAGCTGGCACTGCTCCTGCCCCCACCCCCACCCCCACCCCCTCCCCCTCCAGCAGCCATGGCAGTGGAACGTGAGCACAGAGAGCCCCCTGGTTAGACATGCATGAGGATGGGCAATGGTGCACAAACGCAGCTGCCAACTAACTACATAGGATAGTAGTTCAGTTTGTCCTCCCTCTAAGCTGGTGTAAAAAACGCCCCCATTTTGGATCAGTAGCGAGGGTCTAACAACATGGTGGAGAGCCAGTAGTCATCCTTCTGCCAAATGGTGACAATTTGGCTGTCACTATACAAGCAAGTGAGCATGCATTGGGCCATTTGTGCAAGTGACTCGGAGGGACTCCCTGCCTCCATCTCCACTGCATACTGCCACAGTGTGTTTGGCTCCTCTGCCTCGTCTTCCACATCGCCCTGTAGCTCCTCTGGCTGCTCCTGCTCCTCCTGTCACCTGTGTAGAAAAACCACCAATTTTTCTATGCATTGCTGGTGCTCAAATGACCTCCTACTCCTGTAGTTCGGCCCCCAGAGGGCTCATATGGATGTGAGATATAGTCGCCACGTCTCCTGTCCCCTGGCCAGCCAGATTTAGCAGCATCTGACGTTGTTTATCCCATAGTCCTGGTGATTGACAAATAAAGTGGCCTCCTCAAAGGGCCCGAGCAAATGGCAGGTGTCACGCATTAGCTGACACTGGCTAATATCAAAGTTACACAGGGGACTTTCTCTGTCCGCATGTATCATCAAGAAATGATGGCCATTCTCTGTTCTTATAATCGGTCCAACATATGGAGGGTGGAATTCCAACGGGTGGAAACGTCGCATATCAGCCTATGTTGGGGGATGCCGTTCACCAAGGCAAACTAGGCGCAGAACAGCGTGACACCATGCGCATGTGCAGTGGAGGCTGAGCACATGGTGGAGAATGAGGTGGCAGAGGCGGACATTGTCGCAGGACCAACCGCGTGAGAACATGGAGGAGAAAGCAATGTCACCTGGATAAGTTGCTGGTGTGGCTGTGAAGGAACCACATTCAACCTGTGGGCCGTAAAAGACACGTACTGTCCCTGACTGTAGTTACAGCTCCATACGTTGGCGCTGCCATGCACTTTGGCAGACACCGACAGGCTCAAGATCTGGCCAAACTTCTGTTCTAAATACGTGTGCAGGGCTGGTACTGCCTTTTTGGCAAATAAATGATGGCTTGGGACTCTCTGCCTCGGCTTGGCACAAGCCATCAGTTCTCTGAAAGGTTTCACTTGGAAAGGGAGGGACTGCAGCACCAGCAACTTGGCCAGTAGCACGTTCAGCTTCTGCGCTGTTGGATGAGTGCAAGCATACTGTGGTCTCTTAACAATCGCTTCGGTGATCGATTTCTGATGACATGACTGATGAGGAGTAGGAGGATGAGGAGCAGGAGCATCTGGACCAGCAGGTGATGGGAAAGACAGAGAGCTCCCTTCAGCTGAGGTAGTAGAGCATTGACTGCATGAAATTGGGTGGTTGCCACTGGGTGATGCAGCCGTTGCATCGGCAGGCTTTACCATCACATAGGAGCCACGGTTCTCCCAGGCAACTTTATGGTGATGCTGCATGTGTTGATGCAGGGCCGTGGTGCCAACATTGGCACCCTGGCCATGCTTCACCTTCTGCCAACAAATTCAGGGAATGCCCTGGCTCTCATCATCACTACTTGCCCGCCTACCGGAGAAAGTGGTGGATGTCTCCTCCAGATCTTGGCTGGGCAGTAGCTGCTGACTGTCGTCTAGTTGCTCATTCTCGCTGAAATGCGGCCCTACGGCATAAAAGACTTCTTGCACTTGCACTTCTTGTAAACTGAAAATGACAGAGGAAGGTTCAGGACAGGTGGCACAGGGTCTGCTCTCGGGCCATGCCAACTAAGCGTCGTGTCTGAGGAAAACACAGATTTTTGGCTTGGGTGTCTGATGTCACTTGCGATGAAGTCAAAGACTGAGTCAACCATTCAAGCACCGCTGAGTTGCAAGTCAAGACATGACCGCTAGATGACATCAGGAGCTCAGGCTAGAGATCAGAGAATTTTAAAAAAACAATTTGCTGATTCGCTGAATTTTTTGGGAAAGATTTGGTTCGATCCGAATATATTTGCAGCAAATTACATTAAAAAAACTGCTATTTCCTAGCTGCTGAGAGCCTTTATAGTGGTTTAGAACACTGTGCCTTGCAGTAAAACCCATAAGGAATCTCCGGTGGTAGTGAAATAATACTGTGAGTCAGTATGACATGCAGATGACAGGTGTCGCTCTTAGAATCACTGCACTCTTCAGTTATTTGGGCAGTCACGGGGCCAAAACTGACCAAATAACTCAAGTATTAACTCAGACTTACAGGTCGATGTTCGTGTCAAGAAGAAGCGCCCTCCTTTTACACCTTCGCCAGCTGATTTCACATAGATGTTTACAGAACCTGTTCTTTTAAACACTTATGCAAATAGAGCCCCCCCCTCCCCCGACAGAGTGGAGAGGCTCTCAGCATTAAGTTTGTGTTCACGTCACTGATTAATTTACTCTTCCTCTGATCCATGAGAACAATAAGCCACAAAAAGCTGATCCTGTCTGTGGAGCATACACCTTCACTCGGTCAGCATTTGCTCAATAATCCATCAGTATAGCTAATGTTAAATAAAACAGGAGTGGATCTAAAACAGAGATGACACGTTAATGGAATATTTGCATGTCTTCTGTGTTTTGTACCCACTCCTGCTTTTGGCTACCAAATCATAAGCCAATTCTGATGGGACCATACAGGCCTTACAGCTGCTGCACAGACTTGTGCGTCTCATTTTTCCTTCCTTCTGACAGATCAGAAAAAGGGTCAAATAAATGATGATGTCATGGAGGATGGGAACAGCATGAGAAGTCCACAGAGTGGCTCTATGACATAGTGCTGAGGTGGAAGCAGAATAAGGAGACCACAGAGAGGCTCAATGACAGAGTCTTGAGGTGGCAGCAGCATCAGGAGGAGGACACAGAGTGGCACAATGAAAGCGTGGAGGCGGCAGCAGCATCAGGAGAAGGCCATCGAGTGGCACAATGACAGAGTCTGGAGTTGGCAGCAGTATGAGGAGGCCACCAAGTGGCACAATGACAGAGTCTGGAGGTGGTCGCAGCAGCAGTAGCAGCATCAGGAGAAGGACACTGAGTGGCACAATGACAGAGACTGAAGGTGGCAGCAGTAGCAGTAGCAGCAGCAGGATAAGGCCACTGAGTGGCACAATGACAGAGCCTGGAGGTGGCAGCAGTATGAGGAGGCCACCGAGTGGCACAATGACAGAGTCTGGAGGTGACGGTAGCAGCAGTAGCAGCATCAGGAGAAGGCCATCGAGTGGCACAATGACAGAGACTGAAGGTGGCGGCAGTAACATTAGCAGCATCAAGAGAAGGCCACTGAGTGGCACAATGACAGAGCCTGGAGGTGGCAGCAGTATGAGGAGGCCACCGAGTGGCACAATGACAGAGTCTGGAGGTGACGGTAGCAGCAGTAGCAGCATCAGGAGAAGGCCATCGAGTGGCACAATGACAGAGACTGAAGGTGGCGGCAGTAACATTAGCAGCATCAAGAGAAGGCCACTGAGTGGCACAATGACAGAGTCCGTAGGTGGCTGCAGCAGCAGCATCAGGAGGAGACTACAGAGTGGCAAGGTGACATAGTGTGGAGATGGTAGCAGCAGCATCAGGTGACCACAAAGAGACCCGATAACAAAGTGGGGAGGTGGGTGGCGATACTAGTACCCGCTGACAATGTTGTGTGAAAAAAGGAGCACTTGGCATCAGATGTGTCTCATCAGGCAGGTGGCCACATCAGAGTAGTAGCTGAGGCAGGTAGCCAGAAGAAACTGGTCTCTTTTTTCAAGGTTTGGGTGAGGCGGCATGGATGATCTAATCAGATGCATCATGCATTCTGTGTGGAAATCCTGGCTGATCCAGGCCTGATTCATCTTGACAAAGGTCAGTCTCTTCACATTTTGGGTGGACAGGCGAGTTCTTCTTGGGGTAACTATGGCCCCTGCCACACTAAACACCCGCTCTGATACTACACTACATGACGTGCAGGACAGCTATTCCAGGGCAAACTCGGCCAGTTGCGGCAACGAATCCAGTTCGCTGCCCAGTAGTCCAGTGGATCTTCAATCCGGGGTTGCATGGTGCTGTCCAAATATGCCACCATCTGCTGGTTAAGGTCCTGCTCCAGGTCTAACTGCTGCTTCTGGTAAGTAGTTTCTTCACTATACGGGTGAAGAAAGCTGCTCATCAACGACTGTGGAAGACTCCAGGAACCGCTTGACAACCAGACTGAATACTTGTGCCATGCAGGGCGCATGGCTCAACCTTCCTTGACGCAGTGCCGACACCATGTTCTTCCCATTGTCGGTCACCATGGTTTCGATTTTCAGTTGTTGTGGAGAAAGTCAGGATTTGATTTCTTGATGAATTACACGGAGCAGTTCTTCCCCTGTGTGACTCTGTTCGCCAAGATAAACCAGGTGCAGAACAGTGTGACATCGCCATGCCCTGCACATGTGGTATGCTGGAGGAGATCTGTGACTTGTTCCTGCAGTGGAGGATGAGGACACGGTGAAGGATAAGGAGGCAGAGACAGATATTGTCGCAGGACCGGCCGGCGTGGAGTCGGAAGCGGCGTGACTTGGCCAAGTTGCTGGCATGGCTGTGAAGGAACCACATTCACCCAGTGTGCTGTAAAGGATATGTATTGTCCCTGACCGTAGTTACAGCTCCACAAGTCGGCACTGCCATGCATTTTGGCAGACACCGACAGGCTCAAGGACTGGCACAAAGTCTGTACTACATATTTGTGCAGGGCTGGTACTGCCTTTTTGGCAATGAAATAACGGCTTGGGACTCTCCACCTCAGCTCGGCACAAGCCATCAGTTCTCTGAAAGGTGCAGTCTACCACTTGGAATGGGAGGGACTGCAGCACCAGGAACTTTGATAGGAGCACATTCAGCTTCTGCGTTCATGAATGTGTTCACGCATACTGCTGTCTCTTAGCAATCGCTTCGGTGATCGATTGCTGACAGAATGACTGATGAGGAGGAGGAGAATGAGGAACAGGAGCATAAGGACTAGCAGAAGATGGGAATGACAGACTGCTCCCTTCAGCTGAGATAGTGGCGCCTTGACTGTCTGAAATGGGGTGCGTGCTACTGCGTGAAGCAGCAGGTGCTGCGGCAGGCTGGTCCACCACAATGGAGCCACGGTTCTCCCAGGCCACTTTATGGTGAAGCTACATATGTTGACGCAGGGTTGTGGTGCCAACATTGCCACCCTGGCCAGGCTTCACCTTCTGCCCATATATTCTACATATGGCAATGTTCACCTACTCCAGTGGCTTAACAAAAAACTGCCACACCGCTGAGTAGGTGATTTTCCCCCCCACACTGACTGACTGTTCCCGCTGCTGCCTCCGTGAACCCCTGCACCACTACTTCCCGGACAGGTAGGCTTCCCTCTAGAACTTTCCATGACATTTTAGTGCCCCAAAGTTCCGGTCAAGTTTGTGTCCCGAACCAGAACTTTGCAGCGAAGTTCGGCCAAACCCGGCGAACCCGAACTTCCAGGTTTTCTCTCAACTCTGCAAATAACTGCAAAAGTGAACTGCGTATATATTTCTCTTTTTGTACTGAAATACGACACTTAATGCATTTAGTGCAAATAAGTGCAAAAGTGAACTGCGTATATATTTCTCTTTTTGTAATGTAATTGGACACTAAACGCTTTTAGCGAAAATAACTCCAAAAGTGATCTACGTATATATTCCTCTTTTTGTGCTGAAATAGGCAAGTAAATGCTTTTTTAGCGCAAAAAGTGAACTACTTATATATTTCTCTTGCAGTACTGAAATACGATACTAAATACTTTTAGTGCAAATAACTGCAAAAGTGAACTGTGCATATATTTCTCTTTTTGTACTGACATCGGTCAGTAAACGCTTTTAGCTCAAATAAATGCAAAAGTGAACTGCGTATATATAATTTTTTTGTACTAAAAAAGAACACTAAACGCTTTTAGCACAAATAACTGCAAAAGTGAACTGTGTATATATTTCGTTTTGTACTGAAATAGGCCAGTAAATTCTCTTAGTACAAATAACTGCAAAAGTGAGCTGAGTATATATTTCTCTTTGTGTAATGAAATACGACACTAAACGCTTTTAGCACAAATAACTTCAAAAGTGAACTGTGTATATATTTCTCTTGTAGTACTGAAATACGACACTATGCGCTTTTAGCACAAATAATTGCAAAAGTGAACTGCGTATATATTTCTCTTTTTGTACTGAAATAAGCCAGTAAACGCTTTTAGCGCAAATAACTGCAAAAGTGTAATGCGCATATATTTCTCTTTTTGTACTGAAATAGGCCAGTAAATGCTTTTAGCGCAAATAACTGCAAAAGTGAACAGCGTATATATTTCTCTTTTTGTACTGAAATACGAAACTTAATGCTTTTAGCACAAATAACTGCAAAAATGAACTGCGTTATATATATATTTTTTGCACTGAAATAGGCCAGTAAACACTTTTAGTGCAAATAACTGCAAAAGTGAACTGTGTATTTATTTATCTTGTAGTACTGAAATAGGACGCTAAATGCATTTAGCGCAAATAACTGCAAAATTGAACTGTGCATATATTTCTCTTGTAGTACTGAAATAGGACTTTAAATGCTTTCAGTGCAAATAACTGCAAAAGTGAATTGTGTATATATTTTTCTTGTAGTACTGAAATACGACACTAAACACTTTTAGCGCAAATAACTGCAAAAGTAAACTGTGTATATATTTCTCTTGTAGTACTGAAATAGGACACTAAATGTTTTCAGTGAAAATGACTGCAAAAGTGAACTGCGGAAATATTTCTCTTTTTGTACTGAAATAGGCCAGTAAATGCATTTAGCGCAAATAACTGCAAAAGTGAACTATGTATAAATTTATCTTTTTGTACTGAAATACGACACTAAACGCTTTTAGCGCAAATAACTGCAAAAGTGAACTGCGTATGTATTTCTCTTTTTGTACCGAAATGTGCCACTAAGCGCTTTTATCACATAAAGCTGCAGAAGTGAACTGCGTATATATTTTTCTTTTTCCACAGACATAAGCCACTAAAGGCTTTTCAACATAGCACTTGCACCCCAAGAACAAATTGCTGGAATGACAGAGCTGCATAATGGCTATTTAGATCCCCAAATAACCTTTCCCTATCACTGTCCCTAGCGTCTGTTTTGACCTCTCTCCCTGCACTAAGATGCTGTAAAATGAATCCTTCCCATCCTTTCCCTGCATTTATAAATCGTTTTTTCAGTTGTTTTTTTTTCACAATGAGGTTTTTCCAATTGCTGTCCCTAGAACCTTCTCATGTCTGTCCCTGCACTCAGAACGCTGGAAAATGTCTGAATCTAAAATGGCCGGCATATGTATAGGGCTGTGACATCACAGGGCTGGCTGGCTGCTGATTGGCTGCATTATGCATGTCAGTCTGAGTGATCCCACCTTCTCATACTTCCTTTCTTCATATCCTTACACATGCAGCAGCCATTTTAGGAAAAATGTGAATCGTTACCACAAAGTACGAGGAAATTCGCATTCGTTGCAAATCTAATTTTTCCTGAAATTCGGATCAAATTCCACTTCATCAGCTTCGATTCACTCATCTCTAGCTCTGGCCTCTCACTGCAACTCCTGCAGAAGGCCAATTAAGATGTATTCTTTTTCCTAGTACTTCACCCCAAAAAAAGAAATATAACTATCACAATTCACTGCAGAATGGCTAATGGGACATATGTATATTTCCGTTTTATACACCACATAAATGGCTGTAGTTCAATGTTACTTCACCGCTGAACGGCAATTAAGAAATATATATTATTTTTCTGATTAATGAACCCCCAAAAAAAAAAAAAATTAATAATAGCAATTCAACGCAGAAGGTCAATTAAGACGTATTACTTTTCCTATAACTACACCCCAAAAAAAGAAATATAACAATCACAATTCACTGCAGAACGGCTAATGGGACTTACGTATATTTCCTTTTTATACACTACGTAAATGGCTGTAGTACAATGTAAATTCACTGCTGAATGGCAATTAAGACATATATATTTTTTCTGATTAATAAACTGCCCCCCCCCCCCCCAAAAAAAAAAATAACAATCACAATTCTCCGCAGAAGGTCAATTAAGATGTATTCTTTTTCCTATTTCTACACCCAAAAAAAAGAAATATAACAATCACAATTCACCGCAGAATGGCTAATTGGACGTATGTATATTTCCTTTTACTACACCATGTAAATGACTGTAGTACAATGTAACTTCACCGCTGAATGTCAGTAATGACATATATTTTTCTCTTTTTTTTCCTATTAATACACCCCCCAAAAAAATAAAACAATGTAAAATCAACGCAGAACTGCTAATGGGACAGCAATTATGACATATATTTTTTACTTTTTTTCCATATTAGTACAAACCCCCAAAAAAGCAAAACAATGGAAAAATCACTGCAGAACGGCTAATAGGACGTACATATATTACCTATTAATACACCCCGTAAATGGCTGTATCACACAAAACTTGCACCCCAATCACAAGCACGGTTTTCTGGAATTAGTGATGTATCATATAGTGAAAACAACCTAAAAGCAGCAGTATAAAGGCTGTGACAAACTGAGCCTTATCACTGGTTCTTGGAGGGTCCTGCTGGCCAGCCTCTTGCCCACCGACTATGGGCCAGGCCAGAGACTCTCTCAAGCACAGAGAAATAGGGGCGTGTTGTACTGTGTATGTTCAGTTTATTGAATGTCTGTGCCTCTCCCCATCCCCCTTTTTCCTGTCCTATTGTTTACCCAGCAGAGCGTTGTCCCAAGACCAGTTTAACCTGGCTAACCTGTCACTCCCCATTCTCTCATAAGCCCTTGTTATTGCCAGCCCCACCCTTCCAAGTACTGTAGTTATCTGTTAACCCCATTGTATGTAAATTAGGCTGTTAAAGGTGTGCTGTGTTCATTAAAGAGTCAGATTTGTTTCACCCTCAACATAGAGTCTTATCTCATGTGTGGGGGTAACAGCTATATTTTCTCTGGGGCTTGCTATATGTAATTAACTCCCTTGGATTACAACATGGTTCTACCCACTAGAAGCTGGATCCTCGTCTTAAGCCCAGGGTGTGTGGAGGACAGCGAGACCCCAGCCAAGCTGAAACGCTGGAAGTGGGACTACAGTGCTGATGGTGTCTGATGGAGTGCTTGGAAGTACTCGGTGAGCACTAGGAAGCATCGAGTGGCAGAGGAACCCGTCGGGGTGCCAGGCGGTCCGTCACAACTGCAATTTGGATCCCCAATTAGTGCAACAAGGTGTAATAGAATTGCTTCTATTACCCAGGCTGTACAATCTCCTATTGCTCCCGGTTCTCCTTTTAGAGTGTAGATAATGCCTCACTATCCTTTCACTACATCTTGACTAATCTTTCCTTGAATTTGTAAATGTTTTTTTCAGCACAATAAAGTCCTTTCTAGCACTGTCCCTTGCGTCTGCTGGCGTCTCTCCCTGCACTAAGCAGACTGGAAAATGGCAGAATCCAAAATGGCTGAGGGTATTTATAGGGCTTTGACATTACAGGGGCTGGCTTTTGATTGACTGCATGCATGGCATTGTGGGTGATCCCTCGTTTCCAGAGTTCTTTGCTCCATGTCCTAACACGTGCAGCAGCTATTTTAGAAAAAATATGATTTGTTACCACAAAGTGTGAGGAAATTCAGATTCAGTGCAAATCAATTTTTTCCTGAGATTCGGATCGAATTCCACTTTATCAACCTTGATTTGCTCATCTCTAGCCACCACCATTACCAAGTAGACTGCATGCAGATCAACAGACCAAGGTGAACATTGAAGAGGCTGCTGTGTTCACACAAGTGTCATGGCCCCTTTAAACAGGTTTTTGGCAGGAGTGCTAAGAGTTGGATCCCTACCAGGGTTGCCAACCAGAATTTTTCTTTTTCTGGATAACATCCCAAAATCATGGACAGATGTTATTTTTTTTACAGACAAATTGGAGACCCATAATTGGTGATGAGAGAATCGAAGCTGACCAAGTGGAATTCATTCCGAATTTCAGGAATTATTCAATTCGCACCGAATCCTAATTTCCTCACGCTTCGTGGTAATTAATGGCATTTTTTTCTAAAATGGCTACTGCACATGTGAGGACATGGAGCAAGGAACTCTGGTTCAGTAGGGGAGGTTAGAGCCTGGGTAATAGGAACAATCCTATTACACCTTTCTGCAATGACTAGGCACCCAAATTGCCATTATACAGCTCTGTAATTCCAGCAAATCGTTCTTGTTATTGAGGTGCAAGTGCTGTTTGATACAGCCATTAATAGGGTTTATTACAAGGAAGAAATGTAATGTCTTATTTGCCCTTGTGGGGTGCAGTTATACATTCTAAAGCATATTTGGCTTGTATTAGTGGGGAAAAAAGGGTTATTAGCAAAAATTGTGGATGAGATTTTTACGGATGGTTGCTAAGAGATGTTGTTTGTACACATTCAGTTTTTTATCACGCGCTTGCAAAATGCAGTAAATCGCATTGCACCAGCATGATAAAAACTTAACAACTAAACGCGATCGCAAACAAAACTGAATGACTTTGTTTGTGAAATCACGCAGTTTTCATTGAAGGCATCCGCAATGCATCCGGACATAATCCGGACACGCTCGTCTGCAAGGAGCCTAATAGAAACTGCTTAATACTAAATCTACCTAAATAAATCCCAAATTGTGGCATTGCCTTCTATATTTGCCTTTCAGGGTCCTTGGAAAGCTACCATGATGCTTGATGGTGAAGTTATCACAATAAGGTGTATACCAATCAGACGTGGAGATAAGGGCCCTATGTTTTTCACCAATAAAGGTTTTCTCAGAGACATAAAGAACACACAAATCCTCAGTATTTGTATGGCCACTAACCAATGTTATATATTGAGCTAAAACGCCTAAAACAAATGCTAATTATAAGTCATGCCAGAATGAGTAGTTGGTGAAAAACATATTGTCATCTGTTCGTTATCATGGATTTTTTTGCTACTCTTTTCTGTAATATGGGTTTACTGCATTAGGATTTCTTTGAATTAATTTATTTTTGTCACTCATTCTGTGCAATTGTTGCACTATATTAATCAACATGTATTACATGTTGTATTCCGAATTACTGCATGGTCACTGTATTATACATATACTTTTACCACCTTGGTTCAGTATCTTTTCCCCCATTTTATGTATTTTAATTAAGTAATTCAATAAATATATTTATTTCTTACACTTTGGTAAGGTGCCTCTTTTTGATAAGTGATGTGGATTTTCTGTACAGGCATCTAGTGTACTTTGTATATGCCCAAAAAAGTGCGTAGGTTTAATTAATCTGTGTAAATGTTGTTTTAGAAGGTGGTGAAGGAGAGATATGATACAATACAACACAAAAATACCTATTTGTGACATTGTGTCATAGGTGTCATAGTTCCATCGTGCGGCAGCGGTGTCCGGATGGTTGGGGAACCAGGGCTGCTGGGCTGTCCATTCTGATGTCAGAGCCCCAGGCCAATGAAGTGGTGCGCAGGGGATTCAAAACATCAGGATACGCTGCTGGGGGCTCCACCCAGTGTGCAGGCACAATATCATGGGCTGCCCTCTCCTGTGCATAAAAGACTGTTGCCTGCATATGTAGGTGCCAGTGAATTTCTTGTCATCTGGCCCCCCCTGATGTTCCCTTGTTGTATTGAAGACTTCTTTGGCTTTGGATTTCTCGATTTGATATTGTGACTATGTTTCTTGGCTTCCGGCAATTGGGAATTGTATTAACCTCCTGGTTCTGACTTTTTGGCATGTTTGGCCTTGTTTGCCTCTGGTGTTTTTTGTACTTCAATATCTGACTGCCATTTGACCCTTTTGCGTATGACTACTCTTTGTGTTTGTCTGTTTGTTGTTCCCTGTTTATGTCTTGCCCTCACATGTATTGCAGTATAGGGATTGTCGTCCAGTTGTAGGGTCACTGCCCGGGGTGAACGTGCAAATAGGTAGAGATAGAGATAGTGGGTCCGGGCAATTTTAGAGCTGCACTATCCCAGTTTGTGTGTGACAGTAGTAGGCTATTCCTGACAATAGGGCTTTATGCTGTCAGATTTTTACACCATTTTTATACCACCTTTAAACTGGAATGATTTTTGGCTAAAACATGAACCAAAAAACTTGAAGAGTGGGACATAACAAGTAGTGTTGAGCGCGAATATTCGAATAGTGAATTTTTATTGTGAATATCGCAAATTCGATAATTCGCGAATATAGCGCTATATATTCGCAATTTCAAATATTCGTTTTTTTGGGTTTTTTTAGATGTTAATCCTTGTTGCTCTCTGGTTGTCTTCCCACTTCCCAAAAACTGTTCATACCTGTCCGGAGGATTCCTGGCTCCCTGCCCGCTCCAGTCAATGCTCGTTGCCGCTTCTGCCGACTTACTGTGTGCATGGGAACGTCTCCATGCTAAAATGTACTGTCGGATGTGAGAATCACGATCTCACAAATTTGACTAAGTTGTAATCGCAATGCGATTAATATAACCTGAATTATTCGCATTGCGATATTCGTTATATTCTATCAATACAACCATTTGGAACCCAGCTTTAAGTTGAATTCGCAATGCGAGCAATACAGGTTATATTAATCGCATTGCGAATTCAACTTACAGCTGAGTTCCTAATAGTTGTTGCTAGAATATAACGAAGATTGAGAATGTAGTGCTATATTCGTGAATTCGTGATATTTGTCGTCTTCATTATGTTCTAGCAATACAACCATTATGAACTTAGCTCTAAGATCAATTCGCAATGCGAGTATATATTCGCTTCTCAAATTAAACTTTGAGCTGAGTTCCTAATGGTCATTGCTAGAATATAACGAAGATTGAGAATATAGTGCTATATTCGTGATATTCGTTATATTCTAGCAATACAGCCATTAGGAACCCACCTCAAAGTTGAATTCGCAATGCGAGTAATACAGGTTATATTAATCGCATGGCGAATTTTACTTAGAGCTTAGTTCCTAATGGTTGACAACCATTAGGAACCCAGCTCTAAGTTTAATTCGCAATGCGAATATAAATTTGCGTAACATTCGCAATATATAGAATAATGACGAATAGAGTTGAGCGAACACCTGGATGTTCGGGTTCGACGAGTTCGGCCGAACTTTCGAAAAATGTTCGGGTTCGGGATCCGAACTCGACCCGAACTTCATCCCGAACCCGAACCCCATAGAAGTCAATGGGGACCCGAACTTTTGGGCACTAAAAAGGCTGTAAAACACACCCGGAAAGGGCTAGAGGGCTGCAAAAGGCAGCAAAATGTAGTTAAATCCCCTGCAAACAAATGTAGATAGGGAAATGATGAGTTAACATAAAATAAATAAAAATTAAACAATATTAATTGGAGTGAGGTCCCATAGCACAGAATCAGGCTTCAAGTCACCCACCAATGGAGAAGGTCACTTACTATTATTTTGACCACAGCACCCAGACAAAGGAGAGAGGTACCACAGCAGAGAACCAGGCATCATATCACCCACCACAGGAGTAGGCCACCATTTAGTTACTTTGACCCCTACACCCAGACGGAGGAGAGAGGTTACACAGCAGAGAATCAGGCATTTAGATCACCCACCACAGGAGTAGGCCACCATTGAATCAGACCCCGGCAACCATGTCAGATGGCACAAGCATAAGCTTTATATCAATCAGCACAGGAGAAGGCGACTTTGACAGACTTTGACCCCTACACCCGGACGGAGGAGAGAGGTTTCAAAGCAGAGAATCAGGCATTTAGATCACCCACCACAGGAGTAGGCCCCAATTTAATGGGACCCCGGCAACCATGTCAGATGGCACAACCATCAGCTTCATATCAATCAGCACAGGAGAAGGCGACTTTGAAAGACTTTGACCCCTACACCCAGACGGAGGAGAGAGGTTTCACAGCAGAGAATCAGGCATTTAGATCACCCACCACAGGAGTAGGCCCCCATTGAATCAGACCCTGGCAACCATGTCAGATGGCACAACCATCAGCTTTATATCAATCAGCACAGGAGAAGGCGACTTTGAAAGACTTTGACCCCTACACCCAGATGGAGGAGAGAGGTTTCACAGCAGAGAATCAGGCATCATATCAACCACCACAGGAGAAGCCACCATTTAGTTACTTTGACCCCTGCACCCAGGAAGAGGAGAGAGGCACCACAGCACATATTCTGGCATCATATCAGCCACCACAGGAGAAGCCACCATTGAGTTACTTTGACCCCTGCACCCAGGAAGAGGAGAGAGGCCCCACAGCACATATTCTGGCATCATACTAACCACCACAGGAGAAGCCACCATTGAGTTACTTTGACCCCTGCACCCAGGAAGAGGAGAGAGGCCCCACAGCACATATTCTGGCATCATATCAGCCACCACAGGAGAAGCCACCATTGAGTTACTTTGACCCCGCACCCAGGAAGAGGAGAGAGGCACCACAGCACATATTCTGGCATCATATCAGCCACCACAGGAGAAGCCACCATTGAGTTACTTTGACCCCTGCACCCAGGAAGAGGAGAGAGGCCCCACAGCACATATTCTGGCATCATACTAACCACCACAGGAGAAGCCACCATTGAGTTACTTTGACCCCGCACCCAGGAAGAGGAGAGAGGCACCACAGCACATATTCTGGCATCATATCAGCCACCACAGGAGAAGCCACCATTGAGTTACTTTGACCCCTGCACCCAGGAAGAGGAGAGAGGCCCCACAGCACATATTCTGGCATCATACTAACCACCACAGGAGAAGCCACCATTGAGTTACTTTGACCCCTGCACCCAGGAAGAGGAGAGAGGCCCCACAGCACATATTCTGGCATCATATCAGCCACCACAGGAGAAGCCACCATTGAGTTACTTTGACCCCGCACCCAGGAAGAGGAGAGAGGCACCACAGCACATATTCTGGCATCATATCAGCCACCACAGGAGAAGCCACCATTGAGTTACTTTGACCCCGCACCCAGGAAGAGGAGAGAGGCACCACAGCACATATTCTGGCATCATATCAGCCACCACAGGAGAAGCCACCATTGAGTTTCTTTGACCCCGCACTCCAGGAAGAGGAGAGAGGCACCACAGCACATATTCTGGCATCATATCAGCCACCACAGGAGAAGCCACCATTGAGTTACTTTGACCCCTGCACCCAGGAAGAGGAGAGAGGCCCCACAGCACATATTCTGGCATCATATCAGCCACCACAGGAGAAGCCACCATTTAGTTACTTTGACCCCTTCACCCAAACAGAGGAGAGAGGTTCCACATCAGAGAATCAGGCATCATATCAACCACCACAGGAGTAGGCCACAATTTAGTTTATTTGACCCTGCACCCAGGAAGAGGAGAGAGGCCCCACAGCACATATTCTGGCATCATATCACACACCACAGGAGAAGGCCTCTTTCAGTGATTTATGCCTTTGGACCCAGACAGAGGAGAGAGGTCAGAGATTAGCTTCATATCCCCCAGCACAGCAGAAGACCGCTTTATTTGACTTAGGCCTCAGCACCCAGACAGAAGACAGAGGTAGCATGGCAGAGGTTATGGCTTCATGTCACCCGTTAGTTTAACCGGCCACTTTCATCTGGTTAGGCCCCGGCGCCCAGACAGAGAAGAGTTTCATTCAACTGTGGGTTTCATAAAATTTGTATCAAATAAAGAAGTGGCCCGTAGCACAACAAGACATGTTTTAGGCAGTTAATAAGGACTACTCTGCACAAGGGAGGGACAGGTCCTGTGGGATCCATGCCTGGTTCATCTTTATGAAGGTCAGCTTGTCCACGTTGGCTGTGGACAGGCGGCTGCGCTTGTCAGTAATGACGCCCCTGCCGTGCTGAATACGCGTTCAGATAAAACGCTGGCCGCCGGGCAGGAAAGCACCTCCAAGGCATAACATGCTAACTCTGGCCACGTGGACAATTTCGAAACCCAGTAGTTGAATGGGGCCGAACCATCCGTCAGGATGTGGAGGGGTGTGCAGACATACTGTTCAACCATGTTAGTGAAATGCTGCCTCCTGCTAACACGTTCCGTATCAGGTGTCGGTGCAGATAGCTGTGGCGTGGAGACAAAACTTTTCCACATTTCTGCCATGCTAACCCTGCCCTCAGATGAGCTGGCCGTGACACAGCTGCGTTGGCGACCTCTTGCCACTCCTCTGCCTTCACCTTCCACCTGTTCCCCTGTGACATGTGGGAATGCTCTCAAGAGCGCTCTATCAGCGCAGCGCTTGTACTCGCGCATCTTACGGTCGCGCTCCAGTTCAGGAATTAAAGTGGGCACATTGTCTTTATACCGGGATCCAGCAGGGTGGCCACCCAGTAGTCTGCACACGTTAAAACGTGGGCAACTCTGCTGTCGTTGCGCAGGCATTGGAGCATATATTCGCTCATGTGGGCCAGGCTACCCATGGGTAAGGACAAGCTGTCCTCTGTGGGAGGCGATCGTCATCGTCCACCGTATCCCCCAGCCACGCACCAGTGATGGGCCTGGGCTGCCACCCCGCTGTGAACTTGCGTCATCCTCGTCCCCTCCACCTCCTCCTCCTCATCCTCCTCGTCCTCCAGTACAGTGCCTTGGCTGGCGACTCTGTGAACCTGTCCTCTGCTGCTTAAACAAACCTCCCTCTGAGCCACTTCGAACAGACTGGCCCGAAAGTGTTAGAAACGAGCCCTCATCCTCCTCCTCCTCCTCCTCCACCTGGGCCACCTCCTCTAACATCATTGCCCTAAGTGTTTTCTCAAGGAGACATAGAAGTGGTATTGTAACGCTGATAACAGTGTCATCGCCACTGGCCATGTTGGTGGAGTACTCGAAACAGCGCAGCAGGGCACACAGGTCTCGCATGGAGGCCCAATCATTGGTGGTGAAGTGGTGCTGTTCGGCAGTACGACTGACGCGAGCGTGCTGCAGCTGAAACTCCACTATGGCCTGCTGCTGCTCGCACAGTCCCTCCAGCATGTGCAAGGTGGAGTTCCACCGGGTGGGCACGTCGCATATGAGGCGGTGAGCGGGAAGGCCGAGTTCCGCTGTAGCGCAGACAGGCGAGCAGCGGCAGGATGTGAACGGCGGAAGCGCGCACAGACGGCCCGCACTTTATGCAGCAGCTCTGACATGTTGGGGTAGTGGTGAATGAACCTCTGCACCACCAAGTTCAGCACATGCGCCAGGCAAGGGATGTGCGCCAAACCGGCTAGTCCCAGAGCTGCCACGAGATTTCGCCCATTATCGCATACCACCAGGCCTGGCTTGAGGCCCACCGGCAGAAACCACTCGTCGGTCTGTTGTTCAATACCCCGCCACAACTCCTTGCGCGTGTGGGGCCTGTCCCCCAAACATATGAGTTTCAGAATGGCCTGCTGACGCTTACCCCGGGCTGTGCTGAAGTTGGTGGTGAAGGTGTGTGGCTGACCGGATGAGCTGGTGGAAGCAGTGGAGGAGGAAGCCGAGTAGGAGGAGGAGGCTACAGGAGGCAGAGAATGATGCCCTGCGATCCTAGGGGGCGGAAGGACGTGCGCCAAGGAACTGTCCGCCGGGGCCCAGCCGCCACTACATTCATCCAGTGTGCAGTTAGTGAGATATAGCGTCCCTGGCCGTGCTTACTGGTCCACGTATCTGTGGTTAGGTGGACCTTGCCACAAATGGCGCTGCGCAGTGCACACTTGATTTTATCGGACACTTGCATGTGCAGGGAAGGCACGGCTGTCTTGGAGAAGTAGTGGCGGCTGGGAACCACATACTGCGGGACAGCCATGGCCATCAGCTGTTTGAAGCTGTCTGTGTCCACCAGCCGGAATGACAGCATTTCAAAGGCCAGCAGTTTAGAAATGCTGGCGTTCAGGCCAAGGGCTCGAGGGTGACTCGGGGAATTTGCGCTTCCTCTCTAAGGTTTGAGATATTGAGAGCTGAACGCTGCTGTGTGATATAGTGGAGACGCTAGTTGACGGTGGCGGTGGTGGTGGTGTCGGTGGCACATCCTCTGTTTGCTGCTCGGCAGGTGGCAACATTCCTCTCGAGGCGGAAGCCGAGGCAGCAGCGGTAGAGGGAGCAGGGGAGCCTCAGCGAGTGCCTGGTTTTTAAGGTGTGTACCCCACTGCAGTTCATGCTTTGCATGTAGATGCCTGGTCATGCAGGTTGTGCTGAGGTTCAGAACGTTAATGCCTCGCCTCAGGCTCTGATGGCAGAGCGTGCAAGTCACTCGGGTCTTGTCGGTAGGACATTGTTTAAAGAAGTGCCATGCCAGGGAACTCTTTGAAGCTGCCTTTGTGGGGCTGGGTCCCTGTTGGCGATGTCCAGTAGCAGGCGAACTCTGGGGGCGGCGGCTCGCCTGCTTTGGCCCCCTGCTCCCTCTTTGGCTTCGCTGTTGTCTCGGTCTCACCACTACCTCTTCCTCTGAACTGTGAAAGTCATCGCCACGACCTTCAGTCCATGTGGGGTCTAAGACCTCATCGTCCTCTGCATCGTCTTCCACCCAGTCTCCCTCCCTGACCTCCTCCTGTTCAGTCTGCACACTGCAAAAAGACGCGGCAGTGGGCACCTGTGTTTCGTCATCATCAGAGAGTCGGTGACTCTGCTGTGGTGGTATTCCCATGTCCTCTTCATCTGGAGACATAAGTGGTTGTAGCGTCAGTGCATGGTATGTCTTCCTCCACTGGGGAAGGGCTAGGTGGACGCCCTGGGAAACCCTGGAAGCAGAGTCTTCAAACAGAAGAAGAGACTGCTGCATAACTTGTGGCTCAGACCGTTTCCCTGATATGCTTGGGGGTGATGTGACAGACTGATGGGCTTGGTTTTCAGGTGCCACCTGTGCGCTTTCCGCAGAAGACTGGGTGGAAGACCATGTGGTGAACGTGCTGGAAGCACTGTCGGCCACCCAATCGATTAATGCCTGTACCTGCTCAGGCCTTACCATCCTAAGAGCGGCATTGGGCCCCACGAGATATTGCGGTACATTCTGCCGGCTAGTTGAGGGAGTTCGCTCCCTACTGTGTGCGCCTGGAGCCGAACGGCCACGTCCTCTACCAGCAACAGAGGCTCCACGGACACCACCACGACCGCGTCCTCATCCCTTAATAGTATTTTTCTTCATTGTTGCGATTCAACTCGCACCACAATGAAATATATTATTTTTTATAAGCAAAATCCCCTCACTGGAATACTTTCAGTCTTTTGACTGTATGGATTACAGATGGAATGACTGTTATATGTGAGTACCGCTTTCTTTGACAGATTCTAGTATGGGTACATATATGTTTTCCCAACCCCAGCACATTAGTTTGCTAATTCCAGATGTATGAAACGCAGGCCTAACTGTATCTAGTATATTGAACGCCAGATAAACTAACTTGGCCTTTTTTAAATAAAAAAATTCCCTCACTGGAATACTTTCAGTCTTTTGACTGTATGGATTACAGATGGAATGACTGTTATATGTGAGTACCGCTTTCTTTGACAGATTCTAGTATGGGTACATATATATTTTCCCAACCCCAGCACATTAGTTTGCTAATTCCAGATGTATGAAACGCAGGCCTAACTGTATCTAGTATATTGAACGCCAGATAAACTAACTTGGCCTTTTTTAAATAAAATAAAATTCCCTCACTGGAATACTTTCATGGCTTTTGACTGTATGGATTACAGATGGAATGACTGTTATATGTGAGTACCGCTTTCTTTGACAGATTCTAGTATGGGTACATATATGTTTTCCCAACCCCAGCACATTAGTTTGCTAATTCCAGATGTATGAAACGCAGGCCTAACTGTATCTAGTATATTGAACGCCAGATAAACTAACTTGGCCTTTTTAAATAAAAAAATTCCCTCACTGGAATACTTTCAGTCTTTTGACTGTATGGATTACAGATGGAATGACTGTTATATGTGAGTACCGCTTTCTTTGACAGATTCTAGTATGGGTACATATATGTTTTCCCAACCCCAGCACATTAGTTTGCTAATTCCAGATGTATGAAACGCAGGCCTAACTGTATCTAGTATATTGAACGCCAGATAAACTAACTTGGCCTTTTTTAAATAAAAAAAATTCCCTCACTGGAATACTTTATGGCTTTTCACTGTATGGATTACAGGTGGACTGGTATTAGTAGGGGTGACACAAGCACACCCAAGTCCCTGATGTAGGATTTCTATGGCACAGACCACTATTACAAGTGATTAATGGACGTTGGGAGAGATTGTGCTGCAGCACTAGTCCCAAGATGGCCGCCGCCTATCAGCCCAGTAACATGTGCCACAAAATGGTCTGCACAACCTTTAAAAAAAATAGCCTTGGACTGTGCTGCTAAATCGCTATTGGTCTGAATCCCAGGTGTAGATGTCTGACTTGTTTGGAGCTTTGAATGCACACTGTGGCAGCTTCTGCTGCAGCACTACAAGTCGCAAAATGGCGGCCGGCGGTCAGCCCAGGTACATGTGGATGGAAAAATCACTCTGGCCACTCTAAAAATAGCCAATCCCTTATCAAAAAGCAGCTCAGCTGCAGTTGTTCAGATGAATCACAGGTGGAGGAGAGAAATTTGCTTCCAGTTATTCAATTATCCCTGCCTATTCTCGCCCTAGCATCAGCTGCGTCTATCCCTGTTCTATTCACATCGGGAGTGAGCACGTCCCGACGTGCGCACAAGCTTATAAAGAGGCTGAGTCACATGCTGCACTTGGCCAATCACAGCCTTGCCAATAGTAGGCATGGCTGCGATGGCATCTTAGGGCAAGTAGTATGATGCATGTTGATTGGCTGCTTTGCAGCCTTTCAAAATGCGCCAAAATACATGCCGAACGACGAACCCGAACTTTTACAAAAAAGTTCGGGTTCGGGTCCGTGTCACGAACACCCCAAAATTCGGTACGGACCCGAACTATGCTCGAACTGTTCGCTCAACACTAATGACGAATATTCGATTTATGAATATATGATGAATATTCAATCGAATATATGCGAAATATCGCGAAATCGAATATGGCACCTCCCGCTCATCACTAATCACTAATAACAAGGCGCAAAACAGGACTAGACAAAAAACAGGTGAAAATGTTATCTCAAAGAACTTGTGTCTGCATGTCATAAATGAAACAAAATTATGTTGCATACACGTCAAATATTTGGAGTAGCAAGCGTGCCCACACATTCTGGAGCAAATTGAGGCACTTTCCAGATGCAGTGCCATTGATATATCTCCCCCATTGTGTTCATCTCTTGTTATCTCTCCTTAGAACAGGCTGTGTAAAATATTTTGTTCTTTTTTTGCTTTCAGTCCCTGCTTGTGTCTAAAGGTTAACAACTATGATTTATAGATATCCGCAATCTAAAGCGATAAAATATTCTTTACATCAGACAAAGCATATCACCAGAAACTCTTATTACGTATGGAAAAAAAGAAATTCTGCCCTTAGATCCCCTTATACAGAGAACATCCCCCACCCCGTCTTGCAGGGTATAAATTACCCATCTCATTTTGTTTACTGCCTGTGGGCAATTCTCAGTCTTTCCATATGACTTCTGTTCTTGCTTCATTTTTATCCAGATGAAAGTAAAGTCAGCTCTCATACTTAATATCTTTCTAAAGAACGAAGCCTTCTGAGTAAATCAGAAAAACAACGATTTAAGATACATACTGCAGGGAAAAGTCTGCAAATACTTTAATCGCATATTTATTTGTCATCTATTAGTTCAATACCATTTATAATTTATTTATAGAGCAATATTCTATTCAGAGCTGCAGTGAAATGCTGTTTAGACATTTTATACCATACTTAGCTTCCTATCAATGCTTGCAGGCTGCCATTTTAGTTTATTTATATAGCACTGTATAAATCTAAAAGAGGAAGAAGTCAATTATGACTATGAAAAATATTTTTTTCTTGCATCTTAGAACCATTTTTCATATGTTATTATTATATATTTTTATTGGTTCCTGTAATCATTACCATGGTGTGTATAAAGCAAACACAGTGATAGCTCATCACTCCATTCCTAGGCACAGCTGGTCATGCATAGAAACCTGGAGTCATTATCATGGTACAGTACATTGTACCAAAAGAATAACATGTCCACCCATATCATCATTTCTCATAGCAAGGTTACTGCATTATAATATTTAGTGATCTATAAGATCATGAAGTAGACCATATTATCACACTCATTTAACCATTTGTACATTTTCTCCTGCCCCATGACTTATGATCATTTTAACAAATTGCTTGTATCCATGGTGCTCCAGTATTATGGCCGTGCACAGATAAAAACAACAGTGAGGATGGCTTTTTAAGGGAAAAGTTATGGATGGTCACACCCTCCATCCCTCTCCATAATACGCATGTTCCCTATGAATCCATATGGACAAGGGTTGTCTTTTTAAGATAACATTTTGACTTATATTAAGATGATAGCAGTAGAGCACCTACTCAAGAACTCACCTACTATCCCCAGAGGAGCAATTGCACTGCATTTACCACTTTTGAAAGAGTTGATAACAGGGACTGCAAGCAGTGGGATGATAATTGATGGGCTAGTATCAGGCCAAAAAATGTAAAGGTTACCATTATATTAAAGAGGTTTGGGGAATAATAAAACACTCTTGGTGAATTCCAAGCTACTGTAAAAGATCGGGATCCTTTCTTCTAAGTTCTCATCCATGAGGTTCACACTTGCTTTGGAGGTTTTGTTTAGTCTCTGTCAGCAGCTCCATCATTTCTAATAGCAAGAATACCACAGCATGGACAAAATGACAGAACCTAACAAGACTCCATTGTAGGTCAAGAGGATACATCAAGTGCCCTTGGTAACTGCCATAAAACAGATCAGGTACTGTGTTGTTGCTTCCATTATAAACAAAAGCCACAAAGCAAAAGTCAGCAGAGCTTTAACCACAATGGAAAATGGCTACAAAGGCAATCTCCCATCCATGCTACACAGGCAAAAACCCATCAATGCAAAACACAGACACTGATTTCAGTGAAAATTGCTTTATCAACCCTGGGTGGAATGTTATAATTTGAGATGAGCGAATCGAAGCTGACGAAAGTGGAATTCAATCCAAATTTCAGGAAAAAATCGTTTTGTAGCAAATGTGATTTTCCTCGCGCTTTTGCTAATGAATCACATTTTTTCCTAAAATGGCTGCTACAAGTGTGAGGACATGGGGCAAGGAACTCTGGGAAGGTGGGATCACCCATACTGATATGCATGCAGCCAATCTGCAGCCAGCCAGCCCTGTAATGTTATTACAGTCCTATAAATAGCGGCAGCCATCTTAGATTCTGCCATTCACCAGCGTGCTTAGTGCAGGGTGAGACATAGCTGCTGGTGCTAGGGACTGTAATAAGCAATACTTGATTGTGGTAAAAAAAATAAAAAAAATTACAAGTGCAGGGAAAGATTACTCAGGGTGTAAGGAAAGGATAGGGGGAATTATTCCCCCAGCATTTGAACAGGGTTCAGTTCGGGAGGTGACAGCCTGGGTAATAGTAACAATCTGATTACACCTAGCAGCATTGAATGGGGATCCAAATTGCCATTATACAGCTCTGTAATTCCAGCAAACCTGCCTTATTAGCGTGCAAGTGCTGTTTGATACAGGCATTAACAGGGTTTATTACGAGGAAATATTTCAAATTTTGGTCAGTTTTATTTGCCCTTGTGCTGTGCAGTTATATGTTCTAAAGCATTTTTTTGTATTGTATTAGTGGGGAAAAAAAAGGCTTATTAGCCGTTGTGTGGTGAAGACCTTCTTGTCGAGCATTAGTAGCAAAAGTAAAATATATTTTCCGCTCAACAGTGCATTTATCTGTTTTAAAGCCCTTTTTTTCCGTGTATTAGTGGGAAAAAAAATTGCCTCTCAGTGGTGCAGTTATTTGTTTTAAAGCCCTTTTTTACGTGTATTAGTTGAAAAAGGAAAAATATCTTTGCTGCTCAGTGGTGCAGTTATCTAATGAAAGCCCTTTTTTGCATGTATTCGTGGAAAAAGGAAAAAAAATATTTGCCGCTCTGCGGTGCAGTTATTTGTTTTAAAGCCCTTTTTTCTGTGTATTAGTGGAAAAAGTATTTTTGCCGCTCAGCGGTGCAGTGATATATTCGGAAGCACTGTATGCCGTGTATTAGTGGCGAAATAAAAATATATTCTCCGTTCAGCATTGCAGATATCTGTTGAAAAGCCTGTTGTGTAAAAGTAGATCAAAATTTGGGCCTAATTGACGTTCTGCGGTGCATTGATATATTGTGAAGCCCAGTTTGCCGTGTATTAGTGGTGAAATAAAATATATATTAATCTAACATTGGATTATTTGATCTAACAGTATGTCATAGAGAGAAGTGACAGGTCCTGCACAGGGGAGTGGCAGAGGCATAAATGTTTCTGGTGCACGCAGAGGTCGCAGCAGATTAAGGGGGCATTTCAGCAGGGGTCGCAGCCAGATGCCTGAGCTCCCGGTGTCATCTAGCGGTCGTGTCTTGACCAGCAACCTAGCGATTCTTGAATGGTTTTCATCCACTTCGTCCCACGTGACATCACACACCCCCAGCCAAGAGTCGGTGGGTTCCTCTGACACAACGCTTAGTTGGCATGGCCCGGGAGCAGGCCCTATGCCTTAACCTGTCCTCAATCTGCCTCTGTCCTTTTCTGTTCCCTCAGCCAGAGAAGTATTATATGCTGGGGGCTCGGCTCCACTTTTCAGCTAGGACGAGCCACTAGAGGACAGTCAGTAGCTACTGCCCAGACAAGATCTGGAGGAGACACCCGCCGCTTCCTCCACTAGGCGGGCAAGTACTGATGAGTGGCGTGGGAGCTGGTGTTGCAAGCAGTCAGGCTCCTGACCCAGAGATGGTTGTGGAGGACATCAGTGACGTGCAGACAGTACTCGATGATGATGATTTAGCTGATCGCAATTGGGATCTGGATGACGAAGGGGCTTCATCATCATTGGGAGAAGAGGGTGGCATCATGCCCATGAGCCAGCAAGTCACTAGCGTGCGCGGGAATCAAAAGGGTGGCAGCAGTGGGAGGTCAAGAGTGAAACATGCCAGGGGTAGACCACCTGCTTTTCAGGAGCTTACCTGCCCAGGAAGTAGCGGTGCACGGGTTCACGGAGGCAACAGCGGTAGCAGTCAGTCAGTGCAGAGTGTTGGGGGTTAAATCAACTAATCGGCGGTGTGGCAGTTTTTTGTTAAGCTGCCAGAGGAGGTGAACATGGCCATATGTAGAATATGTGGGCAGAAGGAGAAGCATTGCCAGGGTGCCAATGGTGGCACCACTGCCCTGCGTCAACATATGCAGTGTCACTATAAAGTGGCCTGGGAGAACCATGGCTCCAACCATTGCATCACCCAGTGGCAATTATTTGGTTTCAGGCAGTCAAGGCTCCACCACCTCAGGCGAATGGAGCTGTCTGTCTTTCCCATCCTCTGCTGGTCCTGATGCTCCTGATCCTCCTCCTCGTCAGTCATTCTGTCAGCAATCTATCACCGAAGCGAATGACAAGAGACAACAGTATATGTGCTCGCATCCAACGGCGCAGAAGCTGAACGTGATCCTGTCCAAGTTGCTGGTGCTGCAGTCCCTCCCTTTCCAAGTGGTGGACTCTGTACCTTTCAGAGAATTGATGGCTTGTGCCGAGCCAAGGTGGAGAGTCCCAAGCCATCATTTCTTTTTGAAAAAGGCAGTACCAGCCCTGCACACACGTAGAACAGAAGGCGGGCCAGTCCTTGAGCCTGTCGGTGTCTGCCAAAGTGTATGGCAGTGCCGACGTGTGGAGCTGTAACTATGGGCCTGCCTTAGCTACTACTCTGATGCTGCCACCCGCCTCATGCCACAGATCTGATGCCAAATGCTCCTTCTTACACCCGCCATCGTCAGCAGGAACTGTTATTGACACTCACCTGCACACTCTGTCGTCGCGACACTCTGTAGCCTCCTCCTGATGCTGCTCCTTCCACCTCCACACTTTGTCATTATTCCACTCTTTAGCTCCTGATACTGCCGCCACCTCCAGACTCTGTCATTGTCCCACTCTGTGGCCTCCTGATGTTGCTGCTGCCACCTCCACACTCTGTCGTCGTGCCACTCTGTGGCCTCCTCCTGATGTTGCTACTGCTGCCGCCACCTCCACACTCTGTCATTGTGCCACTCTGTGGCCTCCTGATGGTGCTGCCACCTCCACACTCTGTCATTGTGCCACTTTGTGACATCCTTATGCAGTCGCCACCTCCAGACTCTGTTATTGTGCCACTCTATGGTCTCCTGACGCTGCTTCCACCTCCACACTATGTCATTGTGCCACTCTGTGACCTCCTCATGCTGCTTCCCCCTCTGCAATCTCTCGTCATCATGCCACTCTGTAGCATCCTTATGCTGCAGCCACCTCCAGAATCTGTCATTGTGCCAGTCTGTGACTTCCTGATGCCACCACCACCTCTCGACTCAGTCATTGTGCCACTCATGCTGCTTCCACCTCCAGACTCCATCATTGTGTCACTCTGTGGCCTCCTCATGCTGCTTTCACCTCACCACTATGTCTTAGGGACACTCTGTGGACTTTTCATGCTGTTCCCACCCTCCCTTCTTCATGGCTGGGCCACTATTTTGCCTTTTTTGCTTGACTGACATAATCTTTTATTTGACCCTCTTCATGATCTGTCAGATGGAAGAAAAAATGAGACGCACAACTGATCCTCTCTGTGTAGCAGCTGTAAGGCCTGTATGGTCCAATCAGAATTGGCTTGTGATTTGGTAACTAAAAGCAGGAGTGGGTACAAAACACAGATGACATAAAAATATTCCGGGCTTACGATAACCCGTGGTGTGTAACTCGCCATCTACCACGGACACCCTAACGTCCAGAAAGTCGAGGGACGAACCCCCAAAATTTAGGGTGAACTTCATGTTCATCATGTTGGAATCATTTAAGTGTTGCACAAAGGCTCTGCAGGATTCCTCGCTGCCAGACCAAATCAGGAACACATCGTCCACATACCGCAAAAAAAGGTCGATGTGTTGGAGATAGGGGTTACCCACGGAGAAGATGTAGGTCTCCTCAAACACCGCCAGGTAGAGATTAGCAAAAGTACACGACACGGGAGTACCCATGGCTGTGCCGAGTACCTGGCGGTACCACTGTTTACCAAAAAGAAATGAGTTGTTGGAGAGGACCAGATCCAAAGCTTCAAGAACGAAGCTACAGAACAACGTGTCCTTATTGGATCTGGTGAGAACGACCTTCATAGCTTGGAGACCCAGGTGGTGAGGAATCGTCGTGTAAAGGCTCTCCACGTCCAAGGACACCAGGCTAAAATCCCGCCGCCACTCAAAAAACTTGAGTGCCCGCAGGAAATCCCCGGTGTCCTTGAGATACGTAGGAGTACCTAGGAGGAGCGGTCGTAATAACCAGTCCAGGTAACGGGATAACGGTTCAGTCGCCGACCCGACCCCGGCCACAATAGAGCGGCCCGGGGGGCAGGTCGGCGACTTATGAACCTTAGGTAAGAAGTACCAAACCGGAGCCACCGGATGTGTAGGAATCAGTTTTTTAGACATGCCACTGGGAAGGAAACCCAAGTCAATATAATACTCAAGGAGGGCCTTTAACTTAGACAGAATCTCAGGATGAGGGTTGATACTAAGGGGTAAATAAACTCCCTGATCAGACAGCTGTCTCATGGCCTCTTTCTGGTAATATTGCTTGGACATCAGGACCACGTTCCCCCCCTTTGTTTTGGATCCACTCCTGTTTTTTTGGCATTAGCAATACTAATTGATTACTGACCAAATGCTGATAAAGTGAAGGCAAATGCTCAACAGACAGGATCCATTTTTTGGGGGGTTATTGTTCTGACGGATCAGAGTAAGGGTAAAATAATCAGTGACGTCAAAACAAACTTACTTTTGACACCCTCTACACTCTGTCAGGGGGGCTCTACTTTTATAAGCATTTAATAGAACAGGTTCACATCTATGTGGAATCAGCTGATGATGGTGTTAATTGAGTGCACTTCTTATTGACACTAACATTGACCTGTAAGGCTGAGTTGATACTTTGGTTATTTGGTCAGTTTTGGCCCCGTGACTGCCCAAATAAGCGAAGTGTACAGGGATTCTAAGAGTGACGCCTGTCATCTGCATGTCATACGGACTCACAGTATTATTTTACCACCAAGGCAGACTCGCTATGCGTGTTACTGCAAGGCACAGTGTTTTACACCACTATAAAGGCTCTCTGCAGCCCGGAAATAGCAGTTTTTGTAGCATAATTAGCCATAAATAAATTCGGATCGAATCAAAATTTTCCCGAAAAATTTGCTCATCTCTAGTCATAATATTTATTGTTACTATATCCTCTTGTGTGTTCAGAAACTGTCCTAGATTTGGTTTACGTTTGTGATTTAGATTTTTTGGTATTCATCTATAAATGAATGTCATCCAACTGATAGATGTTGCAAATATAGTATATATTATATTGCTGTTCAGTCCTATAAAATACCCTTTGAGGCAATATTAGTGCTATATTGAATGATCCCCAAACACTATCAATCTCATAGTAGTAGAGAGTTATTTTGTTGCATGATTCAGTTTAATGTGTGTAGGAAGTAAGCAGAGCTGCTCCCCCCTCACTCACAGCACGCCATCACTGAATCTTCTTTCTTTCATGGCAAAATAACCCTCTGGAACATCAGAGCCATGGAAATGAATCACCGTTCTACCAGGAATTTGCACAGTGTTCGGCTCTGGAAGGTAACCTTGACTTCAAAGCGAAGCTTGGTCTGAGCCATCCCGCGCTGGCAGAATCTGCAGCCGCCAAGATGAGGTTACTTTTGTCTTCGGAAGAAAGTCCCTTACTATTGATTCCTAGGTTTCTTTGAACAAACTTCTAAAAAAAAAGTGAAGTTTCTTTCCGAAAAATAATGCAGTTACTTTGAAATTCATGAGGACAAAGTTTCCTTGTGAGAATAAATATCGTATGTGTAACATAATAGATCCTATTGAGATAAAGGAATAAAGGATTGACAGAGATGATAAAAAGATAGATAGATAGATAGATAGATAGATAAGCAAAGTTATAGATATGAGATAGATAGATAAATAGATAGACTGTATTTTTCACTTTATAAGACGCACCGTTTTTAGAAGAGGAAAAAAAGAAAATATATCTTTCATCAGACCTCATAACAGATCCTCAGATCAGACGCCCATATCAGGACCTCACATCAGACCCCCATCAGACCTCAGATCAGACATTTATGCCAGACTCCATCAGACCTCAGATCATGTCACAAGGGTGTCACAACCTATCACTGACCCTGTTGTGCCTGGGGTCAGAAGGTTGCAGTGGGTGGCTATGCACTTGGTTTCTCAAGAGATCGCTCCATGATATAGTGGTGAGAATAGATTCCAGTCCATGTTTTCCTGCTTAGGTTTGTGATCCTTTTTGTCCCGTTTAGGAATCTGCAGCTTTTATTTTCAGCTGTTCTCTGTCAGCAACTCCCAGCTACTATATATTCTCTCTTCTGCTTTACTTCTTGCCAAGTATATAGACCTTCTTCTCAGATCTTCTATTCTGACCTCAGGTGGAGTTGGGACAACTGTTGCTGTGAAACTGTTGGAACTTGTGCTGTCGGATCTCTCCTGTTGTTGTTGTCTCCCTTCGGGGGTTTGTGTTGTTTGTCCTTGTCTTTAATGGGCCTGTGTTGCACTGTCATCTGACTGCTTGCAGCGTCAGGTCATAGTGTGCTTACTACGTCCTGATGCTCTACATGGTCAGGACCTGCACTGCAGAACAGCCCTAGCGAATAGGACAAGGGTGGGTGAATACCAGCAACACTCACAGAGCTTCACTCCCTGCTCCCTGTATGTAATGCATACTAGTGAGCGTTCCTTAATGAGCTCACTAGTATTCACTTTATAAGATGCAGAGCCATTAGGTAAAAAAGTGTGTCTAATAAAGCGAAAAAATATGTTAGATAGATAAGAAAAAGATTGAAAAAAAAGAGGCAGCACTCCCAATCAATAGTGAAAAAATTGGATGTTTTATTATTCACCTATACTTTTTTAGTTTGTGAAAATAGTGTTTTATTGTGTACTACAATACACAGGAATTTCTCTGAGTGATAATGGGAAATACTAGGGGGAAAACCATGTCACTCCATTTCCAGGCATTTCAAATGTATTTATTTTTATAAGTTTGGGAAAATAGCATATTAGTGTACCTTGCAACACAAAGAGTAGCAGTTTATATCAGTCTGAGTGATAACAGTAAATAGTAGGTCGAAATCCATGTCGGTGCATCTCCAGGCATTTCAAATAATTATTTTTAAGTTTTGGAAAATAGCATGTTAGTGTGCCCTACTATACAAAGGGTAGCAGTTTACATCACTGAGTGATAATGTGAAATAGTAGGCCAAAATCCATGTCAGTGCATCTCCAGCCAGTCCAAGTGTTGGTGTGGTGGTGGATTGAATAGTAGGTTAAAAACTTGTGTTTTACACTAGAGAAATCCTTTCGTCTGAATCTGCATATTTTAACCCCTTTAGGACACATGACGTACCGGTACGGCATTTTTCCCGAGTCCTTAAGGACACATGACGTACCGGTACGTCATGAGTTGTTCCGATCACTGCTGCTCAGCTGGCAGTGATCGGAACAAGGTACCTGCTGAAATCATTCAGCAGGTACCTTGCTACAATGCCCAGGGGGGTCCTGTGACCCCCCCATATGGGCGATCGCTGCAAACCGCAGGTCAATTCAGACCTGCAGTTTGCAGCGCTTCTGTGCGATCTCTGATCACCGCGGTCTATGACCGCGGGGATCAGAGGGTTAATGCCCCCAAACTATTTATTTTTAACCCCCCCTGCAGCCCCCAATCATATTGTGGCTGCGGGGGTGCAGGGGGGTGGTTGCGGGCAGCGGGAGGCGGTGCGGGAGGCGGGCGGTGCGGCGGGCGGGATCGCGATTGCGATCCCCCGCCTGCCTCCTCTGATATGTTTTCCTGGTGTCTAGTGGGTCTATCAGAGTGTCAGCACATTGCTGACAGTCTGATAGAAACGGCTGGCATCTGTGCTTGATCAGATGCCAGCCGTTTAACCCCTTCCGTACCGCGTTCCATACGGACCGCGGTATGGAAGGGTTAACAGGAGGGAGCTCCTCCCTCTCCCATCGGGGGCTGCTGTGCCTTGCAGCCCCCAACAGTATGGGATCACAGAGGGAGGGAGCTCCACTCCCTCCCCATCACCCCCTGCTCAGTTATGGCAGCGGGTGATGGTTGCCATGGAGACAGGACGCTTTCAGAAGCGTCCTGCTCTCCATGGTGCTGAAAGTCTGAATAGACCTGCTAAAGGTCTATTCAGACTTTCTAAAGTACAAAATACAGTACAGTGCACTATATAGTGTACTGTACTGTATTATACAGACACCAGATCCACTGGATCTTTCAGAACCAAGTGGGTCTGGGTCAAAAAAATATCACATATCACTGAATAAAAATTAAAAAAAATAAAATACACTACACATATTAGGTATCGCCGCAACCGTAAAAACCTGCTCTATAAAAATATCACATGACTGAACTCCTCAGGTGAACGCCATAAAAAAAAAACAACCAAAAATTGTGTAAATAAGCCATTTTTTGGCACCTTACATCACTAAAAGTGTAATACAAAAAGGTGCTTGCCTCCCAAAATAGTACCAATCAAACCGCCATCTCATCCCGCAAAAAAGAGCCCCTACCTAAAACAATTGGCCAAAAAATAAAAAAAACTATGCCTCTCAGACTAAAACATGTTTTTTTTTTGTTTCAAAAATGCTTTTTAGTGTTAAATGTAAAAAAAAAATTAAAAGTAGACATATTGGGTATCTCCACGTCCGTAAGAATCTGCTCTATAAAAATATCACATGACCTAACCCCTCAAGTAAACACTGTAAAAAAAAATTAATAAAAACTTTGTCAAAAAGCCATTTTTTTGCCACCTTACATCACAAAAAGTGTAATAGCAAGCGATCAAAAAGTCATATGACCCACCAAATAGTGCCAATCTAACCGTCACCTCATCCCACAAAAATGATACCCAACCTGAGACAATTGCCTAAAAACTGAAAAATGTATGGCTCTCAGACTATGGAGATACTAAAAAAAGTTTTTTTTTTCATTCAAAAAGGTTATTATTGTGTAAAACCAAAATAAGTAAAAAAAGGTATACATATTATGTATCACCGCGTCTGTAAGGACCTGCTCTATAAAAATATAACATGACCTAACCCCTCAGATGAACGCCGTAAACATAAAAAAAAAAACATTGTCAAACAAGCCATTTTTTTGTCACCTTACATCACAAAAAGTGTAATAGTAAGCGATCAAAAAATCATATGCACCCCAAGATAGTACCATTCGAACCGCCATCTCATCCCGCAAAAAATGAGCTCCTACATAGGACAATCGCCCAAAAAAATAAAAAATAAATATGGCTCTCAAACTATGGAGACACTAAAACATGATTTTTTTTTGTTTTAAAAAATGATATTATTGTGTAAAACTTATATAAATAAATAAAAAGTATACATATTATGTATCGCCGCGTCCGTCACAACCTGATCTATAAAAATAACACATGACCTAACCCCTCAGCTGAACACAGCAAAAAATAAAAATAAAAATACGGTGTCAAAAGCCATTTTTGTCACCTTACATCACAAAAAGTGTAATAGCAAGCGACCAAAATGTCATATGCACCCCAAGATAGTGCCAATCAAACCGCCATCTCATCCCGCAAAAAATGAGCCCCTACATAAGACAGTCGCCCAAAAAAATAAAATAAAACTATGGCTTTCAGAATGTGGAGACAGTAAAAAAAATTTTTTTTCAACAATGCTTTATTATGTAAAACTGAAACAAAAAACCCCAAAAAGTAGTCATATTTGGTATTGTCGCGTCCGTAACAACCTGCTCTATAGAAATAGCACACAATCTAACCTGTCAGTTCAACTATGTAAATAACAAAAAATAAAAACAGTCCCAAAACAGCTATTTTTTTGCAAATTTTCCATTTTAATCCATTTTTCCAGTAACAAAGCAAGAGTTAACAGCCAAACAAAACTCAATATTTATTGCCCTGATTCTCTTGTTTGCAGAAACACCCCATATGTGGTCGTAAACTACTGTATGGCCAAACGGCAGGGCACAGAAGGAAGGCAAAGCCATATGGTTTTTGGAAGGTAGATTTTGCTGGACTGGTTTTTTGACACTATGTCCCATTTGAAGCCCCCCTGATGCACCCCTACAGTAGAAACTCCAAAAAAGTGACCCCATTTTGGTAACTACGGGATAAGGTGTCAGTTTTGTTGGTACTATTCTAGGGTAAACATTATTTTTGGTTGCTCTATATTACACTTTTTTTGAGACAAGGTAACAAAAAATAGAAATTCGTAAATTTCATCTCCATTTGCCAATAACTCTTGTGGAACACCTAAAGGGTTAATAAAGTTTGTAAAATCATTTTTGAATACCTTGAGGGGTGTAGTTTCTAGAATGGGGTCATTTTTGGGTGGCTTTATTATGTAAGCCTCACAAAGTGACTTCAGACCTGAACTGGTCCCTAAAAAGTGGGTTTTTGAAAATTTCTGAAAAATTTCAAGATTTGCTTCTAAACTTCTAAGCCTTGTAACGTCCCCAAAAAATAAAATGGCATTCCCAAAATGATCAATACATGAAATAGACATATGGGGAATGTAAATCAATAACTTTTTTTGGCAGTATTACTATGTATTATAGAAGTAGAGTAATTGAAACTTGGAAAATTTGCAAATTTTTCAAAATTTTTGGTAAATTTGGTATTTTTTTATAAATAAAAATGAAATTTTTCGACTTTATTTTACCACTGTCATGAAGTACAATATGTGACGAAAAAACAATCTCAGAATGGCCTGGATAAGAAAAAGCGTTTTAAAGTTATCACCACATAAAGTGACACTGGTCAGATTTTGAAAAAATGGCCTGGTCCTTAAGGTGAAATAGGGCCGTGTCCTTAAGGGGTTAACCCACAAAAGACATCTGGCACAGATACTGCATTATTTACAGTAAGTCAATTGTCTGTAGCAGTGTCTTTAGTGTGTTTGTGGAAAGTGAAGGACATTGTATTCCACCTCCCTGTCTTTATGTTTCAAAAAAAGGATTTCCAAGCCGTTCCATACTCTGTGTGACTGTGTATATTTAGGCCCAAAAATGTCAGGAATATAGAAAGGTTTCAAATGAAAGACCCATGGCAAGAACGTGAGTAGTAGCAACACCAGCTATCCGGCAAGAAGTAGTTGTAGTAGTAGTAGGCCGCTGTTTTCCCTGGAAGAGAAAGAGGATGAGATTGTGGAGTGGATGGGTCGCTACTCCACTGGGTCGCAGCAGGATGACATGGAGGTGACTTCTCTTGCTTTTACTTCTTGCAGCCCCACAGAAACCTTTCAGTGGAGTCCTTTCTGTCTTTACTGTTCCTTCCCTTTTACTAAGAAGTGGCAAGAAAACCACAAAACGTCCTATGGCAGATGGTCAAAAAAGTTCCCATGCTGAAGACTTGTGTGAGAGCAGTCAGCATTTGTACTGCCCTGAGGAGGATGTTGAAGAGGAGACTTGAGACCCCATGCATAGTTGTCTTGGTATTGGTAATAGTGGCACCCGTAGCCATGGTATTTGTGGTGGGGACAGCGACAATGGCAGTCGGGGCAAATGCAGAGCAGAGGAGGGTGACCAAGGAACCCAGCATGACATCTCACAGTCTGACAATTGTGTGTTGGACAGGACCTGGGAGCTGGATTGGGGTCCTTAACGAGAGGCAACATCAGAGGAGGAGGGTGGTAGAGGCAGTGGCAGCAATAAAGAGCAGAGGCAGCAAACCTCCCAAAGAACAGCTAGGGCCATGTCTGCTTTGGGCTCTGGTGATGCCGCTGACACTGTGGATGGATTAAGCCCAAAACATGTTAAGCCAAACTGCCTCTTAGCTCTGCACGAGTATCTCCCATCTGGCAGTTTTTCTCCACGCTGCCAGAAGCCTAACCCATTGTCCTGTGCAAGTTCTGCAAGAACACAATAAGCTGTCAGAAGGCAAACCCAAATGTAGGCACCAAAGCTCTATTGAAGCATGTGAAGTGGCATCACCCCATTCCGTGGGCAAACAAAGGTGGCAGCCATCTTCTGCAACAGGACTTCCCTCCTTCTTCCTGTCTATCTTGCAGCAGCCAGGCTGCATCCACAGGCAATATGAGGTCTTTCACATTGTCGTCCTCATTTTCTTCCTGTCCTACTCAGACTCCTCCTCCTTCTCTCCGTCAGCTATCGATAATAGAAGGTATGACCAAGAAATAGCACTACACGCCTAGCAATATGCTGAAGCACAAGCTATATTCCTACTTGGCTAGGTTGCTGGTGGTGCAGCCTTGCTGTACCATTTAGTAGAGTTTGCTGCCTTTAGGGAACTCATGGCATGTTTTTGGAGGCAGCACCATGAAAAGAAGGCGAGTTTCTTTTAAACCCCCCATACCACAAAGAATTGTGTTGGTCTGGCTCCCTCACCAGGCAGTTATCTGCCTCCTCCTCAGCGGATTCAAAACGTCTGTTGGGTGCTGAAGCCCTTCGAAGAGGCCACAAAGTTTAATAGCAGGAACAACTTTGGCATGAAAAATCTCATCTCCCTCAAATTTATCTAAGAACAGAAGCTGACGCTCATGCAGCAGGGGTCATTATCTGAAGAAGTAGGAAACAAAACAAAAAATAAAAATAAAAATAAAAAGAAGGGGAATTCTAGTCCCCGAAACGCGTTGTTTTGTTATGACAATAATAAAAAAGAAGATTCTTATCCCTTAAAGACCGTCTCCACTGGTGATTTTTGCGCCGAAGCAGAACTCTTTTTTTTTTTTGTTTCCCACTTTAGAGATGTCCCAAACTATTCGCCGGCGAACAGTTCCCAGCGAATATAGCTTGTTCGCATGCGCCGCTGCGGGCGAACATATGCGATGTTCGGTCCTCCCCCTATACATCATCATTGAGCAAACTTTGACCCTGTACCTCACAATCAGCAGACACATTTCAGCCAATCAGAACCCTCCCTCCCACACCTTACCACCTCCTATAAAAAAGGCAGCCATTTTAGATTCAGTCTGAAGCTGCATGTTAGTGAGAGCAGGGAGACTGCAGCTGCTGCTGCGCTGATGATTCTGAATTCATAGGGAAAGCGTTAGCTAGGCCAGTGTTCTGTGTCCACAGACTCATCTGCTGTATGGACAGCGTCGCAGCACCTCAAAAAGCCCTTTTTAGGGCTGCTATATTAGTCTGCTTTTATTTTTTTTTCTCTATATATATATTGCAGTTGCCTGGCCTGCCCGTGTGTGAGGAGCTGCAGGCCCACAGACTGTCGTGTGCCCACTGCCAGTGCCCACCACTCATACCGTGTGGCACAGGACTTTGCATAAAAAAAGGCATTTCATTTTTACACTTTAATCTAATTTCAGTTGCCTACCTGTTGCCAGTGTGTGTCAGGTCTACTTTCACTGACTGTGGTGTGTCCACTGCCAGTGCCCACCACTCATACCATGTGGCACAGGACTTTGCATAAAAAAAGGCATTTAATGTTTACACTTTAATCTAATTTCAGTTGCCTGCCTGTTGCCAGTGTGTGTCAGGTCCACTTCCACTGACTGTAGTGTGCCCACTGCCAGTGCCCACCACTCATACCGGGTGGCACAGGACTTTTCATAAAAAAAGGCATTTAATGTTTACACTTTAATCTAATTTCAGTTGCCGGCCTGCTTCCATTGTTTGTCAGGCCCACTTCCACTGACTGTAGTGTGCCCACTGCCAGTGCCCACCACTCATACCGGGTGGCACAGTAGCGTGCCGATAAATAAGGCATTTAATTTTTACCCTTTAATCTAAGGTTAGTTGCCTGCCAGTGTGTGTCAGGCCCACTTCCACTGACTGTAGTGTGCCCACTGCCAGTGCCCACCACTCATACCGGATGGCACAGTAGCTTGCCGATAAATAAGGCATTTAATTTTTACCCTTTAATCTAAGGTTAGTTGCCTGCCACTGTGTGTCAGGCCCACTTCCACTGACTGTAGTGTGCCCACTGCCAGTGCCAACCACTCATACCGTGTGGCACAGGACTTTGCATAAATAGAAGGCATTTAATTTTTACACTTTAATCTAATTTCAGTTGCCTGCCTGCTTCCAGTGTGTGTCAGGCCCACTTCCACTGACTGTAGTGTGCCCACTGACAGTGCCCACCACTCATACCGGATGGCACAGTAGCTTGCCGATAAATAAGGCATTTAATTTTTACCCTTTAATCTAAGGTTAGTTGCCTGCCACTGTGTGTCAGGCCCACTTCCACTGACTGTAGTGTGCCCACTGCCAGTGCCCACCACACATACCGTGTGGCACAGTAGCTTGCCGATAAATAAGGCATTTCATTTTTACACTTTAATCTAATTTCAGTTGCCTGCCTGCTGCCAGTTTGTGTCAGGCCCACTTGCGCTGACTGTAGGGTGCCCACTGCCAGTGCCCACCACTCATACCGGTTGATACAGGACTTTGCATAAAAAAAGGCATTTAATTTTTACCCTTTAATCTAAGGTTAGTTGCCTGCCAGTGTGTGTCAGGCCCACTTCGACTGACTGTAGTGTGCCCACTGCCAGTGCTGATAGGGGACGTAACAGGGATTAAACTGATAAGAATAGTACTAAGTAACACACCACTCATATAGGGTTGCACAGTACATTGCACGGCGCACGCTCAGTGCTCCAAATTGGAAGTAAGAGGACCGACCAAGCTTCTTTTTCCATCTCCCGGTTCCTAAAATCTATTCGATACACGTCCCCTGATAGGGGACGTAACAGGGATTAAACTGATAAAAATAGTACTACTGATTACTGAACACACCACTCATATAGGGTGGCACAGTACATTGCGCGAGGAAGAGACCTTCAATGACGTCAGTGAGGACAAGGAACGGGACATGGCTAGCTTGGTATCCAACCTTTTGCAAATGGGGACTTTGCGGTTGTGCAAATGAACTGTTTGCGGTTGTTTGCGGTGCGTTAAATGGGGAGTTTGGTCTGTCACAGTTAGGTCTGTTACTGTGAAGCGGCGTAACCCTTACACTACCTGATCGATACAACATCATACCTGATCATATACTGTACACACACTGGATGTTTTAAAGCACGTTATTCCAAACAATTTAGGAATGTTAGGTGATTTATGCCCATTATGGATTAAAACCCAACTCTGCGTCCACTACGTAATTTTCCATGGGAGTTTTGCAATGGATCCCCCTCCGGCATGCCACAGTCCAGGTGTTGGTCCCCTTGAAACAACTTCTCCATCACTACTGTGGCCAGAAAGAGTCCCTGTGGGTTTTAAAATTCGCCTGACTATTAAAGTCTATGGCGGTTCGCCCGATTCGTCCGTTCACGAACATTTTCGGAAGTTCGCTATCCTACTTCAAGTACTTTTTGGAGGACTGGAGATCCCTTTCAAAAGACAACGAAATCTGCGGCTGCAGTCCTGGTGAAAAGGTCTTATATCTATTAGTCTACAATAGAGTTGTGCCCATACTAGCACAACCCCGCAAGCTGAGCCTTCACAACTCCGTATTTTATTTTTGCATTTGTATGAACATACTACCCTATTGTGCGCCCCGTTCCTTTTTCTTTCTTTATTCCCCCCATTTCTTGTGAGGGGAATTCAGATTTGTCCACTACCGAAAAATCTGAAGAAGAACAGATAACACATTTTGCTGCCCGCCCTGTAGCTGTTGGGGTCCCAAAAAAAAAAAACTGCCATGGAGGAGGAGGATGAGGAGCTGCCACTGGAAGAGGAGGAGGTGAAGGAGTAAGAGGATGATGACGATGGCACTGTCCACAACACTTAATTATCTCAGTGGTGTGCAGAGCTGGAAAAAACTGTCTCTTTGGGCACCCTGGCCAGAATGAAAACATGTACGCAATTAAAGGCGTGTCATTGCCATCAGACAGTCTGATGATTCCTGGATAGCCATGCTTTTAGACCCTCGCTATCAAAGCTAAATGGGGAAATTTTTTTCTCTTGCAGAAAGCAAGGACAAATTAAGTTATTTCCAGGAAGCACTGTGTATGCAGCTTGTCACAGCTTTTCGGGAGCAGATGCCTGCCGCCAACATGCCTTAAAATGGAAGCCACTCTTCATCCACCGCAGACTCACCCACCTCTTGCCACAATAGGCAGCAGAGGCTAAAGCAGCAGTAGTAGCATCAGCAGCCATTTCAGTCTCCTCAACATGATGGAGCAGTTTTTTTATGTGTCACACCAGGCGGAGGCCTCCCTCCCTCAATACCCAGGTTCAGGCCTACCTACATTCTGGTATTTGATCAAAGAGGGGAGGCACTCAACTAACACTAGAGCATATAAAGGCCAGTAGTATTAAAAAAAAATTTACATTTTTTTTATTTGGACTATATATCCATAACACTTCTAGTATATATATACACTGAAACCAAATATAAAAACAATAAAATAATGCTAAAATTCTCAATAACCTACACCGTATTCAATGTGTTCACCTGTATAAGGATTACACAAGCCTCTAGTGTTTCAACCGCTGTCTTGTTCCACCTTACATGCGGTTTTTATGTATTACTCTTCATCATAAACCAAAAAAATAAAAAAAAATAAAAAAAAAATAAAACCAAGGTAGACGTGTCCCGATTTAGATGAACAGCTGGTTGGTTCTATAGTATGACCATGGGGTGGACGTACTCCCCGTGTTGTTCCAGACTTCAGACACTCCGATCCTTATAACCCACCGCCCTGTGTCGCGGTTCTTACGTGGATAGTTCAAGAGGGTAGGGGATCACAATCTGATATGTAAATCAGCAATCTGAATACTGTGCTCCACCGCCCAAAACTGCAGTTCTTAACTCAATAGTCTTGATAAATAAATAAAGTGTTGCGGTTCAAATCTCACAGGCGGGATTAGTTATAAGTGGTGCGGTTCAAATCTCACAGGCGGGGTTAGTTATAAGTGACTCAAATCATTTGTAAAGTACATTACCGCTCACAGTGTTCTTCTCCTCCCGACCTCCGTTCACTTGGCCTTGTTTACTGTGACCTGCCAGGACCTAGCGTGGTGTCCCACATGGTCACTACCGTCATCCAATGGCGCCCCACGTGACGGCGGCTGGGGTTTCTTATTGGTGGTTCGCTTCCTTGCTGTACAGCATTGAATGACGGGGAAGAAAGTTTTTTACAAGCCCAGAATGATCGGATCCAGCTATGGGCCAAGTATGTCCGCCTCACTGCTGGTTCTTAATGGACTTGGTGCCTTCGCCTCACTGTTAATTATCAAACGCGTTTCGGGGCTCTTGTAATGCGGCCCCTTCCTCAGTGGTATACGCCTACCTACATTCTGGCCTGTCTCTAATGCATAGCTGTTTCCTCGTCCCAAATTGGACAGGCAAACTGGAACAGTGGCCCAAACTGGCACAGCATTTTTTTTTTCTTGCCCAGCCTCCAGTGTCATCTGAAAAAAGGGTTTTCATTGCTGCAGGGGAAGTGGTGACACCCATACGGAAAAAGGTGCCCTCCGCTATTGTCCAAAACCTCACTTTTGTAAAAATTAACCAAGCCTGGATTCGGGAGGATTTTCACACTCCTCTGCCTGAGGCCGATGAATAGATCTGGCTTTGCTGACAGTGCCCCATTTTGCCACTGTTGCTTTTTGCCTGCCTGCCGTCCTGCCTACTATCATATTCCATATGTCTACTGATACTGCCTCCATTATTCCACTGCCGCCATCATGCCACTGCTGCTGCCTTCCTACCAACATGTTCCGTACGGCTGCTGCCTCTATGATGCCGTTGCCACCTTCATGCCACTGATGCTGACTGCCTACCGACATGCTCTGTAAGGCTGCTTCTGCCTTCTTGACAACTGCTGATGCTGCTGCCTGCTTGACAACATTTACCATATGACTGCTGTTGCTGCCACCGCCTCAGCTTCTGCTCCTCGCTGCAAATTCCCTACTGCCACCACTATTAACGCAAAGCATCTGCTTTTGGCTACCAAATCATAAGCCAATTCTGATAGGACCATATGGACCTTACAGCTGCTACACAGAGAGGATCCGTTGAGTGTCTCATTTTTCCTTGCTTCTGACAGATCAGAAGAAAGGTCAAATAAATGATTATGTCAGCCAGGCCGAAAGTCAAAATAGTGGACCAGTAATGAAGTGGGGAAGGTGTGAACAGCATGAGAAATCCACAGAGAGGACCTTTGACATAGTGGTGAGGTGGAAGCAGCATGAGGAGACCACAGAGTGGCCCAATAACAGGGTCTGGAGGTGGAAACAGTATGAGGAGACCTCAGAGCGGCACAATGACAGAGTCTGGAGGTGGCAGCATCAGGAGGAGGCCACAGAGTGGCACAATGACAGAGTCTGGAGGTGGCAGCAGCATGAGAAGACCACAGAGCGGCACAATGACAGATTTTGGAGGTGGCAGCAGAATCAGGAGACCACAGAGTGGCACAATGACAGAGTGTGGAGGTGGTAGCAGCATGAAGAAGCCACAAAATGGCACAAGGACAGAGTCTGGAGATGGAAGCAAAATCAGAAGGCCACATAGCGGCACAATGGCAGAGTCTGGAGGTGGCAGCAGAATAAGGGGAGGCACAATAACCAAGTGTGGAGGTGGCAGCAGTGTGAGGAGACCACAAAGCGGCACAATTACATAGTCTGGAGATGATTTTTTTAACAAAAGAGATATTAATACGGTACTTGGGTTTATATCACTAATTTATCCACAGGCAAATATTATCAAAGTGATCAATTGTAAATCTTAAAACATAACTTTTATTCTAGAACCTAAAATACGTAGCCCTTAAATAAATCAATATAAATGAGAAAACTATAGGTAACATTATATTATAAGTGAATAGGAACAGAAAGTGTGCTGCAGCACTTTTACAAACCATGGTCCTACCACTCTGACGACAGGACCTTGGATGTAGCAAAGAAAAAAGTTCCCAAGTGCCTTTAATGTTGGGGTACTTGAGATAAATACCCACCGTATTTAGACCTTGTGGTAAGGTATAGGCCTAACCTAAGAAAGTAGAGCAACCTCACCACGGGGCACTCGTCCTTATAAGGGCCACCCCGTCTGGAACCTGTCCCCCTTACCATCTAGCGCAACTATTGTTCCACAACAAATGCCTCCTCTTTACAGAGGTGCGGACTGCTGGGGACGCTCCCTGGTCTCCTAGCAACCGACACTACAATGGATCGCGCCGCAGACAGGCGCATCCAGACGTGATGACATCATCTGAGTCAGACATGTCATGAGGCTTTTGGTCATGTGACCAACCCACTTGCACATGCGCAACGAGACCCAGGCGCCTGCAATTATCGTTGAGAACGCCGGACACTCCTTGCGCCGCCATCTCATGTCTTGAGAAGGCGGGGTATTTAAAATCGGCACTTTAGGGTAGCAAGGCTGACATCTGAAGCCTGGTGCTGCCATCATACCCTAAATTAGAGTAGGCAAGAAAATATCCCAAGGTCTGCCTACTTCCACAGAATTGCCCTGATGGTACCTGATACCAATACAGATCCTGATTCATCTTCCCCTGATGATTATTGATGTATGAATATGAAAGATGCATGCCGGGATTGGAATAGAACAGGGATACTATAGGGCTAGTGTCTGTCACAGGGACAGGTTCCAGATAGGGTCGCCCTTATTAGGACAAGTGCCCCGTGGTGAGGTTACTCTACTGTCTTAGGTTACGGCTATACTTTACCACAGGGTCTAAATAGGGTGAATAGTTATCTCAAGTACCCCAACATTAAAGGCACAATACGTCCTCAAGGGTAGCTGACCCGCACATATTAGGAACTTTTTTTTTTGCTACATCCAAGGTCCTGTCGTCAGAGTGGTAGGACCATGGTTTGTAAAAGTGCTGCAGTGCACTTTCTGTTCCTATTCACTTATAATCTAATTTTACCTATAGTCTTCTCATTAATTTTGATTTATCTAAGGGCTACGTATTTTAGGTTCTAGAATAAAAGTTATGTTTTAAGATTAACAGTTGATCACTTTGACAATATTTGCCTGTGGATACATTGGTGATCTAAACCCAAGTACCATATTAATATCTCTTTTGTTAAAAAATTGTTCTTGATCTCACTAAGTAGCATGGCCGGCTTCTTGGCAAGGGGAATTTATAAAGATGCATGGTTGGTTGAAGCCAAAGAGGTGTTTTCCGAAAAATGTTACACACAGAAGAAATTTACCCCCTCATTTAAGTTAGAGAAACTCTACAAAGAGCACCTTACTAGTGATTAGCGAGCATGTTAGGCCGAATATCTGTTCGTCTCGAGCATAGCTATGGTTGGCACATGGCGGTACTCGACCGAGTACCGCATGTGCTCGAGCCTCCGGCCTGCACGTTTTGCAGATTTTAATCAGCAAATAAAGGTGCAGGTAAGTACTGCCCTCACTGTAATGCAAGTAGTCATGTTGGCTGCTGGCATTACAGTGATTGGCTGGCCGGAACGCGTCATTGGAGATTATATAGCACCCGCAGACAAGTGCTCGGATCAGTCATAGTCAGGGAGAGCAGAGCATAGGAAAGCAAAAACAGTGTAGGGAGCGATTTTCACAGTTTTTATTCAGAGAAAGCTTTACCAAGACCCAAAAGTCCTTTTAAGGAATACTGTGTGTGTGTGTGTGTGTTTTCGAGCAGCAATCTATTTACCTGCTGCAGTCTCAGGGACAGTGCTTCGGAAGAGACAGATAGTGCAGGGAGAGACATTTGCTGTTTTTACTACCAAAAGCATTTCAAAGACCCCAAAGTCCTTTTAAGGACTACTGTGTGTGTTTGACAGCAACAGGATTTATTTATTTTATACCCATTAGTGATATATACTGTGCATCACCCGCAGACTGTGTCTTTAATAATGTGGGCCCCATCTAGTGTCCATAATCTGTGGTGTTCTGTAACCAACAGTGTAGAACACCTGCAAACAGTGCCTGTATTACAAATTCCAATAAACTGGGCCACATCTAGTGTCCATAGTGTGTGGCTTTGTGTAAAAAATACTGGACAACATCTGCAAACAGTGTCTGTACTACAAATTGCAATGATCTGGGCCACATCTAGTGTCCATAATCTGTGGTGTTCTATAACCAATAGTGTAGAACATCTGAAAACAGTGTCTGTATTACAAATTCTAATAAACTGGGCCACATCTGGTGTCCTTAATCTGTGGTGTTCTGTAACCAATAGTGTAGAATAAGCATGCTCAACCTGCGGCCCTCCAGCTGTTGCAAAACTACAACTTCCATGATTCCCGGACAGCATACAGCTATCAGCCTGCAGCAGGGCATGGTGGGAATTGTAGTTTTACAACTGCTGGAGGGCCGCAGGTTGAGCATCCCTGGTGTAGAACATCGGCAAACATTGTCTGTATTACAAATTCCAATAAACTGGGCCACAGCTAGTGTCCATAGTGTGTAGCTTTGTGTAATAAATACTGGACAACATCTGCAAACAGTGTCTGTACTACAAATTGCAATAATCTGGGCCACATCTAGTGTCCATAATCTGTGGTGTTCTGTAACCAATAGTGTAGAACATCTGCAAACAGTGTCTGTATTACAAATTCCCATAATATGGGCCACATCTAGTGTCCATAGTGTGTGGCTTTGTGTAAAAAATACTGAACAATATCTGCAAACAGTGTCTGTATTACAAATTCCAATATTCTGCACCACATCTAGTGTCCATAATCTGTGGTGTTTTGTAACCAACAGTGTAGAACACCTGCAAACAGTGCCTGTATTACAAATTCAAATAATCTGGGCCACATCTAGTGTCCATAATATGTGTTGTTTTGTAACCAATAGTGGAGAACATTTGCAAACAGTGTCTGTATTACAAATTCCAATATTCTGGGCCTAAGATAGTGTCCATATTCTGTGGATTTCTGTGACATATACTGTCCTGCATCCAAAAACCGTGTCTTTAGTGGACAGTAAACCAATCTGCGCCACATCTAGTGACAAAACTATTAATATGAAGATGGCGAGAACTAAGGGACGGGGAAGTGCGCATAATGCTGATGGTGCATGCAGAGGCTGTGGCCCTGGGCTCAATGAAACTGTGCCTGCTGCCAGTGCACCAGAAAAAAAAAAAAACATACACCGTAACCCAGCTTCATGTCTAACTTAGCTGGGCGACACAGGACAACACTGTCCAAGTCGGACCAGTGCGAACAATTGGTTGGTTGGATTGCTAAAGATAATGCTTCCAGTCGATTAAGCATCACCCTCTCGTCCAGTAGCCAAGTGTCTGGTCAACCGAATCGTCACTCTGATCATCCTTCCTCCCACCATGGAGAGGTTTGCCAAATGAGTGATCCCACACTGGGATTGTTTGAGGAGCTCTTTCTAGTGCACTATTAGATTTGACCCTTGCGCTCAGCACGTTTGAAAAGTTAACTGAGATATTGTGCCCTGATTCCCAACCTCTTAAGCCTTCAAAGTCTAAAGAAGATGACTGTGGTGAACGGCAATCATTCGTTCACGAGGTGGATGATGATGAGACACAGTTGTTAATCACTGATGTTGTGGTTAGGTCAAGTCAGGAGGATGAGCAGAGTGAGGAAGTGGAAGAGGAGGTAGTGGAGGATGAGGTCACTGACCCAACATGGGAAGGTAAAAAGCCGAGCGAGGACAGCAGTACAGAGGGGGAGGGTTCCGCAGCACCACAACAGTCTGGAAGAGGCAGTGGGGTCAGCCCACACCAAACAGGCACGCAACCGTTACACCGAGCACCCCCATGCGTAAATCTACCTTGCCAAGGGGTAGGTGTTCAACAGTATGGTGCTTTTTTGAGGAAAGTGCAGATGACAAAAGAGTGGTAGTTTGCAACCTGTGCCATACCAAAATGAGGCAGGGTGTGAACACTAGCAACCTCACCACCACCAGTATGATCCGCCACATGGCATCCAAGCAATCAAATAAGTGGGCCGAACGCCTGTCTCCACAATCTGAGTCTACTGGTCACACTACTGCCTCCTTTTCCCCTGTGTTACATACTGCTGGCCACTTCCCCACAGACACATGGACAAGTGCTGGTGGCCAGGGATGCTACATTTTCCTAACCGTACACTGGTTGAATGTTGTGGAGGCCAGGAGTGAGTCTGACCCTGGGATGGCACAGGTTCTACCCACGCCCAGGATTACAGGCCCTACATCCATCATGGTCTCCGCCAGCAGATATTTTACTGGCTCAAACCCTCACTTCTCCTCCGCTGCCACCTCCTTCTCCACTTCCACCTCCAGCAGCAGTCAGTCATCAGTAGCTAGCTGAAAACAGTGTAGCACTGCTGTGGGTGAGCGTCAACAGGCCATGCTGAAGCTGATCTGCTTAGGGGACGAACAGCACACAGCCGTAGAGCTGTGGCAGGGTATAAGGGACCACACTGAGCTGTGGCTTTCGCCACTCAACCTACAACCAGGCATGGTTGTGTCTGACATTGGCCGTAACTTAATGGCGGCTTTGGAGCTTGGCAACCTGACACACATCCCATGCCTAGCCCACGTCTTAAACTTAGTGGTTCAGCGGTTTATCAAAACATATCCCAATAAGAGCTACTAGAGAAGGTGCAACACGTGTGTGCCTATTTCCTCAAGTTGTCCACAGCTTAAGCCGGCCTGTCAACGTTGAAGCAGTGCTTGCGGCTTCCAGCTTACTGACTGTCCTGCAGCGTAAGCACGCACTGGAACTCCCGGTTCTACATGTTGGCCAGGCTTTGTGAGCAGCAGAGGGCAGTTGTGGAATACCAGCTGCAACATGGTTGTCGCCTTTCCATTCAACTGCCACTATTCACAAGCGAGGAGTGGGCATTGATGTCAGACCTCTGTTAGGTTTTAAAAAACTTTGATGAATCCACACAGATGGTTAGTGGCGTTAACACTATTATCAGCATAACCATCCCACTGCTGTGTCTACTCAAATGATCGCTGCTCACAATTAAGGAGGACGCTCTGAATGTGGAAGATGAGGAAATGGGGGAAGACATTACACAGGGTGATAACCAGACCACCCACAGTTCGTCTTCTCAGCGCAAATTAGACCATAATAAAAAAAGATATATCTGATATACGTATCCTTCCAAATTGCTGCAGTCCTTTTTCAAGAGGTGGGTAGATCTCTCATCAAAAGTTTTAAAACAGAAAGTGGACCGCACAGAAAGTGCTTCTATTTTCACACCAGAGGAAATCATTTTTGATCGATCTCCGACATCCAGCTCGCACTGCTTCCTTTCATATGTATCGATCTATACAGATTATAAAAGGAACCACATATAGTGAAGTATTGCCAGTTAGAAGCTGCAGGCACTCTAGGATTGCACTCACCGTGCTCTCGTTTTAACACAGGCGTATCAAGATGTTAAACACAGGTCACCGGCTTTCTTTCCTTCATCCTATGTGAAAATTACACTCCTTCCATAGTGAAGACCGTTACACACCATATAAAAGGCTTCTTTTATTCTACTTACAAATTGACAGATAAAATCACAGCGTTTTTTAAAACAATTGCGTCTGCCCGACCCGCTTTTCGCTCCAAGTGGCTTCGTCAGGGGCGTCACTTCCTCTCACGTTAACCTCGCCCTAAAATATCCCCTCACTTCCCTTCATTCATTAGTTAACACCTGAAATCACAGTTGCTGCCCACATTTCTATGCAATCGTTCACACCAATGCCGACACCCCTCAGTGTGTCACTGTGTCTGTAGTAAAAGATCTACCTCTATGTTGTAATGGGATCGCATTCTCGCAACCGCATCTAAAAATCCAATGCGGTGCAGGCAAATTAGACCATGAAGAGGAGGAGGAGGAGGAACTGGAGACAGTTGCCTCTGCTACAGAGGGTAGTACCCATGGAACTTTAATTCCATCTGTTCAACGTGGATGGGCAGAAGAGGAGGAGGAGGCGATGGAGAGTCATCCTGATGTTGACATCGACGTCTTGCCTGTTGGTACTCTGGCACACATGGCTGACTTCATGTTAGGCTGCCTTTGCCGTGACCCTCGCGTTATATGCATTTTAGATAACACGGGTTACTGGGTGTTCACCCTTCTCAACCCCCGCTTCAAAGAGAACTTCTCATCTCTCATTCCTGTGGTGGAGAGGACAAGTAAAGAGGTGCAATACCAGAAGGTACTTGAGAGATTGCTCCAAAATTCTCCATCTGACAACGCGATGAAGGGAGACAAGGGGAACACACATCAGTTACAACTAAGGCAGGGCAACACTCTCCAAGGCATGGGACAAATTTATGACACCCCGCCAGCAACCTCACCCTGAAGTGCGGCTAGTGGTATAAGGAGGGAAAAGTTTTGGAAGATGGTGAATGAATACATAGCAGACCGTTCCAGCGTCCTAAATGATCCCTCAGTGCCTTACAACTAGTGGGTGTCCAAGCTGGGCACGTGGCACAAACTTGCGCTCTATGCCTTGGAGGTGCTTGGAATGTGTATTTAGTGCTGCTGGTGGCATTATAACAGATAAGAGTATCCGCTTGTCCACTGACAATGCTGACAGGTTGACTCAGATAAAAATGAACAAAGCCTTGATTGTCCCTGACTTCTCAACTCCACCAGAGGAGAGCTGAGCTGATGATGAACATAAAGGCAATTTCAATCTATCATTTATAATGTACTCAATCTACTGTTTTGTACTCCCATGCACCTTTTCCACTACAAAATAGAGCATATGTTTGAATCTTGTTTTCTTCTCCTCCTCCTCAGATTGTATATATTCCCTCCACTCTAATTATTTTTATAGGGTCAGCTCAACTGCAGGCCCTCAACTAAAATTTTTTTATAGGGTCAGCTGAACAGCATGCACTCGCATATAATGTTTTAGAGCATCAGCTGTATAGCGTGCACTCGCATATAATGTTTTAGAGCATCAGCTGTGCAGTATGCACACGCATATAATGTTTTAGAGCGTCAGCTGAACAGCATGCACTCGCATAAAATGTTTTAGAGCATCAGCTCACCTGCAGGCACTAGCATATAATGTTTTAGAGCTTCAGCTCAGCAGCAGGCCCTCACCCCTAATGTTTTTGAGGATCAACAGCAGGCCACCAATCACAATCTTAGAAAGGGTGTGTATGATGCCCTTCTTTTATGTGTAATATTTTAGTGCCAGTATTGTAATGTGTATTGTAGTGCCGGTTACTTGTCATTTTTGGCAGCCCTTTCACTTAGTGCATAGGCTTTATGAGTGTAGGAGTCCCACTACCTGAACAATTGTACCACAATGTGAATGAGGCCCTCCTTTATGTGATCTACAGGTTGTTTCTGAGTGCCTCTAGCTTGTAATTTTTGGCAGCACTTGCACTTTATATACAATTATATACAACAATTTTTCCTGGGAAATTTATTCTTTTGTGCGTATTTTTGTCAGTCTGTAAAAGTGGTGTACTACTCGGACAACATGGTTCCCAGCAGTGACCTGAGAGTCCAAGATGCATCCAGACATCATCCCCATGCTGTTCCCGATCCATTTTGGTGGTGTTTCTGTCATTTTCTGACCATTTCCAATGGACCAGGCACCCTCCCCTCTTCAGAGCAGGGGTTGCCTGGTTGTCTCCCATTGACTTCCATTATGCTCAGGTGTTTGGAAGAGCACACGAATATAGCAATGTGTTCGGGCCGAACACCCGAATACTTTGGTGCTCAATCATCACTACACCTTACATGTTGGTGGGAGGTGCAGAGCCTGGACAATTATATCAAAAATGGCATTGTCCCTAGAGGCCTTAGAATCACTTTGATCCCAGCCCAAAAAACTCGAAGTCTGGGTTTCAATAGCCGATGGGAAGCAATAGCCACTAAAAGCTTGTTACTATTCATAACATTATTATTAGAAGAAGAAAAAACCAACCTTGAAAATCTAAGAAATAAGTTGAAGGCACAAATAGAAGTAACTAAAAGCTTTAAACAAGATCCTGAGTTCAGCAATAAAGAACTCCAGCTACAGACGTCTATTGAAAAGTTTCAGTATTTCTTAAGACAAAAGAAAACATCGCAATTTAATAAAGATCTTCAGGAGTTTAAGGAGAATATCTAGTGTTAAAAGAGAAACCCCCAATAAAATATATCTCTGATCTATCCACAACTGAGACAGATCTATCCGACAGTGAACGGGAACTAACTGTTCCCCCTTTAAATCAAAGGAACACACGGAGAGGGAGAGGCAGAGGTAGAGGTGGTAGAGGCAGGGGCCACTTCAATACATCTACTAATAATTTTTTAGATGAGGGGGTGACATATCACCTGAGGAACCGTGCCAACCCCAGAGATCAAGTGGCCCAGAAGTGATAAACTTGTCAGATAAAATTCTACCCGACACAGAAATGGCGGTCCTTAGCAAGGGCCTTTCCATTGTCCCCTCCTGATGCTTTGATGAATTTACTTGGGTAAAAGATCTCCAACTCTTTATACGCAAATTATGCTGTCATAAACATAATGACAGACGTAAATGCCAGGAGTTGGGAATCCCAGTTGACTTGTTATCAGATGTGCAGCTACTACATAGTCTCACAGACAAAACCAATAAAATAGAAGGAGAGGGGCCGTTCAGGACTTTAAGACAAAAGAGTAAAAAATGCCCCCAGCTACAGACATCTCATGCTTGGATGTGTTTTTACAACTAGTCCTTGAGGACCTTTCTGTTCTGTGAACATCACATCAGACACAGAACTATACTGGGGAAGAAAGGAAGGCAATTACCTCCCTACAAGATGACCCGATCATCATCATTAAACCCTCAGACAATGGGGGCAACACTGTGGTAATGAATCAGTCGGATTACCAATCTATATGTACCCAGATTCTGCAAGACAGAACCAATTATGGAATCTTAACCTCCAATCCGACTGACTCGTTCCCACTAGAACTGAAGGACATCTTAATAGATGCTAGGGTCTTCTTCCAACCACTAGGGTTGCTAGGGTCTTCTTCCTGATTCCTCTTCCCCTGATGATTATTGATGTATGAATATAAAACATGCATGTCAGGAACAGAACAGAGATACTATAGGGCTACTGTCTGTCACAGGGACAGGTTCCAGAGGGGGTCGCCCTTCTAAGGACGAGTGCCCCGTAGTGAGGTTGCTCTACTGTCTTAGGTTAGGGCTATAATTTACCATAGGGACTAAATAGGGTGAGTAGTTATCTCACGTACCCCAACAATAAAGGCAACAATAAGTCCTCAAGGGTAGCTGACCCGCACATATTGGGACCTTTTTTTTTTTTGATACTTGCAAGGACCTGTCGTCAGAGTGGTAGGACCATGGTTTATCTTGTAAAAGTGCTGCCGCACACTTCTGTTACTATTCACTTATAATCTAATGTTACCTATAGTTTTCTCATTAATTTTGATTTATCTAAGAGCTAAGTATTTTAGGTTCTAGAATAAAAGTTATGTTTTAAGATTTACAATTGATCACTTTGACAATATTTGCCTGTAGATAGTCTGGAGGTGGCAGCAGCATGAGAAGCCCACAGAGCAGCACAATGACAGAGTCTGAAGGTGGCAGCAGCATGAGTAGGCCACAGAGTGGCACACTGACAGAGGGTGAAGGTGGCAGCAGCATGAGTAGTCCACAGAGTGGCATAATGACAGAGTCTGGAGGTGGCAGCAGCATGAAGAAGCCAAAGAAAAGCACAATGATAGAGTCTAGAGGTTGCAGCAGAATCAAGAGGCAACAGAGTGGCAAAATCACCGAGTCTGGAGGTGGTAGCAGCAACAGGATACCACAGAGTGACAAGGTGACATAGCGTGGAGATGGCAGCAGCAGGATACCACAAAATGTCATGTTAAAATAGTGTGGAGATGGTGGCAGCAGCAGTATCAGGATACCACAGAGTGGAAAGGTGACATAGCGTGAAGATGGCAGCAGCATCAGGAGACCACAAAATGGCAAGGTGACATAGTGTGGAAATGGGGTAAAGAAACAAGAAAGTAGGAGGAGGTTAACGAGTTCCTAAAAACAATCTAACCTTCACAGGGGCGCCAACGGTGATGGATATACTTTGTGCAAAGTACGGCTAGTTTATAAAATTGTGAAAGGTAGTAATTAGCAAAACAAGACAAGGGTGCCCGGCAGCTGTAGAGGTACCGTTTATATAAAACGGTTAGAACAATCAAGGATACGAAAAGGTAATAAAATTATAAAAATTATAAAAAATGCACTGTGTCGTGCACAGGTTTCCCTTAGTTATATAATAGCGCCAAGCAGACCCCCCAATTGGGTTTCAGAATGTAAATAGAATTATAAATATATAAATGTATTGCAATAGATTTGTAAAATCAAAGGAACTTAGTTCCCAAATATTCAGATGGTACTCACTTCACTAGGGGGGTTTGTCTAACAGGTTAAACTCAAGACGCCTGAGACAAAAACCCCCCTGGCCAGGATAGCGTGTAGAAACTTAGAGGCTGAAGTCACCACTCAAATAAGGTCGGGGTTCTTTTTCAGATGCCACTTTATTTGGAATCAAGGCTCAACGCGTTTCGGGGTACCAGAAAAACCCCTTCCTCAGGAGCACAAATAAAATTAACAATACACATGCACGTATATATACACACCTAAACATACAGTTAATTCTTCGAAATTCCCGCTTCTTTGGTAACTGAGGGAACGGAAGTGACGTTACTTGCGTCACTTCCGGTGAAGTGGAACGCATGGTGGAACGCAACTCCTAAACCCATAAATAAAATTAAGTTTTCCATCGTCAATTCAATATATTAATACATACATTAGATTAGGGCTCATCAATATCGGTAAATATCTAGTGGGTAAGCCCAATATAAATTCCAATTGATGCCTGCGTTCCAACAGTGGAACGCACGCCACCGGAAGGGTGGAGTCAAAGACTAAAATCCGGTGAAAGCGTGCGTCTCAACCAGTGAGGCGCACGCCAGAGAGTAAGGCTGCGTGCGCTCAATAAGCGGGGCCACGCTATAGAGTTCTGGTGAAGGCGTGCGTTTCCTTGTTGGAACGCACGCCACCAGAGCTGTGGAGCGCAAGCCGGGACTGAACATGCGCCGGACTCTATTGTGGGATGAGTCATGGCTGTGCGTTTCACGATGGAACGCAAATGTATGCATGTGGACTGCCGGTACCCTGATTTGACAGAGAAACCGGTGATATTTAATTAAATTATTTTAAATATTTTAAAACGAGAGGATGTCCTTTCATATAAAGAAAAATATATAGATACATTTAGGAAAGCTCTTCATATGTACGTATAAAAAGTTTCTCATATAATAAAATGAAATAAAATGTTTACCTATATTGATATTTTATAAACTATTCATATAATATATGTGTTTCAAACAATGAATAAATATACGTATAAAAGACAAATCCATATTCCTATTAATATTAAACAATTTTTTTAAATTTTTTTATAAGTCTCTACAAAGTATTCTATAAACATTCAATGGAATGACCCGTTTATCAATGTAATTCTATTTATAATCTCGCTTCTTGATAATTAAGGTTAAGATCAACTCGGGACATATATACTTTTATGTGGCTACCTCTTCACTTAAAAATGATACATCTTTCCCAAAGTGTTCAAACTCATATGTTTTTATTTCAATTAACTAAATGGGTTATTAGTAATTAGCATATTCTAAGGTCTCATTCAGACCAAAGGGAGTTAATGTATTTAGATAATAAATCCAGTACATCTCCTTCCTAGCTAATGTTTGGAAGGAAGATGTAATATGTTCCAACGGGATAACTCTTAGACCGCCTGGGTCCCCTTCGTGATGGATAGAAAAATGTTTAGAGATACTATGAGTTACAACCTTTCTGGTAATGTTTGAACGGTGCTCGTTAATCCGTTCCTTCAAAGTTTGAACAGTACGTCCTACGTATAGGAGGTTGCAGGGACATATCAGTAAGTATATGACGAAAGAGGTGTTGCAACGTAAATCTTGTTTTATGGTTATTGGATTCCTTGGTGGTAAGAGGTTAAGGGTTTCTCCGCATAGAATCATTTTGCAACACTTGCATTTTTTATGGCCGCACTTCTTCACTCCTGCTTTCCCCTTTTGTTGTAATGTAAGGGATGGTTGGTATTTGGTAGGTAGCTTTGGACAGGAAGGCGCTAAAAAGTTTTTTAGGGTTTTTGCCCTTCGGAAAGTTACAGTGGGTAGTGTTGGAAGGTTTTTCTGTAATAGAGGGTCTTTCAACAGGATTTTCCAGTGTTTATTGACAATCTTTCTTATTTTTGCATGTTGGCTGTTGTATGTTGTAATTAAATTTATATTTGCAAATTTATTTTTAGTGTCGTCCTTAGTTTTATTTTTATTTTTTAGACTATCAAATTGGCTCTCCCTTAGTACTCTCTTTTCTGACTCTACCACTAATTTCATGGGGAAACCTTTTTCTTTGAATCTAGTTTTTAGGATTCCTAATTGTTCCTTCATCTCATTATCATTGCTACAGTTTCTACGAATCCGTTTCATCTGTCCGAACGGGATGTTACATTTCCATTTTTGGTGGTGGCAGCTCTTAAAATTCAAATAACTATTGGTGTCCACTTTTTTGAAATGTGTCCTAGTTGTAATCTCATTGTTTACAGTCCTAATATCTAGGTCAAGAAATATTGCTTCTTGGTCTCGATAATCTAGGGTAAATTTCAAGTTCCAATCGTTAATATTTAATTGATCTACAAAGAAAATGAGCTCTTTTTCTTCTCCTTCCCAAATAAAAATAATATCGTCGATGAAACGTTTGTAGAACCTTATATTTGGATGTGTTAATAGACCTGTTTCTTTCTCGAAGCCCCCCATAAATAAATTAGCGTAAGCCGGCGCAAATTTTGTCCCCATTGCCGTCCCTTTTGTTTGTAGATAGACTGTATTCTGAAACCCGAAGTAATTATGTTTAAGTATAAAATCTATAGATTTGCTCACAAATGATTTTTGAGTAGGTGGCATTAAGGGATCCTGTTCTAAGACTTTTTCAACTTCTTTTAATCCTAAATCGTGGGGGATGTTACTGTATAAGGCGCTCACATCAAGTGTGGCCCAATGGAAATTGATTCCCCAATGAATGGTTTTCAAGGTGTTTATCAAATGTGTAGTGTCCCGTAGATAGGACGGCAATTCTAGTACGTACCTCTGCAGGATTCCGTCCACATATTCGGATATATTCGAGGTTAAAGAACCTATGCCCGAAATAATGGGTCTACCGGGAGGTTTTGATAAGGACTTATGTATCTTTGGCAAGAAATAGAATCTTGCCAAAGACGGGTAGTTATTTTTTAAAAAATTCCTTTCTTTTTTATTTAACGTTCCTGTAGAATATCCTTCATCAATGAGTTTAAATAGTGTTATTTTGTATTCTAGAGTAGGGTCACTTCTAAGAATATTATAATAGTCTTTGTCCGACAGGATATTGAGGGCTTCAGTTATATAATATGAGGAGTCCATAATTACAATGCCCCCCCCCTTTGTCCGCATTTTTGATCACTATATCTCGGTTATTGGACAAAGATTTTAAAGCCAAAGTTTCATTTCTGTTGAGATTATTCATTGTATTGCCAAATGGTTGTGAAAATAAAGTTTCTTTTAAATTGGTCATTACTAAATTATAGAATGTCTCTAGATGTGGTCCCCTACTCTCAAGTGGATAGAAATGGGATTTTATCCGAAGATTGGATTCGATCGGAGTTGCGGGTAGTAGATGGGTATTATTACCTCTCAAATTTTCAGGTAAAGGGTTCTGGCAGCTTTTCACAGTAAAGTGTCTGTGTAGGGTTAGTTTGCGAATGAATTGGTTAATATCCACAAATAATTCAAATGGATCTGGCTGGTTTGTAGGACAAAAAGATAGGCCCTTTCCCAGTATTTCTATCTCATTCTGTTTTAAAATATATTTAGAAAGGTTAAAAATACCTATACTTCTGACTGACTCTTTTGTAGTGGGGGTGATTTTTTCTGTAGTGAGGAAATCTTGGGTCTTAACTTTTTGGTGAGAGGTTCGCAGTTTTCTTCCCCCTCTGCATCCTCTATATCTCCGTCTCCCCTTTTCTTTTTCAATGACGTTACTGGGGTGTAAAAATGAGTGATTTTGAGGGTTTGGGATGTCATGGGAGTGCTCATTCTGGTTGTCTCTGTTGGACGTACTATTGGGCTCAGGGCCAAAAAACTGGTTAGAATCTGTCTGTTCGGGGGTGGTGGGGGAGGGCCCTCCTGGGAGGTGAAAGGGGCTTGGCCTAAAAAAGAATTCCCCGATAGATTGGTTGGAAGTGCTAGGAAGTGTTCTTCTGAGCTGGTAGATGACACCGAATGGGTAGATGCATTGAGTATATTAGGTGAGATCAGGGAAACCGAAATGTTCTCTTCTCTTATTGTTTCCTGATTGGATTCTGAAGGTATAGGTAGATCAGGAGATTTTGGTTTGTTGTTCGATTCAGTAGAGGTGGTGTTGTTTCTATTGCTCAATAATGCAGGGGGTTTGGAAGTAATTATATAATTGGTGGCCGGGTTTGTTTTGCTGTTAGTAATCCGAAGTTTTGGTTGTCCAGTTTTAACCTGGACATTGGGACGATATTTACTATTCCCTGATTGGACCATGGCATTTAGTGGTTCACCAGTCTCGTGGGCCGTGGTCCTTTGTTTATTGTTAAAACTACTAATATATATGATCCTGCTGCTACATGGGAAGACATGGTTCCTATTCTTATAATCGTTTTTAGATTTATGTTTTGAGGAGGGATTGATCTTATCTCGCCAGATCTTCTTGCGTTCCCACGCTCTAATTTGGGTAGTGCAATAATCTCCAATGTCTCTACATAATTTGCTACACTTGTTTCTCACCTCATTGTATTCAAAAGTTCTAAAATAGATTCTCCTGTCTGTCCAAATATGGGATCGTATAGATCCTGTATGGTGTAGTTTCAATTGACTCTTTAAAGATTTCGCCAATTCAACGCATCTACTTTTTCTCTTTGTGATGAGTGCCTTCATGTATTTGTGAGAGCATTCATCACTAATCATTAACCAATTTTTCACAAAAGCATTATCATCAATAAATGACGGTTTGAGGGGTAAGCGTAACCCCCTGGGGATAATATTTAAAGTCAAGTAAATTGATAAAAAATATCCATCTATCTCATTGTGAATAAAGTCTTAAGGGTGTCATTATCGGGGACTTGAGTATCCATCCATGTGCCATTGGGTATGGTCTTAATTTTCTCGGCATGTTCCTGTGGTATGGATCTGATGACTTCCGTTCTAATTCTTTTCATCAAATAATTTAAGTCCGTATTCATATATGCCCATCCCGAGTCTGCCTCCACTCCGTTGTTCGGCTTGATTAGGGGGGGGCGCCGATCCATATAGATAGGGTAAAGAAACAAGAAAGTAGGAGGAGGTTAACGAGTTCCTAAAAACAATCTAACCTTCACAGGGGCGCCAACGGTGATGGATATACTTTGTGCAAAGTACGGCTAGTTTATAAAATTGTGAAAGGTAGTAATTAGCAAAACAGGGTGCCCGGCAGCTGTAGAGGTACAGTTTATATAAAACGGTTAGAACAATCAAGGATACGAAAAGGTAATAAAATTATAAAAATTATAGAAAATGCACTGTGTCGTGCACAGGTTTCCCTTAGTTATATAATAGCGCCAAGCAGACCCTTTGGTCTGAATGAGACCTTAGAATATGCTAATTACTAATAACCCATTTAGTTAATTGAAATAAAAACATATGAGTTTGAACACTTTGGGAAAGATGTATCATTTTTAAGTGAAGAGGTAGCCACATAAAAGTATATATGTCCCGAGTTGATCTTAACCTTAATTATCAAGAAGCGAGATTATAAATAGAATTACATTGATAAACGGGTCATTCCATTGAATGTTTATAGAATACTTTGTAGAGACTTATAAAAAAATTTAAAAAAATTGTTTAATATTAATAGGAATATGGATTTGTCTTTTATACGTATATTTATTCATTGTTTGAAACACATATATTATATGAATAGTTTATAAAATATCAATATAGGTAAACATTTTATTTCATTTTATTATATGAGAAACTTTTTATACGTACATATGAAGAGCTTTCCTAAATGTATCTATATATTTTTCTTTATATGAAAGGACATCCTCTCGTTTTAAAATATTTAAAATAATTTAATTAAATATCACCGGTTTCTCTGTCAAATCAGGGTACCGGCAGTCCACATGCATACATTTGCGTTCCATCGTGAAACGCACAGCCATGACTCATCCCACAATAGAGGATTTGGATACATACTTTGCAGACATTGGAGCCAAAAGGTCTCAATAGAGAGTATCAATTGAATGCTGCACTGTGAACGATAATAGGACCATCAATCTTTTCTTAAAAATTTTTTTTATATAATAAATAAAAAAAAAATTTAAAAAAAATAATTTTCTAATATTAAAAAATTCTTTTACTTTTATCCTCTATTTTTCTTTGTGTTTTTTTCTTATAGACACAGAAGACCTGAGCCTTCTATATAAGAATTGTGTTTGTATTTTATGTATACTAAAACTTTATAATGTTATGACTTTTTGTGATTGTTTGTCTATATATTATTTGGTTACCATGGTGACCTGTTGCCGGAAGTGACGGAGGTCACAGCGGGCTATTTAAATCTGTTTGATTCATTTGCTGTTTTGTACACTTGAGAAAGGCTTATACAGCCGAAACACGTGTTGTGTGTTGCCTCATACAATGGCGAATAAAAGACTACTTTGAAGAAGCATAACTTTGAGTGCCGATCCTTCCAATACTACAACTATTTGTGAGTACACCGACTCGGGATACGGGCACCGCTCCATAGTGGAGTAAAGTGGAGTGCCGCCTGCTCTTTCTTCTATCATCCCACAATAGAGTCTGGCGCATGTTCAGTCCCGGCTTGCGCTCCACAGCTCTGGTGGCGTGCGTTCCAACAAGGAAACGCACGCCTTCACCAGAACTCTATAGCGTGGCCCCGCTTATTGAGCGCACGCAGCCTTACTCTCTGGCGTGCGCCTCACTGGTTGAGACGCACGCTTTCACCGGATTTTAGTCTTTGACTCCACCCTTCCGGTGGCGTGCGTTCCACTGTTGGAACGCAGGCATCAATTGGAATTTATATTGGGCTTACCCACTAGATATTTACCGATATTGATGAGCCCTAATCTAACGTATGTATTAATATATTGAATTGACGATGGAAAACTTAATTTTATTTATGGGTTTAGGAGTTGCGTTCCACCATGCGTTCCACTTCACCGGAAGTGACGCAAGTAACGTCACTTCCGTTCCCTCCGTTACCAAAGAAGCGGGAATTTCGAAGAATTAACTGTATGTTTAGGTGTGTATATATACGTGCATGTGTATTGTTAATTTTATATTTGTGCTCCTGAGGAAGGGGTTTTTCTGGTACCCCGAAACGCGTTGAGCCTTGATTCCAAATAAAGTGGCATCTGAAGAAGAACCCCGACCTTATTTGAGTGGTGACTTCAGCCTCTAAGTTTCTACAGGCTATCCTGGCCAGGGTTTTTTTTGTCTCAGGCGTCTTGAGTTTAACCTGTTAGACAAACCCCCCTAGTGAAGTGAGTACCACCTGAATATTTGGGAACTAAGTTCCTTTGATTTTACAAATCTATTGCAATATATTTATATATTTATAATTCTATTTACATTCTGAAACCCAATTGGGGGGTCTGCTTGGCGCTATTATATAACTAAGGGAAACCTGTGCACGACACAGTGCATTTTCTATAATTTTTATAATTTTATTACCTTTTCGTATCCTTGATAGTGTGGAAATGGCAGCAGCGGCAGGAGACCACAAAATGGCAAGTTGACATAGTGTGGAGATGGCGGCAGCAGCATCAGGATACCACAGATAGTCAAGGTGACATAGTGTGGAGATGGAAGCAGCAGCAGCATCAGGAGATCACAGGGAGGCAAGCTGACATAGTGTGGAAATGGCAGCAGCAGCATCTGGAGTCCACAAAATGGCAAGGCGACATAATGTGGAGATGACAGCAGCATCAGGATACTATAAAGTAACCCGGTGACACAGTGGGGTGGTGGGTGGTAATATCAGTTCACGCTGATGAAGGTGGGTGAAAAAAAGAGCACTTGGCATCAGATGTGTGGCATCAGGCGGGTGGCAGCATCATAGTAGTAGCTGAGGCAGGTAGCCAGAAGAAACAAATCTATTTTGTCAAACTTTTGGTGTGGCACCATGGATGATCTAGTCTGATGCATCAGGCATTGGTAAGTGGAAATCCTGGCTGATCCACATCTGATTCATTTTGAGTATGGTCAGTCTCTCCACATTTTGGATGTACAGGCAAGTTTTCCTGGGAGTCACTATAGTCCTCGCCGCACTAAACACCCTCTCTGATGCCACACTACTGGCCGGACAGGACAGCTTTTCCAGGGCAAGCCTGCCCAGTTGCGGCCACAAATCCAGTTTGGCTGCCCAGTAGTCCAGTGGATTGTCAATGTCGGTTTGCAGGGTGCTGTCCAAGAATGCCACCACTCGCTGGTTTAGGATCTGCTCCAGGTCTACCTGCTGCTGCTGGTTAGTAATTTCTTCACTATGAGGGTGAAGAAAGCTGCTCATCAGTGACTGTAGATTCAGACTGCTGCTGATAGAGCTGATACTGCTCCTGCCACCCCACCCCTCCCCAGCAGCCAGGGCAATGGAACGAGAGCGCAGAGGGCCCCCCAGTCAGACCTGCGAGAGGATGGATGAAGGCGCAGATAGGCAGCGGCCAACTGACTACATAGGATGTCTCTGTAGTAGTTCAGTTTGTCCTCCCTCTCAGTGGGTGTAAAAAAGGCCCCCATTCTGGACCGGTAGCGGAGGTCCAACAAGGTGGAGTGCCAGAAGTCATTCCTCTGCCAAATGGTGACAATTCGTCTGTCACTACACAAGCAAGTGAGCATGCAGGGGGCCATTTGTGCATGTTACTTGGAGGGGCTCCCTGCCTCCATCTCCACTGCATACTGAAACGGTGAGTCTCTGCGTCCTCTGTCTTGTCTTCCTCAACGCTCTGTAGCTCCTCTGGCTGCTCCTGCTCCTCCTCTCCACTGAGTAGAAAATCCACCTATTTCGCTACACATTGCCTGTGCTCCAATGTCATCCTCCCCCTCCTCCTCATCTTCCACTTCAGCTCCCACAGGGCTCATGTGGGCGTGAGATCTAGGTGCCATGTCCCCAGTCCCCTGACCAGCCAATGTTACCACCATCTGTTCCAGGACATGAAGCAGTGGAATGACGTCATTCATTCTGTAGTCCTGGCAACTGACAAATAACGTTGCATCCTCAAAGGGCCTGAGCAAACGGCAAGTGTGACGCATAAGCTGCCACTGGATGACATCGAAGTTATAAAGGGGAGTACTCTTATCCACTTGCATCATCAATAAATCGTTGATGGCTTTTCTCTGTTTGTATAGTCGCTCAAACATATGGAGGGAGAAATTTCAACAGGTCAAAACGTTGCATATCAGCCTATGTTGGGGGATACCGTACTGCAGCTTCAGCTCAAGGAGGGTGTGCTTTGCGGTGTATAAGTGGCTGAAGTGCATGCAAAGTTTCCTGGCCATTTTTAGGATGTCTTGCAGATGGGTGGAACACTTCAGGAACCGCTTGACAACCAGATTGAACACGTGTGCCATGCAAGGCGCATGGCTCAGCCTTCCTTGATGCAGCGACGACACAATGATCTTCACATTGTTCTTCACCATGGTTCCAATTTTCTGTTGTCGCGGAGAAAGCCAGGATTCGATTTCTTTATTAATCACACGGAGCAGTTCCTCCCATGTGTGACTCCGTTCGCCCAGGGAAACAAGGTGCAGAACAGCGTGACACTGCCATGGCCTGCACATGTGGTAGGCTGGAGGGGCACTGTGACTTGTCCCTGCAGTGGAACCTGAGGACATGGTGGAGGATTAGGAGGCAGAGGAGGACATTGTCTCTGGACCAATGGCATGAAAACATGGCCAAGTTGCTAGTGTGGCGCTGCAGGAACCACATTAACCCAGTGGGCCATAAAGGACATGTACTGTCCCTGATCGTAGTTATAGCTCCACAAGTCGGGGCTGCCTTGCACTTTGACAGAAACTGACAGGCTCAAGGACTGACCCACCTTCTGTTCTACATATTTGTGCAGGGCTGGTACTGCCTTTTTCACAGAGAAATGACCGCTTGGGACTCTCCACCTCAGCTTGGCACAAGCCATCAGTTCTCTGAAAGGTACAGAGTCCACAACTTAGAAAGGGAAACTTGGACACGTTCACATTCAGCTTCTGCGCCTTTGAATGCGTGCACGTATACTGCTGTGTCTTGGCAATAGCTTCGCTGATCGATTGCTGATGGAATGACTTACAAGGAGTAGGAGGAGGATGAGCAGGAGCATCTGGACCAGCAGAAGATGGGAATGACAGACAGCTCCCTTAGGCTGAGGAGGTGGAGCCTTGACTGCCTGAAACCCAGTGTGTGCCATTGGGTGATGCAGCGGTTGCTGCGGCAGTCTGGACCACCATATCGGAACCACGGTTCTCCCAGGCCACTGTATGGAGACGCTGCATATGTTGACACAAGGTCGTCGTGCCAACATTGGCACCCTGGCCACGCTTCACCTTCTTGCCCCAGATTTGACTTATGGCCACGTTCACCTCCTCTGGCACTTTGAAAAAGAATGGCCACACTGCCAAGTAGGTGATTTTACCCCCAAGAGTCCGCACTGACTGACTGCTACCGCCGCTGCCTACTTGAACCTCTGCACCACTACTTCCCAGGCAGGTATGCTACTGCGAAGCAGGTGGTCTACTCCGGGCACGCTTGGCTCCCGACATCCCACTGTTGCCACCCTGCTGACTGCCAGCCATGCAACCACCTTGCTGGCTTTGCCTCTGCCTCATGCGCAAGCTGCCACCCTCTTCTCCTCATGTTGATAAAGCCCCTTCTGCACCCAGCTCCCAAGTATGATCGGCTTCATCATCATTGAGTAGTGTCTGCACATCACTGATGTTCTCCTCAACGGCTTCTGGGTCAGGAGCCTCACCGCTCGCAAAACAACCATCCACGCCACTCTCCTCAGCACTACTTGCCCGCCTAGTGGAGGAAGCGGTAGATGTCTCCTCCGGATCTTGGCTGGGCAGTAGCTGGTAACTTTCCTCTAGTAGCTCCTCCTTGCTATATAGTGGAGCTGAGCCCACAGCATTCAATACTTCTGTTGCTGAGGGAACAGCAAAGGACAGAGGCAGGTTGAGGACAGGTGAGGGCACAGAGCCTGCTCCCAGGACATGCTAACTAAGGGTTGTGTCTGATGAACCCACCGACTGTTGTCTGGGGATGTCTGATGTTGGGATGAAGTGGATGACCGAGTTAAGCAATCAAGAACCGCTGGGTTGCTAGTCAAGACACGACCGCTAGATGGCATCGGGAGTTTAGACCTCTCGCTGCGACTCCTGATGAAACGCCCCCTTAGTCTGCTGCGACCTCTGCCTGCACCAGAAACATTTAGGCCTCTGCCACTCCTCTGAGCATGGCCTGGCACTTTTCTGTCAGGCATACTTTTAGCTTAACAAAATAAATTAAAAGAAAATTTAAAAACTCTTTCACCACATATAACTGCAGAAGAGAACTGCGTATATATATTTTCCTTTTTCCACAGAAAAGGCTTTTCAACAAAGCACTTGCACCCCAAGAACAAATTGCTGGAATAACAGAGCTGTATAATAGCTATTTGGATCCCCAAATTATCTTTCCCTGCACTTGTTAATCACTTTTCTAGCACTGTCCCTAGCGCCTTCTGATGCCTCTCCCTACCTTTCCTTTACCTGCACTTATAAATGGGTTTTATTCAGTTTTTTTTTTTTACAATTAGCTTTTTACAATTGCTGTCCCTAGTGGCTTCTCACATCTGTCCCTCCACTCAGAACACTGAAAAATGGCAGAATCTAAAATTACTACCGTATTTATAGGGCTGTGACATCACAGGGCTGGCTGCTGATTGTCTGCATGCATGCATGTCAATGTTGGTGATCCCGCCTTCCCAGAGTTCCTAGCCCAATGTCCTAAGTCCTCACACGTGTGGCCACCATTTTAGGAAAAATTGTGATTTGTTACCACGAAGTGTGAGAAAATTCGCATTTGTTGCGAATCAAATTTTTACTGAAATTCGAATCGAATTCCACTTCATCTGATTTGCTTTGCTCATCCATAATCCAGACCTTTATAAAGTTCAACAGCTTTACTTGAATCAACTTGAATTCAGACAATATGCTATCTTTCTCTTGGTTCCTGCAGGTTTTAGGGTAAATGGGCAGGCAAACTTGAATATTCTACTTTCTCTCCCAGCTGTGCTGAACTGGGCTGTAGTCTCATTACTGTACTCTGGTACCTTTGGAGTGGGCTTTCTTTGGCTGTTGACTCCCTTGTGACACTCTGTCTGTAAATCTGTAAGGAGTCATGGTGCTCTATGAGCTGCTTCCCTCTGGAGAGACTCCTGCTGCATGAGGAGGACCTGCCCCCTTTGGATACACCTTGAAACGTCTGCTTCCAACACTAGACTTCCTGAAGACTGACTAAGAACGACTTAACACTTTATGTAGCCGTCCCTTGGTAGGAAGCAGAACTAGCCCACTTCTGTCCAAAAAGGGAAGAGTGGAATTGTAAGTTCCATTCTATCTAAAGATATCTCTGCCATATACACTGCCACCTGCTGGTAACCCAGGCACATTACATGCACATACAACAAATAACAGTTACATAGCAGGACAATTAATGCACAGTGTAAGAGTACCTGGAATAAATACACAGATAACAGAATAGTTAGCCCATTAGAGATGGTAGCAGGGTATAGGAATGGCAATACTACTCTGGGGGTATTACACATATTACAAATACTTTAGATTTACCAACTTACCTAATAAATATTTTTAGTCCCAGTTTCAGGCTTTTCCCTATTAATGCCAGATTGTTGGCCTAGGCCTTGTACTTTTATAGTTGCACGTTGGAGTAATTATTTGCTATCCTCTGCATAGAATAGGACACAAAACACATATTTTTGTGTTACTGACTAAAAAAAAGTTTCTAGCAAACACCTAAAACAGTAACAAATTCAGCACAACAGTTACTTGTTTATTCAAAATATGGAAATTTATCTTTTCTAATTTTCACTTACAGAAATGTGCTAAAGGCTACCTGTTTGAATTTTTGATTTAGTTGCTATGAGTCAGGCTGAAAATGGTTTCACATTAAGCTAACTGAAATAAATTATGGCAAAATCACCAACTGCATTTGGTCTAAAAACTCTGTCTGCATCTTAATTGGGCCACATTATGCAGGACATGTGTTATCTGTGGAAAATTTGCTAAAGCCTTTTTTAATTAATGCACTGTACCTTAGTTCAACAGAAACATGTGACTACAGTCTTTTTTTAACTTTCTTTTTGTTAGGGCATGGCAAGTGCTCTTTCACAGTAAAAAAAAAAAGGTCAACTGGTTATACAGTACATGGTTCAACCTTATCTCCTTTTCCCAAATAATTCCACAATAGAACTTCTCAGCTGAGGAGATTAAACGTTGGTAGGAAATAGGGCATATCTCATTCTCCGCTCACCTTTTTTGTGACTGATTCCACATTGGGCAGCTAATAAGGGGTATTTACTAATGTCTTTACACCACAATAGTGGTGAAGAAAAGGCGCAAATTATGGCCTATGCCACATGAGTGCAATCATTTACAGCCCTTAGCTGAAGTAGACATTCGTTGTTTGGTGCCAGAGTTGTGCCTTATTTATTAGGAAACATCTGCCTCTTAATAAATTATGCACATCTCACTCTGGCGCAGAGAGATCGAGACTGGTGTATGGGAACACCAGTTTTGATAAATGTTTATCATTGTGTACCAACTTCAGCTCAAAGTTAAATGGCCAAATACATCAGATAACTGTTGGTTGAATAAACTAATTTTACTAACAGCTATCTCTGCTGAACCAGCATATACATCCATGCATAGCTATCCATAAGCTTGGTCACAAATTAGTCATTTTTGTGTTGGTGCATTCCAAAACTGTGTATGATAGGTAGAGAGATGAGCGAATCAAAGCTGAAGTGGAATTCGATCCGAATTTCAGGAAAAATCTGATTTGCACCAAATCCGAATTTTCTCACGATTCATGGTAACGAATCACATTTTTTCCTAAAATGGCTGCTGCACGTGTGAGGACATGAAGCAAGGAACTCTGAGAAGACGGGATCACCCATAATGACATGAATGCAGCCAATCAGCAGCCATCCAGCCCCTAGATGTCACAGCCCTATAAATAGCTTCAGCCATCTTCGATTCTGCCATTCACCAGTGTACTCAGTGCAAGGAGAGACGTCCCCTAGGAATAGGATGCTGCTGCTGCTGTGAGGGACAGATTAGGGTAGAAATCTGCTGAACATGGTAGTGTTAAATAATCGGAATACAGCGGTTATTGAGGGTGTTATGCTACATATTTGTACCCAGCCCTGAGCCCAGTGATACTGCTAAATCATTTTAAATCCATCTGTTAGTGTCGTGGGGGTCGGCGGCCATTTTAGCAACTGCAGTTTCATTGGAACTGCAAATGACCTGCATGTGTACCAGGGACATTAGTCTAGTTATTTTCTGGTAGCTCAGTGCAGAAAAAATTCCTTTTTTCTGGCAGGTCAAGTCCCCCTACATTACCTAATTTATAATTTAGCAGTGGCATACTGCATTTCAGTAGTAGGAGGAAAAAACTCCTACTGTTGTTGCACAGAGCAGTTTGGAAAACAACGCTGAAAAACCTATTTTAAAATTTAGCAGTGACATACTGCATTTCTGTATTTGGGGGAAAAACCCGTACTGTTGTCCCACTGAGCAGTTTTGCATACAACTTTGAAAAACCTCTTTTAAAATTTAGCAGTGACATACTGAATTTCTGTAGTTGGGGGGAAAAACGTACTGTCATACCACAGAGCAGTTTTGCATTAGAGATGTCGCGAACATAAAATTTTCCGTTCGCGATTGGGCAAACCGGGCGAACTGCCATAAAATTTAATATACAGGCGAATTTTAAAACCCACAGGGACTCTTTCTGGCAGCAGTAGTGATGGAAAAGTTGTTTCAAGGGGACTAACACCTGGACTGTGGCATGCCGGAGGGGGATCCATGGCAAAACTCCCATGGAAAATTACATAATGGACGCAGAGTCGGGTTTTAATCCATAAGGGCATAAATCACCTAACATTCCTAAATTGTTTGGAATAACGTGCTTTAAAACATCCAGTGTGTGTATACTATCAGGTATGATGTTGTATCGATCAGGTAGTGTAAGGGTTACGCCCGCTTCACAATGACAGACCTAACTGTGACAGACCAAACTCCCCATTTAACGCACCGCAAACAACCGCAAACAGTCCATTTGCACAACCGCAAACTCCCCATTTGCACAAGGTTGGTTACCAAGCTAGCCATGTCCCGTTCCTTGTCCTCACTGATGTCATTGAAGGTCTCTTCCTCGCGCAATGTACTGTGCCACCCTATATGAGTGGTGTGTTCAGTAATCAGTAGTACTATTTTTATCAGTTTAATCCCTGTTACGTCCCCTATCAGGGGACATGCATCGAATAGATTTTAGGAACCGGGAGATCATCTGGGGTGTGCCAACATTGCCAACACACTCATAGAGGTGATCACGTCATTGTGACACGCAAGCCCCTTCAGCACAAGAAGGTAACGATTACGAAGGGGAATTGACACATGTATGTGCCTTTTTTTTGTTTTGTTTTTGCAGCCACAGTGCAGCACCAGAGTCCAGAAAAATTAGGCATGTACACATGCCTGAAAATTTAGGTATTGTTGCAGGCCGGAAAAATTGATGGTTTCCAGGCAGAAACTGTACTAAAACATTGCAGCTTGAACCCTAGTTGGTGGCGGAGAATTCACGCAAGTCATCCGGCATGCAGAAATTAAATACAGCAGCGTGGGGACCATTATTAGCCCAAGGCATCTCATCAGGCCTTTTTTAGTCAAATGTATCCGGTGAGGTAATCTAGACTTTTTTGACCTAGGCGACTTCTCTTGTCAGTGACAATACCTCCTGCTGCGCTGAAGGTTCTTTCTGACAAGACACTTGAAGTGGGGCAGGCCAGAAGTTCTATCACAAATTGGGATAGCTCAGGCCACAGGTGAATCCTGCACACCCAGTAGTCAAGGCGTTCATTGGTCCTCAGAGTGTCGATATCTGCAGTTAAGGCGAGGTAGTCTGCTACTTGTCGGTCGAGTCGTTCTCTGAGGGGGGACCCCGAAGGGCTGTGGCGATGCGTAGGACTTAAAAAGCTCTGCATGTCCTCCATCAACAACACGTCTATAAAGCGTCCTGTCCTTGCCGTCGTGGTAGGAGGAGGATTACTTTCACCTCTTTCCCTGTTAGAGTCCCATTGTGCCCTGACATCAACCTTATATGCTCTTTAAAGCATACTTTTTAACTTGTTTTGGAACTGCTGCATCCTCTCCGACTTCCAGAAATTCAGTAACATTTCAGACACTTTCTACTTTTACTGGGGGTCTAGTAGTGTGGCCACCCAGTACAGGTCGTTCTCCTTCAGCCTTTTTATACGAGGGTCCCTCAACAGGCATGACAGCATGAAAGACCCCATTTACACAAGGTTGGATGCCGAGCTACTCATCTCCCGTTCCTCGTCCTCACTGATGTCATTGAAGGTATGTTCTTCTCCCCAGCCACATACAACACCACGGGTCCCAGATAGGTGACAACAACGAGCACCCTGGGATGCCTGCTGTGGTTGGTCTTCCTCCTCCTAAAAGCCACATTCCTCCTCTGACTTCTCTTCCTCAGACTCCTCTTCCAGCGTTACCGCAGGTCCAGCAAGCGATGATGATAAGGCTGTTTCTGGTGGGGATGGTGACCACAACTCTTCCTCTTCACGCTCATCAACGGTCTGAACCAGCGCTCTTCACAGGGCACACTCCAGGAAGAAAATAAATGGGATGAGGTCACTGATGGTGCCTTCGGTGCGACTGAATAGGTTTGACACCTCCTCAAAAGGACGCATGAGCCTACAGGCATTGCGCATGAGCGTTCAGTAACGTGGCAAAAAAAATACCCAGCTCCGCAGAGGCTGTCCTAGCACCCCGGTCATACAAATACTCATTGACAGCTTTTTCTTGTTGGAGCAGGCGGTCAAACATTAGGAATGTTGAATTTCAACGTGTCAGGCTGTCACAAATTAAGGGCATTACTGGCATGTTGTTTCGCCGCTGAATGTCGGAAAAGTGTGCCATGGCCGCGTAGGAATGCCTGAAATGGCCACACACCTTCCTGGTCTGCTTGAGGACGTCCTATAAGCCTGGGTACTTACACACAAAGCGTTGTACAATCAGATTCAACACATGTGCCATGCACGGCACATGTGTCAACTTGCCTAAATTCAATGCCGCCAACAGATTGCTTCAGTTGTCACACATCACTTTGCAGATTTCCAGTCGGTGTGGGGTCAGCCACTGATCCACCTGTGCGTTCAGGTCGAACAGGAGTGCTGGTCCAGTGTGACTCTCTGCTTTCAGGCAAGTCAACCCCAAGACGGCATGACACTGTCATATCCGGGATGTGGAATAGCCCCTGGGGAGCTGGGGGGTGCAGTTGATGAAGTGGAGCAAGACGCAGCAGAAGAGGACTCAGCCGAGGAGGTTAGTGAAGAGGATAGAGTAGGAGGAGTAGAGAATGTGGCAGCAGGCCTGCCTGCAAGTTGTGGCAATGTCACCAACTCCGCTGCAGAGCCAAGCATTCCATGCTTGGCAGCCGTCAGCAAGTTTACCCAATGCGCAGTGTACGTGATATACCTGCCCTGACCGTGCTTTGCAGACCAGGTATCAGTGGTCAGATGGACCCTTGCCCCAACACTGTGTGCCAGACATGCCATGACTTCCTTTTCCACAATAGAGTACAGGTTGGGGATTGCCTTTTGTGAAAAAAAAATTCGGCCGGGTACCTTCCACTGCGGTGTCCCAATAGCTACAAATTTTTTGAAGGCCTCAGACTCCACCAGCTTGTATGGTAAAAGTTGGTGGGCTAAGAGTTCCGACAAGCCAGCTGTCAGACGCCGGGCAAGGGGGTGACTCTATGACATTGGCTTCTTACGCTCAAACATTTCCTTGACAGACACCTGACTGTGGGCAGATGAGCAGGAACTGCTGAAAGTGAGAGGCGGAGTGGCGGGTGGTTGAGAGGGGGCAGGGAGGACAGCAGTGATTGACGAAGCTGAAGATGCTGGACCAGGAGGAGCATGGTGGCTTTGAGTTTGTGTGCTGCTTGTGCTCATGTATTGATCCCATAGGCGTTTGTGATGTGAGATCATGTGCCTTCGCAAAGCAGTTGTACCTAGGTGGGTGTTGGACTTCCCACGACTCAGTTTCTTTTGGCACAGGTTGCAAATGGCATCGCTGTTATCAGAGGCAGACACACAAAAAAAATGCCACACTGCTGAGCTTTGCAATGACGGCATTCTGGTGGTGGCAAGAGCATGCGTGCTGTCTGGCTGACCCTGGGTGCCGATACATTTTGTCTGACTATGCCACTAGCTCCTTGCGACCACCTCCCCCTTCTTCCAACTCGTCTCCTCCTCCTCTCTTTCTCCCCATCTAAACTTTCCCCCTGTTCTTCTTCTCTTCAAGCGGGCACCCACGTGACATTCACTGACACATCGTCATCATCAACCGCTTCACTTGTATCTGACAACTCAGCAAAGGAAGCAGCAGCGGGTACAACATCATCATCATCACACCGTACGTCCATGTGTGTAATGCTGCCTGACTGAGACATATCCCTGTTATCTACATCCTCTGGCAATAATGGTTGCGCATCACTAATTTCTTCTAAATGATGTGTAACTAAATCCTTTGTCAGATCGAATGAAGCGGCTGTGTGCTAGTGTTGGTGGTGGCGGGGGGGGCGAGTGCTAACTTGAAAGGTGCCCGAAGCTGAGCTGGAGGAGGATGGTGCGTCAAGGTTCCGAGCAGAAGCTGTAGAAGATTGGGTGTCCTGTGTAAGCCAGTCAACTATGTCCTCAGAATTTTTCGCGTTCAGGGTATGTGACCTCTGAACACTGGCCATTATTCTAGGTCCAAAGTAAAAAACAGCAACACGACGGCCCCTGCGGGGTGGCCTGCCTCGGCCTGTCAATTTTTTTTGTGGTACTGTGCGTGCAAGGTACTGTGCCACCCGGTATGAGTGGTGGGCACTGACAGTGGGCACTGGCAGTGGGCACACTACAGTCAGTGGAAGTGGGCCTGACACACACAGGCAGGCAACTAACCTTAGATTAAAGGGTAAAAATTAAATGCCTTATTTATCGGCAAGCTACTGTGCCACCCGGTATGAGTGGTGGGCACTGGCAGTGGGCACACTACAGTCAGTGGAAGTGGGCCTGCCACACACTGGCAGGCAACTAACCTTAGATTAAAGGGTAAAAATTAAATGCCTTATTTATCGGCAGGATACTGTGCCACCCGGTATGAGAGGTGGGCACTGGCAGTAGGCACACTACAGTCAGTGGAAGTGGGCCTGACACACACTGGCAGCAGGCAGGCAACTGAAATTAGATTAAAGTGTAAAAATTAAATGCTTTTTTTATGCAAAGTCCTGTGCCACACGGTATGAGTGGTGGGCACTGGCAGTGGGCACACTACAGTCTGTGGAAGTGGGCCTGACACACGGGCAGCAGGCAGGCAATTGAAATTAGATTAAAGTGTAAAAATTAAATGCCTTTTTTTATGCAAAGTCCTGTGCCACACGGTATGAGTGGTGGGCACTGGCAGTGGGCACACTAAAGTCAGTGGAAGTGGGCCGGACACACACTGGCAGCAGGCAGGCAACTGAAATTAGATTGAAGTGTAAAAATTAAATGCCTTTTTTTTATGCAAAGTCCTGTGCCACACGGTATGAGTGGTGGGCACTGGCAGTGGGCACACTACAGTCAGTGGAAGTGGGCCTGACACACACTGGCAGCAAGCAGGCAACTAAAATTAGATTGAAGTGTAAAAATTAAATGCCTTTTTTTTATGCAAAGTCCTGTGCCACACGGTATGAGTGGTGGGCACTGGCAGTGGGTACACTACAGTCAGTGGAAGTGGGCCTGACACACACTGGCAGCAGGCAGGCAACTGAAATTAGATTAAAGTGTAAAAATTAAATGCCTTTTTTATGCAAAGTCCTGTGCCACACGGTATGAGTGGTGGGCACACTACAGTCAGTGGAAGTGGGCCTGACACACACTGGCAGCAAGCAGGCAACTGAAATTAGTTTAAAGTGTAAAAATTAAATGCCTTTTTTATGCAAAGTCCTGTGCCACAAGGTATGAGTGGTGGGCACTGGCAGTGGGCACACTACAGTCAGTGGAAGTGGGCATGACACACACTGGCAGCAGGCAGGCAACTGAAATTAGATTAAAGTGTAAAAATGAAATGCCTTTTTTTATGCAAAGTCCTGTGCCACAAGGTATGAGTGGTGGGCACTGGCAGTGGGCACACTACAGTCAGTGGAAGTGGGCATGACACACACTGGCAGCAGGCAGGCAACTGAAATTAGATTAAAGTGTAAAAATGAAATGCCTTTTTTTATGCAAAGTCCTGTGCCACATGGTATGAGTGGTGGGCACTGGCAGTGGGCACACTAAAGTCAGTGGAAGTGGGCATGACACACACTGGCAGCAGGCAGGCAACTGAAATTAGATTAAAGTGTTAAAATTAAATGCCTTTTTTTGATGCAAAGTCCAGTGCCACACAGTATGAGTGGTGGGCACTGGCAGTGGGCACACTACAGTCAGTGGTAGTGGGCCTGACACACACTGGCAGCAGGCAGGCAACTGAAATTAGATTAAAGTGTAAAAATTAAATGCCTTTTTTTTATGCAAAGTTATGTGCCACACGGTATGAGTGGTGGGCACTGGCAGTGGGCACACTACAGTCAGTGGAAGTGGGCCTGACACACACTGGCAGCAAGCAGGCAACTGAAATTAGTTTACAGTGTAAACATTAAATGCCTTTTTTATGCAAAGTCCTGTGCCACACGGTATGAGTGGTGGGCACTCGCAGTGGGCACACTACAGTCAGTGGTAGTGGGCCTGACACACACTGGCAGCAGGCAGACAACTGAAATTAGCTTAAAGTGTAAAAATTAAATGCCTTTTTTTTATGCAAAGTCCTGTGCCACACGGTATGAGTGGGGGGCACTGGTAGTGGGCACACTACAGTCAGTGGAAGTGGGCCTGACACACACTGGCAGCAGGCAGGCAACTGAATCTATGATGTATAGGCATTAATCTAATCTTTTTTATGCAATGTCCTGTGCCACACGATATGAGTGGTGGGCACTGGCAGTGGGCACAGTACAGTCTGTGGGCCTGCAGCCTCTCACACATGGGTAGGCCAGGCAACTGCAATATATATATATATATATATGGAGAAAAATAAATAAAAGCAGACTAATGTAGCAGCCCTAAAATGGGCTCTTTGGGGTGCTGTGACGCTGTCCTTACAGCAGATGAGTCTGTGGACACAGAACACTGGCCTAGCTAACGCTTTCCCTATGAATTCATCAGCACAGCAGCAGCAGCAGCACTCTCCATGCTCTCACTAACGACACTAAAGCTTCAGACTGAATCTAAAATGGCTGCCGTTTTTATAGGAGGCGGGAGGGTGTGGGAGCTGGGAGGGTGTGGGAGGGAGGGTGCTGATTGACTGGAATGTGTCTGCTGACTGTGAGGTACAAGGTCAAAATTTGCTCAATGATGATGTATAGGGAGCGGACTGAACATCGCATATGCTCGCCCGTCGCGGCGAATGCGAACAAGCTATGTTTGCCGGGAACTGTTTGCCTCGCAAATAGTTCGAAGCATCATTATTTTGCAGGTCAAAGTGAAGCTGGCAGGTCAAGTCCCCCTACATTTCCTAATTTATAATTTAGCAGTGGCATACTGCATTTCTGTAGTAGGAGGAAAAAACTCCTACTGTTGTTGCACAGAGCAGTTTTGCACACAGCGCTGAAAAACGTATTTTAAAATGTAGCAGTGACATAGTGCATTACTGTAGTTGGGGGAAATAACCCGTACTGTTGTTCCACAGAGCAGTTTTGCATACAACGCTGAAAAACCTATTTTAAAATTTAGCAGTGACATACTGTATTTCTGTAGTTTGTTGCAATAAACACTGGTTTTGTGCTTCATATCAGATTTGAGGCCTACCCTGAATTTCAGACATTTTAAGTAACATTTTGTACTCCGCATTTACATAGTTTGTTACAAACACTCTGGTTTTGTGGTAGATTTGCGGTATACGCTGCATTTCTGACAGTCAAATTACACTGTTAACTTCTGCTGTTACATTGTTGGTTTGAAAAATCCAATTTTTGGTGATAGTGAACTAATTGTTTTGAATTGCTCCATTACACTGTTGTGTAACCTAATGGAATTTATTCTGTTTATGACAGAACTTAATTGTTGACTATTGGCAGTTAAATTGACACCTGAGATAAACCATCTGTTAGCTTGGTGGGTGAACACAAATAATGAGAACATCAAATAAGGGACGTGGACATGTTCGTGGTGGTGTTGGTGGAGCTCTTGTTGCTAGGAGAGGACGTGGCTGGTCTGTGCCAGCTACAGGTCCAAGTGAAACACCTTCCTCAGGTGCGAGTAGGCAACAGAACCTGTACCGTTATTTGGTAGGCCCGAATGCCGCTATACGGATGGTGAGGCCAGAACAAGTACAGGCGATAGTACACTGACAGTGCCTCCTGTTCCTTCACGTTGTCTCCCACCCAGTCCCCTGCTGAAAGCACAGAGTTGGCACCTGCAGCCCATGGTCATCTATCTTGCACCTCACCCCCTTGCAAATCAGCAAAGCAATCTGATCCCCAAGTCATGCAGCAGTCTCTTATGCTTTTTGATGACTCTGCTGGCAGGGTTTCCCAGGGCCATAACCATAGCCCTGCCCCAGAAGTGGAAGAGATTTAGTGCACGGATGCCCAACCACTTAGGTTTGAGGATGAGGACATGGGAAGATCACCGCATCACATCTCTGATGATGACGAAACACAGGTGCAAACTGCTGCGGTTTTCTGTGATGTGCAGATCGACAAAGATGGTAGGGGTGAAGACTGGGTAGAAGATGAGGTCCTACACCCCAAAATATACCACTTAAATCCATGTTTTTCATGGGTGGTAAAAAAATCATATTTTTTTAGGCCAGGAATTATCTTTGCGGACTGCGCTGCATATGTGCCGGGAACATTAATATAGTTCATCCGTCTGGCAGTTCAAGGGTTGACATATTTCATTTTTTTGCTGTCAAGTAACCCTGCACTGCATTGGTGACAGTGACTGAAAATGCAGAAAATCATCTTTTAAATTTTTGGGTTAAAAATCTTCTTTTAAATTGTTGGGTGCAATATTATCATTTTTGCCGAGTAAAGACCCCTGCTCTGCATAGGTGACAGTGACCGAAAGTTTGAAAAATCTTCTTTTAAATTGTTGGGTGCAATATTACCATTTTTGCCAGTCATAAACCCCTGGTCTGCCTGGATGCCAAGGGCCTACATTTTTAAAAATAGCCTGTTCCATTGGTGGGTGACATAACACAGTTTTTCTGGTGAAAAACCCCTGCTGTGCATTGCTAACAGGGAACCAAATGTGGTAAAAAGTTTTTTACTGATGCGTGACTACAAACGCATGCTGGTAGACGCGCTGCTGATGGCATTCCCACCTAATGCCACTTCAACCTCCTACTCCACATCCATTTCCTCCTCCTAGATCAAGATTGTTACTTTTAATTTTTATTTATTTTATTTTAAGTCATTTCCCTATCCACATTTGTTTGCAGGGCACTTACCCACATTTTGCTGCTTTTTGTAGCCCTCTAGCCCTTTCCAAGACTTTTTTACAGCCATTTTAGTGCCCAAAAGTTCGGGTCCCCATTGATTTCAAAGGGGTTCGGGGTAAAGTTCAGGTCAAGTTTGGATCCCAAACCTGTCAAACCCGATCTTCCAAGTGTCCGCTCGACCCTAGTTATAATGCCTTTTGTGGCGTGTATAAGTAGAAAAAGAAAAATATATTTGCCGTTCAGCAGTGCAGATATATGTTCTAAAGCCTTTTGTGGCGTGTATTAGTGGCAAAGGAAAAATATATTTGCCACTTTTACATATATATAAATATATATATATATATATATATATATATATATATAATATATATATATATATATATATATATATATGTATATTGTGAGACAGTGACAGGAAAAGTGAATGATGGCAGGTATTTTTCCCCCAGAATCCTGTCATATGCTAGTGCTTAGCTTCAGGGATTGGCCAGTAGAGATGTCGCGAACATAAAATTTTCCATTCGGGAACGGCGAACGCGAACTTCCGCAAACCACCATAGACTTCAATAGGCAGGCGAATTTTAAAACCTACAGGGACTCTTTCCGGCCACAATAGTGATTAAAAAGTTGTTTCAAGGGGACTAACACCTGGACTGTGGCATGCCGGAGGGGAATCCATGGCAAAACTCCCATGGAAAATTACGTAGTTGAAGCAGAGTCGGGTTTAATCCATAAAGGGCATTAATCACCTAACATTCCTAAATTGTTTGGAATAACGTGCTTTAAAACATCCAGTGTGTGTATACGATCAGGTATGATGTTGTATCGATCAGGTATTAATTCAGAAGCAGCACTCTCCCTGCTCTAACTAAGGCCCCATTCAGACTTCCGTAGTGTGCTGCGGATTCGCAAATTGCGGATCCGCAACACACCATGCCGGCACTCCCCATTGAGATGCCTATTCTTGCCCGCAGGTTGCGGACAAGAATAAGACATGCTCTATCTGTTGCGGAGCCGCAGCCGGATGTTTCGGGCCGAAATCCAGAAGTTTGGGGCTGCGGCTCCGCAAATGCCGAAGCGGAGGGCACATAGTGTGCTCTCCGCATCACGTCCGGCCCCATTCACAATGAATAGGTCCGCATTCATTCCTCAGAATTGCGGAATGGATGCAGACAAAATTGCGGAAGTGTGAATGGGGCTTTACACTGCAGCTTCAGACTTAATCTAAAATGTCTGCCGTTTTTATAGGAGGTGGGAGGGTCTGGGAGGGAGGGTATGCTGATTGGCTGAAATGTGTCTGCTGACTGTGAGGTACAGGGTAAAAGTTTGCTCAATGATGACGTATAGGGTGCGGACCGAACATCGCATATATTCGCCTGCCGCGGCGAACGCGAACATACCATGTTCGCCGGCAAATAGTTCGGGACATCTCTGTTGCCCAGTATGTAGTGGAAAGCTCAAGCTTTCCTGAGGTGGCTTTGTAGAAAAGCCGGTATAGGGCCTGGAGTTTTGGATTGGGGAAGACTTGGGCAGGTTCCCCAATCCGCAGTCCATTTCTGACAAGTGTTGGCTGCCTGATTAGCTGCACCTGTAGCGCTTGCATAAAGATGCAGGGGTCAGAATGAGCAGGGGAAGATCTGGAACTGACATGCTGGTGCGTGAGAGTGTGCGGCTGTGGTGTACTACAGAGCTGACCAAACCATATCTAGGACAGTGAGTAAACTACTGTTAGTCAGCACTCAGACAAGCAGGTTTTGTTTTGTATTTTGCCTGAGATGTAAAGGGGTTCTTTTGTTTTGCTGCTGATGCCACAATAAAGTGGAACTTTGTTGGACCTAACCCTGTATGTCACTGTCTCTGACTATCCGCCAGCAGGCCAATCCTGCCTCTATCAGGAGCTAATTACCACTATATATATCTTGCCACTCTACCCCTTAAACTATTACTTTGTTGAAGCACATTTTGATTTTATTACAGCACTCAGTCTTTTGGGGTATGAATCTATCAGCATGGCACATTTTCACTTGGCAACATTTGCCCACTCTTCTTTGCAAACAATCTCCAAATCTGTCAGATTGCGAGGGCATCTCTTGTGCACCGCCCTCTTTAGATCACCCCATATATTTTCAATCAGATTCAGGTCTGGGCTCTGGCTGGGCCATTCCAAAACTTTAATCTTCTTCTGGTGAAGTCATTCCTTTGTTGATTTGGATGTATGCTTTCAGTCATTGCCATGCTGAATGATGAAGTTCCTCTTCTTGTTCAGCTTTCTAGAAGAAGCCTGAAGATTTGTGCCAATATTGACTGGTATTTGGTACTGTTCATAATTCCCTTTATCTTAACTAAGGCCGCAGTTCCAGCTAAAGAAAAACAGCCCCAAAGCATGATGCTGCCACCACCATGCTTCACTGTGGGTATGGTGTTGTTTTTGTGCCAGACATATCTTTTGGAATTATGGCCAAAAAGTTAAAGTTCAAGTTTCATCAGACCATACCACCTTTTCCCACATGCTTTTGGGAGACTTTAGATGTATTTTTGCAAAATGTATCCTGGCTTGGATGTTTTTCTTCGTAAGAAAAGGCTTCAGTCTTGCCACTCTACGCCATAGCCCAGACTTATGAAGAATACGGGAGATTGTTGTCACGTGTACCACACAGCCAGTACTTGCCAGATATTCCTGCAGCTCCTTTACCCACTTGAAGACCACAGGTTTTTTTTTTTTTTTTTTTTATTTCATTTTCTGCTAACTTGTGTCAAAAAATAAAAACTTCCATGAACTCACTATGCCCCTTAGCGAATACCTTGGGGTGTCTACTTTCTAAAATGGGGTCACTTGTAAGGTTTTTCCACTGCCCTGGCATTTGAAGGTCTCCGCAATCATTACCCGTATGGCCAGAATTAGGAGTTTTTGCTATTCTCCTTATATTGACCATACAGGTAAGGAGAATTTTTTTTCCGTTCAGCCGCTGGGCTGAAAGAAAAAAATAAACGGCACAGATTTCTTCATTCACATTGTTCAATGTGGATGAAAAAATCTCTAAAAAATGTGCAGGAAAAAAAAAAAAAAGAGAGGGGAAAGCTGTAAAGCTGCGATCGCTAAGGGACCCTTAAGCCTCATTCACACGTCCGCAATTCTGTTCCGCAAAATTTTGCGGAATGGAATTGTGGATACATTCAATTCTATGGGGACAGACTTTGTCCTGCTCGGATCCGGAATTGCGGATCTGCACTTCCAGATCCACAAAAATTGCGGACAAGAAATGGCATTTTCTACATAGTTCTGGCAATGTGCGGATCCACAAAATGCGGAAAGCACATTGCCGGTGTCCGTAGTTTGCGGATCCGCAGATCCATGGATCCGCAAAACACATACGGACGTCTGAATGAGCCTTACAGGGGGGTGATTAGTGACAGTGGGGGTGACATGGGGTGATCATGGGGGGTGACATAGGTGACCATGGGTTAATCAGTGATGGGGGGTGGGGGGGGGGTGGTGTGTGTTTAGTGATTAGTGCACTTTACTTATGTTTGCCCTTGTGGTCCCAGACAAATGGACCACCAGAGGAGCAAACAGCAGGCATATCAGATGCTGTTTACAAAACAGCGTCTGATATGCGTTTTAAATGCTTTTTTTTCACATCTACAGCCTGCCAGCGCATGATCAGCGCTGGCAGGCTGCAGTTTCAGTTGTCCCGGTTACGATCGCATGAATGCGCACGCGCGGCGCGCGGGCATTCATGCGAAATCTCGGGTCTCACGAGATGACGCGGATAGGCGGCAGTGAGACCTGAGAGAGCCGTGCGCTGACGCCCATCGGCGTTAGCGTGGCGGAAAGTGGTTAATGTTGATGTAGGCCTCTTGGTAGCCTCCCAGACCAGTTTTCTTCTCGTCTTTTCATCAATTTTGGAGGGACGTCCAGTTCTTGGTAATGTCATTGCTGTGCCAAATTGATGATGACTTCACTGTGTTCCATGGTATATCTAATGCCTTGGAAATTATTTTATATCTTTCTCCTGACTGATACCTTTTAACAATGAGATCCCTCTGATGCTTTGGAAGCTCTCTGTGGACCATGGCTTTTGCTGTGGGATGCGACTAACAAAATTTCCGGAAAGACCAACTAGAGCAGCTGAACTTTATTTGGGGTTAATTAGAGGCACTTTAAATGATGACTCCTATTTAACATGATTTTCAATGTGATTGCTTAATTCTGAACACAGCTACATCCCCAGTTATGCAACCACATTATTTTAGTTTAGTTTTTTTTCTTCCCTCCACCTAAAAGATGTCAGTTTGTTTTTCAATTGAGTGGTACAGTGAGGGAAATTGGAGCATGTTCGATTCAGGTAGGATCAGGTAGATTCATGTAGATTCAGAACCAAATTGAATTTTTTGAAAAATTCTAATTTGTATGTAGTGGGTGCAATGAGAGGGAGAGGTGTAAAATAAAAAAAAGTAATTAAATCATACTTACCTCATCCATTTGATTGCGTCAAGCCAATCGCTACCATCTTGCTTGAAGATCTAGCCAAAATCTTGCTCTGCCTGTGATAACATCATGTCGGCTGGCTTGCTTATGTCATATGTCACCGCGCATGGGGTTTTGTGTAAGATCTTCAATCACGATGGTGGCGGCCATTTCATTGTCATCAAATGGATGAGGTAAGTTTGATTTTTTTTTTTTACCGCCATTCAGGCAAACTCGATTCGCTACCACTAAGCACAAGTAAAATTTGAATTCACAGCAAATAGAATTTTCCCTGAAATTCGGATCAAAGTCCACTTTGTGGACTTATATTTGCTCAACAGTAATAACAGCACATTTATAGTCCATATGACTTTCTTAGTTCTTATGTTTTTCAACCTAATTTTCTCTAATGTTCAGTTTCCACATTTGTTCACGTTTAAAGCTGAAAAATAATCATGCCAACTAAACAAAACTTACTCAACATTTCATTTTTTTTTACCCCAGAAAGCCAAAGCAGACAGAGCTTATAAATGTGTCTTCAACACATGCCTGGGGCGGCTGAAGAGAAAAGAGAAAATTTAGTGTACTCTGTCGCTCTTATTACAGAGAAAAGACATGTCTGCTGCTCCAGCAGATTTACTGATCTATAAAGATAATTCAGGTTCAACATTATCAATACGTCTTACAAATTGTCCCATTTACAAATCATTATGGCTCTATATTTGTGCATGCAGAACAAGTGCAAGATAAGAGCATAAGGAGTTCTCTAGAGATGTGCTGAAATATATCCTAGTGAGTAATTGCTAAATATACACAAGTTATTAATGGGGAAAAGAACTGATAAGCCAACTCACTACTCAATCATGGTAGTTTATAACCCTACAGATGTAAAAACGCAAAAATCCCTTTGTTTTATATGAGTGAAAAAAAAATTAAAGAAAGATAGAATAATTCAGTAAAGGTAAAAAGCAATCTATCAAGTTGCAGAGGCCTCACAATCTTGCAAAGTAAATATAAGAAAGTCTCTCCCTCAAAAAATGAAAGAACAATATAGTATATTTGTGGTCATAGATGTTGTTCCCTCTTTACTGGCAAATCTAACCAAATTATTTATTTATTTTATGCACTACGCTAGCGCTACTATATTCCGCAGCACTTTACAGACATTAGCATCAAGCTGTTCCCATTGGGGCTCACAATCTAAGCTACCTATCAGTATGTCTTTGGAGTATGGGAGGAAACCTACACAAACACAGGGAGAACATACAAACTCCATGCAGATGTTGTCCTTGGTCAGACTGGAACTTAGGACCTAAGCGCTGTAAGGCACTAGTGCTAACCACTGAGCCACCGTGCTGCTCTAATGACTAGAAATAAACAATAGATAATATATTTACTGCAGCGCCCCAATATATATATATTTTTTTTTATGTAGATACACAGCATATGACATCCAGATTGTAATAACAACATCCAGATAAATAGAATGATACAGCATCTGGACAGAAATTTATGTTCTGACTCAAAACCTAGGCTGAATGGTTGTCTGTACTAACCAACTTCACCTACAAGACATGTGTATGAAGCATCAAGATGAGGTTTATTTCTAGGCTGAATCCTTGTAATTGTGAGTAAACAGTAGCTTGAAAAGCAGTGGCTCACCACCAAGGCAGACCATGCCATTACTACGGGGCCCATGAGGTTGGAGGGCACAGCCCAGTTGAATGGCCCACCCCTTGTCAGATAAAATGGCACAATGGTATTGGCTCCTTAGTCTGTAATGTAAGCTGGACGGTCTACTCCAGCAAAAGCAGGAACAATTTAAACTGGCTCCCTGTCTATCAGTAAAATTCAGCTGGCTCATAAGCATGAAAATTGTCTGCTGTTTGCTCTGCTTGTTGACCCACTGAATTTCGGCACTGCCAGCAAGGACTTTTGGCATGGTGGGAAGACGGGAATCTCATTCCAGCTGCTGGAGACATTTCAGTAAGCTGAGGAGCCTTAATTCTTGTAGGCTACACTTGAGGTCCTGTGGAGGAAAAATCTGTGACTGCTCTGACTGTGACTGCTGCAGCCATGCCAGTAAGCAACTTAATTGAGGAAGAGAGACTGGAGAGGCTGCAGTTATCAGGAGCATCACATTGGGTGTGAGTGACTGACTGTAATAGTGACCACTCACACTCACTGTGTTACAGTATCTCAGGGAGTTCTGTCTTAGGGGAGGATTGCTATATGGCTGTAATAGTCTACTATTTCTGCAAGCGTCCTACCCCCACAGAAATACTGCATGCTTTATCTTCTAAGGCAGTCTGGCCTGAAACATATGTCTAGGTTGTTCTGTGGCTTGAGTAGCCACCTCTCCATTCACTGCTGTGGAACTGACAGATTAGTCAAACAATAATTGTAATTTTCATTGGGGGAAAGCCTAATTCAGAATTTTGCCCATGATTTCTATGTATGCCCCTGTTGACGAGATGTTTTTTTGCATGACTTTATGAGCATATCATGGAAATGGTAGTATGGCACAAGAAAAAGGGTGATGCTGATTACATGAGAACCGTGCAACAGAAAAATAGCAGGGGTAAACTTCAGACACACTGCAATAAGACAGTGAATAATACCTTGAGACATGGGGCATGACATGATACATCATTCAATGTATGCAAAGTGTTACATCTAATGTACATCTAGTTTGCTCACAGGCTGACAGACAACCTCGATGAGCCAAACAGGGGCAAAATTCAGGAAGTTCCTTTGCCGACACAATCATGGAACACTTTTCTATGTTCAGCTTCTGATCTGGAAAGGTGTCTCGTAGTAGTGTTTGACAAAAAAGGATTGCAGACACAAGACAATAATATAGCTGTATTATGGACACTATAGGGAGAGAATAGGAAGATATAATAGTGTAGATTTTAGGGAATTTGATCAGGGAAAGCTTTAGGGAAAGCTTTTAGAGAGAAAGGGACTGGTCACCCAATTGTGATTTTTATACAGCTACTGCTGGCAGCTAACTCTATTATAAAACTTCCTGAAAGAAAAATAGAAAAAGAAAGCAATTGTGGACTGGCACTCTGGAATGTGTGTATAGGTAATTGAATAGTCTGAATTAACATGCTACCACCATAATAGGTATAAAATGATCCTTTTACATTTATTAATATACATAAAATAAAAATAATAAAAAGTCAATATAAAACAGTAATCATAAAATAGCTGAATAGGTTCAACAGAAAAAACAGAGGTCCTTCTAGCGTTATTCCACGGTATACAAGCCCTATAAAAGGGGATATGTGCAATTGGTTTACTGTGGGTGACTTTGAGGGCCCACAGTCTCTCTTTGGGGCTGTACTTACTGCGCAGTAGTTAGATGATATTGATCATATCTCCTGTAGAAAGCCCTAATATGTAGAAAGGTGCAATTTGTATAATGTAGTGACAACCCGTGGATTTCTTTGGTTTATAGCATCTAGATTCCTAGGATTTTTGTATATAGTCCAGCTCTTGAATGAAAGGGTCCGGGCTCTATTTCAAATCCTGGACCGCGTGCTTGGTGTATAGGCACGAAACACAACAAAACAGGTAAGTGTACTTTTACCTCCGCTTGTCTTCAAATAGTTGTTTGGTTACATACCCAGCGTTAAATCTTCGGTTTTCTGCTCCGTCTGCTTGTACTTGTAATATCCGAAGTGCTTGGGTTGATCGTAAATAGTCTATAGAATGTCTGTAGAGTCGATCTGTTTGGAGGCCTCCTTATATTATGTGGTCCTATGGAATTTAATAGCAAGAAAGAAAAATAAATGCATTTTTTCTGCATATAAACAGACAGCCAGCATTTTTAAATCACAAGTTTTTGCAGTTCATAGGCTTATTGCCAGCACCCCAATAGCATTCTGCTGCAAATGCTGAGCAATTACACTTTGTTCTCCTAAAAATTAATTCAGTGTATTATACCCATGTTACATGTCTAGCTGTGTGAAACCTACTTTCACTTTAATTTTGTACAGGTCAACTAATAAACCTCATCTCTGACTAAAAGGTTATAAACACTTATATAAGCCACATTCTTATCAGTAAGATAAAAATTGAACTATAATGAATGTTTATAAGGTCCGAGTTTAGAATCTTGTCAGATGAGCTGCCTGACAGAGCAGAGAGGAATTTCAGATCTTGCTACTAAAGAAACTCAACTCTGTATATAGAAAAGAGAACCACATTTTTAATTAAGACCAATTGAAAAATGATTTTTAGCTCAAAATGAGTACAATGCAAAAATGAAAAAAAAAAAAAAAAAAAAAAAAAAAATTCCCCCAAAGGTGTACATAGGCTTTAAATAAAATTCAATTATACCAAAAGCTTTTTATGGCAATAACACCATTATTTTACCTGTTCGATTAAACATGTTGCATATTGCTAAAAGATAATGTTCAGTTATAACAGTAAAATTAGACAGCTTATTAACCCCAATTTGAGAATCAAGACCTAATAGAATTTCTTATTAATTAAAATGGGAGTACACTTTTTCATTAGATAGCTCTATGCCCTATACAGGGATTGATGCAAACTGTGCTGTCCTCTACAGATCCCTTCAGCTTCAGACTACAGTCCCTGCACTGTCCCAGCAGTCTCCCAATGCTCTCCCTACAGTGTGTAAAAATTCTCCCATGATCTCCCTGCATTATCCCTGCTGTCTCTCTATCCAATATTCCACAATTAAAAACGACACCTAATATACAAGAGTCCACAGAAAATCCACAGAAAATCTACTACTAAAGGAGATAGACGAGGCAGCAAATCATAATGAGGTAATTATTATGGGGGACTTTCACTAACCAGAAATAGACTGGGAAACTGAAACTGTACATCTCATAAAGGAAACAGGTTCTTGGCAATAACCAAAGACAATTACCTTTCCAACTGGTTCAGGACCCAACTAGAGGGATGGCCATACTGGACTTAGTATTAACCAATAGACCTGCAGAACAACAGAAGTGCAGGTTGGGTTACACCTGGAAAATAGTGATTATAAAGTAATAACCTTTCAATTATCATTCAAAAGAGTGTTTCTTCAGGGAGGAACAAAAATACCAAACTTCAAAAAAGCTAATTTTTTCCAACTTAGAGAGGCCATAGGCCTAACTAACTCCTCAAAAATAAAAATGCAGCCACAAAATGGGATATTTTTAAAAGCATCCTAAAATCTAGTTGTTAGAGGTACATACCTTATAGGAATAAAAGTTTAAGGAACAAGAAGAAACCAGTGTGGATAAATAGAACTGTAAATAAAGCAATAAATGACAAAAAGAAAGCATTTAAATCACTAAAACAGGAGGGTAGAGTGGAAGCACTGAAAAACTATAAGGAAAAAATAAAATATGTAAAAAACAAATAAAAGCGCCCAAACTAGAGACTGAGAGATTAATTGCCAAAGAGAGCAAAACTATATTCGTCAATTATATAAATGGTAAAAAGTATAAATCTGAAGGTGTCGGCCCTTTACAGAGTGATGGGGGGGGGGGAGGGAGTTGCAGAGAGCGATGAGGAGAAAGCAAAGCTATTACATTTTTTTTCTCCACTGTATTCACTGAAGAAAATAAATGCAGAATGTAAAAGTTTATTCTCTATTAAAAGTGCCCTGTCTGACCCAGGAAGAAGTACAGCGGCATCTTAAAAAGATTAAAATAGACAAATCGCAGCCCAGGACCAGATGACATACACCCCCGTATCCTAAGAGAATTAAGTAATGTCATAGCCAGAGCCTTATTTCTGATATTTAAGGACTCTATATTGACAGGGAGTGTTCCACAGGATTGGAGCATGGTAAATGTGGTGCCATTATTAAAAAAGGGTCCGAAAACAGAGCCTGGAAACTATAGGCCGGCAAGTTTAACATCTGTTTGGGTAAACTGTTTGAAGGTTTTCTAAGAGATGCTATCTTGGAGCACCTCAATGAAAATAAGCAAATAACGCCATATCAGCATGGCTTCATGAGGGATCGGTCATGTAAAACTAATTTAATCAATTTCTATGAGGAGGTAAGTTTTAGACTTGACCATGGCGAATCAATGGATGTCGTATATCTGGACTTCTCCAAAGCATTTGACACTGTACTGCATAAAAGGTTAGTATATAAAATGAGAATGCTTGAAATGGGAGAAAATGTCTGTATGTGGGTAAGTAATTGGCTCAAGTAATAGAAAACAGAGGGTGGTTATTAATGGTACACTCTCAGAATGGGTCACTGTCACTAGTGGAGTACCTCAGGGGTCAGTACTGGGCTCTATCCTCTTCAATATGTTTATTAATAATCTTATAGAAGGCTTGCACAGTAAAATATCAATTTTTGCAGATGACACTAAACTGTGTAAAATAATTAACACGGAAGAGGACAGTATACTGCTACAGATGGATCTGGATAGAATGGAGGCTTGGGGAAAGAAGTGGCAGATGAAGTTTAACACTGACAAATGTAAAGTTATGCACATGGGAAGGAATAATGCAAGTCACCCATACATACTAAATGGTAAAACACTGGGTAACACTGACATGGAAAAGGACCTAGGAATTTTAGTGAACAGCAAACTAAGCTGTAAAAACCAGTGTCAGGCAGCTGCTGCCAAGGCCAATAAGATAATGGGTTGCATCAAAAGGGGCATAGATGCCCGTGATGAGAACATAGTCCTACCACTTTACAAATCACTAGTCAGACCACACATGGAGTACCGTGTACAATTCTGGTCTCCTGTGAACAAGGCAGACATAGCAGAGCTGGAGAGGGTTCAGAGCAGGGCAACTAATGTAATAAATGGAATGAGGGAACTGCAATACCCTGAAAGATTATCAAAATTAAGGTTATTCACTTTAGAAAAATGACGACCGAGGGGAGATCTAATTACTATGTATACATATATCAGGGGTCAGTACAGAGATCTCTCCCATCATCCCCAGGACTGTGACTGTGATGAGGGGACATCCTCTGTGTCTGAAGAAAAAGACGGTTTGCACACAAACATAGAAGAGGATTCTTTAGTGTAAGAGCAATGAGACTATGAAAATCTCTGTCTGAGGAGGTGGTGATGGTGAGTTCACTAAAAAAGTTCAAGAAGGGCCTGGATGTATTTCTGGAGTGCAGTAATATCACAGGCTATAGCTACTAGAGATGGGTCGTTGATCCAGGGAGTTATTCTGATTGCCTGATTGGAGTCGAGAAGGAATTTTTTTTCCATTTAAGTGGGGAAAATTGGCTTCTACCTCACAGTTTTTTTTTTTTTTTTGCCTTCCTCTGGATCAACTTGCAGGATAACAGGCCGAACTGGATTGTCAAATGTCTTTGTTTGGACTTATAACCTATATTACTATGTTACTATATTACACTGTCCCTAGCACTGCTTACGTCTCTCCCTATACTCAGCTCATAGTGAAATGGCAGAGACTGCACGAGATGAGGCTTTTAAAGGGCTGTGACATCACAGGGGCAGGCTAACTGCTTATTGGCTATCTGCACGGCATTATGGGTTATCTCACATTCTCAGGCTTTTTAATTTAATTTTCTAACATGTGTAGCCACCATCTTAGGAAAAAATGGTTTGTTACCACGAAGCGTGAGGAAATTTGGATATGTTGCAAATCAAATTTTTCTTAAACTTTGGGTCAAATTCCACATTAGATGCTTTGATTTGCTCAACTCTAATAAAGCTAAAAATCTTAGTGGGGGCGGAGCTATAAAGAACTAACTCTTTAAACAAGCAGGTGATAATGCAAAGCTGTATGCTTGCATGCCAAAAAGTAGTCGATTACTAGATAACCATGCTTCTAGAACTCGTTATCAAAGCAAAATGGGGGAATGTTTTGCTCCCTCCAAAAGGAAAGTCAAATTATGTTGTTACCAGAAAACACTGTGTACACAGCTTGCTGCGCCTTTCAACAAGCAAATGCCTGCCACCCATCTGTCTGAACAGGAAGCCCCTCTCAACCGCCTCAGAGTTACCCACCTTCTGCCATCTTCACCACCATTAGCATCTGAAGCTGCAGGCTGCAGCAGCAGCCAGTTCAGTATCAACATGATTTTTCCATATACGGCACCTGACTGACTCAAATCAGCAAACAGAGATGTACCACTTGAACAGCCAAGTTCAGTCCTACCTAGCCTTTCTCTAGCACAAAAGTGTTCCCTGACCCCACATACTTTTGAGCATCCAGATTTGAGCAGTGGCTGGATCTGGCCCAGTATGGCCTCTCTGCAATATTGCCCAACCTTCAGTGTCATCTCAGAGATATTCTCAGTGCAGTAGGTGGCATTGTAGCACCTAAATAAAAGTTGCCCACTGCAAGTGTGCAAAACATTATTTTTTGTCAAAATGAAGGAGGCATGGATCAGTGAGAATTTTCACACAACTCAGCTGAGGCCAGTTAATAGATTTGCCTTTGCTAACAGTGCCCCACAATGTTATTGCAACTATCTGGCTGTCTACCATCATGTTCCCTACCTTATGGCTGTGTCAGCTGTCACAACCAATGCCTGCTTACCATTATGTTCTGTAACTTATAGCTGCTGCTGTCACTGCAGCTGCTAATCCATGATGCTAATCCCCCTATTACCCCTACTGCCATTACTTTTACCTCTACACAGTCAACTAACCATTGCGCTACCATCTGCACCTGAAATATGCCTAATATAGGCGTATTTCAGTATAGTAAATGACCCCCTAAACGTTTTGAAAAATTAGCAGAATGGGACACAAAACGAATTTCAAGAAATCTCTCATCTGATGTATTGTATATATGTTTATATATATATATATATATATATATATATATATATATATATACATACATACACACACACACATTATATCTATCTACCTGATAAAGTTCTCTCTAATGTTACCATTTTTTATTGAGTTGTTAGGCAAAAAAATAAAAAGATAATCTATTAATCCATAAAATATCACACTAACCACTTAGGCATGCTTCACAGGACGTGGTACACAAATCTGGCATCTACACACTGAAAGCAGTAGAAATAAACTTATTTTGCAGTTTTTTTTTTTTTTTTGCCCAACCCCTATTTGACATCCAGCATTACAACTGATGCACAGGATGTATGAGAACAATCCCATGGAAAACTATGGGATCATTTCTGGCTTAAGTTCCCTTACAACATTTTCTGCTTTCCATCGGAGGGGAACTGATTTGGACCAACTCTTTTTTTGTAAATCATTATTTTTAGACTAAAAATGAATTTCATTTTTTTGCTGTAGAATGTTAAAAAAAGCTCCATGGAATTGCTTAGAAATAAAAATGTCCTGCTTGGCACGCCACTTATACAACACAATAATATCTGAAGAATGCATGTGATGCATTGTAGCATAAAATCTTAACAACCCAAGGATCTCCTCTGCAATAAACTCCTGTTTAACCTCACTTTCTTTTAAGTTGCAATCCGTTACTGGATGAATGGATAGATATGGATAATGGATAGCCAGGTAAACAGAGATACAGTAGATATGGATGGATAGTAGATAGATAGATAGATAGATGTACACTGCATGGTCCTGGGCTTTAAACCCGCACCTCCAGGAGAAGACAGGTGGGATTTTAACCACTTCTGCTGTCTGGGGTGTAGTTTTATGCAGTGCTGAATGATTGATATATAAAGAATAGAGGCAGCTGCCATGAGAATAGGAACCCTGTGTTCCACCATTTGAATGGAGCAGCGTTCCCGCATGCAAACTGCCTCTCCATTTAACTCTGAGGGAATGCTAGAAATAGCTGAGCGCCTGCACTTGGCTATATCCAGCAACCCCATAGAGTTGAATATAGAACCAGCATGACTGCTGCTACATTCCAGTGGAACAACACAAGGTCTCTGTTCTCATGAATGGTGGTGGGCTGGTGGCCCAAGTGGTCAGACCCCTGACAATCAGATACTTCTCACCTACAAAGTTTCTGGCATAGGAGCCAACCAACCCAATCTTTGGAACTTTTGCCCAGTTAAAACCATTCACTTGTTCCCAGTACCACTGTTCCCAGGCCGTGCTCCCATTCCTGGCCACTTCAGCTGGACTTCTAGCACATGTGACAACGGCCCACAGGACTAAGTTGCTTCCATGTCCAGAAGGGATCTAAATCAGCTGGGAATGGGGCCACAACATGTGAACACAGGGACAGGTTAGTTTTTTTTTTTTTTTTTTTATAATGAGGCACAAGTACTCAGGATTGAGTTGGTCAGCTCCTAGGCTAGAAAAATTGAAGGTACTGGATTAAGTATATCACTGCATGAAAGTGGCACAAGAACGAAATTAAGCTGCAGATGTAACCAGCGTTAATTGGACACCGTGCGGATCACTTTAACATGATTTGTTGTATTCCTTAAATGTTTTTTTATGTTAACACATTAAGCTAGTCAGAACTATGGGGTCTACATCTGTAATTCTGAATTTAAAGGGTTTTTCTAGATAGTGTGGGGATTTACTCTGGTAGACAGGCTTGCGGACGCAGTATAGAGGCAATGACAATGTCTTTAACTTAAACAGTTCAGTGTTTTATTCACGCATAAAACAAGTGACAACGAAAAGTCAGCTTCAGGGAAAAACAGTCACTTTGGTTTGGGTGTTTGTTCACACCAGGTAGCAATACAGCGGTCCTTGGATCAAGCAGAAGCCACAGGGTTTTACCCAAACAAGAAAGCAGACCTTAGTCCTGGCCCAAACTCCCAGGCTCCAACACAGAGACTGGCCAAGCTCCTCTGTCAGATGGAGGATAAATCCACCCACCTGACGGTGCTGGCTGTGCTTTATCCCCAACCAAAAAAAAACGGCCTGGAACGTGGGGAGCAGCCACCCACCCTACACTTTGGCTGCTCCCAGTAAGAGCCGGCCCGGATCGGCTTTACAGCCATGCTACATAGCAAACCGTGTCAACCAGAACTAAACTGCCGCTGACACATGAAAACAGGCTCTTACCTCACTGAGGCCAGGAATCTCGGTGACACATACCTTCCGTCAATGACAGACCTTTGCACTTTCATACAATAGATAATTTGAAGGAACTAAATGACTTGTCAGAATTTTCTAAACATAGAAGTTGACAAAGTGGTTTCTGATGTCCAGAATAAGACATCTTGCACATTCACAGTAAGCTTCTAAGCTTTGCCTCAACCGTGCTCGTAGAGATGGAACAAATGGAATTTTACACAGCTCATAAAAACAAGTGATGGTATATAAACATTACAGGATGATACAAGTGTTTATGGCATAATAGCCGTGAAATTGCGTTAGGAGGTAATAGAATTAGGGTTTTATTTAACTGCACGTAAATAAAACTTTCACAGCATGTTACGGTGCTATTTGCAGTTTGCTAACCCCTTCATAGCTCTTCATCAGAGGCATTCTTTTACATATGGGAAGGATTAAATGTCCTTAAATATATATGTTTTTCTTAAATAAAACAGTAGGCTTCTTTCACACTCGCGTTTTGTGCGGATTCATCATGGAAGGATCCGTTCAGATAATACAACCGTCTGCATCCGTTCAGAACAGATCCGTTTGTATTATCTTTTAACCTACCCAAAACGGATCCGTTTGACTCAGTTTCATCAGACACCAAAACGCTGCAAGCAGCGTTTTTGGTGTCCGTCTCCAAAGCGGAATGGAGACTGAACTGATGCAAACTGATGCATTCTGAGCGGATCCTTTTCCATTCAGAATGCATAAGAATGCAAACTGATCCGTTTTGGACCGCTTGTGAGAGCCCTGAACGAATCTCACAAACGGAAAGCCAAAACGCGAGTGTGAAAGTAGACTACATTAGCTTTCTTCAGTTGCTTATATCTGTTACGTAGAAAGATGAATGACAAAAATAGCCATTGCATAATGACATTGTTAATAAGCTTGTAAAGGACCATTTAAAAGTACATTAAATATACTTTTCAGGGTGGTTATCACAAAGAAGATGCCTTCTATGCATGTAGTAGTATACCGGGAGACTTATTCTTTTTTCTTACGTGGGAGCCTATGGCAAAACAAATGATAGTGTATGCCTACACAGTGGTATAGGTCAGAGCACAGGCATCCTTTGAAGCATATGCTGTGAAACATAATGGAGTTTTTAACAATTTGGCAGAGGGCAACTCAAAGAGTTTTTGCAGGATTTTGTACTTTTAAACCCTCCCCCAAGCAGTACCTATGATACATTTGTGGCTCTACTAAAACCAGTTTATGACTTGGCACGGCTATACCCATATAATTCTACATTGTCAAAATCTTCCTGAACTGAAAATGGCAGATTAAAGAACTTCAATACAAGTAAGATATTCAGAGGGTCATTTTATTTATCCTTCTTTTTTTTTTTTTTTTTTTTACATTTGCAGACAAATTATTCAAGTGATTCAATCATGATATTAGATTATTCAGTATAAAAATACCTTCTTTTTTTGTAAATGGTTACAGTAGCTCTTTATTTACATCCCATTGTGAGTTAAATTCTCATTTGGGTCAAATATATATTGACAGAAGTGCTGGTGCCTAGATGAATCATATGCAAGCATAGAAAGACTATGCAAGCTGTAAATTCAAATCAAGGACTCTAATAATTCTATAGAGAAGCAATGCTAGCCATAGCACTATCCAGATCAGTGCTACACTTCAACTTACACCTATTAAAATATCTCAAGATATAATTGACAGGTCTTCTTATTTGGGCACCATCATCACTTACGTTACTACTCTAAAGGAAGTGATGCCTCTCGACTCTTTCACAGCCAAATATGTATGTAAGTATGTATTAGGTCATGACTTTAAATGCTTGCAATGAGAGGGCTATATGGCTATATCTTAGCTAGAGATGAGCAAATCGAAGCTGACAAAGTGTAATTAGTTTAGAATTTCAGGAAAAATTTGATTCGAAACGAATGGGAATTTCCTCACGCTTCATGGTAAAGAATTGCAATTTTCCTAAAATGGCAGCTACACGTTTGAGGACTGAGGACATGGGGCAATTAACTCTGGGAAGGCAGGATCACCCAGATTGACATGCCTGCATGCAGCCAATAAGCAGCCAGCTAGCCCTGTGATGTCACAGCCATATAAATATGGCGTCCATCTTAAAGTCAGACATTTTCCAGCGTTCAGAGTGCAGGGACAGACTTGTTTAGGCGCTAAGGACAAAAAATGGAAAAACAATTGTGAAGAAAAAAAGACAGAAAAAACGGTTTATAAGTGCAGGGAAAGGATAGTAACATAGTATATAAGACTGAAAAAAGACATTTGTCCATCCAGTTCGGCCTGTTATCCTGCAAGTTGATAGGGAGAAATCATTTAACAGCATCTTAGTGCAGGGAGAGACATCAGAAGGCGCTAGGGACATTGATAGAAAAGTGATTTACAAGTGCAGGGAACGATTATTTGGGGATACAAATAGTCATTAGACAGCTCTGTCATTCCAGCTTTTTGTTATTGGGCTGCAAGTGTTATGTTGAAAAGCCTTTAGTGGCTTATATCTTAGTACCTTATTCAGTCCAACAATAAAAATATATTCTCAGTTTACTTCTGCCGTTATTTCTGTTGAATGCGTATAGGGGCGTATTTCAGTACAACAAGAAAATGTATACGCACTGCACTGTTGCAGTTATTTCTGGTAAAAGCATATAGGGGCGTATTTCAGTCAAACAAGAAAAATATATATGCACTGCACTGTTGCAGTTATTTCTGGTGAAAGCATATAGGGGTGTATTTCAATGCAACACGAAAAATATACATGCACTGCACTGTTGCAGTTATTTCTAGTGAAAGCGTATAAGGGCGTATTTTAGTACTACAATAAAATATATATACACATTGCACTATTGCAGCAATTTCTGTTGAAAGTGTATAGGGGCATATTTCAGTAAAAAAAATAAAAATATATAAGCACTGCACTGTTGAAGTTATTTCTGGTGAAAGCGCACAGGGGTGTATTTCAGTACTACAAGAAAAATATATAAGCACTTCACTCTTTAATTGTTTTCTGGTTAAAGAGTATAGCGGCCTATTTCAGTCCATAGTAACATAGTAACATAGTATATAAGACCGAAAAAAGACATTTGTCCATCCAGTTCGACCCGTTTCCTGCAAGTTGATCCAGAGGAAGGCAAAAAACCCCTGTGAGGTAGAGCCAATTTTCCCCACTTAAGGGGAAAAAATTCCTTCCCGACTCCAATCAGGCAGTCAGAATAACTCCCTGGATCAACGACCCATCTTTAGTAGCTATAGCCTGAAATATTATTACGCTCCAGAAATACATCCAGGCCCCTCTTGAATTCCTTTATTGTACTCACCATCACCACCTCCTCAGGCAGAGAGTTCCATAGTCTTACTGCTGTTACCGTGAAGAACCCTTTTCTATGTTTGTGTACAAACCTTCTTTCCTCCAGACGCAGAGGATGTCCCCTCGTCACAGTCCTGGGGATAAATAGATGATGGGAGAGATCTTTGTACTGACCCCTGATATATTTATACATAGTTATTAGATCTCCCCTCAGTCGTCTTTTTTCTAGAGTGAATAACCCTAATTGTGATACCCTTCCAGGGTACTGTAGTTGCCCCATTGCAGTTATTACTTTAGTTGCCCTCCTCTGAACCCTCTCTAGCTCTGCTATGTCTGCCTTGTTCACGGGAGCCCAGAACTGTACACAGTACTCCATGTGTGGTCTGACTAGTGATTTATAAAGTGGTAAGACTATATTTTCATCACGGGCATCTATGCCCCTTTGATGCAACCCATTATCTTATTGGCCTTAGCAGCAGCTGCCTGACACTGGTTTTTACAACTTAGTTTGTTATTTATTAAAATTCCTAGATCCTTTTCCATGTCAGTGTTACTGAGTGTTTTACCATTTAGTATGTACGGGTGACTTGCATTATTCCTTCCCATGTGCATAACTTTACATTTGTCAGTGTTAAACCTCATCTGCCATTTCTCTGCCCAAGCCTCCAATCTATCCAGATCCCTCTGTAGCAGAAAACTGTCCTCTTTAGTGTTAATTACTTTACACAGTTTAGTGTCATCTGCAAAAATTGATATATTACTGTGCAAGCCTTCTACAAGATCATTAATAAATATATTGAAGAGAATAGGGCCCAATACTGAACCCTGAGGTACCCCACTAGTGACCGTGACCCAATCTGAGTGTGTACTGTTAATAACCACCCTCTGTTTTCTATTACTGAGCCAGTTACTTACCCACATACAGATATTTTCTCCTAGTCCAAGTGTTCTCATTTTATATACTAACCTTTTATGTGGTACAGCGTCAAATGCTTTGGAGAAGTCCAGATATACGACATCCATTGATTCGCCACTGTCAAGTCTAGAACTTACCTCCTCATAGAAACTGATTAAATTAGTTTGGCATGACCGATCCCTCATGAAGCCATGCTGATATGGTGTAATTTGCTTATTTTCATTGAGATACTCCAAGATAGCATCTCTTACAAAACCTTCAAACAGTTTACCCACAACAGATGTTAAACTTACCGGCCTATAATTTCCAGGCTCTGTTTTTGGACCCTTTTTGAATATTGGCACCACATTTGCTATACGCCAGTCTGGTGGAACATTCCCTGTCAGTATGGAGTCCGTGGATATCAAAAATAAGGGTCTGGCTAGGACATCACTTAATTCCCTTAAGTCCAACAAGAAATATATATTCTCAGGTCATTCTGCAGTTATTTCTGGTAAAACCGTATAGGGGCATATTTCAGTACTATAAGAAAAATATATACGCACTGCACTGCTGCAGTTATTTATGTTCAAAGCGTATAGTGGGGTATTTCAGTAAAAAAGATAAATGTATACGCACTGCACTGTTGCAGTTATTTCTGGTGAAAGCGCACAGGGGTGTATTTCAGTACTACAAGAAAATATATAAGCACTTCACTCTTTAATTGTTTTCTGGTTAAAGAGTATAGCGGCCTATTTCAGTCCATAGTAACATAGTAACATAGTATATAAGACCGAAAAAGACATTTGTCCATCCAGTTCGACCCGTTTCCTGCAAGTTGATCCAGAGGAAGGCAAAAACCCCTGTGAGGTAGAGCCAATTTTCCCCACTTAAGGGGAAAAATTCCTTCCCGACTCCAATCAGGCAGTCAGAATAACTCCCTGGATCAACGACCCATCTTTAGTAGCTATAGCCTGAAATATTATTACGCTCCAGAAATACATCCAGGCCCCTCTTGAATTCCTTTATTGTACTCACCATCACCACCTCCTCAGGCAGAGAGTTCCATAGTCTTACTGCTGTTACCGTGAAGAACCCTTTTCTATGTTTGTGTACAAACCTTCTTTCCTCCAGACGCAGAGGATGTCCCCTCGTCACAGTCCTGGGGATAAATAGATGATGGGAGAGATCTTTGTACTGACCCCTGATATATTTATACATAGTTATTAGATCTCCCCTCAGTCGTCTTTTTCTAGAGTGAATAACCCTAATTGTGATACCCTTCCAGGGTACTGTAGTTGCCCCATTGCAGTTATTACTTTAGTTGCCCTCCTCTGAACCCTCTCTAGCTCTGCTATGTCTGCCTTGTTCACGGGAGCCCAGAACTGTACACAGTACTCCATGTGTGGTCTGACTAGTGATTTATAAAGTGGTAAGACTATATTTTCATCACGGGCATCTATGCCCCTTTGATGCAACCCATTATCTTATTGGCCTTAGCAGCAGCTGCCTGACACTGGTTTTTACAACTTAGTTTGTTATTTATTAAAATTCCTAGATCCTTTTCCATGTCAGTGTTACTGAGTGTTTTACCATTTAGTATGTACGGGTGACTTGCATTATTCCTTCCCATGTGCATAACTTTACATTTGTCAGTGTTAAACCTCATCTGCCATTTCTCTGCCCAAGCCTCCAATCTATCCAGATCCCTCTGTAGCAGAAAACTGTCCTCTTTAGTGTTAATTACTTTACACAGTTTAGTGTCATCTGCAAAAATTGATATATTACTGTGCAAGCCTTCTACAAGATCATTAATAAATATATTGAAGAGAATAGGGCCCAATACTGAACCCTGAGGTACCCCACTAGTGACCGTGACCCAATCTGAGTGTGTACTGTTAATAACCACCCTCTGTTTTCTATTACTGAGCCAGTTACTTACCCACATACAGATATTTTCTCCTAGTCCAAGTGTTCTCATTTTATATACTAACCTTTTATGTGGTACAGCGTCAAATGCTTTGGAGAAGTCCAGATATACGACATCCATTGATTCGCCACTGTCAAGTCTAGAACTTACCTCCTCATAGAAACTGATTAAATTAGTTTGGCATGACCGATCCCTCATGAAGCCATGCTGATATGGTGTAATTTGCTTATTTTCATTGAGATACTCCAAGATAGCATCTCTTACAAAACCTTCAAACAGTTTACCCACAACAGATGTTAAACTTACCGGCCTATAATTTCCAGGCTCTGTTTTTGGACCCTTTTTGAATATTGGCACCACATTTGCTATACGCCAGTCTGGTGGAACATTCCCTGTCAGTATGGAGTCCGTGGATATCAAAAATAAGGGTCTGGCTAGGACATCACTTAATTCCCTTAAGTCCAACAAGAAATATATATTCTCAGGTCATTCTGCAGTTATTTCTGGTAAAACCGTATAGGGGCATATTTCAGTACTATAAGAAAAATATATACGCACTGCACTGCTGCAGTTATTTATGTTCAAAGCGTATAGTGGGGTATTTCAGTAAAAAAGATAAATGTATACGCACTGCACTGTTGCAGTTATTTCTGGTGAAAGCGCACAGGGGTGTATTTCAGTACTACAAGAAAATATATAAGCACTTCACTCTTTAATTGTTTTCTGGTTAAAGAGTATAGCGGCCTATTTCAGTCCATAGTAACATAGTAACATAGTATATAAGACCGAAAAAGACATTTGTCCATCCAGTTCGACCCGTTTCCTGCAAGTTGATCCAGAGGAAGGCAAAAACCCCTGTGAGGTAGAGCCAATTTTCCCCACTTAAGGGGAAAAATTCCTTCCCGACTCCAATCAGGCAGTCAGAATAACTCCCTGGATCAACGACCCATCTTTAGTAGCTATAGCCTGAAATATTATTACGCTCCAGAAATACATCCAGGCCCCTCTTGAATTCCTTTATTGTACTCACCATCACCACCTCCTCAGGCAGAGAGTTCCATAGTCTTACTGCTGTTACCGTGAAGAACCCTTTTCTATGTTTGTGTACAAACCTTCTTTCCTCCAGACGCAGAGGATGTCCCCTCGTCACAGTCCTGGGGATAAATAGATGATGGGAGAGATCTTTGTACTGACCCCTGATATATTTATACATAGTTATTAGATCTCCCCTCAGTCGTCTTTTTTCTAGAGTGAATAACCCTAATTGTGATACCCTTCCAGGGTACTGTAGTTGCCCCATTGCAGTTATTACTTTAGTTGCCCTCCTCTGAACCCTCTCTAGCTCTGCTATGTCTGCCTTGTTCACGGGAGCCCAGAACTGTACACAGTACTCCATGTGTGGTCTGACTAGTGATTTATAAAGTGGTAAGACTATATTTTCATCACGGGCATCTATGCCCCTTTGATGCAACCCATTATCTTATTGGCCTTAGCAGCAGCTGCCTGACACTGGTTTTTACAACTTAGTTTGTTATTTATTAAAATTCCTAGATCCTTTTCCATGTCAGTGTTACTGAGTGTTTTACCATTTAGTATGTACGGGTGACTTGCATTATTCCTTCCCATGTGCATAACTTTACATTTGTCAGTGTTAAACCTCATCTGCCATTTCTCTGCCCAAGCCTCCAATCTATCCAGATCCCTCTGTAGCAGAAAACTGTCCTCTTTAGTGTTAATTACTTTACACAGTTTAGTGTCATCTGCAAAAATTGATATATTACTGTGCAAGCCTTCTACAAGATCATTAATAAATATATTGAAGAGAATAGGGCCCAATACTGAACCCTGAGGTACCCCACTAGTGACCGTGACCCAATCTGAGTGTGTACTGTTAATAACCACCCTCTGTTTTCTATTACTGAGCCAGTTACTTACCCACATACAGATATTTTCTCCTAGTCCAAGTGTTCTCATTTTATATACTAACCTTTTATGTGGTACAGCGTCAAATGCTTTGGAGAAGTCCAGATATACGACATCCATTGATTCGCCACTGTCAAGTCTAGAACTTACCTCCTCATAGAAACTGATTAAATTAGTTTGGCATGACCGATCCCTCATGAAGCCATGCTGATATGGTGTAATTTGCTTATTTTCATTGAGATACTCCAAGATAGCATCTCTTACAAAACCTTCAAACAGTTTACCCACAACAGATGTTAAACTTACCGGCCTATAATTTCCAGGCTCTGTTTTTGGACCCTTTTGAATATTGGCACCACATTTGCTATACGCCAGTCTGGTGGAACATTCCCTGTCAGTATGGAGTCCGTGGATATCAAAAATAAGGGTCTGGCTAGGACATCACTTAATTCCCTTAAGTCCAACAAGAAATATATATTCTCAGGTCATTCTGCAGTTATTTCTGGTAAAACCGTATAGGGGCATATTTCAGTACTATAAGAAAATATATACGCACTGCACTGCTGCAGTTATTTATGTTCAAAGCGTATAGTGGGGTATTTCAGTAAAAAAGATAAATGTATACGCACTGCACTGTTGCAGTTATTTCTGGTGAAAGCGCACAGGGGTGTATTTCAGTACTACAAGAAAATATATAAGCACTTCACTCTTTAATTGTTTTCTGGTTAAAGAGTATAGCGGCCTATTTCAGTCCATAGTAACATAGTAACATAGTATATAAGACCGAAAAAGACATTTGTCCATCCAGTTCGACCCGTTTCCTGCAAGTTGATCCAGAGGAAGGCAAAAACCCCTGTGAGGTAGAGCCAATTTTCCCCACTTAAGGGAAAAAATTCCTTCCCGACTCCAATCAGGCAGTCAGAATAACTCCCTGGATCAACGACCCATCTTTAGTAGCTATAGCCTGAAATATTATTACGCTCCAGAAATACATCCAGGCCCCTCTTGAATTCCTTTATTGTACTCACCATCACCACCTCCTCAGGCAGAGAGTTCCATAGTCTTACTGCTGTTACCGTGAAGAACCCTTTTCTATGTTTGTGTACAAACCTTCTTTCCTCCAGACGCAGAGGATGTCCCCTCGTCACAGTCCTGGGGATAAATAGATGATGGGAGAGATCTTTGTACTGACCCCTGATATATTTATACATAGTTATTAGATCTCCCCTCAGTCGTCTTTTTTCTAGAGTGAATAACCCTAATTGTGATACCCTTCCAGGGTACTGTAGTTGCCCCATTGCAGTTATTACTTTAGTTGCCCTCCTCTGAACCCTCTCTAGCTCTGCTATGTCTGCCTTGTTCACGGGAGCCCAGAACTGTACACAGTACTCCATGTGTGGTCTGACTAGTGATTTATAAAGTGGTAAGACTATATTTTCATCACGGGCATCTATGCCCCTTTGATGCAACCCATTATCTTATTGGCCTTAGCAGCAGCTGCCTGACACTGGTTTTTACAACTTAGTTTGTTATTTATTAAAATTCCTAGATCCTTTTCCATGTCAGTGTTACTGAGTGTTTTACCATTTAGTATGTACGGGTGACTTGCATTATTCCTTCCCATGTGCATAACTTTACATTTGTCAGTGTTAAACCTCATCTGCCATTTCTCTGCCCAAGCCTCCAATCTATCCAGATCCCTCTGTAGCAGAAAACTGTCCTCTTTAGTGTTAATTACTTTACACAGTTTAGTGTCATCTGCAAAAATTGATATATTACTGTGCAAGCCTTCTACAAGATCATTAATAAATATATTGAAGAGAATAGGGCCCAATACTGAACCCTGAGGTACCCCACTAGTGACCGTGACCCAATCTGAGTGTGTACTGTTAATAACCACCCTCTGTTTTCTATTACTGAGCCAGTTACTTACCCACATACAGATATTTTCTCCTAGTCCAAGTGTTCTCATTTTATATACTAACCTTTTATGTGGTACAGCGTCAAATGCTTTGGAGAAGTCCAGATATACGACATCCATTGATTCGCCACTGTCAAGTCTAGAACTTACCTCCTCATAGAAACTGATTAAATTAGTTTGGCATGACCGATCCCTCATGAAGCCATGCTGATATGGTGTAATTTGCTTATTTTCATTGAGATACTCCAAGATAGCATCTCTTACAAAACCTTCAAACAGTTTACCCACAACAGATGTTAAACTTACCGGCCTATAATTTCCAGGCTCTGTTTTTGGACCCTTTTTGAATATTGGCACCACATTTGCTATACGCCAGTCTGGTGGAACATTCCCTGTCAGTATGGAGTCCGTGGATATCAAAAATAAGGGTCTGGCTAGGACATCACTTAATTCCCTTAAGTCCAACAAGAAATATATATTCTCAGGTCATTCTGCAGTTATTTCTGGTAAAACCGTATAGGGGCATATTTCAGTACTATAAGAAAAATATATACGCACTGCACTGCTGCAGTTATTTATGTTCAAAGCGTATAGTGGGGTATTTCAGTAAAAAAGATAAATGTATACGCACTGCACTGTTGCAGTTATTTCTGGTGAAAGCGCACAGGGGTGTATTTCAGTACTACAAGAAAATATATAAGCACTTCACTCTTTAATTGTTTTCTGGTTAAAGAGTATAGCGGCCTATTTCAGTCCATAGTAACATAGTAACATAGTATATAAGACCGAAAAAGACATTTGTCCATCCAGTTCGACCCGTTTCCTGCAAGTTGATCCAGAGGAAGGCAAAAACCCCTGTGAGGTAGAGCCAATTTTCCCCACTTAAGGGGAAAAATTCCTTCCCGACTCCAATCAGGCAGTCAGAATAACTCCCTGGATCAACGACCCATCTTTAGTAGCTATAGCCTGAAATATTATTACGCTCCAGAAATACATCCAGGCCCCTCTTGAATTCCTTTATTGTACTCACCATCACCACCTCCTCAGGCAGAGAGTTCCATAGTCTTACTGCTGTTACCGTGAAGAACCCTTTTCTATGTTTGTGTACAAACCTTCTTTCCTCCAGACGCAGAGGATGTCCCCTCGTCACAGTCCTGGGGATAAATAGATGATGGGAGAGATCTTTGTACTGACCCCTGATATATTTATACATAGTTATTAGATCTCCCTCAGTCGTCTTTTTTCTAGAGTGAATAACCCTAATTGTGATACCCTTCCAGGGTACTGTAGTTGCCCCATTGCAGTTATTACTTTAGTTGCCCTCCTCTGAACCCTCTCTAGCTCTGCTATGTCTGCCTTGTTCACGGGAGCCCAGAACTGTACACAGTACTCCATGTGTGGTCTGACTAGTGATTTATAAAGTGGTAAGACTATATTTTCATCACGGGCATCTATGCCCCTTTGATGCAACCCATTATCTTATTGGCCTTAGCAGCAGCTGCCTGACACTGGTTTTTACAACTTAGTTTGTTATTTATTAAAATTCCTAGATCCTTTTCCATGTCAGTGTTACTGAGTGTTTTACCATTTAGTATGTACGGGTGACTTGCATTATTCCTTCCCATGTGCATAACTTTACATTTGTCAGTGTTAAACCTCATCTGCCATTTCTCTGCCCAAGCCTCCAATCTATCCAGATCCCTCTGTAGCAGAAAACTGTCCTCTTTAGTGTTAATTACTTTACACAGTTTAGTGTCATCTGCAAAAATTGATATATTACTGTGCAAGCCTTCTACAAGATCATTAATAAATATATTGAAGAGAATAGGGCCCAATACTGAACCCTGAGGTACCCCACTAGTGACCGTGACCCAATCTGAGTGTGTACTGTTAATAACCACCCTCTGTTTTCTATTACTGAGCCAGTTACTTACCCACATACAGATATTTTCTCCTAGTCCAAGTGTTCTCATTTTATATACTAACCTTTTATGTGGTACAGCGTCAAATGCTTTGGAGAAGTCCAGATATACGACATCCATTGATTCGCCACTGTCAAGTCTAGAACTTACCTCCTCATAGAAACTGATTAAATTAGTTTGGCATGACCGATCCCTCATGAAGCCATGCTGATATGGTGTAATTTGCTTATTTTCATTGAGATACTCCAAGATAGCATCTCTTACAAAACCTTCAAACAGTTTACCCACAACAGATGTTAAACTTACCGGCCTATAATTTCCAGGCTCTGTTTTTGGACCCTTTTTGAATATTGGCACCACATTTGCTATACGCCAGTCTGGTGGAACATTCCCTGTCAGTATGGAGTCCGTGGATATCAAAAATAAGGGTCTGGCTAGGACATCACTTAATTCCCTTAAGTCCAACAAGAAATATATATTCTCAGGTCATTCTGCAGTTATTTCTGGTAAAACCGTATAGGGGCATATTTCAGTACTATAAGAAAAATATATACGCACTGCACTGCTGCAGTTATTTATGTTCAAAGCGTATAGTGGGGTATTTCAGTAAAAAAAGATAAATGTATACGCACTGCACTGTTGCAGTTATTTCTGCAACAGTGCAGTGCTTATATATTTTTCTTTTTTTGATGTGAAAGCGAATAGGGGTGTATTTCAATAAAATAATATATATATATATACCCACTGCACTGTTGCAGTTATTTCTGGTGAAAGCGTAAAGGTCTTTGCAAAAGGTGCACCACAATGATATGCAACCGACAATATAGGCTAATCCCTCACGCTTATGTAAAAAATTAGACTTTAGCCAATATATTCCAGTCAGGAACATATTAGAGCCCTGCGCACCCCGTCAAGGTATTTCAGTGTGGCCTGGGACCTACCGCTAACCTACCTATAGTGTGTGAACACAGTATGATAAGTGCTAAGGTCCAATTTACAGCCAAGCTCCTACATACCTCCATAGTAAGATCACTAATACAATGGGAGGGAAGAGGCTGCGAGCCCCACCTATAACAGGCCATCAGGTGCACCAGAATGTTACCAACAATAGGCATTGATACATTCCATACATAAAAAGACAAATCACAGAATAAAGTGTCCTTAATGGGAGGAAATGCTCAAAACCCCAAATACAGTAGCGTATTTATAACCGTGGAGCAGTTCCTCCGCATGTGATCCGTTACTAACGGCAATCCCCATCAAAAATGCATACAATGGAGGATACAATAGAGGATGGAGTCTTATATTTTCATCCACACATTGTTCCATTTTAAGTAGGATTTTTTTGTGGTGCATGTGGTCCGCTGCCGCCATCCTCAATTAATCTATTAATTTATTAATATATCGACTGACAATCTTGGATATCTTTTATATATTTTTACATATTATATATATTTATATGTTCACAGACTTTTTTACCATGGACACTGAGGGATTTTTTATGTTTTTTGGGGTATTTTATCTATTCATTTATAATATATATATATATATATATATATATATATATATATATATATATATATAATTATTTATTTATTTTTACTTATTACTTCTATCAATCAGCCTTATCAATAACTTGATTGATTATATATTAACGAGTTATTTATAGATCATCATTCTTTTTTTTTCAGATTTTTATTATTATTATTATTGTCAACTTTATGATTTCTATTATTGTTGACTTCATTTATGACATTATTAGTAATGATTTTTGGGGGATATTGGATATATGAATTATATATATATATATATATATATATATATATATATATATATATGTAAGGCTGATTGGCAGCCTGCATTTGTGGGAGGGGCCTGCCCTATTTATTCCCCCACTTCGGCTCATACCTCCTGCTCCGGCCGCGCGCTCTGCATACGTCTGCTTCCTCCCTCTAGCGGAAGCTCCTCCAGGTTGCCCTGGCAACGTCTGTGGCGTCTCCTCCCGCTCCTCGTGCAGGCTGGGTAAGCTGTCTCGGGGAGCTGCGGTCTGCACGCCCGACATCGCAGACCGCCGGCTCCCTGCATTCCTCTGTCCCTCTTTTAGTATAGGTTTGTAGCCCCGTGTATTTGCTGCACTGTAAGGGGCATACACTATATGCTCTTGGTGCATTTCACATGCGTTCACATTTACTCTCTGTCTTCTCGGCGGCTCTGCTTCCGCTCCAGCCGCAGCGCCTAAATGACTCGTGTGCCGTGCTACAAGCTGGAGTTAGTGAGCAGTGTTCACGGGGCCTGCCTGTAGGTGGCCACGCAGGGGGTTATTCTGCTGGTTAGTATTTGGGTTTTTGCAGGGGGAATAGCCGGCTCGCATAGTAATTCCTAAACTTGGTTGTCTGTGAATGTTAGCATCTGCCAACCATCTTGGCACTGTCGGTTTTTACTTTAAAGCATGCTTAGGCGTTTGCGGTGTTTCTCTTTAAAGCAGATGGAATCCAAGGTTGAGTGGCTTTACATCAGTTACAGGCAGCATCTCTCTGTCATACCCAGGCTTCACTTCATGTCTTGTGAAGGGTAACCCAGCCCTGAAAACAAAATATATATATATGTATTTAAAAAAAAAAAAAAAAAAAGTGTCACGGGTCAAATGCTGTGGTGTCGTTATTTATTTTAGGTCTAAGTTGTCCAGGTCAACCTGCTCCTCCTCCCGGACTCGCTTTTTGGGTTATTTAATTTCTGGTTACCGCTTGTGCCTGTGCGCCCCACCATCTGGACCTCCCAGGTATTGCTTGTAATACCGAGTATTAGATTTTAACGTAGGGGGTCCGTCAGTCACAGTTCTTTTCTCGGCCGTTATAAATTATTTGGGGCCTCTGGGGGCCCGGAGGCCTGGACAGAATTCTGGATGGGGTTCTGTCAGGAGGGTAAGGGGTTTCGTTAACACCGGTCACGTGATATTTTTTCACTGGTGTCGGTTTTCTCTGTGGGTCTATCTTTCGCTGGTTCTCCCGGGCTTGCACATCCCGGGTGTCCTGGATCGTTCTGCTGTCTGGTTTGTGTGTCCCCTGGTCCGCCCATGTCTGTGTGTCAACTAACCCGCTCAGGTCTGTGTGTTCCCCGCATCACACAAGTCTGTATGCCTCTGGGGTCGTCTGGGTCTGTGTGTCTCCTGGATCGCCCAGGTCCGTATGTCTCCTGGTTCACTCTGATCCGTTCGTCTTTTGGTTTACCTTGGTCTGTGTGTCTCCTGGTTCGTCCAGGTCTGTATGTCTCCTGGATCGCCCAGGTCTATGTGTCTCCTGGATCGCCCAGGTCTATGTGTCTCCTGGATCGCCCAGGTCCGTGTGTCTCCTGGATCGCCCAGGTCCGTGTGTCTCCTGGATCGCCCAGGTCCGTGTGTCTCCTGGATCGCCCAGGTCCGTGTGTCTCCTGGATCGCCCAGGTCCGTGTGTCTCCTGGATCGCCCAGGTCCGCGTGTCTCCTGGATCGCCCAGGTCCGCGTGTCTCCTGGATCGCCCAGGTTTGTGTGTCTCCTGGATCACTCTGGTCCGTTCATCTCCTGGTTCGCCTAGGTCTATGTGTCTCCTGGATCGCCCAGGTCTGTGTGTCTCCTGGATCGCCCAGGTCCGTGTGTCTCCTGGATCGCCCAGGTCCGTGTGTCTCCTGGATCGCCCAGGTCCGTGTGTCTCCTGGATCGCCCAGGTCCGTGTGTCTCCTGGATCGCCCAGGTCCGTGTGTCTCCTGGATCGCCCAGGTCCGTGTGTCTCCTGGATCGCCCAGGTCTGCGTGTCTCCTGGATCACTCTGGTCCGTTCATCTCCTGGTTCGCCTAGGTCTGTGTGCTTCTTGGTTCGCCCAGGTCAGGCTATTTTCTTGCCTCGACTCGGCCCGTTGCGTCAGGTCCATTGACCTCCGATGCTCCCGGTCCTTTTCGCCTATTCGGCCGGCTCTCAGTTCGCTGGGGCCGTCAGTCCCTGGTTTGCTCAGGGGGGGGGCCGGTCTTTGGCCAGCTGTTCCCACCGTGGCCTCCTTTTTCTAGGTGTTGGTTCCTTGTTCAGTAAACTGCCGCCTTTCCGATCACATTCTCTTTTTGGGGTCCCAACCGACTCCCGTCTTCACTCACCGGGGACCTCCACACACAGTCCCTTGATTGTTGGGGTACAATTCCAGGTTTCCGTTAAACCCTTCATCATTTCTAAATTTGCAGGTTAGTGGTCTCAGCAAGCCCGAAGGTCAAGGTCACAAGGTAAGTTCTGCCGTTTAGTGATTTACTCCCTGGTTTCCTTCGTGTACTCAGGTTATTATTTCCATGATAAGGCCAGCTCGCGCCCACCAGGACATCTGGTTTTTCGTCTCTCCGGCTAGCAAACGCAATCTGGTAAGCTGGGAAAAGCTTTCTCTCACTGTGTTGTTCGGCCCTCAGGTTCTATTATTTGTTTCATATATTTTCAGTGTCAAGATGTCTCATGTGTCGGATCTGGACGATAACCTGTCACTCCCCGGGACATTAGCTTCGGGACATGCCAGCAACGCTTCACTTAAGAATTGGACTGTGGCTAGGTTGATTGCTGAACTTAATCGTAGGGGCATCAGGCACTCCGCGTCAGCTCGCAAAGCGGAACTTTATCGTCTCCTGATGACCGCTCCAAGCTCTGCGGACGAGCAACCTAGTATGTCGTCTATTCAGCAAACACTAACCCAGATCCAGTCTTCCATTTCTGGGCTGGCTAGCTCGATGGCGGACATTCAGAATAGGGTCACGGTTCTGGAGTCCAGACCGTCAGTCGCGCCCGCCCCCCCGGTCATCCCGGATCCGCCGGTCCAATAGATGTGGCAGGTAGGCCAGTCCTCAGATAGCGCCATCACATTTTATCCCAGAGCACATCAAAAAAGATATTCTTGCTGGGAAAGATGTGAATCTGGCCTCCATACTGATAGCATCCCAGGATATTTATGAGAATCGAGTCTTTAACTGTGGGGAGGTCTCGGTAGTTCTCAAGGCCAAAGATGCTAGACTCAATCGCAAGCTTTCTATCCCAGAATTCGTTTTGGCCTTCGGACTCTACCGAGACATTGTGTGTTCGGCCCATCCCAACCGCCGGGAAGAACTGGACACGTATCTTCACCGAGTTACAGACCTGGGCCATAAGTGTGGAGGCTCAGCTTTTTACGATTACCACCGTTCATTCTCGGCGAAGGCTGCAGCGGCTCTGTCTCAGTTTCAGTTTACTACTAATTGGGCCGACATGGACATGGAACTGTTCTGCCGCCATTTTGTGGGCCTCAGGGCCCCTGCTTGTTCCTCATGTCAGTCAATTTTTCATACATCCGAGTGGTGCCCCAACTTGACCCTACCCACCCATTCCAATCCATCCCCGGGCACAACAGGTCCAGTCAGGAGTTTGGCTTCCATGGATAAGTTGGGCAGGCAGATTGTCTACTTGGGCAGCAGCCAGTTGTGTAACAACTTTAACGCAGGGGGCTGCTCCTTTAACGCCTGCAGAGCCCTGCATATTTGTTCTAACGTCTTCCGGGCTCACCCCCGCTCAGCTTGTCCCAGGAAGTCCAAGAGCTCCTGACTAGCCAACATTAATGTTGACCTACTAGCGGCTCTCCTGTCGGAACACCCAGATCAGGGCTTTGTCGAGTTCCTGCTTTCTGGATTTAAGGTTGGTTTCCACACAGGTTTAGTCACTTACCCTCAGGTGTCCTGGGAAGGTCCCAACCTTCGTTCTGCCATTAACGAACCAGAGGTGGTTTCAGCTCTCTTACAGTCCGAGGTGGAGAAAGGATTCCTCATCGGCCATTTCAATGAGATTCCATTTCAGTCTTGGAGGATTAATCCTGTCGGTGTGGTGTCTAAACAAAATTCAAATAAAAAGCGTCTAATCTACGACCTTTCCGCTCCTCATATGTCCGCTGTTCCCAGTCTGAATTCCCTCATTCCTTCAGAGGAATACTCTATGCAGTATACGTCGGTGGATGAGGCTATTCAGCTCATCATTCAGGCAGGGGTGGGTGCCTGGTTGGCTAAGGCGGACATCGCGGATGCCTTTAAGTTGCTTCCTGTGCACCCTCACCTGTGGAGATATTATGGCATCAGATGGTCAGACAGCTTCTTTTTCGCTAACCGTCTCACGTTCGGGTCAAAAAGTAGCCCCTGGCTTTTTGACCAGTTCGCGAAAGCCCTTCACTGGATCCTGGTTCAGCACGGGGGCCTTTCCAGGGTCATTCATCATCTTGATGATTTTTTATTAATTCAGGAACCTGGTCAGGCCCCTGTCATACCAAAGGTCCTTCTGGACATCTTCTCACAGCTACAGGTGCCAGTAGCCGCCAATAAGATAGAGGGTCCAGCCACTTCTGTGACCTTTTTAGGGATCACATTGGACTCAGTGAGAATGCAGGCAAGCTTACCTCCCGAGAAACTGCAGAAGATTAGGTCGGCCATCGCCAGGGCCATTGGCCTGGGCTCCCTGACAAAAGCCGGGCTGCAGTCCTTACTGGGCCTCCTCAACCACGCGGTCAGAATCATGCCACAGGGTCGTTCTTTCCTATCCAGACTCCTGCAGTTGTTGCCTGGTGCCCCTGAGCAGGATTCTCTGGTTCATCTGGACGGCCACGCCATGTCGGATCTCGTCATGTGGGACGCCTTCCTTGCAAATTGGAATGGCATTTCTCTGTTTGTTCCCAATTGGAATGCCTCGTCCCCTATCATTTTTTCGGACACAGCCGGTTCCTCTGGCTTCGCCGCTATTTATGGTTCCCACTGGCTGGCGGCCAGATGGCCTCTGGATCTTAGTTCAGATTCAGCGGCTATTGGTTCTTCTCCACTCCTGGAGCTGTATCCGATAGTGGCAGCTGCTTTAGTTTGGGGAGGTAGGTGGGCCAACTCACCGATTATCTTCGCCACAGACAACAGTTCTCTGGTTGACATACTCAACTCCGGTCGCGCAAAATCCCCTAAGATTATGGCATTACTCCGCAAATTGGTATGGCTTTCCCTTACGTTCAACTTTCATATCCGTAGTGAACACATTCCGGGGGAATCTAATCTCGCCGCTGACGCTTTATCCCGGTTTAATTTTGGCATGTTCTTTCAGGAAACGCCCGATGCGGATCGTTCAGGAACTCAAGTGCCTCTTTTCAGCTCATTCACCCTGGACTAGCGGCATTAGTGGCCCAAGCGGAAACCCTGGTGGAAAAATCTCTGTCACGTAATACCGCCAGGAATTATAAAGCGGGGATCAAGACCTTTAACAGTTTCAGGGCAAAGTTTCCCAGGGGTCAGTTGGGCGAGACTTCGTACATTTTGGCATTCATTGCTTTCTGTCACACTCAACTGCACCTCTCCCATAACACCATTAAGTTGTACCTGGCTGGTCTTCAGAATTCCCGTATGTTGGCAAATCCGGCCGGGGGTTCTATTCATTCCATCCAGGCTGTTAAAGCAGCCCTTCGGGGTGTGCAGAAGGTAGGGCCAAGGTCCCGCCCCAGCAGGCTACCAGTTTCGGGGGAATTGTTTCGGGCCCTGTCCACAGCACTAGACGGTTGTCCTTTTGGCCCCTTTGCAAGCACTGTAATTAAAGCGGCTATGTACTTGAGCTTCTACAGCTTCCTCAGACCTGGGGAATTCTCGATTAGTCCAGGGCAGGTTACCTTCCCTATGAAACAGCACTTGGTAGGAGTTGATAATTATTTCATCCTTCAGATTCCCACCTCAAAAACCAACCAGACAGGTCCCCCAGCTGAGGTCCGGTTCTTCCCGTCAGGGAACCAGTGGTGTCCGGTAGCGGTCCTTCGCCAACTACTCATGTGCCTTGGTCCTCAACCCTCCGAAGGGCCCTTACTCCCTTGGGAGGGCAAGCCCCTGACCACTTCTAAATTCATAAGTTGCGTCCGTTCATTGATCCAAGGCATGGGTCTCGATCCAAGGGTCATTTCAGGGCATTCGCTTAGAATCGGGGCGGCCTCCGCGGCCTCTAAGCATAACATCCCAGCGCACATCATATGGTCCATGGGGCGATGGCGCTCATCATGCTTCGCCAGATATATTCCGGACCCACAGGCTGAGATCTCCCGGGCATTCTGTTACTTGGTTGTAAATGTTTAATAAAGTTAAGTTGCAACCTACCAGGTGTCTTTTGTCCCCTTCTTGGCCTACCCACGACCGTGGCTCCCGGCACACCTCAGCCACTGTGGTTAGGGGTAGGTGCACGCTCACCAGCCTAGCCCTGACCACAAATAGGTAAGGCTGATTGGCAGCCTGCATTTGTGGGAGGGGCCTGCCCTATTTATTCCCCCACTTCGGCTCATACCTCCTGCTCCGGCCGCGCGCCCCTCCCTCCCACCCCTTTTTCTTCAATTCTCCCTTCAGGGTATGCCCCCTTCTTGGCCTACCCACAACCGTGGCTCCCGGCACACCTCAGCCACTGTGGTTAGGGGTAGGTGCACGCTCACCAGCCTAGCCCTGACCACAAATATATATATATATATATATATATATAAATATATATATATTTATATAATTTCTGTATTTCTATTTGCATTCTTAACCCTTCCAAACACCTATCTCCATTCTCCTCATTTTACATACATGCAATTGTTAACTTTTTATTTTAGGTTTGCTTCGCACTATGCTCCTATTTTGCTGGGGTGCGCTCCACCTTGGGCCTACAGCCCCAATCCGACCGGCTTTGGTCCCATCGATAGTATGCGTTCCACTCTGGAGCGCAGGACCAGAAGCGCGATTACATCTGAGATCCAGGCCATTTCCAGCCTGATCAATAGCATATGTTTCACGGCAGAACGCAAGACCGGAAGTGACGGACCAGATCGTCACTTCCGGTTCTCGCGATAAGAGAACAAAAAACAATGTCTGTTAAGCCCCCTCTTTTTCTCCCTTGTGTGCCACATATATTTTTAAAATCACTAAAATCAGCATTTTAGGCTACATGCACACGACCGTTGCCTGCCTCCGTGTCCGCTCCTCCTTGAAATTTTGCGTCCGTCAAAAAAAACGGATGACGGACCGTTTTTTTTGACGGACCGTTTTTTTTTACGGATCCATTGTAAAAATGCCTATCCTTGTCCGCAAACGTGAAAAAAATAGGACATGCACTATTTTTTTGACGGAATGAAAACACGGATCACGGATGCGGAACACAAACGGTTGACCATCCGCATTTTTTGACGGACTCATTGAAATGAATGGGGAAGCATCCTATCCGTGAAAAAAAAACGGAACGGACGCGGAAACAAACAACGGTCGTGTGCATGAGGCCTTAGTGTATTTAAATCATATATTTTAAATCATGCTTATGCAAACAATCGATTTGCGTTGCAGTGCTGAATTGGATTCCCACAATTCCCGCCTTTTTTGATATGAGTACAGCCCCATTGGAGGGTAAAAATACTAGAATTGTATGTGTATATGGTATTATTGTATTACTACTGAGGAAGGCGGCACTGTTACTGTCCCCCAAAACGCATTGAGTGCTGTGTGTTTACCTGATTAAAGAATATTGACCAGACGCTGGACACCTGGCTGCCGTCATTATTACCATTCTACAGGCGGACCCAGCCGGGGGCCTCTGTCTGAAGCTGTGTCTTGAGCTTTATCCAACAGACATCCCCCTAGTGAGATGAGTTCTACTTTGAAAGTCTCTAACCTTGATATAATATTTTACTTGGTATTTATTCATTTCATGTTATGCATTTAATATTTTACATATTTTAACTTTGTTTATTGATATACTTATTCATTCATATACCTACATTATTTACTCATATGCTTCTATATACAGTTATAACTGCACGAATACACTGCTTCTATAGAGCATAAACCTATTGCCACCTTTTAGCTCTTTCTAAGTCTAATTTGGAGTGGCACTAAAAAGTGGACCAACATGGTCAATTCAAGTCTTTTGGGAGGCACCAGTCCCCCGTGCCCCCTTAACTTGAATGATGACCTCCTGTTACTCTACTTATTCTTGGGTGTGAGCTTCGCTACACCTGGACGACTCAGCAGCCTTCCTAATACAAACACCCTATAAAACATTTTTTCCTAAAATCCCCTCTTGGTGCCCGTCAAGTTGACACTAGATATAATCTGGGCACCCCACCGGGTATACAGTATATCCAGTGATCATCCCTCATCCTCTTTTTTCTCTTGTTTCCCCACAACTACTCATGCTGCTGCCACCTCCACACTCATTGTGCCGCTCTGTGGCCTCCTCATGCTGCCGCCACCTGCGAGCTCGGTCAGTGTGCCACTCGTTGGCCTCCTCATACTGCTGCCACCTCCAGACTCTGTCATTGTGTATCAGGCATTGGTGTGTGGAAATCCTGGCTGATCCACGCCTGATTTATCTTGATGCAGTGTCCCACTATGTGCTATATGTGGGCACTTTAAACTTGCTAAATGTCAGATCAAATGTATTCTGGTATCATGCTGTAATTCCCTTTAACAGGCTGGCAGTGTAATTTACCTGTATTCTCTCTAGGTGGTGGTGGTGGTGGTTGTGGGGGAGGGGGGTGTAAAGTTAGTGTGTCCGATGATAATGAAGAGATGAGGAAGTTAATGGAGGAGGTGGAAATTTGTGCTTCCACTGAAATAATTCACAAAAGATTTTCCCGCATATAAGTGCAGCACTTAACACAGAATACACGCTTTTTTCCAACGAAATAATTCAAATAAGATTTTACCGCATATAAGTGCAGCGATTTCCACCGAAATAATTCAAAAAAGATTTTACCGCATATAAGTCCAGCACTTAATGCTGAGTACAAGATTTTTTTCCACCTAAATATTTTTTAAAAGATTTTACCACATATAAGTGCAGCGATTAATGCTGTATACAAGATTTTTTTCCTCAAATATTTAAAAAAAGATTTTCCTGCATATAAGTACGACCGTACAATGTAGAGAATTAAGGAAAGCAACTAGGCCTGGATACCGGGATAAGGGAGCAGTTCACCTCCTAATGCATCGCTAACACCATCCCATGACCTGACTGAGTCAACCCTAATGGTGGGAGTGCTCATACACTGGAGCCTAGGACTCTACGGATGCCCTAATGATCCCAGATGGTAATGTCAGGAGTAAGAGACAACCCATGCTTCCAATACGCGGATGCACAGGAGTCTCCACCGGCCTAGCTGCAGGGAAAGAGGAAGCCATACACAGCAACTGGATCGGCAGGTAAGAAAACAGAACAACACTCTTACCTGCCACTGCCACCACGACTGGAACCCATGCATAACTACTGAAGCCCACAAACTAAACAGGACACCGTACCAACATGCACAGCAGCCACAGGCAGCGCTGCATACAGGTTTGTTGTTCACCCCTCCGGGAAACCATCGAGCCCACTTCAGCAGGCAGACAAGGGAATGTCTAGCAAACATGCTAGACAACAACAAACAACAGACCAGACATGTAACAACAGACTAGACATGAACAGCAAATCTCCAAATCAAACCCACACCAAACATACCAAACAACTAAGGTAGGGAACAAGGAGAAAACATGAGGGAAGCATTGCCAAAAACCTTTATGTTTCACAAGGAGGCCCTCACAGATAGGTGTCAAATGCAGAAAGGAACAGAGCTCCTTCACCAACAAAGACAAACATACAACTGACCTCAGGCTCAACAACTCCAGATTAAGAAGAGCCAAGAGGCCACACCCAGCTCCACCTAAATCCACACTAGCCAGAGAATTAACCCCTTCGGCACCAGAAAGGGAAGGACCCAGGGGAAAGGAGGAGCCACCTACATGCTGCAACAAGTTGTCGCTGGCAACCGCATGCACAGTTACCTTGTCATGGTGCACACAACAGAGGCCATGATAATAAGTGCACCAGCGAATGGCAAATGTATATTTCTTTTTCTACTGTAATACGCCAGTAAAGGCTTTACCAGACATTACTGCAACAGTAAACTGAGAATATATTTTTCTAGTAGTTCTGAAATACGCCCCTATACACTTTTACCAGAAATAACTGCAACAGTGCAGTGCGTGTATATATTTTTCGTTTTTTCTGTAATACGCTTCTATGCGCTTTCAACAGAAATAACTGCAGTAGTGACCAGAGAATATATTTTTCTTGTTGGACTGAAATACGCCCCTATACGCTTTCACCAGAAATAACTGCAACAGTGCAGTGCGTATATATTTTTCTTGCTGTACTGAAATACACCACATACGCTTTCAACAGAAATAACTGCAGAAGTGAACTGAGAATTTATTTTTCTTGTAGTACTGAATAAGATACTAAGATATAAGCCACTAAAGGCTTTTCCACATAACACTTGCAGTCCAATAACAAAAAGCTGGAATGACAAAGCTGTCTAATGACTATTTGGATCCTCAAATAATCTTTTCCTGCACTTGTAAATATATTTCCTATCAATGTCCCTAGCACCTTCTGACATCTCTCCCTGCACTAAGATGCTGTGAAATGATTCTTCCCTATCCTTTCCCTGCACTTATGTTGTTTTTTCTGTCTTTTTTTCCACAATCGTTTTTCCACTTTCTGTCCCTAGTGCCTTAACACGTCTGTCCCTGGACTCTGAACACTGGAACATGTCTAACTGTAAGATGTCTGCCGTATTTATAGGGCATTGACATCACAGGGCCGGCTGGATGCTGATTGACTGCATGCAGAGTTCCTCGCCCCATGTCCTCAGTCCTCACACATGTAGACGCCATTTTAGGAAAATTGCGAATAGTAACCACGAAGTGCGAGGCAATTCGCATTTGTTGCAAATCGAATTTGTCCTGAAATTCTAAATGGATTCCACTTTGTCAGCTTCGATTCGCTCATCTATAGTCAGAAGGAAGTAAAAATGAGATGCACAACGGATCCTGTCTGTGTAGTAGCTTTAAGGCCTGTATGGTCCCATCTGAATTGGCTTATGATTCTGTAGCCAAAAGCAGGAGTGGGTAGAAAACACAGAAGACATACTAATATTTTAATCACGTGTCATCTCTGTTTTAGATCCACTCCGTTTTTTTTTTTTTGCCTTTAGCAATACTGATGGATTATTGAGCAAATGCTAAATGAGTGAAGGTGTATGCTTCACAGACAGGACTCGTTTTTTCTGGGTAATTGTTCTGACGGATCAGAGAATGGGGAAAATGAATCAGTGACGTCAACACAAACTTACTGCGGACAGCTCTCCACTCGGTCGAGGGGGCTCTTCTTGTAAAAGCGTTTAATAGAACAGGTTCTGTAGACATCTATGTGGAATCAGCTGACAAAGGTGTAATAGGAGTGCGTTTCTTCTTGACACTAACATCTACCTGTAAGGCGGAGTTGATATTTGAGTTATTTGGTCAGTTTTGGCCCCGTGACAGCCCAATAAAGTGAAGTATGCAGTGATTCTAAGAGCGACGCCTGTCATCTGCATGTCATACGGACTCACAGTATTATTTCACTACCAAAGCAGACTCCCTATGCATGTTACTGTGTTCTACACTACTATAAAGGCTCTCAGCAGCCCGGAAATTGCTTTTTGTTTAACCTAATTCGCCGCCAATATATTCGGATCGAATCAAATTTTTCGTGAAAAATTTTGGGAATCGACTAATCAAATTGTTTAAAAATTTGATTATCTCTAATCTTTGCTTTTAAATAATATTGGTCAGAATTTTCTAGGGTAGTCATTTTAGGTTGAGAGTTACATTTAAAGTTCTACTTCCTATGTGTGTCTGCAAGGGAATGGCAATCTTTATGTAGAGCAACAATTATTTTTTTCAGATCCTTAGAGAGTTGCATTGTTGGACTTCCAGTGACCAGTATGAGAGAGTGTGAGAGCGATAACACCAAATGTAACACACCTGCTTCCCATTCACACCCGAGACCTTGTAACACTAACGAGTCACATGACACCAGGGAGGGAAAATGGCTATTTGGGCACGATTTGGACACTTTCACTTAGGGGCGTACTCACTTTTGTTGCCAGTGGTTTATACATTAATGGTTGTGTGTTGAGTTATTTGTAGGGCATGCCCAATTTACACTGTTATACAAGCTGCACGCTGACTACTGACATTGTATTAAAATGTCCTATCTTCAATGTTGTCCCATGAAAAGATATAAGAAAATATTTACATAAATGTGAGGAATGTACTCACTTTTGTGAGATATGATAGAAAGATATGATAGATAGATAGATAGATAGATAGATAGATAGATAGATAGATAGATAGGGTAAAGGGAGAGCGGGAGTTGATTATTAAGGTTATTGAGGTTGCTTCTTTGCAACATTCTAGGTAAATTGCCATGCTACATATTTTCTTATGTTCTTTTCTCTGACAAAATGTATACTTATAATAAACCACTAGCAGAAAGACCCGGCTTCGCAGGGGTATATTTCATCTATTTCATTTAATGTTTGTGTGTTGTTAAAAGATATCAACAATATCCACTGTAACAGTGACATCTACAGTGACCTCCACAGTGGCCTGCCCCCTTAACAGTAAGATTCACAGATCACAGGGACCTCCAAAGTGCCCACCACCTTAACAGTGACCTCTACAGATCCCGCCCCCTTAACAGTGACCTCCACAGCATGCTGCCCTTTTAACAGTGACCTCCACAGCATACGCCCCTTTATTAGTGACCCCTACAGGACCCCATCTCCTGAACAGTGCTTTCCACAACACCCAGTCCCCTTAACAGACCTGCATAGAGGACTGTCCTCTTAACTGTGACCTCCACAGCAGCCTGCTTCTAGGGTGGCCAGAAGTCCGGTTTTAGGCCGGACAGTCCGGTTTTCAGACTACCTGTCCTCCGTCCGGGCGCAGGGCCTGGATGCACACAGGAATGTCCTTTTGAACAGCTCACTCTCAAATAGCAGCACCGTACTGTCTGAGCATGAGCTGCAGAGAGAAAGTCACCCTCCCTCCCACCCCTACAGCTGACGGAACTTGATTTTTACCTTCATTTTTTCAATCCCCGTCGGCTGCAGAGTAGGAGGGGGCGTGGCCTAACCAGCTTTGGGGCATGGTTTAACAGGACCTGAGAGCAGGTTTTTATAAGTCGTCATTTGAGGGTGAAGAAAAATAACTGAGCTGTTATGGAAACCTGGTGTAAAACTGTGTGTATGTGGAGACTAAGGGTCTGGAAGCTTCTATTAGCTGATAAGGGTCATGTGACCAGGCTTCTATTGGGTAATGCATTTTTTGGGAATATCTCAGGAACGGTACGTGCTAGAGAGCTGAGACTTGGTCTAAAACCTTCCCGCACACCTGATATACATGTAAGCCAATTTTCGCCATTGTAAATGTGATGGTGCGAATTCTTTTAGCAGACATAAACACATACATACACTCAGCTTAAAATATTAGACTAGCTGAAGGATCCAGCTTCGCATGGGTATATTTAATCAATTTAATTTAATGTGTGTAAATGTCGATAAAAGATATCAACAGTATCCACTATAACAGTGACATCTAGAGCACCCCACCCTCTTAACAGTGACCTCCACAGCCCCTCACCCCATAATACTGACACCCCCCCCCCCCACAGTGCCTCGTCTACTTAAAATGGGACCTCCCCCTTAATGTTGATCTTTAAAGCAGCCTGCCCCTTTAACGGTGAGTTCCACAGCACCCCACCCCCTTGACCTCCATAGGGGCCCGCCCCTTAACAGTTACCTCTACAGCACCCACCCCTTAACACTGACCATAGGTTACAGACCCCTTAACTGACCTTCACCATTCCCAGCCCACTTAATAGAGACCTCCACAGGAACTGCCCCTTTAACAGTGACTGCCACAGTACCCCACTCCCTTAACAGTGACCTCCATTGTACCGGCGCTCCCTTAACAGTAATCTCACAGTACCCCACTGCCTTACCAGTGACCTCACAGTACCCCACTGCACGTTTAATAGTGGCCTCCACAGTCCCCTCCTCCCTTAACAGTGACCTCCACAGCAGCCTGCACTCTTAACAATAACATCCACAGTGCTGTCCCCTTTAACAGTGATCTCTTGAGAGGCCGCCCCTTTATTAGTGACCACCACAGTACCCCGTCTCGTTAACATTGATTTCCTAAATAACTCGCCCCTTTAACAGTGACCTCCACAAAGCTCCGTTCCCTTAAAATGTGACTTCCACAACACCCCACCCTCTTAACAGTGACCTCTACAGCATCCCACCACTTAAGATTGACTTCATAGCAAACCATCTCCTTAACAGAGACCTCCACAGCATCCCGCCCACTTAACAGTGAACTCCACAGCAGCTGCCCCTTTATTAGTGACCTCCACAGTACCCCATCTCCTTAACAGTGATTTCCACAACAACCCACCCCCCTAACAGTGGCCTCTACAGCAATCTGCCCCTTAACACTGACCTCAGTAGTGGACCTTCCCCTCTAACTGTGACTTCCACAGCAGCCTGCCTCTATGGTAGGCCGGACAGTCCAGCTTTCAGACTCCCTGTCCTCCGTCTGATGCAGGGCCTGGACAGACACAGGGATGTCCTTTTGAACAGCTCACTCTTAGAGAGCAGCACTGTGCTGTCAGAGCGTGAGCTGCAGGGAGAAAGTCACCCTCCCTCTCTCCCCTGCACCCCTCATTTTTTCATTCCCCGTCGGCTGCAGAGTGGGATGGGGCATGGCCTAACCGGATCAGGGCATGGCTTAGTGGGGCCTGGGGGTGGGGTTTTTAGGTCCGCCTTTTGAGGGTGGCTTGAAAGCAACCCTACCTGCCCCATGAACTGTGACCTCCACAGAACTCTGCTGCCTTAACACTGTCATCTACAGCTCCCTGCCCCTTTAAAGCTGACCTGCAGCAGTGAAGAAAAATGGCTGGGTTGTTATGGAAACCTGGTGTAAAACTGTGTGTATGTGGAGACTAAGGACCTGCAAGCTTCTATTGGCCGATAAGGGACATGTGACCATGTGTATGGCAATGGCAATTGGGATATGAAGAGAAAGACCTGCAGGCTCCTATTGGCTAATGTAGGTCATGCTATGTGCCATATTTACATTTTTTAGGAATCTCTCAGGAATGTGCTACAGAGCTAAAACCTTCACGGACACCTGATGTACCTGTGTGCCAAATTTTGTAATTGTATATGCGATGGTGTGGATTCCTTTAGCGGACATACACACACACACACACACACACACACTCAGCTTTATATCTTAGATTAATATTATTATATATTTAATGTTAATAAGAACTGTTAAATATAAAATGGTTACTACGCATTCGGCAGTATATTATACAGTGTGGTCTCTTTAAATGCTGTTTTGCATGGTGATGACTTCTTCTGTTTTGTACTTGTAGCTTATTAATAATTAAACTGGTTGCTGGATAGAGGTGTAATATCTGCTCCAGTCACAGTCAATAAAACTTCAACCACTGAGCAAGAGGCCCCCAGTGTGCAGCTAATGAAACCTCCGCCTTAACTCAAACACACTTCATGGAGGTTTTAGGAGCAGGAAGGGGATCTTGTGGTGTGAGCTTCAGTAAACCAGCTTTAAAAGAACAATTCCCAGCTGGCAAATTAGTAGCCACAAAACTAAGAATGTGTTTATATCTCTCACTAACCCTGCGCTCTGAAGATTCAGAGGTTACATAAAAGCATCACTTTATAAAGACAGTAGGAGGAGGCAGCTTGTGGTGACTGATTTACACGAATAGCTCATCTTCTTAATGGAAGCAGCAATGACAAGAGGCTTTTTAAATTTGATGTGTCTTCTGTGTCTTACGGATTGACAGTAAAGAATAATTCAATAGGTCTTGCTCCTCTGTTAGTCCAGTTTTCATCATGTAGTAAAACCACAGACTCTGTTTCTTTGAAGACTTTTTCATTCTTTTAAGACCAACATATTTTAAAACTACATACACAAGATGTCTAAAATGTTATCCCTGCGACTTTGAGATTTTCTACTATTTTTTTCTTATACTGTTTAAAACTTCTGAGAACACCAATAAAATAAAGGGTCTACTTAAAAGGGTTGGCTATTCAAATAAATTATAAAAGGGATTCAAGGATGTTTTTGTGTGATGTCTTGGATGAGAAGTCCTGTTCACAACTGATGTTCCATTTCACCCCAAAAGGTATTCAGTGAGCTCACTTTAGTTATGGACCTCAGTTTGTGATATGCACAGTGACTCTGGAATAGAAAAGGGCCTTCCCCAAACTGTTGCCACAAAGCTGGACGCATACAATTGTCCAATATATATTAGTATGCTATAGCATGAAAATTGCTTACACTGCAAATATGGATCCCTAGTCTAAACCCTGAAAAATAACTGCGCATCTTGACCCACCCCCAACAAATCTTAGCAGGCACTGTACATGGTAGGTAGCACGCTCTGGCCAGATTCATTTACCAGACTGCTAGATAGAGAGATTTAAGTTATGTCTCGGGGACTGCATGCTGCTCATAATTATGTGCTCATTAAAGTAAAAACAGACACAATATGTTGTAGGGCTAGCTCAGCTGAATGTAAGGATACCTTTCACTTAGCAATCTGTTGCCTGATTCAATGAGCAGTTAAGGGCACTGAAGACGCACCTAAGCCCCTCTGTGCACCCTTACTCCTCCTGCTTCATCTGTCAGCCCCTCCCTCTCATTTTTGACTGATAGGGCAATGTTCCTGCATAATTATTTCACCTGGCTTTGTCAATCAAGAATGTTCCCAATCTGGCTTACACATGTTGACATGACATAAAATTGGTGCAGCCAATCACTGTGGAAAGTGAGTGGAAAGTTTAAAATTAGATTTTTTTCGCTGGCTGTTAACGTGAGCAAGGTGGTCAACGACAATGGCAGGAATATTGTGGTTAAGCGGAATTTGTGGAACATCATGAATGCTCTCTGCATTGTGCAATATATAAATTTTGTGGTGTTTTTTGAAAAAGTAGCAGGCTTGCAGAAGGTGCTGGTCATCTCCAGGAGACTGTCCTCACATTTTCGCCATTGTTATGTGACAAGGAACCCTCTCCTGGACATGCAGCAAAAGAACAGTCTGACTGGTACCACTTGATCTGCAATGTTCCAACTCGCTGGAATCTCAAATGGCATATCATGGAATACCTGTATAAGCAGGCAGTGTAAAATGGTGAACAATTTCATCATGCTCCAGCCCACCACAGCAAGACAGCATGGGTTGTTTTTAGTTTAAGCAGTACCAGCTCTTCAGAGAAACATGTCACTTACTAAAACCCTTCGAAGAGGCCACCTAATTTGTCAGTCAGGATTACTTTGGCATCAACAATGTTACCCCACTGATACTAGATGCTCATGATGATGCAACAGACGACGATGAAAGAAGAACAGCCTCCGCATCTTGCTGGCCGGCCTGTAGCTGTTGGGGACCCATTTGTACAAAGTCCTATAAAGATGGTAGTGGAGGAAGAAGATGAGAGTGAGGAGCTACCACTGGAAGAGGAGTCAATGGTGGAGGAGCACGAGGCTGATGATGATGATGATGATGACACTTTACAGCCATAACGACCAATCAGTGGAGGGGGGCAGAGCCAGAAAGAATTGGATCTTAGATCACACTGGCGAGCATGCTAAGCTGTATGCTAGCTTGCTTACGTACTGACAGGTGTATTGTTAGCATTAAGCAATCTGATGATTACTGGATAGCCATACTTTTACTGTAGATTGTCACTATCAACGTAAAATGGAGTAATGTATTCTTGTTGCCGAAATGGAGGATAAATTGCTGTATTACTAGGATACACTGTGTACACAGCTTACGGCAGCTTTTGCTGAGTAGACACTTACTGTCTGTGCCTCTGACCATATGGCCTCTCTGCCTTCAAGTCAACTACCTATCACTGTCTCTGCTACCAAAAGTAGCATAAGCCGCGGCAGCCAGTCCAGTATCATGCGCATGATTAGGCATTCTTTTTCATATGCCACGCCAGGCAGACACAAATCAGCAAATGGACACGTACCACCTGAACAATAAGTCCTTCTTGGTATATGGCCTTTCTCCAGCACACACTTACCCCATGGAATTTTGGTCAGGCAATTGGAAAAGTGTAGAGAAGTAGCCAAGTTTTCTCTCTTTGTACTGTCTTATCCAGCCTCCAGTATCACCTCAGAGATGGTTTTCAGTGCAGCAGATGGCATCATCACACCCAAAAAAAGTGAATGAGGCATGCATCCATTAAGATTTTCACTCACTTGTGGCTAAGGCTGATGAATGGATCTGATATCTGATTCTGCAATTGCTGCTGGTGTCTATTTATCACCTGCTCCATCATACCACTATTGCAGTCTGCCTTGCTGAATTTCCTCGTGCTTTGTCGTAACAAATCGATTTAACCTGAAATAGTGTAAAAAATAAAGAAATATCATACTTACCTCCTCCATTTGCTTGTTATGGGCTGGCCGCCACCATCTTCATTGAAGATTTCGACTGAAATCCCGAGCATGGTGATGTATGACGTCACCACGACAGCTGGCATGACGACATCATCTCGGAGCGCGAGAGAGTTGGTGCCACATCTTTAAGCAAGATGGCGGCAGCCGGTCCGTCACAAGCAAATGCAGGAGGCAAGTATGATTACATTTTTTTTCTGTTAATTTTACAGTGTCTTTGCTCACAAATGCAGCAGCATCTGAAGGGTATAATGATGGTGAATGGCGCTATCACAGCTCCATGTCATTGTACCCGCTACTTACCCAAAAAAATTCTTTAATTACTTCATCACAAATTTTTTTGTAAAATTCGCTGAAACAGACGAATCAAATTTTCCAAAACTTCGCTCATTTCTAGTGTGTATGTATGTTTGAAATCTGGGTGATCTGAGTGAGTTTTGCTTTTATTTGCTATTATTATTTAAAAATAATGGTTCTAGGAGTATCACGAGTCTAGATAGGAGATAAATCCATGGAGAGGATTAGGGGGAGATACTGCATGGGAAAGCACTGTATAGATATCTCAGTTTATTCTTTAGCACCAGGCTCCTCAGGATGCAGCAGTCCTAAACATGTTGCCTATTTGAGGAGCCATTAAAATGCACATTTACTAACCCTGAGCCATCATCAATCTCCATAAGACTCCTGATGGATTAGTGCAGTGTACTATACCTCCTGCAAGAAGAGAGTCATTATGTGCCTGTCAGGCTATCAGTATGCTAGGCATGAGCTCATAAACAGCAGGGTTGGTGTGTCACTATCATGTCATTACATAGAACCAATACTTTTAAAAATATAAACCCACTCTGAAGAACAAATTGATTGAATGCAAGAAAAACTGATTCCACCCATATCAGAGATACTTAATGTATATAGATTTTCATTCCAACAGAACTGAAAATATACATTAGTTTTAGCATTTTCTAAATTATTGCAAATTGTTGTATATCAGACTTTTTTTTAATTATCAAGAATACATAAAATATTTTAGAAACTCTTTCTGGCTCTGTTTGATAGCAATCTGTACTTAACAAATTGTGTGAAAATTAGAGATGAGCGAATTTTTCAAAAACATTTGCTTAAATGCGAATTTATTTGCGGTGAATCTCATCAACAAACGGCCATTTCCGGGCTGCAGAGAGCCTTTATAGAGGTGTACAACTCTGTGCCTTGCAGTAACACGCATAGGGAGTCTTCTGTGGTAGTGAAATAATACTGTGAGTTAGTATAACATGCAGATGACAGGGGTCGCTCTTAGAATCACTGCATACTTCACTTATTTGGGCAGTTACGGGGCCAAAACTAACCAAATAACTCAAGTATCAACTCAGCCTTACAGGTAGATGTTAGCGTCAAGAAGAAGTTCACTCCTTTTATATCCTTGTCAGCTGATTCCACATAGATATCTACAGAACCTGTTCTGTTAAACACTTATGCAAGTAGAGCCCCCTGACAAAGTGGAGAGCAGTGGTGTCAGCAGTAAGTTTGTGTTGACGTCACTGATTTATTTTCCCCATTCTCTGATCCGTCAGAATAAAAACCCAGAAAAAATAGATCCTGTCTGTGGAGCATACACCTTTACTCGGTCAGCATTTGCTCAATAATCCATCAGTATTTGCTTATGACAAAAAAGACAGGAGTGGATCTAAAACAGAGATGACACGTGAATGGTATATTTGCATGTCTTCTGTGTTTTCTTCCCACTCCTGCTTTTGGCTACCAAATCATAAGCCAATTCTGATGGGACCATACAGGCCTTAAAGCTGCTACACAGACAGGATCTGTTGTGCGTCTCATTTTTGCTTCCTTCTGACAGATCAGAAAAAGTGTCAAATGAATGATGATGTCAGCCAGGCCGAAAGCAAAAATAGTGGACCAGTCATGAAATGTGGAGGGTGGGAATGGCATGAGAAGTCCATAGAGTGGACCTATGACATAGTGGTGAGGTGGAAGCAGCATGAGGAGACCACAGAGTGGCCCAATGACAGGGTCTAGAGGTGGAAACAGTATGAGGAGGCCATTAGTGGCACAATGACAGAGTCTGTAGGTGGCGGCATCAGCAGCAGCAGTTTGTTTGGGACTGTAACCCAAACAAACTCAGGACATAGATCAGACAAGACAAATGGGAACCAACACACAAACAGATGCCTGGACTCCATGTTGAATGGAAGCATGGCAGTCACAGGCAGAGATGCACACATTAGGGGTCGACCGATATTGATTTTTTAGAGCCGATACCGATACCGATATTCTGTGAACTTTCAGGCCGATAGCCGATATTTTGCGCATTTTAATTTTTGGATTTTTTTTTTCTGTTACGGCGTCCGACGCTTTTTAAAAAATATATATTTTAATAGTTTGGACTTTTTGGTCACGGCGATATGTTTTTTTATTTATTGTTTATATATTTTATATGTAAAATTGGAAAAGGGTTAATTTATACTTAATATTTTGGTGTTTTTTTACTATTTTAATTTTTTTTTACTTTTTGTTTTATTACCATTTCCCCCCTTAGGGGTAGAACCTGGGCTCTTTACATCCCTTGTCCTATTCACCCTAATAGAGATCTATCAGGGTGAATAGGACCTGACACTGTCCCTGCTGCCCTGTGCTATGGGCACACAGCAGCAGGAACCATGGCAGCCAGGGCTTCAGGAGCGTCCTGGCTGCCATGGTAACCGATCGGAGCCCCAGCATTACACTGCTGGGGCTCCGATCAGAAGAGAGGAGGTGGGGGACCCTGTGGCCACTGCCAGCAATGATATCAATACTGAAGGGATGGGGGAGGAGGGGGATGGGGAGGAAGCACTGGCCACAAATGATAAGGTTTAAGATATTACAAGCACATTGCCCAGACCCTGCCTCTGATAGATGGCTGCGATCCGCGGCAATTAACCCCTCAGGTGCGGCACCTGAGGGGTTAATTGCCGCGGATCGCAGCCTCATCAGAGGCAGGGTCTGGGCAATGTGCTTGTAATATCTTAAACCTTATCATTGGTGGCCAGTGCGCCCTCAGCCCCGCCTCCTCTGCTCTCATTGGTGGCCAGTGCGCCCTCAGCCCCTCCTCCTCCTCTTCTCTAGTCTCCACTGGCAGCGCGGCACAGGGGGAAGGAGGGACTGCCTCCTTCTCCCCTGTGCTGCTGAGGGAACATGGCCGCGCTGAGAGCAGCGCAGCAATGTTCTGTTATAGCACAGTTATCGGTATATCGGCCTGGTTAGGGGCCGATACCGATAACTGTGCAAAACATCAATATCGGCCGATAATATCGGCCAAACCGATAATCGGTCGACCCCTAGCACACATACTAGATGTCCTCCCTCCAGAGAACCCAGGAGCCCTCATACGAAGGTAGGACATACATAGGACAAGAACAGAAACATTAAGGAACTGCCAGGCAAGATATAGAACAGACTGGATCAGAAGCAGTAAGCACTGCATGCTATACATGGAACAAACAGGCTCAAGACACCGAACAGGTACAAAAGCTCAAGCAAGGCATGGACAAGGATACAACAACAATGCTTTACCAGGCGACACCACACAGAAGGGCAGATGGCAAAAAAAAAACTTGGTCAGCAGTAAGGGGTTACACCCAACAAGGCAAAAGTCAGAACTGACCCGAACCCCACAGCTCACAGATAGAAATAGCTGTATAATGAGGGCACCTGATAAGCCACACTCAAGAAAACACCAGGGAATGTTAACCCCACCAGAAGCAGGATTAACTAGAACCAAACAACAAACAATACAAGTGTCAGTTCACACGATCACAGAATGCTGCAGCCAGCACGCCCAGACAACCAGCATGCACAAGAAACTGTAGCCAGTACAAGATACAGGCAGCCAGCTTACACAACAAAGAGTGACAGAACCACACAGTTGATACAAACACAAAAGCATCCATACTCCATGTTCAAACACAAGGCCACAGGCAGCACGCATCAAAGAACCAGCAAAAATAGAAACACCCACAGCCAGTAAACAAAGCGCATGCAGCTAGCCTGCACGGCACCAGTAACAGGAACTACAGAGATATGGAAGTAGGGAGACAAAAACACAGGCAACAGTTCACACACCCAACACCGCAGCCAACACGCATCCCCAAGCAACCAGCATACACTGGAGTCAGCCTGCAGCCAGTACACGAGAGAGCATGCAGCCAGCCTGCATGTCCACAACTGTCACAGGGAACCGTACTGTGACATGGTACTTGCAGGATAACCCTGGTCATTTTATCAAACATAATACCCCAAAACAACGTGGTAATAATTCTTTGCGGAATACAACACTTTACATTAATATTGTAGTTATATTGACATATGATAAAGTCACATTGGGTGTAAATATGTCAGTATATTTGGGTGGATTGAGTATGGGGCTTGAACCATCCCATAATTGGGGATTTTAATATTGGGATGTTCTGTATCAATTGTGATGTTACATAATGCAGTCAAGTGACTTCCCATGTTATAAACATGTTACTTTGTTACAAATATCTTAAAGACATCAAGATTCAGTACATTTAGAACTATAAATCCAGTTGTGATTTTTAAGTTTCATTTTAAAAGATATCCCATTAGTTCGATTTTTAAAATCATCAAAATGATACAACCAATTATTTTAATGCGTCTTAATTTATCCTGTTAGTGACCACCAATACACCTTTTTACGGTGGTCTCTAAGGGCCTTAAGCTAGGCAGCAGGCTTTTACCAGCGGCCTAGTATAAGCCCCTGCATGGGACTCTCATCCAATGGAGAGCAAGGGTTCTGCTCTCAAATCACAACCAGGCTCCTGCTCTGATGGCCTGAATCAGCAGAAGCATTGATCGTAGCTGTTTAACTCCTTAGATGCCACAGTCAATAGAGACCATGGCATCTAAGCAGCTTCCGAGGGAGAGCAATCCCTCTGTCAGGCATTGGCGTGAGAAGGAGATTTTAAGGTGCTGATGTCTTCACACTGCAGCCAGGGGCCTAGTGCAGACCTCCAAGTTTACCCTCAGGGTATGCATATCAGGCTGAGCCTTTCAGTTTCTTACTGGCAGGATAATACACTGTACTGCAAAGGTAGTACAGTGTATTATAGAAGAGATCAGTGTATTGCATGTCAAGTTCCAATTGTAAGATTAATAACATAGTGAAAAAGAAATAAAGTTTTATTAAAAAGAAATTCCATGTAAAAAATACATCTTTTTCCATTGAAACATTGTTTTTCAATAAAAAAAAGAAGGAAAATCCCTTCCACATAGTTGGTATTGCCACAACTATAATGAAAATACGATACTTAAGCAGCACTACAAGTCCCATCATAGGGACAACACCATTACCACAGGTACCAAGCCACGGTCCAGAACTGGTGCACGCAGATGGAGGTTCAGGCTTGGGTCTACATATAGCATTAGATGAAGGAAATCCGCAGCACTCTTCAATTGATCAGAAAAATCCAATAGGTTTATTCAGGCAGCATACAGAAGCGACGTTTCGACTACAACAGTCTTTATCAAGCCTGATAAAGACTGTTGTATTCGAAACGTTGCTTCTGTATGCTGCCTGAATAAACCTTTTGGATTTTTCTGATCAATTGAAGAGTGCTGCGGATTTCCACAACTATAATGACCCACACTATACAACTATTATGTAATTCATCACACCTGGTGAATGCTGTACAAAAAAGGTAGAAAATCTGTTGTTTGCTTATTTGCCACAAAAAAAAGAATAAGTGGGGATGAGTGAACCCATGGAAGTTAGGGTTCACTGAGTTCAACCGAACTTCACGTCAAAGATCGAGTTCGGGACCTGAACTTGACCCCGAAGCCGGACCCCATTAAAGTCAATGGGGACCTGAACTTCCCTCTATTATTTTCTGTTATAACAGAAAATAATAGCATTCTTAAGACAGAATGCTAAAAAAAATGGCTATTGAGGGGTTAAAAATAATATAAAAACCTCACCTCATCCACTTGATCGCACAGCCGGTATCCTCTTCTTTCTTCAGGACCTGCAAAAGGACCTGCAAAGACATCACCGCGCTCACCACGTTTTTTTTAACTGGTTGCTATTAATAAGTCTAATAGGAGAAATATCTCGATGAGCATCACTGATGTTATGAGGTTCGAATGAACTCTCCTAAAAAATGCCTGCCTTCAATACAGCCGATACACTTGAATGAATATACATATAAATAATGCACAGTGAATGAAGAAAACAACATGTAAAAGAGATATATTCCCAGCAGAGAGATTGATAGATGAACCACGTCTACGAGGTGTAAACACTAACATCCCAAAGGCACACAGAATGGGGGGAGATATACATAATGACAGACAACATTAAGCTTGCAGTGTAAGTCAGTCACTGTGATTTGAAGACAAGACTGGAGTGATATTCCCATTACTGGGTAAATCTAGCAGAATTCTTGATATTGCTTATTATTAAAAAAAAGCCATTTCCACGTGGGGATTCTGATGCCATTGCCATTGTCATTATTTTTATCTCTTAGGAAGAAATAATCCCAGCATTTCTAGTTGGATCGGCAATACAGGAGATGGGAGCTGACAGCGCACGTTTGCATATAGTACTTAAATGTTTCAATGTCAGGCCTCTGATACCAAAACATTATTATATTTTGTGAAAAAAAATCTCCCTTTTCTACCCGTGTAAACCAATTTCAGAAAGAGATACCCATATATCAAACTCCTCTAGTGTCTGAGGAAAATCAGATTATGAAGGCTCCACATGAAAAAACTCATAATATTTCACTTTCTGCAAAGATCCGAAAGGAGCAGCACACAGGCAATTCTCTTAAAGTGGCAGCCTTTCTATTGTATTAATCTTCTGAAAATGTCAACCAACATTTATCCAACAATAATCACTCTTATCTTATTACAAATTCTACTCTAGCAAGGGTATATTGTCTATACCACCTCAACCTATATTTAGCTATACTCAGTCAGCCATGGAAGAAAAGGTAAACATACATTTCAATCTCTACATGTTTGCAATATAAATGAAAACATAGTAAAAACATAGCAAACAATAAAATAGTACTGAAAAACAGACAGCAGACATTGCTGTGCTGAATTGGGTCAGTAACAAATTAAACCAAAACCAGTACATGAAGAGTGGGTCAGTGTATATGTTGTCAATTAGCTGAATGAAGGCTGAATGATGATGACTCAACATCTGTATGTGTAAATCCCTCCTTGCAGTGGATGTCTATCTTTGAACACCATTTTTTTTTTTTAATCTAAAGTCCAATATGTTTTGGGTCCTTGCTTCTTGACAATATATGATACAATACAACTTTACTAATTCCATAGGAAAATTAAAGTGTAGTTACAGCAGCATGCAAAACAATAACAACAACAATTACAAATGCATGTAAATGAATAACATACAAAACCAATAAAAACTATATATGGCAGTGCCCCCTCTTATAATCCACTCCTAAAATTGTAAAAGTCCACATACCTGAGTCTGCTTTAGGATGAAGGTCCGAGATGCAAAACAAAAATATATATATATAAGGAGGGACAACACCATTGGCGTGCAGCGCTGCATTATATATATTTTTTTACAATAATCCACACCTCCAAGCACACCTAATCTCCTTTCTGAAAAACAAACAGTAAGAATGTCCTTTCAGTGCCCCTTAAAAATAATGATGCCCCTCAGACAGTATGATATCCCTTTAGTGCTCCACAGAGTATGATACCCCTAAGTGCACCTTCACAGCAGGGTGATCCCTTGGTGCCCCCAAACATTATGATGCTCCTTAATGCCCCTGACACATTGTGATGCCTCCTTAGTTCCTCCCCACAGAGTATGAATACCCTAATAGCAATGCCCATTGTACCCCCTCCACATTAGCAATGCACATTGTGCCCACTTCACATTAGCAATGCCCATTGTGCCCCCTCCAGAGTAGAAATGCCCATTGTGCCCCCCAGAGCAAAAATGCCCACTGTGCCCCCTCCAGAGTAAAAATGCCCATTGTGCCCCCTTCACATTAGCAATGCCCATTGTGCCCCCTTCACATTAGCAATACCCATTGTGCCCCTTCCAGCGTAGCAATGCCCATTGTGCCCATTCCAGAGTAGCAATGCCAATTGTGCCCTCTCCAGATTAGCAATACCCATTGTGCCCCATACAGAGTAGCAATGCCCATAGTTCCCCATCTGTGTTAAAAAAAAACCCACAATAACTACTCACCTTGTCCCGTTCCTGAAGCTCACATACCTAGCTTCCCTGCAGACACAGATCGCGCAGCAGCACTGTGTGGGCGGAGACTATGGAGATTTCAGGGCTGTAGGCTCCGCCCACACATGCCGGCAGCACGATCTGTGCCTGCAGTCTGAATGGTGGAGCAGGGAGAAATCTTCCTGCTTCACAATTCTGTGCACCGCCAGCCTGAAGGAGAGAGAGGAGCACGGGGAGCTGACCCCTGAGTTACAGGACCCAGCTCCCTGCGCTCCAGCAATGAGCCATTCCATCTGTATTGATGGAAACGCTCATTGTTTCTAGGCCCTGGAACCCTGTAAGAGCCAACACCTGGGGCGGACTGCCCCCCCCCCACCCCTTAGCACGCACCTGCAGGGGTCTGGACAGCTTGCAACCGCGGTCCGCGGCCTGCCAGCTGAGTATCCCTGATCTACACTATAAAAGGCGAACGGGGTCCAAAAGGGGAGTGTACAGCCTGGTTAATAGGAGAAATTCTATTACACCTTGAAGCACTAACTAGGGATCCAACTTGCACTAATTGATAGCTCAGTAATTCCAGCAAACCTTGCTTGTTATTGGGTTGCAAGTGCTGTGTGATACATCCATTTATGTGGTGTATTCATAGGAAATATACGTAAGTGCTATTAGCCTTTTTGTAATATCCAACTAATGCAAAAAAAAACCTATTTTAAAACGTAACATTTAATGAATTAATGGTAAAAGAAAAAGAGAGACCCCTACTTCCCCATAACAGACCAAGATACATTTAACTGAGGATATTCAGAGTAAGGGGGTACGGTAATTTCATACTCTAAGTCCATAGATAAGTTGAGGTGTCACGTGAACACGATGTGCGTTCCACTCACAGGATGTGAGGTGTCACGTGAACACGATGTGCGTTCCACTCACAGGATGTTAATATGATGGAGTGGGATCGCCGTCATGTACCGCCTGTATTTCACCTACTGCGGTCCACTGGTAGTCACATGACCTCAGCGTGCGTTCCATCTGCATGCACGAGATGGACGGCACTATGACGTGACGAGTTCACCTATTTGGGTTGGAAGCGCTTCACCTGCAAGCAATGTAAGTGGGATGGGAGGGTATAAAAGAGGGGGCAGAACTTGTTTTGCGTTGATGCCAGAGGAGGAAGTACGAGCGGGGAGAGATATATGTGAGTATGCTGGAGAAATATGCACTATGGATTGTTGACATAGGGGCATACTAATAGTTAACCTAATGCATTCCCCTAGGACACTATCTCTACTCGACTAATGTGGGATATGTGTTACGGTGACATTTATATATTGCATCGGGCAGCATGATCAAAGTAAGTGCACATAGTTCCCTATCATTCTATTGGGTCTCTTGTCTTTTCCATTACGTGGATGGTATGAATTTGACCATCTGACTTTGGATATATGAACGTATCGTTATAGGTCATGCCCGGATAAATTTGGACCTTGATTTCCTCTCCACCCGCACTCCAGTATCGATGTACTCAACACCTCCTCTGGGCATAACTGACATATCAGGTCTTATTTAACACTACTATGTGAATCTAACATCTATTTATTATACTTAATGCCTCCTGATGAACCTCACTAACATGAGGGGAAACGCGTTGAGGAACATATAAGCATTGTATCTATTTAATGACTGTATTGAGGAATATATAATCATTGTATTTATGATTGAATTCATTGGTGCTGGATTTCTGTGCTTGCACTAAGGAAGAAGTAGTCCACGGTACATGGATGCTATATCTTCCTAGATATGTAATTAAGCACTTTTGTGAGAAATCCCTTGCACGTTTTGATCTATGTATTGATTGTTTAAATACTCGGTGCCCATATCTATCCATTTTCATCTAGCGTCCTTACTAGGGACAGAGGCAGGGGCAGTGAGTCTTAGGCACGAGGACAGGGAGTCCTCACCACTAGGGGACATCCCTGGGCAGAGGTGTATCCTAGGACCCACAGTAGGGATAAATCACCCCATTCCAACTCTGAGTCAACGCAGTGTGTGGTGGATTATTGGCACTGAATTACCAACAATTTATATTGTATATAGACCTGTGATGAATTATCTATGGACTTAGAGTATGAAATTACCGTACCTCCTTACTCTGAATATCCTCAGTTAAATGTATCTTGGTCTGTTATGGGGAAGTAGGTGTCTCTCTTTTTCTTTTACCATTAATTCATTAAATGTTACGTTTTAAAATAGGTTTTTTTTTTGCATTAGTTGGATATTATATTTCTGATCTACCCTTCTGGAATACCGTTACAGTTGGAATTAGCTATTAGCCTTTTTGCAATGATTTTTCATTGTTATACCTTTTTTGGGGGGTGTATTAATAGGAAAAAGAATACGTCTTAATTGCTGTTCTGCGGTGAAGTTGCATTGTACTACAGCCATTTACGGGGTTTATTAATAGGAAATAAGTATGTCCCATTAGCAGTTCTGCCGTGAATTGTGATTGTTATACTTTTTTGGGGGGTGTATTAATAGGAAAAAGAAAGCATCTTAATTACTGTTCTGTGGTAAAGTTACATTGTTCTAGAGCCTTTTTTGGGGTGTATTATTTTAATTTTAATTTTATTATTTTATTATACAGTCTGCAGACAGACAAGTGACAGGCCCTTCAAAGGGAACGGGCAATGGCCAAAATGTTTCTGTCGCCGGCAGAAGTAGCAACAGAAGAAGGAAGGGTGGCAGCAAGAGTCACAGCAAGAGGCCTGAGCTCTCAGTGTCATCTCGCAGTCGTGTCTGTACCAGCAACCCAGCAGTGCTTGAATGGTTGACTCGATCTTTGACTTCGTCACAAGTGACATCAGACATCCCCAGACAAAACTCGGTCGGTTCCTCTGACATGACGCTTAGTTGGCATGGCCCGGGAGCAGGCCCTGTGCCCCCAACTGACCTCAACCTGCCTCTGTCATTTTCTGTTCCCTCAGCATGAGAAGTATTATATGCCATAGTTTTGGTTCCACTTTTCAGCGAGGACGAGCTACTAGATGACAGTCAGCAGCTACTGCCCAGCCAAGATCTGGAGAAGACATCTGCCATTTCCTCCAGTAGGCGGGAAAGTAGTGATGATGAAAATCACGTGGAAGCAGGTGTCAGACTCCTGGCCCTGAGACCGTTGAAGGGCCATCAGTAGTGTTAAGGGCGAATATTTGAATTGCGAATTTTAATCGCGAATATCGCCACTTCGAGAATTTGCGAATATTTCGAATATAGTGCTATATATTTTTATTCGCGAATAGTTTTGATCGCGAATATTCTAATCACAAATTTTTATATTACATTGCCAATTTTCGCAATCAAGTAAATAATAGGAGATTAGGAATTCTCGAATTTGCAAATTTATGGCGAATGTTCGGCCAAAAGTTCTAAAATATTGCGAATTCAAATAATGCCTATGCCGCTCTTCACTAGTCATCAGTGACAGTAGCGGATGATGATGTAGCCGATCGCACAGGTGAATAATGGGCTTCATCATCATCAGGAGAAGAGGGTGGCAGATTGTGCGTGAGACAGCGGCTGAGCCAGCAAGGTGGTAGCATGGTCGTGAGTTAGCACAGTGGCAGTAGTGGGAGGTCTGGAGCAAAACGTGCCCGGGGTAGACCACCCACTTCACAGAAGCCTACTTGCCCAAAAAGTAGCGGTGCAGGGGTTCACAGAGACAGCGGTAGCAGGCAGTAAGTGTGAAGTGTTAGGGGGAAAATGCCATACTCGGCAGTGTGACAATTTTTTGTTACAACACTGGAGGAGGTGAACTTGTCCGTTTGCCGTAATTGTGGGCAGAAGGGGAAGCATAGCCAGGGTGCCAATGTTAGCACCACGGCCCTGTGTCAACACATGCAGCGTCACCATAAAGTCGTTTGAGAGAACAGTGGCTTTAATGTGGTGGTCCAGCCTGCTGCAGCAACCGCTGCATCACCCTGGGGCACACACCAGATTTCATGCAGTCAAGGATCCACCACCTCAGTGGAAGGGAGCTGTCTGTCTTTCCCATCATCTAATGGTCCTAATGCTCCTGCTTTTTGTCCTTCTACTCTTCGTCAGTCATTTCATGACCAAAGCGATTGACAAGAGACAACAGTACGCGTGCACTCAACTAACGACGCAGAAGCTAAATGTGCTCCTGGCCAAGTTACTGGTGCTTCATTCCCTCCCTTTCCAAGTGGTGGACTCTGCACCTTTCAGAGTACTGATGGTGCCTAGACGAGGTGGAGAGTCCCAAGCAATCATTTCTTACCAGACCTGCACACATATTTAGAACAGAAGGTGAGCCAGGCCTTGAACCTGCTGGTGTCTGCCAATGTGCACAGCAGTGCCGACGTATGGAGCTATAACTACGGTCAAGAACAGTATATGTCCTTTACGGCCCACTGAGTAAATGTGGTTCCTGCACAGCCATACCAGCAACTTGACCAGATGACCTCGCTTCCGCCTTTACATTCTCACACCATTGGTTATGCGACAATGTCCGCCTCTGCCTCCTCATCCTCAACCGTGGCCTCAGCGTCCACTGCAGAGACAATTCACAGTGCTCCTTCAGCATACCACATGTGCACGCATGGAGGTGTCTACACCTAGTTTGCCTGGGAGAACAGAGTCACACAGGGGAGGAAATTCTCTGCGTCCTTCATCAAGAAATAGAATTCTGGCTTTCTCTGCGACAACTCAAAATTGGAACCATGGTGACCAGCAATGGCAAGAACATGGTGTCGGTGCTGCTTCAAGGAGGGATGAGCCATACGCTCTGCATAGAGAATGTGTTCAATCTGGTTGTAAAGCAGTTTCTGAAGTCTTCACCCGTTCTGCAAGACATCCTGAAAATGGCCAGAAAACTTAGCATGCACTTCAGCCACTCCTATACCGCAAAGCACACCATCTTTGAGCTGCAGCGGCAGAACGCCATCCCCCAACATAGGCTGATATGCGACGTTTCTACCCATTGAAATTCTACCCTCCATGTGTTGGACCGATTATATGAACAGAGAAAGGCCATAAACGATGTCTTGATGATACAGGCAGACAGAGGTACTCCCTGTGTTTGCCATTGACAGCTCATGCTTGACACCTGCCATTTGCTCGGGCCCTTTGAGGAGGCCACTTTATTTGTCAGTCGCCTGGATTGCAGGATGAACAAAGTCATTCCACTGCTTCATGTCCTGGAACAGATGCTGCTAAATCTGGCTGGCCAGGGCACCGGAGACGTGGCTACTAAGTCTCATAGCCACTTGAGGCTTGTGGGCGCTGAACTAGAGGGAGGAGGAGGACATTCAAGCACAAGCAATGAGTAGAGAAATGGGTGTCTTTTCTAGATAGGTGACAGGAGAGCCAGAAGCCAGAAGAGCGTCAGGGCGATGAGGAAGACGAGGCAGAGGATCCAAACACACCGTGGCTGTATGCAGTGTAGATGGAGGCAGGGAGTCTCTCCGAGTCACTTGCGCAAATGTCCGGATGCATGCTCACTTGCTTGGGTAGTGAAAACCGAATTGTCTCTGTTCACCAGGGGGATGACTACTGGCTCTCCACCATGTTAGACCCTCGCTACCAGTCCAAAATGGGGGCCATTTTTACACCTGCTGAGAGGGAGGACAAACTGAACTACTATCGAGGCATCCTATGTAGTCAGTTGGCCACTGCCTTTGTGCGACATTGCTTATCCTCCTGTAGGGCCCTCTGCGCTCACATTCTACTGCTGGGGGGGGGGGGCAGCTTCATAAGTAAGCAGCAACTTAAGTCTAGAGTCGCTGATGAGCAGTTTTATTCACCTGCCTACTGAAGAAACTACTCACCAGCAGCAGCAGGTAGACATAGAGCAGAACCTGAACCAGCAGTTTGTGGCTAGTGATGAGCGGCAGGGGCAATATTCGAATTTGCGATACTTTATGAATATTTGTCATATATTCGTGAATATTCGTATTAGAGATTATTCTAATGATTGCGAAATATCGGCAATGTAATATTGGCATAATGCAAATATTCTAAAACACCATTATATAGCACTATAGAATATAGTGATATATGTTAGTTTTTTAGAATATTCATAATTTTTTCCAATTTAATGTGAACAGTCATTGGCCCAAAAGAAACTTAAGCAGGGAGGAATCATGACTTCAGATGGAAAAAAAATTACGAATATTCGAATTGAATTGACTCACAAGTCAGTAATGACTCATTTCTGATTTTGAATATTCTTCATTATTTATTATAGTTTATTTTATGCGAAAACTCTGTAATTAAATATGTGCATTAATCGAATCACGTAAGAGTGTTAAGCAACTTTCCTATTGGGTTGGCTTGGTAGAATTGTCGAATATGTAGAATATAACGCTATATTCGTAAATTTGACAATTCTACCAAGCAATCCCAATAGGAAAGTTGCCTAACGCCCTTAAACGATTCCATTAATGCGCATATTTAATTACCGATTTTTCGCATAACATAAACTGCATTAAATAATGAAGAATATTCTAATTCACTAGATATTGCAGCCTTCTCACATTAACCCACAAGCAAGAAGCAGGCAGATGATGGGTTCAGATGTAAAAAAATGTACAAATATTTGTTTTTACAAATATATATCACTATATTCTAAATATTCGCAAATTCTCGATGTTGCGTTATTCGCAATTAAAATTCGCTATTCGAATATTCACTCTCAACACTAGTTGTGGCATATTTGGACTGAACCCTGCCAACCCACATCGAAGATCCCCTGGACTACTGGGCAGCCAAACTCGATTTGTGGACGCAACTGGTTTAGTTTGCCCTGGACAAGCTTGCCTGCCCGGTCAGCACTGTGGCATCAGAGAGAGTGTTTAGTGTTGCGGGGGCCATAGTTACTTACCCCAAGGAGATCCCACCTGTCCACACAAAATGTAGAGAAACTGACCTTTGTGAAGATGAGTCAGGCGTGGATCAGCCAGGATTTCCACACACCTAGTGCCTGATGCATCAGACTAGATCATCCATGGAGCCACACCTAACCTTTTGCCATCTCTAGTTACCCCACATGGGCCTCCAATCTTTGTCTCTCCTCTGCCATCTCCATTCCTCTCTTCCTCCCAGCCTCCTCCTTCAGCCTCCCCCAGCTTCCCAATATACCCCAAAGCATGGATCTTTTATTCCTTGAAAGCTCTTATCCCCCATTCTTGCCAACACCCCATATCAGTTACCTGACAGTCTGTGGGCTTGCCTAGAAACTGAATCTTGGTTAACCAGTTATTTTAGCATTTTATGACACTTCTCCACTATTGACACATTTTGGGTGCCTTTTATTCTCTGCCAATCAGCATATGCAACAGATAGAGGATCCTACAAGGCCTTTATCTGAGAGAATAAGAGTAAGACAAAAGGAGCTAAATACATATTAATGAAGTATACACGTACACCTACCCATCTCTGATTCACACAAATAAATCCCTCATAATCTATAAAATATAATGCAATATAATGCATATATTATTTTTCAAAACCTGTATTTCTTACAGTAGGAATTTTTGTTCCTGTATTTCGGCCTGAACATGGGGATGTGTAAAACCAGCATTATGCTGGTGCCCCACATTACTACTACAAAAAAACAGTACACTAATCATAATAGTTTGGTAAGATATCTCCAGCATCTTTTCACATAGGTTGAAGGACCTCAACCTTCTTAGAAAATATATTCTACTTGAATATTTATAACTCTCAACAGTCTGTATATTCTTACCATGAATTATTATTGAACTAAGGACACCCTTATCTTATCCAAAATTTACAAGCATCTATATATTTTTTTAATGTTAATAGCCAATCTATTTATTGTTCAACATTTCGCACACTCATTCACTACCTTCCTGTTTTTCAATATACATCCATCCTTAATACAGCCAACTATAACCTAATCCAGTGGCGTTCCTAGGGTCTCAAAAGATCCTGGGCCCAAGCCCCAATGAATATGGCCCAGTTCTCTAAGTCGCACTCCCCCCACACACCGCATTTTGCTGTACTTGAAATACAGCAGCACAAAGCTGTCACATCCAATGATTCCAGGTGATGTCTCCTCTGATGTAGATCTTCTCTGTCATCCTTTTCTCCATTCGGTCCGTATAACTTCTCTCAGCTGCTTCGTCTCTGCAGAGTGTGACACACAGACATTAGTGCACAAACAAATAGACTCAATGAAGAGTCAAGAGAACCACCCTAAAAATGCACATCCCATTTGGGATGTGCATTTTTATGTTGGTTCTCTTGACTCTTCATTGAGTCTATTTTTTGTGTATTATATTTTCAACCACTCCTTTGCACTCCTTTTAATTATTGTATATATTGGTGTGCCTCCTCCATCTATAGTTTACACAGACATTAGTGATGAGTGGCATAGGTAATATTCCAATTCGCTATATTTCGCAATTTTTTTGCCGAATATTCGCCATAAATTTGCAAATTCGAGAATTCGTGATCTCCAGTCATTATTTACTTGATTGTGAAAATTGGAAATGTAATATATATGAAAATTACTAAGGGGTAGGTGTGGCATTTCGAAATGTCAGCCTTATACAATCATGCATCTGTGAGGTGACTTGTTGAATCAGACATTCTCCACTTACAGTTTACGCATCAGACACCCAGGAGTTAATCAAGTAGTTTTTAATCCGGAGATTGTATTACAAGATATGCAGGGAATCCAGATGGTAAAAGAATTATGCCTCTAATATTCTCCTTTATAAGAAGATGAGATACTACACAGATTCTCCTCAGATTCTCCTCAGAGTCAGAGCACACAAAACAGTAATGCATGACAGGGAAAACAGGAAGTGGCTAGACTGAACCAACTAAAAGCTGAAACAGAGGGGGGGGGGAGAAGAGAGGAGCATACCAATGCACAATGCAAGATACTGAAACAGAACACTCCCCGTCTGGTATCGGTAGATACCACTATGTATATGCATACAATGGAATTGTATAAAATAACAATTAATATTGTCCATAAACCTGATGAATAAACAGATGAATAATGTCCATAAACCTGAAAAGGAAACATGCAATGAACATTTGTTCAAACCAAAAAAGGATATGTCTTCAGTTCAGACCATAGAGCTGGTACTGGAAACAGTCTTAGAAAATGATGAGCATCTCAATGGAAGTTCTTTCAATCCGAACTGGAAACGACTTTAGTAATAAGTCCAGTAGGCCAGTCGAGACGATCAACTTGTTTGTCTCTTAACAGAACAAAATCTCCTTCCTTTAAATTAGGCCTTGGTTCTTGCCACATTCTGCGTTCTTGCCAGAGGCAGAGGTACTTTCTTCTCCACCTTTCCTAGAACTGACTGGCGAGATGTTGTACCTGCTTCCACCGAAACATATAAAAGTTGTGCTCTTTGAAAACGCCAGATGGCACAGGAATATTTCCTATCTTTTCTGGTTTATTCTTAAGTGATCTTTTATGCACCCCAGATGTGGATTTCTTCTTTTTTACTACAGGAGATTGTCTGTTGCTTTCATTAGAAGCTGAGCGAGACTTGGTTCTCCTTGGTCTTGCCAAAGATTTAGAATGTGACTTCTCTGTCTGTGTCACCGATTTAGAGCGATAGCGCTTATTTTGTGAGGCTGATTTACATGTAGATTGCTTTCTGTCTATGAATCGTGAACGCAAATGCTCATGTCTGCTTTTCACTTCTGAAATGTGATCTGTCTTTGTACGTATGGACTTGGATTGTTGACATGCAGTATTTGTCATGGACATTGGCGGTGAACTTTTCCCTGTGATTTCCAGAAAAGGCTGAGCAATATGAAGGTGCTCATCCGTTGAAGACTGGGAAGAACTGTGATCCTCTTGAGTGCAATCAACAACTGCAGATGGAACTGAAGGTTCTTGCAAATTATCTGAAATGAACTCTTTCTCTGTTGAAGGAACCTCCTTTATAGAACGTTCAAAAGATAATTCTTTTACAAAATTAAACTCATTGTCAAACAGTTGACTGAAAGACTCACGTTTCTGCGGTGTCTCATCAGAACTACATGAATCAGAAGGCATGTTGTCAGTGAAGATATAGTATTCATTATGATAAACTGTGTGAGGACTGCAAAGCTGGGAAGGGATTGAAGATAGCTCCAATTGAGATCCTTAAGGCCTTTCTACAAGCTGCCCCTCTGTCCAGGAATATTCTTCTGCAGCTGAGTCCGCTGGATTTAAGCTGCTTTCTGATGTTTTTAGAATATTTGGGCAAGGAACTTCTTGCACATAGTAGAGGTTAGGACACTGCTTGACGTAAGAGTCATTAGATATCTTGGACATAGGATGATAAGCTTCTTCTTCTTCAGCAGCTTCTTCAAGAACTCTGAGTTCAGCCATGGCTGCTGCTTCTTTCCTTTCCTTCTAAAGGACCTGCAACTCAGCTTCCGCCTTGGCTTTGGTCGCTTGCGCCTGAGCCTGTATAGCTGCTTCATTAGCTTGAGATTGGGCTTGTATAGCTTGCGCCTGAGCCTGTATAGCTGCTTGATTAGCTTGGGATAGGGCTTGTGTCTCTGCGACTTGTGCCTTAATGGCTGCTTCCATTTTAATGCAGTGAGCTTGTACCTTTGCTGCTTCCTCTTTTGCGCGTGCCAACACCAATGAGGTACTCAGCGAAGAGTGCTGTGAGTGAGACCTTAGCGATGAGGACTGAGCAATAGATTTCGAGGAACAGGATGAAGCCTTGGAGTGCCTTGAAAGGTTAGAATGGCGGAAGCAGTTTCATATTGTTGTGATGACTTGTCCTCTAGCATTGACTTGACTGCCATAAATCTGCTATATCTTTCATCACTAAGTGCAGTGTGGGTCTTTAATTCTAGGATGAATTCCTCTGAGTTGAGATTTGATAACAGAGAAGAATATTTTTTAGACAGTCTCTTAAAACTTTAAAAGGTTTTATTCAATTTTTTACACACGGCCTTTAATTGATCTTCATTATAACCTGATCCATGTGCTGCATCCATACATTGCTCAGTTTTTCCCCACAAAATAGATAAATTATTGTATATTTCAATTCAATTTTAGTTAGGAGTGCCTCCCTCATTTATAATGAGGGCTTAGAAATCCTTCTAGTACACTAATCATAATAGTTTGGTAAGATATCTCCAGCATCTTTTCACATAGGTTGAAGGACCTCAACCTTCTTAGAAAATATGTTCTACTTGAATATTTATAACTCTCAACAGTCTGTATATTCTTACCATGAATTATTATTGAACTAAGGACACCCTTATCTTATCCAAAATTTACAAGCATCTATATATTTTTTTTATGTTAATAGCCAATCTATTTATTGTTCAACATTTCGCACACTCATTCACTACCTTCCTGTTTTTCAATATACATCCATCCTTAATACAGCCAACTATAACCTAATCCAGTGGCGTTCCTAGGGTCTCAAAAGATCCTGGGCCCAAGCCCCAATGAATATGGCCCAGTTCTCTAAGTCGCACTCCCCCCACACACCGCATTTTGCTGTACTTGAAATACAGCAGCACAAAGCTGTCACATCCAATGATTCCAGGTGATGTCTCCTCTGATGTAGATCTTCTCTGTCATCCTTTTCTCCATTCGGTCCGTATAACTTCTCTCAGCTGCTTCGTCTCTGCAGAGTGTGACACACAGACATTAGTGCACAAACAAATAGACTCAATGAAGAGTCAAGAGAACCACCCTAAAAATGCACATCCCATTTGGGATGTGCATTTTTAGGGTGGTTCTCTTGACTCTTCATTGAGTCTATTTTTTGTGTATTATATTTTCAACCACTCCTTTGCACTCCTTTTAATTATTGTATATATTGGTGTGCCTCCTCCATCTATAGTTTACACAGACATTAGTGATGAGTGGCATAGGTAATATTCCAATTCGCTATATTTCGCAATTTTTTTGCCGAATATTCGCCATAAATTTGCAAATTCGAGAATTCGTGATCTCCAGTCATTATTTACTTGATTGTGAAAATTGGAAATGTAATATATATGAAAATTACTAAGGGGTAGGTGTGGCATTTCGAAATGTCAGCCTTATACAATCATGCATCTGTGAGGTGACTTGTTGAATCAGACATTCTCCACTTACAGTTTACGCATCAGACACCCAGGAGTTAATCAAGTAGTTTTTAATCCGGAGATTGTATTACAAGATATGCAGGGAATGCAGATGGTAAAAGAATTATGCCTCTAATATTCTCCTTGATAAGAAGATGATATACTACACAGATTCTCCTCAGATTCTCCTCAGAGTCAGAGCACACAAAACAGTAATGCATGACAGGGAAAACAGGAAGTGGCTAGACTGAACCAACTAAAAGCTGAAACAGAGGGGGGGGAAGAGAGGAGCATACCAATGCACAATGCAAGATACTGAAACAGAACACTCCCCGTCTGGTATCGGTAGATACCACTATGTATATGCATACAATGGAATTGTATAAAATAACAATTAATATTGTCCATAAACCTGATGAATAAACAGATGAATAATGTCCATAAACCTGAAAAGGAAACATGCAATGAACATTTGTTCAAACCAAAAAAGGATATGTCTTCAGTTCAGACCATAGAGCTGGTACTGGAAACAGTCTTAGAAAATGATGAGCATCTCAATGGAAGTTCTTTCAATCTGAACTGGAAACGACTTTAGTAATAAGTCCAGTAGGCCAGTCGAGACGATCAACTTGTTTGTCTCTTAACAGAACAAAATCTCCTTCCTTTAAATTAGGCCTTGGTTCTTGCCACCTTCTGCGTTCTTGCCAGAGGCAGAGGTACTTTCTTCTCCACCTTTCCTAGAACTGACTGGCGAGATGTTGTACCTGCTTCCACCGAAACATATAAAAGTTGTGCTCTTTGAAAACGCCAGATGGCACAGGAATATTTCCTATCTTTTCTGGTTTATTCTTAAGTGATCTTTTATGCACCCCAGATGTGGATTTCTTCTTTTTTACTACAGGAGATTGTCTGTTGCTTTCATTAGAAGCTGAGCGAGACTTGGTTCTCCTTGGTCTTGCCAAAGATTTAGAATGTGACTTCTCTGTCTGTGTCACCGATTTAGAGCGATAGCGCTTATTTTGTGAGGCTGATTTACATGTAGATTGCTTTCTGTCTATGAATCGTGAGCGTAAATGCTCATGTCTGCTTTTCACTTCTGAAATGTGATCTGTCTTTGTACGTATGGACTTGGATTGTTGACATGCAGTATTTGTCATGGACATTGGCGGTGAACTTTTCCCTGTGATTTCCAGAAAAGGCTGAGCAATATGAAGGTGCTCATCCGTTGAAGACTGGGAAGAACTGTGATCCTCTTGAGTGCAATCAACAACTGCAGATGGAACTGAAGGTTCTTGCAAATTATCTGAAATGAACTCTTTCTCTGTTGAAGGAACCTCCTTTATAGAACGTTCAAAAGATAATTCTTTTACAAAATTAAACTCATTGTCAAACAGTTGACTGAAAGACTCACGTTTCTGCGGTGTCTCATCAGAACTACATGAATCAGAAGGCATGTTGTCAGTGAAGATATAGTATTCATTATGATAAACTGTGTGAGGACTGCAAAGGGAAGGGTTGAAGATAGCTCCAATTGAGATCCTTAAGGCCTTTCTACAAGCTGCCCCTCTGTCCAGGAATATTCTTCTGCAGCTGAGTCCGCTGGATTTAAGCTGCTTTCTGATGTTTTTAGAATATTTGGGCAAGGAACTTCTTGCACATAGTAGAGGTTAGGACACTGCTTGACGTAAGAGTCATTAGATATCTTGGACATAGGATGATAAGCTTCTTCTTCTTCAGCAGCTTCTTCAAGAACTCTGAGTTCAGCCATGGCTGCTGCTTCTTTCCTTTCCTTCTAAAGGACCTGCAACTCAGCTTCCGCCTTGGCTTTGGTCGCTGCGCCTGAGCCTGTATAGCTGCTTCATTAGCTTGAGATTGGGCTTGTATAGCTTGCGCCTGAGCCTGTATAGCTGCTTGATTAGCTTGGGATAGGGCTTGTGTCTCTGCGACTTGTGCCTTAATGGCTGCTTCCATTTTAATGCAGTGAGCTTGTACCTTTGCTGCTTCCTCTTTTGCGCGTGCCAACACCAATGAGGTACTCAGCGAAGAGTGCTGTGAGTGAGACCTTAGCGATGAGGACTGAGCAATAGATTTCGAGGAACAGGATGAAGCCTTGGAGTGCCTTGAAAGGTTAGAATGGCGGAAGCAGTTTCATATTGTTGTGATGACTTGTCCTCTAGCATTGACTTGACTGCCATAAATCTGCTATATCTTTCATCACTAAGTGCAGTGTGGGTCTTTAATTCTAGGATGAATTCCTCTGAGTTGAGATTTGATAACAGAGAAGAATATTTTTTAGACAGTCTCTTAAAACTTTAAAAGGTTTTATTCAATTTTTTACACACGGCCTTTAATTGATCTTCGTTATAGCCTGATCCATGTGCTGCATCCATACATTGCTCAGTTTTTCCCCACAAAATAGATAAATTATTGTATATTTCAATTCAATTTTAGTTAGGAGCGCCTCCCTCATTTATAATGAGGGCTTAGAAATCCTTCTAGCTGTGTCCTGCATTTATCTGTAACACAACAGTGACCTCTAGTGGTGGTTCAGTCTTTTAATAGCTTACAGCAGGCAGACGATGTTTACCTCAGAAAACAGGCTGAATACAGTTCCTAGTCTATATGAAACTGAAATTGCTAGAAGCTTCTGGGATCCTATTGAATGCAGTACTGAGCAGTATACGATATTACTCTTATTACTGCAGCATAACGGAGACAAATTATGATGGCTTATTACTTGGAGGAGGAGAATATTCTTTTCTTAGCGGGAGAAGGAGAGTACTATGACAATTCTTTTACCTTGGCATTTCGAAATGTCAGCCTTATACAATCACGCATCTGTGAGGTGACTTGTTGTATCAGATATTCTCCACTTACAGTTTACACATCAGACACCCCGCAGTTAATCAAGTAGTTTTTAATCCGGAGATTGTATTACAAGATATGCAGGGAATCCAGATGGTAAAACAATTATGCCTCTAATATTCTCCTTGATAAGAAGATGAGATACTACACAGATTCTCCTCAGATTCTCCTCAGACTCTCCTCAGAGTCAGAGCACACAAAACAGCAATGCATGACAGGGAAAACAGGAAGTGGCTAGACTGAACCAACTAGAAGCTTAAACAGAGGGGGGGGGGGGTAGGAGAAGAGAGGAGCATATCAATACACAATGCAAGATACTGAAACAGAACAGTAGGCAACTTTCCTATTGGTTGCTAGGGATGTTGCTGATATTCGCGATTAAAAATTGTGATTCGAATATTCGCGCTTAACACTAACAGACATCTCAGCTTTCTCACATTTCTATCATCATATCCCAACTTGGAGTCCCCACAGTGTTATCCTGCTGCTCGCTGTGCTCCCCAATACCCTCAAATACTATCCTGAAGAAAAAATAGTGCCCCAATAGTAATAGTGCTCCTCATAGTCCCACCAATTCCCTTCTAGAATGCCCTCATTAGTAATACTGCCCCTTACAGTGCCCCCAACAGTGATAATGTTCCTCAACAAAGCATCTATTAGTAATACTGCCCCCTACAGTGCCCCCAACTGTGATAACATTTCCCAAAAGTGCCCCCTATACGAAGAAGAGCCCTCCACCATACAGTCCCATGTAAATAAAATTATACAATCACTCCTGCCCCTCCAAAATACACTCTTATGAAAACAATGTCACTATCATACCTTCAGCCCCTCCAATATATAGTCTCATGTAAATAACACTATTTCCCTCCCTCTTCCTCAGAGTCCCATGTAAATAACACCACACCATATATTCTTGCCCCCTCCAATATACAGTCCTATGTAAATAGCATCCCTATCTATCTACAGCCCCCTCCAAAATACAGTCCCATGTAAATATCATCACCTCCTCCCACACCTGCCTTCAACATACAGCCCCATGTAAATAACATCACTCCCTTTCCAGCCCCCTTCAACATTTAGTCCCATGTAAATAACATCACTCCCTCCCACAGTGGCCATTAACATACAGTCCTGTGTAAATAACATCACTCTCTCCCCCAGCCCCCTCCAACATACAGTCCCATGTAAATAACATCACTCTCTCCTCCAGCCCCCTCCAACATACAGTCCCATGTAAATAACATCACTCCCTCCTACAGCCAACATCAACATACAGTCCAATGTTAATAACATGACCCCCTCCCCAGCCACCTCCAACACACAGATCCATATAATAAATAACATCCCTCTCTTCAGCCCTAACATACAGTCCCAGTTAAATAACCAGAACTCCAAGCATTGCTCTGCCTCTCCCTTCACTTACCTCTCCTTATGTAGCAGACATCACCACAGCTTTTTTCCCCAGGACTTCTCCTCTTTACTGTCCTCTCCTGCACTAGCCACATAATGGTGACATCACCACAGGTCCTTCTCAACCACTGCCTGTTTTTATGGTCACATGAACTGTGATGTCATCACAGGTCCTTCAGCTCTTCCAGTGCATTAGATTCAATTGTATTGCAGTCCTGAGGATGGCAATACAATTGTTTCTAGCAGGCAGGCAGAACATTTGGTGCCTGGGACAAAACATCAGGGGCCCAGGCCCCAAATGTTTTAACCTAGCAACGCCCCTGACAAAATCATCTGTAAACTTCTGTAAATAACACAGTTCACCTTTATACTGAAAGTTCACCATGTATAGTGAAAACGGTGACAACACTGTGTCCTGTAGTGCACCAATACTACTCTTCTGGGTATCCGATAAGCAAATTCCCAAGTGGACACACTGGGTTTTGTTCAACTCATAGTCTACAATCCATCTTCTCACATGCAAAGAAACCGTACATTTATACAATTTCCCATTTAATAACTCTGGTTGGATGGTGTTGAAGGCAATGGAAAAATGTAATTTGGAATCCTAACAACACTCCCCTTCTCTTCCAAATGTGTTTAAAAAATATGCAACTTATATATTACTGCATCTTATACACCGACCTGCAAACTGAAGGAGGTCAGCACATTGCAGCTAATAATTCATGTAATAGCAATCTCTCAAATACGGTATCTTCATAATCTGGAAAGTAAGTGCCACAGGGGAGTATTCATTAATGTTCACAGGTCTGGCAACTTTAGGAATGGGGACCTATACATTCCTGTAAGGCCCACTGGCCCCTGGTATTGCCCATGCGGCACAGGTAGGTAAGTGTTAGGTTCCGAGCTACTTGAGAAAAGTTGGTGTGGTGCTCGGGCTTAAGACATATCCTCCACTGCAGGACATGTTGACTAATCTCTCAATTTCAACATGAGTTTGAGGGCTTAGTAAGACCGCAGTTTGCACCTGTCTTGTCATTTGTTATTGCTATATTGTTATATTACTTATTACATCCACACAATTGCCATCTTGTGTAGGATGTCTATTGTGGTACTTGTGGTCCGCTGCGGGCATCCTCCACCATATGCATTTTTGCTGGGGATCGCCATTAGCAACAGGCCACAAGTGCAGGATCTGCTCTCCTGTATATATATGCACAACTGCATTTTTGGGTTGAACACATCCTGCTTCATGCCACCTTTCGGTTGTTTTGTGTAGGAATGGGGACCACACACAATGTCTTTCAACTCATTACCTTTAAACTCTAACTAAAACTCTACAGAGCTGATCATTACAAACAATCATTAGACTTCTAGTGCTATTTCATCCAGACCGGCCTCTGAAGTCACTATAAATTCCTTACTCACATTACTAACCTCATCCTCTCTAATAGCCTCCCTCCCTTCATGTAAACCCCTGCTTCCACTTCCTCAGAATGAAATATATTGAAAATAACTATTAATTGCATTATCCTTACTTACATCCCCACACCCCAATTCCTCCTTCTGATTGACTCCCTGTGATTTTCCTCATACCGGCCCACACTGTCTTAATATCATTACTTGCCATCGTACTTACCTTATAACTTCTTTCGATAGACATCCTTACTTCCTGCAACTTGCCATTCACCTTTTTCTTTAAAGGATTTCTGTCATCAAGTTTTGACATTATAAGCTGTCTAACATTAGCTATGTGCTAATGTCAGAGCAGCTTGATAATGTCTTTTTTATAAAAATCCGATTTATATTTTGGCTGAAAAACGTACTTTTATAATATGTAAATTAGCCTCTAGGAGCAGGGGGGGCATTGCCCTGCTCCTAGAGGCTCCGTGCGGCAACCTGCTGGCACGCCCCTTCTTACTTTGAGTGACAGTGCCGGGCAGCGATCCTCCGGCACTGTCTCCATCTGAAATCCCGCGCCTGCGCTGCCGCTCTGTATTCTGCGCAGGCGCGGTGAGCAGAGGACGCTGGTGCCTGCTGTCCTCAGCTCACCGCGCCTGCGCTGAATACCTCTGAGTACACCCGGAAGCAAGGACAGCACGGGATTTCAGAAGGAGACAGTGCCGGAGGATCGCTGCCCGGCACTGTCACTCAAAGTAAGAAGGGGCGTGCCAGCCGGTTGCCGCACGGAGCCTCTAGGAGCAGGGCAACGCCCCCTGCTCCTAGAGGCTAATTTACATATTATAAAAGTACGTTTTTCAGCCAAAATATATATCGGATTTTTATAAAAAATACATTATCAAGCTGTTCTGACATTAGCACATTAGTCAGACAGCTTATAATGTCAAAGCTTGATGACAGAAACCCTTTAACTGTTATTAATTCCTCATCTCTCATTTGGAATGCTTATTTTTTTTCCTATTTATGATATCCTTTAATTCCCAGAGTTACCCAGAGTTTGTTATTTAAAAAAAACATTTTACCTTTTTTATTAGGATGATGGTGTCTGCAAAAACTTAACACAATCATTCTCTAACTTATTATTAACCCTAAATAATCTACCAGCTAATACTTTTAACCACCGCTGGCTGTTTCAATACCAGATACAGCATCATTTTTAATCAAACATTACCCTGCCCAGTTCTGACAAGCGACAAGAACCCCAAATCAACTGGTTTAAAATGGGTGTTTCTTACTTTTGGAGGAGTCTCTGGTGTGTTTAATGTGAGATAATGTTCTTCCTTCTGTAGAAGAGCAAATTTGCATCCTTTTTGCCATGAAACATTGCCTCTAGGTCAGGGATGGGCAAACTGCGGCTCTTCAGCTGTTGCAAAACTATAACTCCCAGCATGCAAAGACTGCTTACAGCTTTCAGCCTACAGCAAGGCATGGTGGGAATTGTAGTTTTACAACAGCTGGAGAGCCACAGTTTGCCCATCCCTGCCCTAGGTGATTCTCCAAACACCATGTAGACCTCTTCAATGAGAAAAAAATGCTTCAGAGGCATCTCATTCACACAACCCGTACCCTGCGCTATACTGACAAGGGGCAAGAAGCTCAAATCTGCTGTCTACAGATACAAAGGATCTGGAAGGAGCATACAAGCCAGTTTTTTTTTCTCTTCTGGAGGAGAGCTCATTTGGATACTTTAAATCATCTATAATCCTTTACAAAGTAATTTATTAAAGGGGTTTGCAATCCAGAAACTTTTGCAGGGAAGTTAGAAGAGTCTGATAGCAGTAATGTGTGCAATTGAAAATGGGAGTTTTCTTTAGCTAAGGCTATTGACTTTCCTGCAGGGGTGACATACATGTAGAATCGAAGATGTCACACTTCTGGTCCGACAGGGACCTAAATTATCAGAGATAGGACCAACAGTGTATGGAACTTGAGCCAAAACCTATTAAAAAGCCATGAAAAATTGCTGGGTTTCAGACAATACTTTTACTGAAAAACTTCTGGCTGCATGCTCTCACAAATAGATGTAGCACCCTGTATACAGCCCTCCCATTACATCTATACTAATAAAACCCTGTGTCCCTGCCGTCCGTGCGTGTGTGCCCAGTGGCATACACACAATCCATGGGGCCCCGGTGCGAAACTGATCCATGGGACCCCCTACCCGGCTTGGCACTCTTTCACGCAGGGGATTAGCCGCACGAGATCCGCTCTTGTTAAAGAGCCCCAAGCCCAATGGCTACACTCACCCAGCCCTAATAAAATCTGGTCCTACCTCATCCAGGGTGTCGCTGGTGTCGGCGTGATGTCCACTGGATCCAGAACAAGGTCCCTGTGGTGATAGAGAAAAAAAGAATGTTCACATAAGGAAGGGATGGTGACTGCCCCTGTGAAATCACTAGCAGGAGGCGCTGTGCTGGCCTGTAAGACTGAGCCATACCAATGTATAGCAGGGTAATCTAGTGCTACCACACAGTACTAATGCCCACGTTTGTTCCTGTCACAGTAGCTATGCCTTGATATGTGCCCCCTCACAGTAGTTATGCCCAGATATGTGCCTCCCTCACAGTAGTTATGCCCAGATATATGCCCCTCACAGTAGTAATGACCAGAATATGTGCCCTTCACAGTAGTAAGCCAGATTATGTGTTCCCTCAAAATAGTGATGCCAGATTATGTGTCCCCTCACAGTATTATGCCCAGATGTGTGCCACACCTCACAGTAGTTATGCCCAGATATGTGCCCCCTCACAGTAGTTATGCCCAGATATGGGCAGATAAGTATAACGCTGCTAAGTGACCAAGGCAGCCAGGACTTCAGTAGCATCCTGGCTGCCATGGTAACCCATCGGAGCCCCAGCGATTACACTGGGACTCCGATCGGAACTGCCGCTCAGCTGCCACCAATTATGGGGGGGGGGGGGGAGGCCGCACACTGGCCACAAATGATTTTATCTGGGGGGAGGGGAGGCCGCACACTGGCCACCAATGATTTTAATGGGGGGGAGAGGGGAAGCCGCACACTGGCCAATAATGATTTTAATAAGGGGGGGGAGGGGAGGCTACACACTGGACACCAATGACTTTAATACTGGGGAGGGAAGGGGGTCTGGCCCCCTGCTGCCTGGCAGCATCTGATCTCCTACAGGGGTTAATTGTGTGGATCACAGCCCCCTGTAAGAGATCAGATGCTGCCAGGGAGCAGGGGGACGGTCTGTACACACATCTCAGTATACTCTAACTTGAAGCATCCCCATCACTATGTTAATGCCTCTGTGTTAGAATATACTGTCGGATCTGAGTTTTCACGATAGTGAAAACTCAGATCTGAAAAAGCTAATACTATTACTTTCTGTTATAACCATGTATAAAGTTTGGGTCCTTATTGACTTCAATGGGGTTCGGGTTCGGGTCCAAGTTCAGAGCCCGAACCCGAACTTTTTTTTAAAGTTCGGCCAAACTCCCCGAACATCTAGGTGTTCGCTCAACTCTAATCGTTATTATTAGTACAGTTATTCATAGTATTTCTACTCTGAGCAGGGCCCGGTGCAATACAGTGAGTGCATCGGGCCCCACTGCCATTACATTTACAATAAACAGCTACACTGTTATGGGGGAATTTTGGATGAAACCTAGTGTACGATGCTATATGTCATCTACAGATACCCCTTTAACAGGGTCAGCCACAGACCCCCATAACAGTGTCAGCCACAGACCCCCCATAACAGTGTAAGCCACAGACCCCCCCCATAACAGTGTCAGCCACAGAACCCCCCACAACATTGTCAGCCACAGAACCCCCCACAACAGTGTCAGCCACAAACCCCCCATAACAGTGTCAGCCACAGACCCCATAACAGTGTCAGCCACAGGTCCCACATAACAGTGTCAGCCACAGAATCCCCCATAACAGTGTCAGCCACAGACCCCCCCCATAACAGTGTCAGCCACAGACTCCCCCCATAACAGTGTCAGCCACAGACCCCCCATAACAGTGTCAGCCACAGAACCCCATAACAGTGTCAACCACAGACCCCCATAACGGTGTCAGCCACAATCCCCCCCATAACAGTGTCAGCCACAGATCCCCCATAACAGTGTCAGCCACAGATCTCACATAACAGTGTCAGCCACATATCCCCCATAACAGTGTGTCCTCCACAGATCCCCTCCATAACCGTGTCAGCCACAGATCCCCTATAACAGTGCCATCCACAGATCCCTCCCATAACAGTGTCAGCCACAGATCCCCTATAACAGTGTCAGCCACATATCCACCCCTTTACAGTGTCAGCCACAGACCCCCCATAACAGTGTCAGCCACAGACCCCCATAACAGTGTCAACCACAGACCCCCATAACAGTGTCAACCACAGACCCCCATAACAGTGTCAACCACAGACCCCCATAACACTGTCAACCACAGAGCCCCATAACAGTGTCAGCCACAGTCCCCCCATCACAGTCTCAGCTACAGGTCCCACATAACAGTGTCAGCCACAGAATCCCGAATAACAGTGTCAGCCACAGACCCCCCCATAAAAGTGTCAGCCACAGACTCCCCATAACAGTGTCAGCCACAGACCCCCATAACAGTGTCAGCCACAGACCCCCATAACAGTGTCAACTACAGACCCCCATAACAGTGTCAACTACAGACCCCCATAACAGTTTCAGCCACAATCCCCCCAATGACAGTGTCAGCCACAGAACCCCCATAACAGTGTCAGACACAGAACCCCCCATAACAGTGTCAGCCACAGACCCCCCATAACAGTGTCAGCCACAGACCCCCCATAACATTGTCAGCCACAGAACCCCATAACAGTGTCAACCACAGACCCCCATAACAGTGTCAGCCACAATCCCCCCATAACAGTGTCAGCCACAGATCCCCCATAACAGTGTCAGCCACAGATCTCACATAACAGTGTCAGCCACAGATCCCCCATAACAGTGTGTCCTCCACAGATCCCCTCCATAACCGTGTCAGCCACAGATCCCCTATAACAGTGCCATCCACAGATCCCTCCCATAACAGTGTCAGCCACAGATCCCCCATAACAGTGTCAGCCACATATCCCCCCCTTTACAGTGTCAGCCACAGACCCCCCCATAACAGTGTCAGCCACAGACCCCCATAACAGTGTCAACCACAGACCCCCATAACTGTGTCAACCACAGACCCCCATAACTGTGTCAGCCACAGATCCCCCATAACAGTGTCAGACACAGATCCCCCATAACAGTGTCAGCCACAGATCCCCCCATAACAGTGTCAACCACAGACCCCCATAACAGTGTCAACCACAGACCCCCATAACAGTGTCAGCCACAGACCCCCCCATAACAGTGTCAGCCACAGACCCCCCCATAACAGTGTCAGCCACAGATCCCCAATAACAGTGTCAGCCACAGAATCCCCCATAACAGTGTCAGCCACAGATCCCCCATAACAGTGTCAGCCACAGATCCCCCATAACAGTGTCAGCCACAGATCCCCCATAACAGTGTCAGCCACAGATACCCCATAACAGTCTCAGCCACAGATCCCCCCATAACAGTGTCAGCCACAGATCCCCTCCATAACAGTGTCATCCACAGATATCCCCCATAACAGTGCCATTCACAGATCCCCCATAACAGTGTTATCCACAGATCCCCCATAACAGTGTCATCCATAGACCACCATAACAATGTTAGAACTAATGTTCTAGCGTCCGTTATTGTAACGGACCTGATGTCTAGTTGAAAAATAATTCTATTTACATTAGACTCATATGCACTAGTGGTGGCTCCAGACATTCAGAATATTAACCTTTATCTATTAGTACATGAAGAGTTGCAGTGGTTTAACACTCTATCCTAAAAAGAGACTGTAAACAATGTTATCAAATTAAACAAAGCAGAAGTTTCCTGAAAAATAGAAGAATGTTTTTTTCAGTTTATGACAAGTTCAGATTTTGACATTGACCATATTAGCATTCTAACACGGTTTGACAAAACTGTGGACTAAATGCCCTATTTTGTCCCTGGCTGTGCTGTAAACACTAAGCAGATGAAAGATTTACAAATCAACAGTTAAATCATAGAATATTTAAGAGAAACTATCATCTGCCCAGAAGCCTTGCAGTTGTTTACTTGTGCCAAGCCAATTTTATGTATCATTACAGGGATCACATGCTGAATCTTATATAAGTAATGCCCTAATTAGTGCAATATTTTCCCAGTTGTGTTACTGTTTACAGTATATTACAGTATTGGTTTCCATCATTCTAATTTATATACAGTTGTCAAAGTTTAGCCTACTTCATCTAAACAGTCATGTTTTCCAATTAAAGAAATACATAGGGATCGATGATACATTAAAAGGGTTGTGCAGTGAGTACATATCCTCAGGATAGTTCATTAATATCTGATCATGGGGGTCTCACTCCCACCCTCCCCACCGATCAGCTGTTTGAAAAGGAAGCAGCACTCGTACAATCGTTACTTCCTCTTCAAGATTACACTACATGCCATCTTAGAGAAGTCTTAGTGGTGCAGTGTAATTGCAATTGCTTGTTCCATGAATGCAATCGGAGTCGGCCCTCTACATAGCAATGAGGGGGAGTTGCAGAGAGTGACGAGGATAAAGCAAAACTATTAAATATTTTTTTATCCACTATATTTACTGAGGAAAATGCAGACTCTAAAATTAAATTCCCCATTAAAAGTGCCCTGTCTGACCCAGGAAGAAGTACAACAGTGACTTAAAAAGATAAAAATAGACAAATCGCCAGGACCGGATGGCATACACCCCCATATCCTAAGGGAATTAAGTGATATCATAGCCAGACCTTTATTTCTGATATTTACGGACTGTATACTGCAGGGAATGTTCCACAGGATTGGTGCATAGCAAATGTGGTGCCAAAATTCAAAAAGTGTCCAAAAACAGAGCCTGGAAATTATAGGCCTGTAAGTTTAGCATCTGTTGTGAGGAAACTGTATGAAGGGTTTCTAAGAGATGCTATCTTGGAGTATCTCAATGAAAATAAGCAAATAACGCCATATCAGCATGGCTTCATGAGGGATCCGTCATGCCAAACTAATTTAATCAGTTTCTATGAGGAGGTAAGTTCTAGACTTGACCTCATAAAAGGTTAGTATATAAAAAGAGGATGCTCGGACTGGGAGAAAATGTCTGTAAATGGGTAAGTAATTGGCTGAGTGACAAAAAAAAGAGGGTGGTTATTAATGGTACAAAATTCAGATTGGGTCACTGTCACTAGTGGGGTACCTCAGGGGTCAGCATTTGGCCCTATTCTCTTCAATATATTTATTAATGATCTTGTAGAAGGCTTGCATAGTAAAATATCAATTTTTGCAGATTACACTAAACTGTGTAAAGTAATTAACACTGAAGAGGACAGTTTTCTGCTACAGAGGGATCTGGATAGATTGGAGGCTTGGGCAGAGAAATGGCAGATAAGGTTTAACAATGACAATTGTAAAGTTATGCACATGGGAAGGAATAATGCAAGTCACCTGTACATACTAAATGGTAAAACACTCGGTAACACTGACATGGAAAAGGATCTAGGAATTTTAATAAACAGCAAACTAAGCTGTAAAAATCAGTGTCAGGCAGCTACTGCCAAGGCCAATAAGATAATGGGGTCCATCAAAAGGGGCATAGATGCCCATGATGAGAACATAGTCCTACCACTTTACAAATCACTAGTCAGACCACACATGGAGTACTATGTACAGTTCTGGGCTACTGTGAACAAGGCAGACATAGCCGAGCTGGAGAAGGTTCAGAGGAGGGCAACTAAAGTAATAACTGGAATGGGGCAACTACAGTACCCTGAAAGGTTATCAAAATTAGGGTAATTCACTTTAGAAAAAAGATGACAGAGAGGAGATCTAATAACTATGTAGAAATATGTCAGGGGTCAGTACAGAGATCTCTCTTATCATCTATTTATCCCCAGGACTGTAACTGTGACAAGGGGATGTCCTTTGCGTCTGGAGGAAAGAAGGTTTGTACACAAACATAGAAAAGGATTCTTCATGGTAAGAGCAGTGAGACTGTGGAACTCTCTGCCTTAGGAGGTGGTGATGGTGAGTACAATAAAGGAATTCAAGAGGGGACTGGATGTATTTCTGGAGTGTAATAATATTACAGGTTATAGCTACTAGAGAGGGTCTTGATCCAGGGAGTTATTCTGATTGCCTGATTGGAGTCGGGAAGGAATTTTTTCCCCTTAAGTGGGGAAATTGGCTTCTGCCTCACAGGTTTTTTTTTTTTGCCTTCCTCTGGCTCAGGCCGAACAGGCCGAACTGGATGGCCAAATGTCTTTTTTCGGTCTTATATGATATGTTACTATTATTACTATGATTTTCATCTACAGGCTACATTTAGGTGCACCTGTTAGGCCCTGGGCCATATCAGCCAGTCTCGGGTGGGGCTCACAGGCACTTCCCACCTCCCATGGCAAGCATGGCTACATGCTGGAGGTTACTGGTAAGCTGTTTGTGAATGAGGCCTTATGCTCTCGTAATCCGCCCACTGGCCCCTGGTATTGCCCATACGGCACAGGTAGGTGAGTGATAGGGCCTTGTGCTACTTGAGAGACCTTGGCGCAGTGCCCGAGCTTAAGACATGTCCTCCTAGTAGGATATGTCGAACTAACCTCTAAATTTCACATCAGTGTGAGGGTTTAGTATTTCCGCAGAGTGCACCTGTCTTTGCTATTGTTAAGTCTTTGATTGTTCTCCACATCCACATAATTGTTACCTTATGTAGGATGGTTATTGTGGTACTTGTAGTCTGTTGCTGGCATCTTCCATTGTATGCATTTTTTTGCTGTTTATTGCCATCTGCAACGGACTACAATTGCAGGATATGCTCCCGTATATATATGCACAACCGCATGTGGGTTTGAGCATCTTCTGCCTGTTTAACACCACACCACATTTTCTAATGGTTTGTATAGTCTTAAGTTTGGAGGTGTATAAACTCCTATTTAAATGTCCCTGCTTTTCATCTACAGGCTACATTTAGGTGCACCTGTTAGGCCCTGGGCCAGTCTCAGGTGGGGCTCACAGGCACCTCCCACCTCCCATTGCAAGCATGGCTACATGCTGGAGGTTACTGATAAGCTTTTTGTGAGTCAGGTCTTATGCTCCCGTAATCCGCCCACTGGCCTTTTGTATTGCTCATACGGCACAGGTAGGTGAGTGATAGGGCCTCGGGCTACTTGAGAGACCTTGGTGCGGTGCCCGAGTTTAAGACATGTACTCCTAGTAGGATATGTCGAACTAACATCTCAATTTTACATCTCAATCAGTGTGAGGGTTTAGTATTTACGCAGAGTGCACCTGTCTTTACTATTGTTAAGTGACAGCGGTACAGCCTAATATATTGCCAGTCAGTTTTTCTCAGAAAGAATAATGGTTAGCGAATTACATGTCAAAGTCTACCTATGGGACTAGTAAATATTTAAAATAAAAATTCATTAAAGGTTTATTTAAAAATACCCAAATTAAAACAGAAAAATCTATTTGATTTAATGAAAAAGGCAAATAATCAAAATATTCTAACTGCTCCACGTATGTGTTATAGCTTCACCCATAACAACCTAAGCTATACAATTAATATGTAATTTTTTTCTGCATGGTGAAAGCATTAAAAAAAGTAAAAGAAAAAAAAAATGACAGAATAGCTAAACATGCATAAACTTGCAAAAACCTAAAGGTATGCAGTATCAACACTAGACATAAGCGAATCGAAGCTGACGAAGTGCAATTAGATCCGAATTTCAGGAATTATTCTATCCGCACCGAATCCGAATTTCCTCATGCTTCGTGGTAACTAAAAGCATTTTTTCCTAAAATGACTGCTGCTACTTTTGAGCGCGAATATTCGAAAAGCGAATTTTTTTAGCGAATATCGGCACTTCGCTAATTCGCGAATATTTCGAATATAGCGCTATAAATTCGCTATTTTGAATATTCGTTTTTTTTTTTTTTAGTTATATTTCTTTCTTTCCCACTTCCCAAAAGTAGTTCTTACCTGTCCTGAGGATTCCTGGCTTCCTGGCTGCTCTGTCAGTGCCCGTTGCCGCTTCTGCCGACTTCCGTGCTCATGGTCCCATGGAGCGTCCCCATATACTAAAATGTACTGTCGGATTTGAGGAATTACGTTGAAATCGCAATGCGATTAATTCAAGTTATATTAATCGCATTGCGATTACAACTTAGCACTGCTATCTTACATAGGCTAGAATTAACGAATATGGAATATAGCATAGCACTAGCAGTGCTAAGTTGAAATCGCAATGCAATTACTTCAAGTTAAATTAATCGCATTGCGAATTCAACTTAGCAGTTAGCACTGCTAGTGCTATATTCCATATTCGTTAATTCTAGCCTATGTAAGATAGCAGTGCTAAGTTGAAATCGCAATGCGATTACTTCAAGTTAAATTAATCGCATTACGAATTCAACTTAGCACTGCTGCTATATTCCATATTCGTTAACTTCGTTCATTCTAGCAAGCTGGCCCATTATAAACCCAGCTCTAAGTTGAAATCGCAATGCGATTAATATAACTTGAATTAATCGCATTGCGATTTCAACGCAATTCCTCAAATCCGACAGTACATTTTAGTATATGGAGACGTTCCCATGGTGATGGGGACGCTCCATGAGCACGGAAGTTTATGGTTGGCTTGGTAGAAGGTAGGAAGCCTTTTGTGGCATGTATTAGTGGCAAAAGAAAAATATATTTGCCGTTCAGCGGTGCAGTTATATGTTATACAGCCTTTTGTGGCGTGTATAAATAGAGAAAGAAAAATATATTTGCCGTTCAGCGGTGCAGTTATATGTTGAAAAGTCCTTTTTTGTGTATATTAGTGGGGGAAAAAAGGGCATATTAGTAGAGTTGAGCGAACCCGAACTGTAAAGTTTGGGTTCGTACCGAATTTTGGGATTTTTGGCACCCGGACCCGAACCTGAACATTTTCGTAATTGTTCGGGTTCCTTGTTCGGCGGATTTTATGGCTCTTGTTGAAAAGCTGCTAGGCAGCCAATCAACAAGCGTCTAACTACTTTGCCCTTAGAAGCCATCACAGCCATGCCTGTAATTGGCTAAGTGCAGCATATGACCCAGCCTCTATATAAGGTGGAGTCACGTAGTGCCACAAGTCACTCTGTTGCACTTAGTGTAGGGACAGGTTGCTGCTGATGCTCTCAGGGAGAGAATAGGAAACAAGCTTAGCTGATAATATCTGATATCAGAATTGTGTTCAATCAGCGATCTACAACCTTTATTATTCTGGTCGGTGCAATGGCAATGTTTTTTTTATGAGGCCAGTGACAAAGACTTTTTTTTTTTTTCTGTGAGTGGTTGGTGTCAGCAGCCATTTCTGCTGCATATGTGACAGGGACAGTAATTGAATTCAGTCCTTTTACTTAATTTGGGAAAATTTACCCATTTTTAAGTGCACCTGCGCTGCATATCTGGCTGGGAAAGGCAAAGTTAATACTGTTACTTCGTTTGTGATTTTAGGGACCTAGGGTGTTACAATTTTGTTCTGTAAAGTACCCCTGTGCTGCTTATATACTTGTCATTAATTCTATAAATCCATCAGATTCTGGGCATTTTTTTTTTGTGCTAAAAAGAACATTTGCTCTGTGCACTTCATTTATGATAGTGAAAAAAAAAAATCTGTAAATTGATCTGTTTCACTGTGGGCGAATTTTTTTTATATTTTTTTTATCGTTAACTGCCTTTTCTGCCTGCTCAGCAAATCTGATAAAAGTGAAAAATAATTAGTGAATCCATCCGTTTCACTGGGGTTGAAAAAATCCTATTTTTTCTCCTATAAAGTACCGTATTGCCTTGTACTGCAAATCAAATAAAATCAGTAAATTCCACTGGGACATTGTGGGTGGAATAAACAACGCCTGCTGTGTACTACTGCTAGTGAAATAATTTCACTTGCATCCGTCAGTTTCATTTGGGGTTGAAGAAATCATATATTTGGTTGAAATAAATTCCATCCTCTGCCTGTACAGGCAATCTACACTAGGACATTGTGGTTGAAAAAAAAAACATAATTTGGGCCCATAAAGTACCCCTGCGGCCTGCGTTGGTGTTCCTGCTGCACTGCATACCTGACTTGCCAAAATTTATTCAGTAATTTAGGTGGTATACTACCGATTGTTGGGGGATCTGTGCCACTTAGATCTTTCAAAGTAACTTGTGGCCTTAACCAATCTTTTATCTTTAACACGCTGCCAGGGCCTATTGGGTAGGCCACACAGTGTAATAAATTTGTTTCTCATATTGTGGTGTGACCTAGAAATATCTTTTATCTTTATCACACTGCCAGGGCATATTAGGCAGGGCACATAGTGTAATAAATTCATCTGTCACATAGAGGTGTGACCAAAACCCATCTTTAATTTTTTTTTTTTATTATTCTATTTTTATGAATTTTTTATAGTTACAACTATAAGTAACAATAAGTAACAAATTCGAGTACAGGTAGTGGTATAGCAGCACAAATTGTAAATTGTATACAGGAATATAGGCAGATATGTTTGGTAGACATAAAGCAGGTTGAGGAAATTGTTGAGGGAAGATAAGGTCAAAAACACAAACACCTAAGTAAGAAGCAGAAGGTTCCGGGCGTAGGCAGGGGCCTGTGGGGTAGGCAGCCAGGATGTCATTATACGCTAAGGTTATGTAAGCGGATACTTGTTTGGAATGTTGTGGGTCAATTAAAGACTAGTAATCAGGTGTGGTGACAAGCGAGTTTTGGTAGGGCTCAATAGGACTGCTATTAAGAGGGTTTAGTCATGTTGGAACGACAGGGGTGGTAATGGTGGTTATAGAGGAAGGGGACACAGGGTAGAAAGGATGTTATCCTGCAAGATTTGAAAGAAATTAAGTGCTAGGGAGGAATCTGGTGGATCTCCACTTGTTCCAGTGTTTGAGGAAGGTAAGGTGGGTCCGGGATTCCCATGAAGAAAATTCCTCGAAACGGTAAAGTTGGTCAACTTTCAACTTCCATTGTTCGAGGTCAGGGAGGGAGGTCTGGAGCCATCACCCGGGGACAAGGAGACATGTAGCAATCAACAGTTGTTTAAAAAGATAAGGGAGATATGAAGATGTGTTGTTGTCCAACAAGGACAATATGGCAACTGATGGAGACATGGCAGTTGTGGTTTGACAAATCTGGTTAGATTTCTAAAAAATATCTGACCACCACTTATTAATCCTTGTACATTCCCACCAAAGGTGAAAGAATGTCCCCCTTTCCTCCATACACCTCCAGCACTTGTCCGAGGCCTCAGGAGTAAAATGAGCCATTTTTACCGGTGTGAGGTACCATTGGGTCAAGAGCTTATAGTTATTTTCCTGGATATGTACGCACCGTGAGGTTTTATGTGGCGCCTCAAGGAGTTTACGGAGAGCAAGGTAGGGGATATCAATTTTGAGATCTTTTTCCCAATAACGGATGAAGGCAGGTTTAGATAGTGCTGGGATAGAGCGAAGCTTGTTATAAAGGAGGGAAATAAGTTTTTTAGGGGGATTAGGTTGGGAGATGAGTGATTCAAGCCAGACTATAAGGCGGCGGAGTTCATCCTGCTTAAGTGTGAAGGACCTGAGACAAGGAATTAAGGTGAGGTCACAGGGCTGGGGATTAGGAAGAGTGGTCAGGGCTACTGTAGTAAGACGCTGGCCTGTGTCATCTATGAGAGATGTGATTGGGAGGTTAGAAAGTTTTGCCCCACTAGGGGAAGAGCTTAGCAAAGAGAGATCGGAGGTTCCTAGAATGTCACCTATTGCGAGTAGAGGAGAAGGGAAGGGGATATTGCAATGGGATGATTTAAGCCAGGTCCAGGTTGCTAGGGTGGCTTTCATAATGAGGTAGGCTGCTAGCTGGGTGGGGGGCAGGATGTCGTTGCCTAGCAAGAGGCAACCCTAGGATTGAAGTTGGACAAAGAGCCAAATTGTAGTAGATGATTTTGGATGATTGGAAGGGAAGTACTGAGATTGGTGGTTATTATCAGGACGTCATCGGAAAAGGCCGCGATTTTGTGTTCAGTTCAACCAACAATAGGACCCTTAATAGAAGGGTCGGCTCTTAAAGCAGCAAGTAGGGGTTCCATTGTTAAAATGAAGAGGAGGGGGGAGAGGGGGCATCCCTGACGGGTACCATTAGTTATACCAAAGGCAGGGGAGAGGGTACCATTGACTATTACGTGTTCTAATGCATGAGTGTACATAGCGAAAACTGCTCGGACATAGGGGTCAGGGAGGCCAAACCTCAACAGAGTTAGTCTAAGGTAATTCCAGTTGACTCTATCAAATGCTTTCTCAGCATCTGTGCTGAAAAGCAATAGGGGAGAGGAGGTGCGTGTGGCATGACATAACAAGTTTAGCACTCTAGAAGTGTTGTCTCTGCCCTCTGTTACGAATAAAGCCCACCTTGTCATCATGCACTAAAAGGGGTAGGAGCTTAGAAAGGCGGTCGGCCAACATTTTTGCCAATAATTTCAGGTCTATATTGAGCAAAGAAATAGGCCTGTAATTTGCACATTGACCATGGTCTTTCCCTACTTCGGTATAAGTGTAATGTGTGCAGTCACCATATCTCTAGATAGGGGGGTACCCGACAGGGAGAGGTTGCAAACCTCTAAAGGGAGGGGGAGTAGTTTCTTGAAAGTTTTAAAATAAAGGGCTGGGAGTCAGTCGGGGCATTAACGAATTTTTCTGGGAGTCAGAGAGGGTAGGAAGTGTGAGAGAGTCCAAGAATTCTTTTACTAAGGAGGTGTGGGAGTTAGATGGGAGAGCTTGGGGAAGAGTGTACAAGTTTGCGTAGAAATCTTTAAATTGTTTGGCAATGAACGTAGTAGAGAAAATAATGTTACCGGTTGGGGATGTTAGTTGATGAATATAATTGCCCGTTTTTCTTTAATTCTTTGAATTCGAAATTTAGAAGATTTGTCGCCTTGAGCGAATAATTTATGTTGAGAATTTAGATAGTATTTGGCTGAGTGTGTCTGTAGTAGTGCTTTCAATTCCACTCTGGCACTAGAAAGTACCTGAAGGTGGGAGTCTGAAGGGTCTCGTTTATGGAGGGATTCAAGATTTTGAATCTTAGACAAAAGAGAATCTATCTTCTCTTCTCTACATTTTTTTTAGGTGGGATCTGATACTTATAAACTGACCTCTAATATAAGGTTTATGGGCATCCCAAAAAGTTTGGGGAGATATGGAAAGGTGTTTGTTTAGGGAGATACTTCTAATAGAGTGGTCACTTTTTCCACTATTTTAGGGTCTCCCAGGAGGGATTTGTGGAGGCGCCAATTAAACCCTTTGGGGGAAGGAAAAGGAGCAGAGATGGAGAGGAATATTGGGGCATGATCAGACATATGGATGGAACCTATGTCGGTACTACGGCAGAGATGGAGGTATATTTTAGAGATGAAAAGGTAGTCAATACGGTGGTAGGACCTTGAGCATGAGAGAAAAAGGTATAATCGAGTGTGTCTGGATGCAGCGAGCGCCAGGCGTCAACCAAGTGAAGGCTCCAGAGCTCCCTCCTCATGTTCCTAAGGGCACGTGAGGAGTGAGAAGATTTATGAGAAGAAGAGTCTAAACTAGGGTTTAGGGAAACATTAAAATCGCCACCGTGGATCACTATTTCCTTCTGAAAGGAGGTGATAAGTGGGGAAACATCAGCTAACCACTGGACTTGTTTAACATTTGGGAAATATAAGTTAACTAAGGTGTATAACTGTGGACCTATGTGGCCCTGGACCATAATGTATCTCCCATCTGGATCTTGGAGATGGCTGGCATATTTAAAAGGGAGTTTCTTTTGAAATCCTATGCTCACTCCGCTGGATGCAGAAGGGGAGCCAGCACAGTGGTACCACTGAGGGTATTTTGAGAATGAGAGATTAGGGTAGCAGTTAAACTTAAAATGTGTCTCCTGGAGGAAAACTACTTTGGAGCCAGATTTTCACAATAAAGTGACTATTTGGCTCCGCTTTGAAGGCAACTTAAAGCCTTTCACATTGTAAGAGGTTATATGTAGATCATCCATATCAGCTCACTATGAATAGAAGCAGAAGGTGTGGTGTAGCCTTCCTCCAGAGAGAAGCAGCAAGAGGGTAATTTGTAGTCTGGAAGGTCAAAGATCCGGAAGCAATGGGAGGGAGTACTGCCATTATCCAAGATGCAGATGAGAGGGAACCTGTATCTAAAAGGTAAACAGAAACAAATAGAAATCAAATAAAAATCAACAACGGTCAAAATTGAACATGAAGGAAGCATAGTTGAGGGCTCAAACTGGAGAGCCAAGAGGAGAGGGGGTATAGTGGTCAAGCGACCTAAACTATAAGCCTTCAGGCACATTTAGCACAAGGAGCAATAGTAATATACAGTGGTGAGCATATCATTGTGGGTATTAAGAGAGCAAGAAGTAGAAAATGACTGAAGGGACAGGAATAAAAGAGCTGTCAGGATATTATGGAGAGAAGGACATAAGATAAGGAGAGAGTGACAAGAGTAGAGACCAGGAAGAAGGTTAGAGAGAGTAAGGAAGTAACCAGGTGGAAAAGAGTTTGCGAAAGGAGGCTAGAGGGACCGGACATTACTATTCTTGTAAGAGTCTGTTAGGTGAGGATTGATGGGGCTTCTTCTTGGGTCTCTGGGACTTCGGAGTACGCTCAACCCCAAATGGAAGGATGGATGGGAGGTCCAGGAGGTCAGCCAGATCTTTGTAGAGGGCCCAATCCTCGATTTACAATGGCGGGATCTCTAGGCTCTCGAAGACTGGATTCAGGTCGGAAAAGGCAGAGTTGTAAAAACACTTGCCCGCATGCTGAAAGGAAAGTCCAAATGGATAGGACCACCTATATGGGACCTTGTTGGTGAGGAGCCAGTCCATGAGTGGCTTGAGGGCCCTCTGCTTTTTGAGGGTCTTGCTGATTACTGGGTGGCCACCCTGCTGCATCTCCGTTACAAGGACAACGTGCTGTCCTTAATTCCCCCACTGGAGTGTAATAGGAAGATGAGCCCGCTAGTAGAAACGCTGCTGATGGCATTCACACTTGACACCGGGGACTCAGTGGAAGCACAAGATGAAGGCAAAGGAGGAGGAGGAAGAATTTGCCAATGCAGCTGGGTCACCAGCAACACCTCAGAAGGCAGAGTTAGCATGGGCAATATGTGGAAAAGCTTTGTCATCACGCCACAACAACCTGCACCACCAGCAGATCTGGAACATCTTAGAAGGAGGCAGCATTTCAGCAACATGGTGGAACAGTACACGTACTGACTGATAGGTCTGCCTAGGGGAATAGCTACAGGGGAAGCAGGGGAAGCAACTTCTTTGGGGCCGTGACCTAGAAAGGGCCCATCCAGGAGGAGGAGGAGAACTAACAATGAAATTATATACAGTCGCAGTATAGACAGTGTAGAAAGCGAATGGAACAGCTGCTGGGCCTGGTCTGAGAGAGCGATCTTTAGTAACCACAGGCATAGCGGCATGAAAGGAAGGGGTGTGCGCAAAAATTACTGGGGGAAGGGGGCCCCATTCAAAAATTTGCTGCAGTGCCTAATCATTTCAATCTACGCTACTGGGTCTGCCCCAGTGAACTTCTGGGTCATCAAATTGGGCACATGTCCAGAGGTTGCCCTTTACGTCTTGGAGTTGCTGGCCTACCCTGCAGCCACTGTATTGTCTGAACGTGTGTTTAGCATGGCTGGTGGCATTATCACAGACAAGCGCAGCCGCCTGTCCGCAGACAATGTGGGCAAGCTTTCGTTTATTAAAAAGAACCAGGCATGGATCCCACAGGACTTGTTTGTAACCTATGCAGAATAGACATGTATACCGGCCTCACCCAACCACTGTTATACTACCGTGCACTTACACTTTGTTTTATTTTTTATATTTTCCCAATGTTTTGGGGTCTACACTAATTTATTTAAAAAAATTAAAAATAAATAAACAGTTATTGGCGACTACCATTGGCTTCACAGCCCAAAAAGGCTTTATTTCATGCAAGAATGTAACGGCCAATTGTAAGTTCCCTGTCAGTTATGCAGTGCAGGTGTTTGTACCTGGCAAAAATTGTAATATTTCACCCAACAATTTAAAATCTATACTTTGCCAGACAGTATAAAACTTGGCCAGCCACAACTGGAACCACTGAATAACGGCATTGCTATTTTGGCAATTGAATTTCACCCCAGAACAAAATCTATCCTTTGCCAGACACTATTAAACTTGGCCAGCCACTGCTGGGACACCAGATTTAGCGGATTGCTATTTTGGCAATATAATTTCAGCCCAGAACAAAAGCTATCGGTTGACGGACACTATAAAACTTGTCCTGCCACAGCAGAAACCACTGATTTAGGGTATTGCTATTTTGGCAATTGAGTTTCACCCCAGAAAATAATATATCCTTTGACGGACACTATGAAACTTGTCCAGTCACAGCTGGAACACCAGATTTATGGTATTTCTATTTTTGCAACTGAATTTCACCTCAGAAAATAATATATCCTTTGATGGACACTATGAAATTTGTCAAGTCACAGCTGGAACACCAGATTTATGGTATTTCTATTTTTGCGACTGAATTTCACCCCAGAAAACAATATATCCTTTGACGGACACTATGAAACTTGTCCAGTCACAGCTGGAACACCAAATTTACGATATTTCTATTTTGCAACTGAATTTCACCCCATAAAAAAATATATCCTTTGCCGGACACTATTAAACTTGGCCAGCCACAGCTGAAACCACTGATTTACGATATTGCTATTTTGGCAATTGAATTTGACCACAGAACAAAATCTATCCTTTCCGGACACTATTAAACTTGGCCAGCCACTCCTGGGACACCACATTTAGGGGATTGCTATTTTGGCTATTGAATTTCACCCCAGAACAAAATATATCCTTTGCCGGACACTATTAAACTTGGCCAGCCACTGCTGGGACAACAGATTTAGGGGATTGCTATTTTGGCAATTTAATTTCACCCCAGAACAAAATATATCCTTTGCCGGACATTATTAAACTTGGCCAGCCACAGCTGAAACCACTGATTTATGGTATTGCTATTTTGGCAATTGAATTTCACCCCAGAAAAAAATATATCCTTTGCCGGACACTATAAAACTTGGCCAACCACTGCTTGGACACCAGATTTAGGGGATTGCTATTTTGGCAATTGAATTTCACTCCAGAAAAATATCTATCCTTTGCCGGACACTATTAAACTTGGCCAGCCACTGCTGGGACACCAGATTTAGGGGATTGCTATTTTTGCAATTGAATTTCACCACAGAAAAAAATCTATCCTTTGCCAGACAGCAGACAGTATTACACTTGGCTAGCCACAGCTGGAACACCAGATTTAGGGGATTGCTATTTGACAATTGAATTTAACCCCTCAGTAAAATATAGAAATTTCTATCCTGAGTTTCTAGGGGTGACAATAAGCACAGCCAAGCCCCTGATGTAGGATATAGAAAAAAAAAATCTAGTATTGATGGATTGATGGACTTGGTGGCAGCTTGTGCTGTTAACCACAAGAAACAAAATGGCCGCCGATCACCCCAGAAAAATGTGACAGAAAAACGCCCTGTGCGTCCTAAAAACCAGTGAGCAATTAACTAACAGAAGTTGAATGATTCACAGCTGTAGATAGATCACTTCATTAGTCGTTTTTGCTGAGTTTTTCCTGCCTAATCTCGCCCTCACAGCAGCAAAGTCCTATCCCTACACTAATCAGAGCAGAGTGACATGCGGCACTACGTGACTCCAGCTTAAATAGAGGCTGGGTCACATGCTGCACTTGGCCAATCACAGCCATGCCTTTAGTAGGGGGGCCTTGCTCCTGCTCCTAGAAGCTCCGTTCGCCCACCTCAAGTCATGCCCTGCCGTCTTTGATTGATTGGGCCAGGCAGTGCTCATCTCCTCCTGCTGGCCCTGCATGCTGGGACTGCGCAGCGAGATTTATCCAGCATACAGGGGCAGCTGGAGAAGATGAACGCTGGCCCTGTCAATCAAGGATAGAAGGCGTGACTTGAGGTGGGCGAACTGAGCTTCTAGGGGCAGGAGCAAGGCCCCCCTGATCCTAGAGGTTAATTAGCAAATTATAAAAGTAAAAATTGTGCAGTAATGGGGGCATCCAGAAGCATAAGATTAGGAGAGTTAGGGACTGCTGACATTAGCACATCGCTAATGTCAGTCAGTTTAATAGGGTTAAATCTGGTGACAGAAACCCGTTAATAGGTGGGCTAGGCATGGGATGTGTGTGAGCTTGCTGAGTTCCATCGCTGCCACCAAGTTACGGCCATTATCAGACCCAAGCATGCCTGGTTATAGGTTGAGTGGCGAGAGCCACAGCACAGTTTGGTCTCTAATGCCCTGCGGTGGTGTGCGGTTTGTCCCCTAAGAATATCAGCTTAAGCAGGGGCTGTTGCCGCTTCCCCACTGCAGTGCTAAACCTCTTCCTGCTACCGATTGAAGGCTGACTGGTGCTTCACGCACATAATTCAGAGGTGAAAGTGGAGGAGGAGGAGGAGAAGTGGAGGTTGGAGTCACTAACGTAGGTCCTTGAGGAAACCCTGATGGACGTAGGGCCCGCATTCCTTGGCATTGGTAGCACCTGTGCCATCCCAGGGTACGACTCGCTCCGACCTCCACAACATTCGCCCAGTGTGCAATCAGGGAAATGTAGCGTCCCTGGCCGAATGCTCTTGTCCATGTGTCTGTGGTTAAGTGGACCTTCCCAGTAACTGCGTTGGTCAGGGCACGTGTGGTGTTACAGACACAAGTTGGTGTTAGGCGGGCATGGCACACCATAAAAAATAGTGGCGGCTCGGGACTGCGTAACGTGGGACAGCCGCCAACATCAGGCTGCGGAAGGCCTTAGTGTCCACAAGCCTAAATAGCAACATTTCCAGGGCCAGTAATTTGGAAAGCTTCGCATTCAGTGCTATGGCCTGTAGGTGGGTGGCTGGGTATTTGCGCTTCCGTTCAAATGCCTAGGGTAAGGACATTTGGACGCTGTGCTGGGACAGGGAAGTGGATGTGGTCGCTGATGGTGGTTGGGAAAGTCCAGGTGCAGGGCAGGAGGCATCCGGGCCTGCATCTTCGACAGGTGATTGGTCAGCAGCATGTAACATAGGAGAAGAGGAGGCAGTGGTGTGACCCGCAGACACAGATTGTGGACCCAGGCGTTCGTCCCACTTATTAGGGTGCTTGGATGTGAATCATGCTGGTGGTGGTGAGGTAGCTAGTGTTCACGTCCCGGCTCATTTTGGTACGGCACAGGTTGCAAATTACTTTTCTTTTATCGTCCGCACTTTTCTCAAAAACGCGCCATACTGCGGAACACCTACCACTTAGAAAGGGAGATTTCCGCAACAGGGTGCTCCGTGGTACAGTTGCAGGCCTGTTTGGTGTGTCCTGCCTTCTCTCTTTAGCCACCCCACTGCCTCTTCCAGCCTGTTGTGGTGCTGCAGATCCCTCCCCTTCAGTACTGCTGTCCTCACTCGGTTTCCACCTTCCCAGGTTGGGTCAGTGATTTCATCGTCCACCACCTCCTCTTCCACTTCCTCACTGCTCATCCTCCTGACTTGTTGACCTAACCACAACCTCAGTGACTGACAACTGTGTCTCATCCTCTTCATCAACCTCTTGTGGCAGTAATTGCCATTGGCTTATTGGCAACTGTGTCTGATCATCATCCACCACATTAAACAGTAATTGCCGTTCTCCACCGATATCTTCTTGTGACTGTGGATGCTAAAGAGGTTGGGAATCAGTGCACAAGATCTGTCCCTCTTCAAGTGAGCTTGGCGAGAGGGCCAAATGAAGTAATGGAGATGAAAAGAGGTCCTCAAAATGTCCAAGTGTTAGATTACTTGGTTGCCCAGACTCTCCATGGTGGGAGGAAGGAGGATCAGGGTGAGGATTGTGTTGACCAGACTGTTGGCTACTGAGACTGGACTTGGTGAAAGACAGGTTTGTGATTAACCGAATGGAAGCATTATCTGCTGTAATCCAACCGACCACCTGGTCGCACTGGTCTGACTTCAAAAGTGGTGTCCTGCTCCGCCCTACGCCACCCTGCAAACTAGGACATGAGGCTAGGTATCGTGGATGATTGTTTTTCTGCGTGCACCATAAGCATTATGGCCACTTCCCCGTCCCTTACTGGTCGCCTTATTCATTTTAAATGTTATATATGCTTGAAAGTATGTCACATGTACAGTAGCGTATGATTTGTAAGTGTATACGTAAAAAAAATTTAAAAAGGTATTTGAGATGTGGAAACGTTATACAGGACAGGTACCACTGGTAATGTCACTGTTTGCAGCGTCTACGAAAAAAGGACACTGTATGTCACAGATAAAAAACTTAAACGCACACATTACACTTTAGATGTCCCCCTGGTAATGTCACTGTCCGCAGCAGACACCGTCTATTGAACAAGTACACTGTATGTCACAGATATATTTTTTCATCGCACACGTTACACTGCAGATATACCCCATCTAATGTCACTGTCCGCAGCAGACACCATCTACGGAAAAAGTTCACTGGATGTCACAGATATTTTTGGGATGCGCACACTTTGCACAGGAGATGTGTCACGGAAAATGTAAGTGTCCACAGTGGCCTATTACATGCTATTTAGCGCAGGATGAGCTAAAAATATGTATTGCTGCTTTCAGACACAATAGTCCTTAAATGGACTTTAGGGTCTCTGAAAAGTTTTTCTAATAAAAATCTTCCAATAACACTCCCTACACTGTCTGTCCCTTCCTATGCACAGCTCTCCCTAAGACTGAGCAATTTAGTGCAGGTTGTGCTTCAAACATATATTGCTGCTGTCACACACAATAGTCCTTAAAAGGACTTTTGGGTCTCTGAAAAGTTGTTGTAATAAAAATCTTCCAATAACATCCCCTACACTGTCTGTCCCTTCCTATGCTCAGCTCTCCCTGACTAATACTGAGCCAAAAACGTGTCATCGAGTGCTATAAAACACCCGATAACACGTTGTGCCAGCCAATCGCTATAATGCCAGTAGCCAGCATGTGTATTTGCTGTGTGTCAGCCAAGAAACTTGCGGGGGGGAGTCTCACTAGTGGAAATGCCTTTTTTTCCTATGCTCTAAGAAAGAGTTAATCAAAGGAACTCAATGAGTTGTATGTACCCCAAGATGGGTACAACTTGTCCTGCAAAACAAGCCCTCCTGTGGTTACATCAACAGAAAAATTTAAGCTTTGGCTCTTGAAATGAGAAGGTGAAAAAAGAAAACAGGCTGGCCACTAAAGAGTTACTTACAATAGGTAGATGATATTCAGAGTTCATGTTTCGTACCACATTCTAGAAAGTTATGCAAAGAATGTACCCACCCTGAAGAAGCACATTTGTTATCGAAAATGGACCATGCCAAAAATTGCCATACACTGTTGTCAAGAGTTTCCCTATGTGTGACCAAGCTTCATGTTAGTGACTAGATAGAAGACAAAATAGGATTCCTCAGATTCTGCCATTCTACCTTCTATGTTTTACATATTTGGATTAAGATGCAAATTTCAAGATTAGGGTTGAGCGAACCCGAACTGTAAAGTTCGGGTTCATACCGAACATTACGGTTTTTCGCACCCAGCCCCAAACCCGAACATTTCTGTAAAAGTTTGGGTTCGTTATTGGGCAATTCTTTCCGCTTTTTGAAAGGCTGCAGGGCAACCAATCAACAAGCGTTTCACTACATTGCCCTAAGAAGCCATCACAGCCATGTCTACTAATGGCATGGCTGTGATAGGCTAAGTGCAGCATATGACCTAGCATCTATTAAAGCTGGAGTCACGTAGCACCGCACGTCACTCTGCTCTTCTCAGTGTATGGATAGGATGCTGCAGCTGCTGTGAGGGACTGATTAGGAAAGTACTCTGTTGAACGTGGTGGCATTAAATAATCGAAATACAGCGATTATTGAGGGTGCTATGCTACATATTTGTACCCAGCCCTGAGCCCAGTGATACTGCAAAATCATTTTTATTCCATCTGTTAGTGAGGTGGGGGTCTGCAGCCATTTTAGCAACTGCAGTGTCCTTGGAACTGCATGTGACCTGCATGTGTGCCAGGGACATTAGTCTAGTTATTTTCTGGTAGCTCAGTGCAGGAAAAATTCATTTTTTCTGGCAGACCAAGTCCCCCTACATTACCTAATTTATAATTTAGCAGTGGCATACTGCATTTCTGAAGTATGGGGAAACAACCCGTACCGTTGTTCCACAGAGCAGTTTTGCATACAACGCTTAAAAACCTATTTTAAAATTTAGCAGTGACATACTGCATTTCTTTGGTTGGGGGGAAAAAAAACCGTACTGTTGTTCCATAGAGCAGTTTGGCAAGAAGCCGGTTAATCCTGACCTCTCTTCAACCCTGGAAATACAAGCATTGGAGGATCTACAATCCCTTTTAGATGAACAGGAGCTGTTATCCTCCAAAGATATGCCATTGCATCTTTGCCGCTGGTCCCAACTTTTCCCCCCTCATAACATTTGTCCAACAGTAGATATTTTTTATCAAATTGGTTAAGCAGGACTTTGAGTCTATGAAAGCGATGCATGGTTCACAAAATCTGACATCGAGCAACGTGTGGCTATTAGTGAGCTTCGTAGACTCAAGGATGTTGTTATTAAACCAGAGGACAAGGGGGAAAATATTGTTGTGTGGCCGGCGGCAATGTATGAGAAAGAGGCATTTAGACAAGTTTATCAAAAAAACTGTTACCAACGTTTACAAAGTAAGCCTACTAACAAATTCAAATTAGAACTTGATTATTTGTTACAATTAAGGGTGTCTAAAAATATTCTTACACCCAGATTGAAGGAGGGCTTGATGGTCGATCATCCAATTACTCCCACACTGTACTTGTTGCCAAAGGTGCGCAAGAATGCGAGTGTCCCACCCGGACGTCCTATCGTCTCGGGTGTGAGGAGTCTCTGAACAGGCTAGTAGGTATGTGGACTTTTATCTGAGGGGCTTCGTGGAGACCCTGCCTTTCTACACCAGGGACACTACTGATATCCTCAGAAAGTTCAATGGAGTTGTGCTGGAAGACGATATGTGGTTCGTTACATGTGATGTGGAGGCTTTGTATACATCGATATTCCACGACCACGGGATCAAAGCAGCCAAATTTTTTTTAGAGATGTCCAATTTGGTCAGTGACTTGGTTGAGTTTGTGATATTACTTTTGGATTTTATTTTGAAACATAATTATTTTCTTTTTAAGGACCGCCTCTTCCTACAGCTCCAGGGAACAGCAATGAGGGCGACCTGTGCGCCCTCGTATGCTAATTTGTTCCTGGGGCTGTGGGAGAGGGAGGTCGTTCAACATCTTCATTTGTATGGCTCGGTGGTCTCGTGGTCGCGGTATATCGACAATGTACTTTTCATCTGGCAGGGCTCTGAGGAGCATCTTTGCTCTTTCCTCCAACAGCTCAACTCCAATGACCTAAATATTAAGCTAACTTGGCAGTATAACCAGAGACACATTGAATTTCTTGATATCATATTGAGGAGGGAGATGGATGGCACGGTCTCCACAGACCTCTTCAGAAAGTCCACAGCTAATAACTCCCTACTTCATGCAAAATCCTCCCACTATCCTCAAACTATTTGGGCCATTCCAACTGGCCAATTTTTACGTGTACGTCATATCTGTTCCAGTGACCACAGTTTTGAGATCCAGTCAAGGAAACTTTCTGACAGAATTTTGGCTAGGGATTACAAATATGGAGATATCAAGAGAGGTTGCATGAGAGCAAAATCATCCTCCAGGGATCCCCTTTTGGCTAAGAGGGCGAAAGTGAAAAAGGATACCAATTGTAGGTTCATAACACCATTCAATACATAATTGAGAAGGATACGGACAATTTTTTCAAGATATTGGCCCATCTTACTATTGGATAGTGACCTTAAGCGGTCACTCTTGGATTATCCACAGATTACTTTGAAACGAGCGAAGAATCTAGGGGATACTCTAACGAGGAGTCATTATGTCCCCCTACCTACAAGTGGTATCTTTGGTTCACGTGGCCCCAAATGGGGCTCATTTTCATGTGGAAATTGCCAAGCTTGTAAGTATATGGTAAGAACCTCTAATTTTACGGATTCTATTGGATCCCAGGATTTTAAAATTGTACATCACATTACATGTAGATCAGCGGGGGTGATATCTCATGACATGCCCATGCAATTTTTTGTATGTGGGCATGACGACCCGTGAACTTCGTGTGAGAACCTTAGAACATGTCAGTAAAATTAGTTTTGCATCAGATCCTAGAGATTTGAAGGTGAGAGGCATTGACAAAATTGTGTTAGGCTCTAGGGGTGGAGATATTAAAAAGTTGCTTTTGTAAAGGGAAACAAACTGGATTGTGCTGCTTAAGAGTGAGATCCCTCTGGGGTTAAATGAGGCAGTGAGTTTCAGGTCCTTCTTGTAACGCCTTTTTTAACTTTATGTGGTCTGTGTCTGATTTTAATTTTGTATTTTTTGTTCAGTTATAGTGTTCTGTATGGTTTCCCTGTGGCTTTGGATGAGTGCTGTTCTACTATGGATGGGACTGGTGGGAATGGCTTTGAAATGTGTGGCCGGATCAAAGACCTTTTTTCAAGAACCACATTATTGATGGTCTAAAAACGACGTTAGAGTATGAAAGAAAAAGATTTTTATTCACGAAGAAACATTGATTATTCTACACAATTTTTTCTCATGGTGTCATGGGCACTTTATTATCATGATGGGACTTTTTATATTATGCAATTATGTATCTGAATTGTATTGTTTCTGCATATTTTGTACTATTTATTCTTATTACATTTATTATTATTTTTATTTCATTTTTAGTATTGCCAACACCATTATGTCTATTTTTGATTATTTTACACCAATTTTATTGGGCGTCACGGGCACTTTTATTATTATGATATGAATGTTTGTATTATCTAATCATGCATTTGAACTATATTTGAATTGTATATTTTATATTATTTATTTTTATTGCTTGCACTGCTCTCACTTTATTTTGGTGGTCACTATACTTTCACTTGGTTTTTATGCAGCGTCACTTCTCATTTTTTTTGGATTTTTAGTATTTTGGCATCAACTATTATTATTTTTTTATTTATTCACTCTCCCTCTTTCCTTCTTTTTGTGAGTTTCTATCCCTCCTTATATGGTTTACCGATCCCCCCCCGCTCCCACCCTTTTTATTATTTAGTTTTAGTTTTAGTTTTTGATATGCACGCTGGCACATCTGTTATGAGACACGCAACGCGCGCATGTGCTGTTTGCGAGCATCATGACGCGCTCTTGTTTCCCCGTCGCCATGGTGCGGGACGCTGGTGCGGCCAGTTATACGCAACACGTGCGCTGGCCACGTCACGGGTTGTGCGGCCGTGTCTGGCGTCCGACATGTGGTGACGGGTGGCGCGATGTTGTGATGCTCTTCCTACATCATGGCGCTGATGCATTCAATTATTAGCCACAGGTCTTTGACTACTTAAGTCATGCTTCAGACCATAGTAGTTAGCCTCTTGACGAAGCCTAAACGGTGAAACGCGCATCGAGGTGTCGCGTTATCGGGTGTTACACTAGCCACTAAATGGGTAATGTTGTTACCTCTTCTATCTGTTCTTCAACCTGTACTCTCAGTGGTGCTTCTTACTTTCGGATCATAGGTCTATTGTCTAACAGGACATTTGTGCCTTTTTTCTGATACTATATCCCACATGTACCTTATTCAGGTTGTGTTTATGATTCGTCCTACATGCTTTATTTTCACCACTTTGAGTCAGGTTGCTCCTTTCTTATAAAACTCTATATATAAGATTTTTGCTGACTTGTATTTACCCGATATCAATCTCTGGGTGCTAGCCTGATATTTATTAGACAGTTCAGTGGTTACTTTGTCTCTGGTTCATTTGTATCTGTTGTGTATATTTAATAAAATTTATAGTAGTATTTTACATACTATTGCAGTATCTTTTTTTGATTGGCACTGGTCGAGTTTTAGTTTTGGCGTCAATATTATTATACCAGTTGCATAAGATGTTTGGTGGTTTACCTTGAGGTATCTTGTAGGTTTTAATCAAGTCCCTCTACATTACCTAATTTATAATTTAGCAGTGGCATACTGCATTTCTAAAGTAGGGGGAAAAAACCCGTACCGTTGTTCCACAGAGCAGTCTTGCATACAACGCCGAAAAGCCTATTTTAAAATTTAGCAGTGACATACTGCATTTCTGTAGTTGGGGGAAAAAACACGTACTGTTGTTCCTCAGAGCAGTTTTGCATATAACTCTGAAAAACCTATTTTAAAGTTTAGCAGTGAAATACTGCATTTCTGTAGTTGGGGGGGGGGGGGGTTGTGACGTAGACGTACTGTTGTTCCACAGAGTAGTTTTGCATAAAAAGCTGAAAAGCCTATTTTAAAATTTAGCAGTGACATACTGCATTTCTGTAGTTTGTTGCAACATAGCTTTTGTGCTAAATAGCAGATCTGAGGCCTACCCTGTATTTCAGTCATTTTAAGTAACCTTTTGAACTCCGCATTTACATAGTTGGTTGCAAACATACTGGTTTTGTGGTAGATAGCACATTTGCGGTGTACGTTGCACGGGTCAAATTGAACCTTTAACTTCTGCTTTTACATTGTTGGTTTGAAAAATCTAATTTTTGGTGATAGTAATTGTTTTGAATTGCTCTGTTACACTGTTGTGTGGCCTAAAGAAATGTATTCTGTTAATGACACGGGCACTGCCTTACTGTTAGTGAACTTTATTGTTGACTGTTGGCAGTTAAATTGACACCTGAGATAAACCATCTGTTAGTTTGGTGGGTGAACGCAAATAATGAGGAGCACATCAAATAAGGGATGTGGACATGGTCGTGGTGGTGTTTGTGGAGCTTCCAAGTGAAAGAGAACCCTTTGCCATGAAAATGCAGTGCAGCATGTTATAGAGTAGAAGGAGCTGAGCAGATTGATACATGGTACTGTACGAAAGAACATTGAAATAAGAAATTTATTCATTTAAATCTCTGCTTTTTCTGATCTAAGTCCTTATCAGTGATTGTTGGCCTGCCCGGTCATACAGAGATACAGTAGCTGTCAATCACTGATAAGACCACTTACTTAGCTATGTAGCTCTGAAAGACCAGAAATTGTAATAAATAAATTAAAAACTTTACTGAATCCATTCCCACAAAATAAATCAACCTGCTCAGCTCCTTCTGCTAGATAACATGTTGCCTTTAGACTACACATTATTTTCATGGTGACTGGTTTACTTTAATCTCCTTGCATTATGTAAACTTTGTGGGTCCAACTTCAGAAAAGCCTAGTGATCAACCACTATCACAATGGGTCACTACTAGAGTTGAGAGAACACCCGGATGTTCGGGTTCTATAAGTTCGTCCGAACTTCCCAACAATGTTCGGGATTCAAACTCAACCCAAACTTCACCCAGAACCCAAACCCTATTAAAGTCAATGGGGACCCAAATTTTTGAGCACTAAAAAGGCTGTAAAATAGCCCAGTGCTAGAGGGCTGCAAAAGGCAGCAAAATGTAGGTAAATCCCGTGCAAACAAATGTGGATAGGGAAATGACTTAAAATAAAATAAAATAAATAAAAATTAACCAATATCAATTGGCAACTTGGAGGAGGAGGAGAATAGGAGGTTGGGGTGGCATCAGGTGGGAATGCTATGGGAGTTGAAGTTCTCATCACAGCCAAAAAGGATTCATGTCTGCCTGCAGTACCAAAGGCCTTATTCACAGACTCAGGGCCATGGCACCCGCAAAGAGGAGAGCGGTCCCTTAAGAGCAACACAGGCCTCAGGTCAACCTGCAATGGAAAAGGCCATTATCATTTATGTAGGCCCCTGACACTCAGAAAGAGGAGAGGTCATTTGACAGTAAAAAGAGTTTAATGTCTCTCACCCAGATAGCAAGCAATTAAACGAAATCTAGGCCACTGACACCCAGACAATGGGGCGGTCATTAGACAGTAAAAAGTGTTAAATGTCTTCCACCAAGACAGCAAGCAAGTACGTGAAGTTTAGGTCCCTGACACCCAGACAATGGGGCGATCAATAGACAGTAAAAAGTGTTAAATGTCTGCCACCAAGGCAGCAAGAAAGTACGTGAAATTTAGGCCCTTGACACCGAGACAATGGGGCAGTCATGACAGTAAAAAGAGTTTATTATCGCCCTCCAAGACAACAAATGATTAAACGACATATAGGCCCTTGACACCCAGAAAATGGCGCTGTCATTAGACAGTAAAAAGAGTTAAATGTCTGCCACCAAGACAGCAAGGAAGTATGTGAAAGTTAGGTCCCTGACACCCAAACAGAGGATAGAGGTCCCATAGCAGCAAAAGACGCATCATGTCACCCACCAACGGAGAAGGTCACTTTTAGTTATTTAGGCCCCAGCACCCAGACAGAGGAGAGAAGTCCCAAAGCAGAGAATCAGACTTCATGTCACCCACCAATGGAGAAGGCCACTTTCAGATATTTAGGCCCCTGGCACCCAGATGGAGGAGAGGTTCATTCAACTTTGGGTTTCCCAGCAAAATAATGGTAAAATTAAAAAAGGAGGATTCAATAAAGTAGTGCCCTGGAGTACAATAATATATGCTTAAGGGGAGGTAATTATAAATGTCTATTCTGCACAAGGGATGGACAGGTCCTGTGGGATCCATGCCTGGTTCATTTTTATGAACGTCAGCTTGTCCACATTGGCTGTAGATAGGCGGCTGCATTTGTCAGTAATGACACCACCTGACGTGCTGAATACACATTCAGAAAAAACTCTGGCCACCGGGCAGGCCAGCAGCTCCAAGGCAAAAAAGGCTAGCTCTGGCTACGTGGAAAATTTGGAGACCCAGAAGTTGAATGGGGCCGAACCATCAGTCAGTACGTGGAGGGGTGTGCACACGTACTGTTCCACCATGTTCCATTTCAGGTGGCGGTGCAGTTAGCTGTTGCGTGGTTACAAAACTTTTCCACATCTCTGCCATGCTAACCCTGCACTCAGAAGCGCTGGCCGTGACACAGCTGCGTTGGCGACCTCTCGCTCCTCCTTCACCTTGGGCTTCCACTTATTTCCCTGTGACATTTGGGAATGCTCTCAGTAGGGAGTCTACCAACGTGCGCTTGTACTCGCGTATCTTCCTATCACGCTCCAGTGCAGGAAGTAAGGTGGGCACATTGTCTTTGTACCGGGAATCCAGCAGGGTGGCAACCCAGTAGTCTGCACACGTTAAAATGTGGGCAATTCTGCTGTTGTTGCGCAGGCACTGCAGCATGTAGTCGCTCATGTGTGCCAGGCTGCCCAGAGGTAAGGACAAGCTGTCCTCTGTGGGAGGCGTATCGTCATCGTTCTCCGTTTCCACCCAGTCACGCACCAGTGATGGGCCTGAGCTGCGTTGGGTGCCATCCCGCTGTGATCATCCTCATCCTCCTCCACCTCCTCCTCATCCTCCTTGTCCTCCAGTAGTGGGCCCTGGCTGGCTACATTTGTACCTGGCCCCTGCTTTTGCAAAAAAACTTCCTCTGAGCCACTTCTAAGAAACTGGCCTGAAAGTGTTAAAAATGACCCCTCTTCCTCCTCCTCCTCCTGGGCCACCTCCTCTTCCATCATCACCCTAAGTGTTTTCGAAAGGAGACATAGAAGTGGTATTGTAACGCTGATATGGCCAGTGGCGTCATCGCCACTGGCCATGTTGGTGGAGTGCTCGAAACAGCGCAACAGGGCACACAGGTCTCACATAGAGGCCCAGTCATTGATGGTGAAGTGGTACTGTTCCGAAGTGCGACTGACCCGTGCGTGCTGCAGCTGAAACTCCACTATCGCCTGCTGCTGCTCGCACAGACTCTCCAGCATGTGCAAGGTGGAGTTCCACCTGGTGGGCACATCGCATATGAGGCGGTGAGCGGTAAGGCCGAAGTTACGCTGTAGTGCATACAGACGAGCAGCAGCAGGATATAAATGCTGGAAGCGCGCAAAAATGGCCCGCACTTTATAGAGCAGCTCTAACATGTCGGGGTAGTTGTGAATGAACTTCTGCACCACCAAATTCAGCACATGTGCCAGGCAAGGGATGTGCGTCAAACCGGCTAGTCCCAGAGCTGCAACAAGATTTCGTCCATTATCGCGCACCACCAGGCTGGGCTTGAGGCCCACCGGCAATCGGTCTGTTGTTCAATACCCCGTCACAACTCCTGTGCGGTGTGGGGCCTGTCCCCCAAACATATGAGTTCCACACGGCCTGCTGACGTTTACCCCGGGCTGTGCTGAAGTTGGTGGTGAAGGTGTGTGGCTGACAGGATGAGCAGGTGGAAGAAGAGGAGGAGGAAGCCGAGTAGGAGGAGGAGGCTACAGGAGCCAAAGAATAATGCCCTGCGATCCTTGGTGGCGGAAGGACGTGCACCAAAGAACTGTCCGCCTGGGGCTCACCTCGACCATGTCCGCGTCCCTTACTAGATGTTTTCCTCATTGTTACCGTTCACCACAATAAAAAAAAAACTATTTGGCCCAATGTATTGAATTCAAATTCAGGCCCTTTTTTACAGGCACCTAACACTATCTGGCTATTTATTTATGTACCGTATTACACTAATCCAGGCAAAGCAGTAACCACAGATTTAGGGGAATATCAATTGTAGGCCTAGTATTTAGGCCCTGGATGAAAGGTATCCTTTTGCGGACAGATTTACACCTGGATATGCATAGTAGCGTGTGAAAAAATATATAGGATTATGCTTTCAGCACTTGTATTTTAGCACTTTGTGTAATATACCGAAATAAATACACTTAGAGATGTAAAACAGTGTGTGCAAATGTAGAGGATTATGCTGTATTTTAACACTTACTGTAATATACCTTTTGACGGAAAGAAATAAACTTGGAGATGCACGCTGAGTGTAATATACCCTTTTACGGACAAATTTACACTTGGCCTGCAACAGCTGGAACACCAGATTTTGGGTATTACTTTTTTGGCAATTGAATTTCACCCCAGAAAATAATATATCGTTTGACGGACACTATTAAACTTGGACAGCCACTGCTGGGACACCAGATTTAGTGGATTGCTATTTTTCCAATTGAATTTCACCCCAGAACAAAATATATCCTTTGCCGGAAACTATTAAACTTGGCCAGCCACTGCTTGGACACCAGATTTAGGGGATTGATATTTTGGCAATTGGTGTTTACCCCAAAACAAAATATATCCTTTGCCGGACACTATGAAACTTGGCCAGCCACAGCTGAAACCACTGATTTATGGTATTGCTATTTTGGCAATAGAATTTCACCCCAGAACAAAATCTATCCTTTGCCGGACACTAATAAACTTGGCCAGCCACTGCTTGGACACCGGATTTAGGTGATTGCTTTTTTGGCAATTGGTATTTACCCCAGAACAAAATATATCCTTTGCCAGACACTATGAAACTTTGCCACCCACAGCTGAAACCACCAATTTATGGTATTGCTATTTTGGCAATTGAATTTCACCCCAGAAAAAAATATATCCTTTGCCGGACACTATTAAACTTGGCCAGCCACAGATGAAACCACTGATTTACGGTATTGCTATTTTTGCAATTGAATTTCGCCCCAGAACAAAATACATCCTTTGCCGGACACTATTAAACTTGGCCAACCACTGCTGGGGCACCATATTTAGGGGATTGCTATTTTGGCAATTGAATTTCACCCCAGAAAATTATCTATCCTTTGACGGACACGTTTAAACTTGGCCAGCCACTGCTGGGACACCAGATTTAGGGGATTGCTATTTTGGCAATAGAATTTCACCCCAGAACAAAATCTATCCTTTGCCGGACACTAATAAACTTGGCCAGCCACAGCTGAAACCACTGATTTAAGGTATTGCTATTTTGGCAATGGAATTTCACCCAAGAAAATTATCTTTCCTTTGCCGGACACTATTAAACTTGGCAAGCCACTGCTGGGACACCAGATTTAGGGGATTTCTATTTTGGCAATTGAATTTCACCCCAGAAAAAAATATATCCTTTGCCGGACACTATAAAACTTGGCCAACCACTGCTTGGACACCAGATTTAGGGGATTGCTATTTTGGCAATTGAATTTCACTCCAGAAAATTATCTATCCTTTGCCGGACACTAATAAACTTGGCCAGCCACAGCTGGGACACCAGATTCAGGGGATTGCTATTTTGGCAATTGAATTTCACACCTGAAAATTATTTATTCTTTGCCGGACACTATTAAACTTGGCCAGCCACTGCTGGCACACGAGATTTAGGGGATTGCTGTTTTTGCAATTGAATTTCACCCCAGAATAAAATCTATCCTTTGCTGGACACTATTAAACGTGGCCAGCCACAGCTCAAACCACTGATTTACGGTATTGCTATTTTGGCAATTGAATTTCACCCCAGAAAAATATCTATCCTTTGCCGGATAGTATTAAACTTAGCCAGCCACAGCTGGAACACCAGATTTATGGGATTGCTATTTTGACAATTGAATTTCACCACAGAAAAAAATCTATCCTTTGCCAGACTGCAGACAATTGGCTAGCCACTGCTGGAACACCAGATTTAGGGGATTGCTATTTTGGCAATTGAATTTCACTCCTCAATAAAATTTTGAAATTTCTATCTTGAGTTTCTAGGGGTGACAATAAGCACAGCCAAGCCCCTGATGTAGGATATAGCATAAAAAAAAAAAAAACTAGCATTGATGGATTGATTGGTGGCAGGTTGTGCCGGTGCATGACAAGCTTGTGCTGGTGCATCACAAGACATAAAAACTTCATTAGGTGTGTTTGCTGAGTTTTCCCTACCAAATCTCGCACTCACAGCAGCTGAATCCTATGCCTACACTAATCAGAGCAGAGTGATGTGCGGCGCTACATGACTCCAGCTTAAATAGAGGCTGGGTCACATGCTGCACTTGGCCAATCACAGCCATGCCATTAGTAGGCCTGGCTGTGATGTTTTTTTAGGGCAAGAAGTAAAACGCTAGCTGATTGGCTGCTGTGCAGCCCTTCAGAAAGCGGGAAGAAATCGCTGAACAACGGACCCAAACCCGAACTTTTTTTAAAATGTTCGGGTCCGGATCCGTGTCCCGAACACCCCAAAATACGGTACGAACCCGAACTATACAGTTCGGGTCCGCTCAACTCTAGTCACTACCACCAGCCTTTTATTATTGATGTGAGTAAAATGTATTATTATATTCCTGACTGACAATGCGATACATTTTGTGCTGAGCTGAAATATGAGCAGCTAAAGCAGCCCGCCTTCCCCTTCAGCCTGGAGGAGAAGAGGGAGCAGTTGCAGAGCTGACAACCTGCAGTTTTTTTTTTATCTTTACTACTAAAAATAAAATATTAAAAGTTATTTACTACACTATATATACCGCAAAATGGTTCTAAAAAGATAATAATAATAATCCTGCATAATAAAAAAAAAAGGATTTAGAAAAAAAAAATTAAAAGTTATGATTGCTGGATCATAAAGGGGGAAAATATTACTCTTCCTTAAAGGGGTTGTCTCATCATGGACAATCAGGGCATATCACTAGGATATGCCCCCATTGTCTTATAGGTGTCACCGCTGGGACCTGCATCTTCACAAGCACTACAGAAGCAGTTGTCTATCAAGCTCACAATCTCAGCTAGCTCTCACACACCCCCACTTCTTCTCTACCATCTTCTGCGTCTCTGTTACCAGGGACAGATCTTGCCTGACAAGAGGACTGCAAATTTGGTGAAAGTGAGAACCCCAGTGACAGTGATATTACAGCTTTTTTTAGGGTGAATGCAAGCATATTTTTTAATTCTCTATTAAGTTAAATTATATTGTGTGAAAGTGCATTGCCTCTCAGTTTTCTTGCCCACTGACTTTCCCCTACATAGTATAAATGCAATTCTTCTCGCTGCTCTTTTCTCTTGTTCCATGTACAATGCATTGTTGCTAGTTAGGAAACTTCCATTATCTCCCCCTACATCATTGCTCCCCCTTTACCGCTTTTCTAAACACTCTCATGTTGCAGCAATCTAGAAGAGTGTCACACAGAGTAAATAGCAAACTCGTCCCCTCAGGAAAAGTTTACATTTCAGAAAATGGTTTAGTAAATAATGTTATATTCATTTTAGCTCATAATTGCATTACATGTTTCCTCTCTTCCCAGCCTGTCTTTAGGGCACACGTTCTGAAGATAATTAGTTTCTGCAAAACATTACAATATTGTCTGGCTGTGAACCGGGGGTGTGATCTCCAAGCTGTATTACACCAAGCCAAGTTCATTGGCAGATGACATTGAAGAGGCTCTGAGTGGGAGAAAATGAGAGGATGGGGAAATGAAATCAGGAAGAAAAAGAAATGAAGAGAAATTGCCTGCTTCATTGGAAATATATTAATAATGATAGTTTTGTATAACGAACTTATAAAATGTGTTATTCTTTGAAGTTGTGTTCATAGTAACTGAGAATTTTCCAGCTCCCGGATACAGGGAGAAGCTGACTGTTTATACTGGGGATTTGCAACCTGGTCTCACAATCACCATTGTATGTTATCTGAAGCCTGGCCTACTGTGTCTGTTATTGACAAAGCTATAATCTTCTCATACTGAAAAATCTTTACAGAAAATTGTCATTTTTATAAAGCAAGCGGCAGTAAATCAGGGAGCACAAAGCAGCGAAAATAGATATTACCACTGGTAAAGAAAGCCAGAATATTTCTGATACCAGCTTAGGAAAATCAGTTTCTAAATAGATAACGCTGCGTGTGTGAATTCTGAATGGATAAGTGGACAGTCGGGAAAACAAGCAATAAACTGCATCTTTACTGTGTGAGCCACCGTGGGATTTTATACAGAAAAGATACATCCAGCGCGGAATGTGAAATATTATTTCATGCTGGTTATAAACTGTCTATAAAGATAACATCAATGAAAAGTCCTGTTGCATAATTTCCTATTCTTCTCATTTAATGTTTAGCTTTTTTATGTTATGGAAATGGTATTAATGTTCAGATGTAGCTTGGATTAGTAAAGTTGCAGCTACATGGTGACTTTGGTTTCGACACACATCAGACTCCAAAGATCGCGGTGTATCACTGTGCATATTGCAGGTAATGTATGTGAATTTGGGGTTTCCGCGACTCATTGGTCTAGAAAAATCCAAACCTGGTGGATTGCTTGGGACTCTTTTGTCATGGTCGGAGAAACTTGTGGGTCACAAGGCAATCCAATCCACTTGCATCAGTTTTTTGAGTAACATTTGTCATGACCAAAGTTGTTTTGGGACAAACTTAAAGGGTTACTTCAGATTTTATACATTTTTACATTCTCCCTCTTCCTGTCAGATATGTGGAGTCAAGTTAGTGTCTACTATTATAGTGTGCAAAATATCATAGCATAATCTAGCCATGTGAGCTGCATTCCTATGTGTGAGTCTAAACGTCTCCTCAGCAGTATTACACAATACTACTTTAAAGGCAAACTCTGGTGTTCTGCCTACTCTTTTTTTATTCCTTAATTTTCAACCTAAATTCAATAGACAGTAGGCCATTAATTTACAATCTTCTACAACTCAATTAAAGAGCACCTGTCACTCTGAAATACAATGCAATCTGCAGGTAGCATGTTATGGAGCAGAAGGAGCTGAGCAAATTAATACATAGCTTTGTGAGAAAAAATTTAGTAAAACATGGAATTTGTACATTTAAATCTCTGCTTTCTATTTCTGATTTTATTGACTGAAAGCTATGTATGTATACACACTTACACAGGGAATGCTTTCTATTACTGATAACACCTCCCATGTGTACAGCTATTAATGATTGACAGCTATCTACTTATGCACACTTACACAGAGAATGCTATCAGTCACTGATAACACGTTCCTGTGTACAATTATCAGTGACTGACAGCTATCTCTGTATATACACTTACACAGAGAATCACAGATAACACCTCCCCCATGTACAATTATCAGTGACTGAAAGCTATCTCTGTATACACACTTACACAGAGAATGCTATCAATCACTGATAGTACTTCCTCCTGTACAACTATCAGACTGAATGTTATCTCTTTATATACACACACAATTGCTCCCCCATGTACAATTGGAATCAGAAAAAGCTGAGATTTAAAAGTAAAAATAATTAGTTTTACTGAATCTTTTTCTACTTAATTATATATCAATTTGCTTAGCTCCTTATACTCTATAATATACTGCATGCAGTTTGAACCACATTTCGTGGTTCTCTTTAAAGGTGTTTTCTAGCCTTTAAATATTATGCACAAATGGTTTAGAAGCAACAAGAAGTTTAGTTGCTTACTAATGTAGTAATGTGCTGTACACTGTAAACCTAGGCAGCATCAAAACAAAGATGCTATGCAGAACTTAGCAATATAATTAAAATTACAAAACAAATCTACTTCTTTTCTATAGTGGCAGCATTTACATACATATAGCTATTATTTCTATTTTCTTAGGTCAGAAAACCCCTCTAAACCTCTCTGGTCACATTTCTAGTGACTTGTTCAGTGGGAATGAGCCACTGAGCATGTTTGACCACGATCCCTAGCACATGAGGTGGACATTGCAAAAAGGAATTGTAAGAACACTGGGATGGCATGGGGGGGAGGGGACAGATGCCCTTTAATACAAAATGGTCGATTAGAAAATGCAGAGCTGCAATAGGGGTGGAAAAGGCATCAGCCCGAATCGATCATTTTAGACACTGAAGCTATGCTGTAGTCACAGATCCCAATGGAAGTGAAAAAAAAAAAAAAAGACAGCTGAGGGGCAACAAGTGAGAAAAATACATAGTAAGAGCTCATGCACACAAACTTATTTTCTTTCCATGTAAGTTCTGTTTTTTTGTTTTATTTGCGGACCATATGCAGAACCATTCATTTCAATGGGTTCGCAAAAACAACAGAAGTTTCTCTGTGTGCATTCTGTTCCTGTATGTCCGTTCCGTAAAAAAATAGAATATGTGCTATTATTGTAAGTATAGTACTTTTCTGTTCGGGGCCAGCTGTTCCGTTCCGCAAAGTACGGAACTCACACAGATGTCATCCGTATTTTTTGTACATTTGTATTTTGCGGACTGCAAAATACATACAGTTGTGTGCATGAGCCCTAAGTAATCATTACCTATAGGTACTGACATGATGATGATTTTGAAACTCTGGAATAAACAGTTGATTCAGTTGATTTTTTCATTTACTCATCTGTATTTGAACGGAAAGTGTTAAATTGTGCATTTCATTATATGTAGACTGAATGCATGCTGCCTAGATATAATGTACAGAGATGAGGGAATGCAGATACAGCCATGGCAATATCATTTGTAAAACCATCTAAGAGTACATTCACACGACTGTACAGTGTATTGCGGTCCACAAATTGCGGATCTGCAAAACACTGATACCAGCCGTGTGCGTTCCGAATTTGGCGGAATGCACAGGGCAGGCGCTTTAAAGAAAAAGCCTATTCTTGTCCGGCATTTAGGACATGCTCTATATTTTTTGTGGACCCACAGAACTATGAATGCGGAATATGTGCTGAGTGACGGGTGCTCAAAATTGCAGAACCGATGCAGATCCAGAAGTACGATTTTGTGAATTAAGCCATATTTGAAGGCTACTCGTTTGGAATCTTTTTTATAGCTGCATAATATACTATCTTAAATTCTTGATTTTACCTACGGAAACATTTTCACCCATTACTAAAAATTCAAATAATATGACATTTAACAGCTAGATCGACTCTTGATTATTTCTGTGACTTCCTCTATGTCGAATATGACACATTTTTGAACCTGACAAGCTCCTCAATTAATGCTCAAATGTCTTTGATCTATAACGCTTGCAACTCAAATTCCCCCAGAAGATACACAATGAAAGCAGAACGATATCTTACCTGCATAGAACATCTGTCACTCAGGAAATTTCACTGACTGGGCAGTTAGAAAGTCATTATAAACATGACATAATACATAATCTGCACAGTTACAAAGGGTTGACTGACAGATGCCCTATGGACATTTTTGAACTTAGAGCATCACTTTTCTAATTGAATTTAATTGCTGAAGCTCCACAAGGTTAATTTTTATGTCAAATATTGTGCAGTTTAAAGAGTACTAAGGAGAAAGCAGATTGTCAAAATGGTGTTTAAAGCCACACTGTCATTAAAAGCTGTATATTGAGACTGTGATTGACTGATAAGAGCAATGTTATACCTTCAATGGAGGCAGACTGCAACGGGGCCCTGGGGGAGGCGAGCCAGGCAGTGAACCTTTTCTTCTCTTCTTGACAAGAAAACACAGCATTTTCCATTAAACAGATTTTTTACAGTTTCCATAGTAATTGTATAAATACTCATGTACCGGGTTCCCCCTATTGGTGGCTGCAGGTAGCCAGCTTTGTAATAGCAGGTAAGGAAATAATTTATCTAAGCATTTATGAGTTTTTCTTTTTTTTTTTGGTTTGTCTAAAGACATTGATAAATATGTTGTTCATAATTTGTAAGCACTGTTAAAAGTCTGATAAAGTGGGTGAGATGTAGGCCATCTTTTTTTTTTTATTATAGTTTGTTTTTAATTTGCATTTCTTCTACTTAATAAAAAGTTCATTCATCAGAAATCTGGGGCATTGCACTTTGAGTTCTGCTTTTCCAAGGAGTTATAGACACAAGCATACTTGTAAACTGGCTGAGGAAGTGGGGCCCAAGCATACAAGCCCTTGTTTATGCCCCTGATTAAGGAAGGGTACATGGTCAGGAGAGTCCTGCCTGCCAGCAATTCAGCATTTTTAGTTGGTGGCATGGCGGTATAGGTCACAGAACAGTTGTACTTGTAATTACTCCAACAAGGCATGTGGATTCAAGAGGACGCTTTTCTTGACACAGACCAGTGCCAGGACATTGTGTGTGGTGGTGCACACAAAGTCCTGTAACTTGCCTATTTCAGGTATTTTTTGTATGCTGTAAAACGAAACCAAGATCACAGAGCAGTAAGAAAACAGCAGGGTATGATCCAGGGTCTGAATTAATTTTTTAGTCTGGTCTGGAATGTGATTTAATTTAGGGATTTGATATGAAGTTTGATGCCTCCTATTATCTCATTCTGCATATTCTGCTTGTATGGCTGATGTGTATGGCACCACTGTCCCAGCGTATAGGACATGTAGGTGGCAATCACACTGAGACAAATTGTAAAGCATCAAGGTAATAAGCATGCACACGTGGATTAACAGTCTGTATAAAAGGCAACTTAAAGGGGTTATTCCATGATTAATGGAAAAATGAAAATACATCACACATCATATAGTACATGACAATCTCTTTTTAACAAAGCTAGAACCAGCCCTGTACCTCACATGGATCCAGAGGTCTCCCCATTTATTGCTCTGCTAGATTTATATCAAGCTGGCAGCTCAAGGGGAGTGTCTTTTCTTCGGCAGCTTAGGGGGAGTGTCTCAGCTCTCCCTATCACAGGTCAGGAAGCAGTTGAAACTGAGCATGTGCGGCCTTCTTGGTGAGCTGGCCAAAGGGGGGGGGGGAACAGCAGGTGACGCTATACAGACACATTTTATCGAATAACTCAGTGGCTATGCTAAATTGTTAATTACATACAATTACAAAAGTATTCGGATCCAGGTGCTGGTTTAAAAATTGTAAAATATTTTAGGACAATCCCTTTAAAGGGAATAAGTCATCTATGATTTTTTCTTTTTCTGATAGTTAAAACCATATATGACTAGTGATGAGCGAGCACCAAAGTATTCGGGTTTTCGGGTGTTCAGCCCAAACACATTGCTATTTCCGTGCACTCGGCGGAGCACCCAACTATAATGGAAGTCAATGGGAGACAACCAGGCACCCCCTGCTCTGAAGAGGGGAGTGTGCCATTGGAAAGGTGAGATAGTGACAGAAACACCACCGAAATGGATTGGGAACAAGAGGACATAGTGTAAAATTAGAGGGGCAAAGGTTTAAAAGTAATATCAGTAAGTATTACTAAACTGAGAGAGTAGTGGACGCATGGAATAGCCTTCCTGCAGAATTGGTAGCTGCAAATACAGTGAAGGAGTTTAAGCATGCATGGAATAGGCATAAGGCCATCCTTCATATAAGATAGGGCCTGGGGCTATTCATAGTATTCAGCATATTGGGCAGACTAGATGGGCCAAATGGTTCTTATCTGCCGACACATTCTATGTTTCTATGTTTCTATGTATGGGGACGATGTATGGATGTATCTTGGACTCCCAGGTCGCTGCTGGGAACCATGTTGTCCAAGTTATACGCCACTTTTACCGACTGACAAAAATACGCACAAACCCCCCCAAAATAATCAATTTCACAGGAAAATTTGTTAGGAAACATTCTTTCCTGTGTATTCAATTGTATAAAAGAGGGCCTCATTCACATTGTGGTACAATTGTTCACGTAGTGGGACTCCTACACTTATAAAGCCTATGCACTAAGTGAAAGTGCTGCCAAAAATTACAAGGAACCAGAACTCCAATACACCCTTTATTACACATAAAGGAGGGCATAATACACACACTTGAAAAACTATGATTGGTGGCCTGCTGGTGACCCTAAAAAACATTATGGGCGAGGGCCTGCAGCTGAGCTTACCCTCTAAAAATGTAGGGGCGAGAGCCTGCTGGTGAACTGACCCTCTAAAACATTAGGGCCGAGGGCCTGCTGGTAAGCTGATGCACTAAAACATTATATGCTAGTGCCTACAGTTGAACTGATGCTCTAAAAAATTATATGTGGGTGGCTGCAGATGAGCTGACGCTCTAAAACATTACATGTGAGTGCATGCTGTTCAGCTGATGCTCTAAAATATTATTTGCGAGTGCCTGCAGGTGAGCTCACGGCAGGGCAGGCCAGCACCTCCAAGGCATAGAGCGCAAGTTCGTGCCACGTGTCCAGCTTGGACATCCAGTAGTTGTAAGCCACTGAGGGATCATTTAGGATGCTGACACGGTCTGCCTTGTATTCCTTCACCATTTTCCAAAACCTTTCCCTCCTTGTAGCACTAGGCCACTCTTCAGGGTGAGGTTGCTGGCAATGTCGATATCAGGATGACTCTCCATTTCCTTATCCTTCTCCTCCTCTTCTGCCCATCCACGCTGAAAAGGTAGAATTAAAGTTCCATGTGTACTATCCCCTGTAGCAGAGGCAACTGTCTCCAGTTCCTCCTCCTCCACTTCATAGTCGAATTCGCTCTGAGAAGATGCACTGTGGGTGGTCTGGCTATCACCCTGTGTAATGTCCTCCCCCATTTCCTCATCTGCCACATTCAGAGCGTCCTCCTTAATTGTGAGCAGCGATTGTTTGAGTAGACACAGCAGTGGGATGATTATGCTGATAATAGCGTTATCACCACTAACCATCTGTGTGGATTCATAAAAGTTTTTTAAAACCCCACAGAGGTCTGACATCAATGCCCACTTCTCGCTTGTGAATAGTGGCAGTTGACTGAAAAGGCGACGACCATGTTGCAGCTGGTATTCCATAACTGCCTTCTGCGGCTTACAAAGCCTGGCCAACATGTAGAACGTAGAGTTCCAGCGTGTGCTCAGGTCGCACAACAGTCCGTGAGCTGGAAGCCGCAGGTGCTGCTGCAGGGTTGACAGACCAGCATAAGCTGTGGACGACTTGCGGAAATGGGCACACACGCAGCGCGCCTTCACTAGTAGCTCTTGCAAATTAGGATAGGTTTTGATAAACCGCTGAACCCCTAGGTTTAAGAAGTAGGCTAGGCATGGAATGTGTGTCAGGTTGCAGAGCCCCAAAGCCGCCACCAAGTTACGGCCATTGTCAGACACAACCATACTGGGTTGTCGGTTGAGTTGTGAGATCCACAACCCTGGTCCCTTATACCCTGCCATATCTCTGCGGCGGTGTGCTGTTTGTCCCCTAAGCAGATCAGCTTCAGCACGGCCTGTTGACGCTTACCCACAGCAGCGCTACACTGCTTCCAGATAGCGACTAATGGCTGGCTGCTGCTGGAGGCGAAAGTGGAGGAGGAGGCAGCAGAGGAGGAGAAGTGGGGGTTGGAGCCAGTAACATAGCTGCTGGCCGAGAGACCCTGTTGGACGTAGGGCCCACAATCCTGGGCGTGGGTAGCACCTGTGCCATTCCACGGTACAACTCACTCCCGCCCTCCACAACATTCACCCAGTGTGCGGTAAGGGAAATGTAGCATCCCTTGCCACCAGCACTTGTCCATGTGTCCATGGTGAAGTGGACCTTCCTAGTAAGTGTGTTGTTCAGGGCACGGGTGATGTTCTGGGACACATGATGGTGTAAGGTGGGCATGGCACACTGTGATAAATATTGGCGGCTGGGGACTGTGTATCTAGGGACGGCCCCTGACATCAGGCTGCAGAAGGCCTCAGTGTCCACAAGCCTAAATAGTAACATTTCAAGGGCCAGTAATTTTGAAATTTGCGCATTTAGTTCTATGGCCTGTGGGTGGGTATTTGTGCTTGCATTCAAATGCCTGTGTTATCGACATTTTGACGCTGCGCTGGGACAGGGAAGTATATGTTGTTGCTGACGGTTCATGCGAAGGTCCAGGTGCAGGGCGAGGGGCATCCGGGCCTGCGCCTTCAACAGGGGATTGGCCAGCAGTGCGTAACACAGGGGAAGAGGAGGCAGTGGTGTGACCCGCAGACCCAGATTGTGGACCAAGGCGTTCGGCCCACTTATTGGATGCCATATGGCGGATCATGCTGGTGGTGGTGAGGTTGCTATTGTGCATGCCCCTGCACATTTTGGTACAGCACAGTTTGCAAACTACCACTCTTTTGTCGTCTGCGCTTTTGTCGTCTGCGCTTTCCTTAAAAAAGTGCCTTACTGCGAAACACCTACCCCTTGGCAAGGTAGATTTACACATGGGGGTGCTCAGTGTAACGGTGGCGGGCCTATTTGGTATGGGCCGACTTCTCCCTGTTGCAACCCCACTGCCTCTTCCAGACTGTTGGGGTGCTGCAGATCCCTCCCCGTCTGTACTGCTGTCCTCGCTCGGCTTTTCACCTTCCCATGTTGCGTCAGTGACCTCATCGTCCACCACCTCCTCTTCCACTTCCTTACTCTGCTCATCCTCCTGACTTGACCTAACCACAACCTCAGTAAATGACAACTGTGTCTCATCATCATCTACCTCGTAAACGCAGGATTGCCATTCACCACCATCATCTTCTTGAGATTGTGAAGGCTCAAGAGGTTGGGAATCAGGGCACAATATCTCAGGTACCTCTTCAAGCATGCTGAGCGTGAGGGCCAAATGTAATAGTGGCGCTGGAAAGAGCTCCTTGGAATATCCAAGTGTGAGATCACTCATTTGGCAAGCCTCTCCATGGTGGTAGGAAGGATGATCAGAGTGAGGATTCGGTTGACCAGACTCTTGGCTACAGAGACTGGACGAGAGGATGGTGCTTAACTGACTGGAAGCATTATCTTCAGCAATCGAACTGACCAACTGTTCACACTGGTCCTACTTGGACAGTGTTGTCCTGCGCCGCCCAGCTAAGTTGGACATGAAGCTGGGTACGGTGGATGTTTTGTGTTTTGTTTTTCTGGTGCACTGGCAGCACGCACAGTTTCATTGCGCCCAGGGCCACTGCCTCTGCGTGCACCATCAGCATCACTCCCACTTCCCCGTCCCTAAGTGCTTGCCTTCTTCATATTAATGTTTTTTTCACTAGATGTGGCGCAGATTGTTTTACTGTCTGCTAAAGACACAGTTTTCGGATGGAGGACAGTATATGTCCCAGAAACCCACAGAATATGGACACTATAATAGGCCCAGATTATTGGAATTTGTATTACAGACACTGTTTGCAGATGTTCTACAGTATTGGTTACAGAACACCACAGATTATGGACACTATATTAGGCCCAGATTATTGGAATTTGTAATACAGACACTGTTTGCAGATGTTCTACAGTATTGGTCACAGAACAGTACAGATTATGGACACTAGATGTGGGCCAGATTATTGGAATTTGTAATACAGACACTGTTTGCAGATGTTCTACAGTATTGGTTACAGAACACCACAGATTATGGACACTATATTAGGCCCAGATTATTGGAATTTGTAATACAGACACTGTTTGCAGATGTTCTATAGTATTGGTTAAAGAATACCAGAGATTATGGACACTAGATGTGGCCCAGATTATTAAAGACACAGTCTACAGTATGTCACTAATAGGTATTAAATAAAAATATCATGCTGCTGTCAAACACACACAGTAGTACTTAAAAGGACTTTGGGGTCGTTGAAAATCTTTTGGTAGTAAAAACAGCATATATCTCTCCCTGCACTGTGTCCCTTCCAAAGCACTGTCCCCGAGACTGCACAAGGTAAATAGATTGCTGCTCTAAAACACACACACACACACACACACACACATACACACACAGTAGTCCTTAAAAGGGACTTGGAAAAGCTTTCTCTGAATATAAAATTGTTCACTACACTGTCTTCCCCTTCCTATGCTCTGCTCTCCCTGTCTAAGTCTGAGCCGAACATGCATCATTGGGTGTCGTCGGGCAGTACTTACGTCATGCGTCATCGGGCAGTACTTACCTGCACCTTTATTGGCTGCTTAAAACCCGTGAAATGTGTGTGGAGGAAACTCTAGCATTGCGCTCGTGCACATGCGGTACTCGGTGCTGTGCTCAAATCAACAGTGAAAAATAAATAAAAATATACTAAAAATACAGGTAGACAGTAGCCAGTAATAAATGGAATAGTCTTACCGTTCTCTGGAGATATATCAGGTAAGTTTCAATCTTACAACAGTCCTGGATAGTCAAACGACGGGGTCCGTATTGATGCTACAGTTTTTCTAGGGACATAAAACTACATAGCCACAGGGGCGTAACGATCGAGGTCGCAGAGGGTGCGACCGCGACCGGGCCCGGCGGGGGGAGGGGTTCTGCTGCACTCCCATGTAATGTACATCATGCGGCGTGGGGGAGCGCACAAACCCGCCCCGCAGTTTTTGTCCCTGTGAGGCTGTTTGTCATCAGAGTAAAGCAGGGAGACCTCTCCGCTTCCTGCTTCACTTTTCTTCTGAGCTCCAGCGCTCTCTTATGAATGAGTTCTCAAAGACTGCATGCAAAGCCAGAGGCAGAAACCTAGTTAAGATCTGAGTAAGATGGTGGATTGAGACTTGATAAAATTACTGTAGAGGGTGGGCTCAGCTGGCATTAAGAACCCCACAATTGTCACGGTTTGGTTCACTGACAGTTGTGGCCGTGTAGGCTAGCTGCATGCTCTCTTGCGTACTGGCTGCTGTCTGACTCCTGTGTACGCTGGATGTTTGGGACTGTGTTCTGGCTGCGGTGTAGTGTGTGAACTGTGGCCTGTGTTTGTGGATTCCGATTTCTGTATCTCTGTGGATCCTGTCACTGGTGCCGTGCAGGCTGGCTACATGCGCTTTGTGTACTGGCTGTGGGTGTTCCCATGTATACTGGTTCTGCAATGCATGCTGGCTTTGGCCTTGTGTGTGAACAGGGTCTGAGTATGGTTGCATGTCTGTTGTATCACAGTGCGGTTCTGATACTCTCTCGTTGTGTAGGCTGGCTGCCTGTAACCTCGTGCTGGCTACAGTTCTCCTGTGTATGATGGTTGTCGTTTGGGTGTGCTGGCTGCAACATTCTATGTCTTGTAAGGGATTGCTTGACTTTGTAAGGGATTGCTTGACTTTGTCTTGTAAGGGATTGCTTGACTAGGGAGGATCTCTAGTCTGTGTGCAGCTCTGCCTGAGACCGCCTTGCTTCCTTTCCGCTTGGGGTCCAGGCATCTGCTGCTGTGCTGGTTTCCATTCACCTTGTCTGATCCATGTTCTGTGTTTGCTTGGGTTCCAGTTCTGTTGTCTGTTCCGCTGGCTCTTTCACCAGTGTGGTTTTCCGCAGGTAGCTGCCAAGCATACCGGGACCTTCCTAGAGATGCGACCAGTGAGCCCTCGGCCCAGTTCATCCCACCACTAGGGGCTCTGTGAAGAACGGGGCTCACTGGCTCTCTGTCCTCTGGGGTTTTGCCTCTGGTCTGTCGGTGCACTTGGTTCTGTGGTAATGCTACCACTATTGCCTAACCTGCTTTACTGTCATATGCTTTTATTACATGTGTAATAATGTACTCTGTTGGTCCCTGGTCTGACTCTTGACTTTGTCTGCAGATAGCTGCCTCTGGCACGTGACAACAATTGCAGGAGGTAAACAAAATCCAGGATTGACCCTAGTCCTGTTTCAACTGTAAGCAACACTAGTACCTTTTTTCTTTTAAACACAGTTTACCCCTTGAGACTATGGGGTATATTTATCAAAACTGATTTTGATTCTGTGTCCGTTCCATTTTTTTTGCGGCCTGCATGCGGAACGATTCAATTCAGTGGGTCCGCAAAATTTTTTAAATCATTACATGTGTATTCAGTTTCCGTATGTCCGCACATCCGTTCCGCAAAAAGAATAGAACATATCCTTTGGATACAAGGATAGGCATTGTTACTATGTATCCGCAAATGGATGCAACACGGACATCACATGAATGTCATCCATACTGTTTGCGGATCTCTGTTTTGCAGACTGCAAAATACATATGGTTGTGTGCATGAGCCCTAAGTGTTGTATCGCCCTATGAGTAATAATGAGAACTTATTCTTTTTTATCTCCACAGTGTCTGCAACATTCTGTTAGGGGAACCATCATACCCTACAGCTCACATTATACTTACAGTCCTATCTGTGGGCAGCAGGACTTCTAGTAATATCAGTCCTGCAAATTGTTTTGAAATTCTCTCCATTTATTCTTCAAAGTAGGGACCACCAATTTGATGCAAATTTGAACCTGGAGAATTGATTTTATAATCTCCAGTACGGCATATGACAATTGTAACATTTTGGGGTACTAGTGAACAGTATTACATAATAGAAGTAGTTTAATTTGCAAAATTGTCCTTTATAATACAGAATTCTCTAAGACCGTCATTTGATATCATTAATATGGTCTACTCATCTTGTCTCTATGAACATTGTGTTACTATATTAAGCATAATATAATTGAAAATATTTCTAAAGTAGAGACTTATGAAATTGGAAATTATCAGCCTTGACCAGAATAGAAGGTCAATGATTTAATAGCAAGAAGGCCACATTAATAGACACACATATAAAATTAGATGGATATAAAGACAAATGATTCTTAATTTATTCTACAAATTGATATGTTCATAAGTACTTTAAAGAAATTTTTTTTTCTCACATATTGAGGTTTTTTTTTATGTCTGGAATTGTTTAAAGAATTAGGATTATCTATTTTGGGCAGTTTTTTTTTTTTTAGAAAGTTCAACTGGTGACAAGTGATGAGCGGCATGGGCAATATTCGAATTTGCGATATTTCGCGAATATTCATTAGAATATTCGTCATATATTCGCGAATATTTGTATTCGAGATTATTTGATTGTGAAAAATAGGCAATGTAATGTTCACATAATGCAAATATTCTAAAATACAAAAATATAGCACTATAGAATATAGTGCTATATATTCGTTTTTTAGAATATTCGTCATTTCGTTGTTTTTTTCAATTCAATGTGAACAGTCATTGGCCCAAAAGCAACTTAAGAAGGGAGAAATCAGATGGAAGAAAATTACGAATATTCTAAAAAACAAATATATAGTACTAGTAATAGTGCTATATATTCGTGTTGTAGAATATTCGCATATGAGAAAGTAAATTAAATTAGAATATTCAAATTCACTACAGACTACAATATTGCAGCCCTCACATTGGCCCACAAGAAAGAATCAGGTAGGAATACTAGGTGATGGGTTCAGATGAAAAAAAAAATAATATTCGTATTTATGAATATATATAACTATATTCGAAATATTTGCGAATTCTCAAAGTGCTGATATTTGCAATAAAATTTTGCAATTTATATATTCGCGCTCAACACTACTGGTGTCAAGCTGATCACATGTCCAACTACTGAAACATCTAGTGATCAGCTACATTTTTCTTGTATATCCAACAGCAAATAAGCATATCCCTACAGTACATTACATGGGATGCCTATCGTTTGCAATAGGCACTATGTATGGCTACATTTTACCTGTGGTGGTGTGGTGGGAAAATTTAAGGGGGCAATTTATCAAACTGGTGTAAAGTAGAACTGGCTTAGTTGCCAATAGCATCCAATTAGATTCCTCCTTTCATTTTCCAAATAAGCTGTCCAAAATGAAAAGTGGAATCTGATTGGTTCTTATGGGCAACTAAGCCAGTTCTACTTTACTCCAGTTTGATAAATTACCCCCTTAATTTTCATTCCACACCACCACAGGTAAAATGTAGCCATACATAGTGCCTATTGCAAACGATAGACATCCGATGTAATGTTGTCACGACTGTGACTGATCCAGATAGGTCTGGGAAGAGAAGGTCGCAGCGACTTGCTACTCGCGATAGCTTGTGAGTTTGCTTCATGGTTCAGGGTATGTCATCCAGGTTTTGCCTTGTGAACCTTTTTGTCCTGACTGGGAGTTTGTAGGCATTCTTCTCAGGTGAGTGCTGTCTGCCACTCCCAGCTACTATATTAGTTTCAGTTTCACTTGCAGTCATTGCCAGATATAGTCCTTACTTCCAGTGCTATTCTGACCTTTGAAGGAGATCGTTTGACGGTATTGCTGTGGAGCTCGTGTCTGGCGTGGACTGTCGTTGTTGGGATCATTTTCTCTGCTCGTGACTGGATAAGTCTATCTCTGCTGGAGATTGTTTGTTTGTTTGTTTGTTTGTTACTGTCTTCAACTGTTGTTCTCCTAGACATGAGTGATGGTGACTAGTGCTCCCATCTGCCTTTCCCCTGTCTAGTCTTCTGAGGGTCACTCAGGGTTTAGGCATCCTGCTGGCCGCACGGGTTCACACCCCGTCTAGGGTATCAGGGCAGACAGATGCCAGCGTAGGGTTTGTCAGGGGTGGCCGTTCTATTTCCCATCCGTAGATAAGGGTCCCCCTTCCCCTCCGTCTGGTGCGACACGACTGCTGCTGGGATAGCGGTCGTGACAGTATATCTGGCCTTTTTAAAAAAAAAAAAAAAAAGTGTCATTTCCTTTTATTCTTTTTTTTTTGCCTGCTGTTTTGCTTTGTATTCTTCTGTTCCACTATGGATCCGGTTACGGTTTTGGTGAAACAATTACAGGGGTTATCCCTTGAAGTGGCAGGATTAAAAGCAACAGTACTGCAGCAGCAGCAATCCTTGGGTTCCACCGTTGCTATGGGAGACCAAGGTACTCCTGAGCCAAAAGTGGCTTTTCCTGATAGGTTCTCAGGAGGGAGAGACCAATTTGTAACCTTCAGAGACGCTTGTAAATTGTTCTTCAGGTTACGCCCTAGATCCTCCGGCGGTGAGGAACAACGGGTGGGCATTGTAATTTCTCTCCTGCAAGGAGATCCGCAGGCTTGGGCTTTATCTTTACAATCTGACTCTCCGGCCTTACGATCAGTGGAGGAGTTTTTTGAAGCCTTGGGTCTCGTGTATGATGACCCGGACAGGGTCTCACTGGCTGAGTCTAAGCTACGTAGACTTCGGCAGGAGAACCGGTCAGCTGAACTATATTGTTCTGAATTCCGTAGGTGGGCTACGGATACATTATGGAATGACTCGGCCCTTAGGAGTCAGTTCTGCCAGGGGTTGTCTGAAAAACTAAAAGACGTGCTGGCTGTATACGAGGTCCCTGGGTCTCTTGAGGCTGCTATGTCTCTGTCCATAAGAATCGACAGACAACTCAGGGAGAGACTATTAAATTCTACAGAGGCCTCTATAGGGCAGGGATCGGTTTGTTGTGATCCAGTCGAACCAATGCAAATAGGGGGCGCCACTAGACGGGTTAATCCTCCTAAGGTCCGCCATAGGTCAGAGGTTTGTTTTCGTTGTGGGGGGAGGGGTCATTTTGTAAAGGTATGTCCCTCAGAACCCAAGAGATCACAAACTAAGGAGCCGCCGGAAAACTAGAGTCCCCAGACTGTGCGGAGGATAACAGTCTGGGCGTATTCGTTTCCTCCATACGCATGTCTCAGTTTTTGTTGTCCGCTACCGTTGTGGCGGGCAATAAGACTGAGATCTGTTCCGTCTTTTTGGACAGTGGGGCGGGGGTTAATTTGTTGGATTCACAGTTTGCTCAGGTTCTGGGTTTTACTCCGGAACCGGTACGCAGAACTATTCCTGTTTTTGCCATCGACTCCTCCCCTCTTACTCAGAGAGAGTTAACTCAGATCGTCCATAATATTCATCTGCAGGTAGGGGACCTCCATAAAGAGCATATCTCTTGTTATGTCCTGGACGGTCTTCTGGCTCCTATGGTTTTGGGGCTTCCCTGGCTGGTGACTCACAATCCCGTGGTGGATTGGCAGGCTGGGGAGATTGTGGAGTGGAGTGAACATTGTAAGGACAACTGCTTGAGTAGTAGGTGCTCAACACTCTCTGTAACATCTCTATCTTCCTTTCTGTCAGATTTTATGGATGTGTTCTCTCAGAAGGGTTGTCAGGGGTTACCACCTCATCGTCCATATGATTGCCCAATTAATCTGTTACCTGGGGCAAAACTACCTAAAACCCGGTTATACAATCTTTCTGGACCGGAGAGGAAGGCTATGAAAGATTATATTTCGGAAAGTTTGGCTAAGGGACACATCAGACCCTCTTCTTCACCCGTGGCTGCAGGGTTCTTTTTCGTTAAAAAGAAAGATGGGGGCCTGCGTCTTTGCCTGGATTTCCGGGAATTAAACCGGATAACTATCCGAGATCCCTATCCTCTTCCTCTCATTCCCGACCTCTTTAATCAGGTTGCTGGTGCTAAATGGTTCTCCAAAATGGATCTCAGAGGAGCCTATAACCTGGTTCGCATCAAAGAGGGGGATGAGTGGAAGGCGGCTTTTAATACTCCGGAAGGGCATTATGAAAATCTGGTCATGCCATTTGGTCTTACTAATGCGCCTGCGGTGTTCCAACATTTTGTCAACTATATTTTTAGTCACCTTATCGGGAGATTTGTTGTGATATATATCTTGATGACATCCTGGTCTATTCTCCGGATCTGGATACACATAAGATCCATGTGAGACAAGTGCTGCAGATATTAAGGGCCAACAAATTGTTTGCTAAATTAGAGAAATGTGTGTTCGCCGTAAAAGAACTGCCATTTCTGGGGTATGTGTTGTCAGATTCAGGTTTCCGCATGGATCCAGAGAAAGTCCGGGCAATTATGGACTGGGATCTGCCTGAGAACCTGAAGGCATTGCAACGCTTCCTGGGGTTTGCCAATTTTTATAGGAAGTTTATAAAGAACTATTCCTTGGTGGTCAAACCACTGACGGACATGACCCGAAAGGGATCCGATTTTTCCAAATGGTCACATGCAGCCAAAACTGCCTTTACATCTCTGAAGAAAAGATTCACCTCGGCTCCTATTCTCGTACAGCCAGATGTCTCGCTTCCTTTTATTGTAGAGGTTGACGCGTCTGAGGTGGGAGCGGTACTATCTCAGGGCCCGTCCCCTGGTGAATGGCGTCCGTGTGCTTTCTTTTCGAAGAAATTGTCTACTGCAGAAAGGAACTATGACATTGGCAACAGGGAACTTTTGGCTATTAAGTTGGCCTTAGAGGAGTGGCGTCATTTTTTGGAGGGGGCGGTTCATCCCGTCACAGTGATTACCGATCACAAGAACTTAGTATATCTGGAGTCTGCTAAACGTCTCACCCCTAGACAGGCTCGGTGGTCGTTGTTTTTTACTAGGTTTAATTTTGTAATAACCTAACGCCCGGGGCAAAAATACTAAGGCGGATGCATTGTCTCGAAGTTTTCCTGGAGGGGGTGATGATGATGTTCCAGAGCCTATTTTGCAAAAGGGGGTGGTGGTCTCTGCATTACACTCAGGTTTAGAGGGAGGGTGTTGGAAGCTCAGGGGACGCCCGGCCTCCTGCCCCTCGGAAGAACTGTTTGTGCCAGAAAATTTACGCCTGGAGATACTAAAGGAACACCATAACTCCGCACTGGCAGGACACCCAGGTAGTAAGGCAACCTCTGAATTAGTGTCTCGTCGGTTCTGGTGGCCTAAGTGGCGCCAGGAGGTGTTGAATTTTGTGTCTGCATGTGCTACCTGTGCTCGTTCTAAGGTGGATCATACTCGTCCGGCAGGGCGTCTTTTACCTCTGGCCATCCCCAACAGGCCTTGGACGCACCTATCAATGGATTTCATTACTGATCTACCAGTATCAACGGGGAAGACTGTTATTCTTGTTGTTGTTGACAGATTCAGTAAAATGGTGCACTTTATTGCTCTGACCGCTTTGCCTAATGCTAACACACTGGCTCAGGTTTTCATTTACCACATCGTGAAGCTTCACGGGGTCCCTTCCGATATTGTTTTCGGATCGTGGTACCCAATTTGTTTCTAAATTTTGGAAAGCTTTTTGTTCTCGTTTAGGGATTCATCTGTCGTTTTCTTCATCTTTCCATCCACAGTCTAACGGTCAGACAGAACGTACCAATCAAAACCTAGAGACACATTTGAGATGCTTTGTTTCCGAAAATCAGGAGGAATGGTCATCTTATTTACCGTTAGCCGAGTTTGCCATTAATAATCGTTGTCAAGAATCCACGGATAAGTCACCATTTTTTGGTGCGTATGGTTTCCATCCTCAGTTTTGTACGTTTAGTGAGGGGGGGCCGTCTGGGATTCCCGAGGAGGAACGATTTGCGTCTTCACTTTCATCAGTGTGGCAGAGTGTGCAAGAAAGTTTGAAGAGAATTGGTGGCAGATACAAACGTGTGAGGTCCGGACCTTGGGGTGAATGACTTGGTGTGGTTGTCTACCAGAAATATCAAGTTGAAGGTTCCCTCATGGAAATTAGGTCCGAGATTTATTGGTCCTTATAGGGTAATTAAGATCATTAACCCGGTGGCCTTTCGTCTGGAGCTACCTCAGACTCTAAGGATCCATAATGTCTTCCACAGATCTCTGCTTAAGAGATATGTAGAACCTCCTGAACCATTGCCACTACCGCCTCCACCGGTGGTTGTTGATGGCAGTCTTGAGTTTCAGGTAGAAAAGATTGTTGATTCACGATATGTTCGCCGCTCTCTTCAGTACCTGGTGCACTGGAAAGGTTATGGTTCCGAAGAGAGAATGTGGGTGCCAGCATCAGAGATAAAGGCGGACAGACTCATTCGGGCTTTTCATAGGTCCCACCCGGAGAGGCCTGGTCTTGGGGGTCCGGTGGCCCCTCGTAGAAAGGGGGGTACTATCACGACTGTGACTGATCCAGATAGGTCTGGGAAGAGAAGGTCGCAGCGACTTGCTACTCACGATAGCTTGTGAGTTTGCTTCATGGTTCAGGGTATGTCATCCAGGTTTTGCCTTGTGAACCTTTTTGTCCTGACTGGGAGTTTGTAGGCATTCTTCTCAGGTGAGTGCTGTCTGCCACTCCCAGCTACTATTTTAGTTTCAGTTTCACTTGCAGTCATTGCCAGATATAGTCCTTACTTCCAGTGCTATTCTGACCTTTGAAGGAGATCGTTTGACGGTATTGCTGTGGAACTCGTGTCTGGCGTGGACTGTCGTTGTTGGGATCATCTTCTCTGCTCGTGACTGGATAAGTCTATCTCTGCTGGAGATTGTTTGTTTGTTTGTTACTGTCTTCCCCTGTTGTTCTCCTAGACATGAGTGATGGTGACTAGTGCTCCCATCTGCCTTTCCCCAGTCTAGTCTTCTGAGGGTCACTCAGGGTTTAGGCATCCTGCTCGCCGCACGGGTTCACACCCCGTCTAGGGTATCAGGGCAGACAGATGCCAGCGTAGGGTTTGTCAGGGGTGGCCGTTCTATTTCCCATCCGCAGATAAGGGTCCCCCTTCCCCTCCGTCTGGTGCGACACGACTGCTGCTGGGATAGCGGTCGTGACAAATGTACTGTAGGAATATGCTTATAATGTATGGATGAGGAGAACCCCTCATTCATAAACATTTCCAATAAAATACTTTAAATTTTAGGTTTAAAAAACTAAGCAACCCATATTGGTTAAAATAACAACAGGAGGTGTTTTTATCTCTAGAACGGGGCCCTGGAAATGAATGAGAATGTGCCATGCATGTACAATGCACTCTCCATCCAATTCCATGTAAATATGTAAGTAATTTGTCACGAATCGAATTGCATTGTTAAATTTAGTGAAGCAGCCGAAACAGATTTTTCATAACTTTGCCCATCACTAGTAACAACCAGAGGTGTCTAAGATAATTGAACACACTGCTTAATACTACTAAATTATTAACCACCTTTGACACACTTAAAACAGGAATCTATATTTCACATGGATTTATATCCATCAATTCTGCAACCATGTGCCAGATCTTAATCAGAAGACAATAAAACGTTCACATTTCTTATCTGTGAACTGCTCTAATTAGTTAGTCCTACCTCTAGCTACTCCTTTTCTCATATGGATGGTTCTGTTTTACATCACTTGTAGCATTTACCATTCTTTAAGAGTCTTAAGAAATTGTCTTATACCGTGCCTGATGAAGAGATTTAAGTAGTCTGTAAAGCCTGCTTGGAAGAAGCAGGGTGTGTGTAACCACTTTGCCAACTAACCAGTTTGACTTTGGGCTAAACCTAAGGGCATTGTACTGGCAGTTCCCTGGAATTCAACCTTAAAGCCCTATATAGAGATCTGGACTTTACCGTAAGGAACCAGCAAGACTGCTACCTCCTGGAGAAGTTCTGGTGTAGAGGATGACAAACCCACAGGGGGCAGAGACACCGATGTGAAGCACCAATGACTGAACACAGTCCAGTTAGCACAGGCTGAGTACTTGTGTATAATAGCAGTTCCTAGGTTGGGGAAGCAGAGTATGTGTGTAATCCAGGTCACACTTCCAAATTTGGGGAAAATGACAAGGAGCAGAATCAATTTAAAGGTGGGGTATGGTACATGGGTATACAGACAAGAGATATCCTTTGCTGGTTACTAGAGACTAGAAAACTTAAAAGCTCAGGTGAGGGGGTTAAACCGCAGCCGAACTAAATAGGGAAACTGACCAGCACTTAGTCATCAGATGGAGAGGAAGCAAAAGGGAAGGATGAACTAGTCCCAAAACACACAGGGAGAGTGAAGTGATGACATAGCCTGCCAGTCACAACAGGACAGAGGCAGATAAGGGCCATCATATCGACAGTACCCCCCCCCCCCCCCTTACACTCACTCTTCTTTATGTCAGTTCTTTTCAGGAACATCTCCATCAGAAAAGGAGTGTTAATATTTTCCAAAGGTTCCCAAGATCTTTCTTCGGGACCAAAGCACTTCTAATCCACTTAGATGAACATTTTGCCTCTAATCTTCTACATTCCGAATCTTCTACATTAGATACTCTTCATCTTGTAGATATCTTTAGGGCTGGCTAGAGAAGGACGTCTGGAGTACTGATAAGTACTTCCGGCTTGAGCACGAATCCATGGAAAGTATTAAGAATCTGCAAGGAAGCAGAGAGCTGTAGCTTGTAGGAACCCAGATGCAATTGCTTCAGTACCTCAAAAGGTCCAAAGAAACTAGGTATCAGCTTCTAAGAAGGAACCTTTACCCTTTCATGTTGCAGCAATTTTTTATTTTTGCTATTTCTTATTTTTAGCTCCCTGCCTTCCCGGAACCCAGAGGAAGCAGGTAGTAGAAGAAGATTTCTCAAATGACAACCATAAATAATAAAGAAATTAGATTTTCCCAATGGCTGACATGATTATTGTATTATACTCATGGAAGCATAATGACTCAGTTGTCATGGTAGTTGCTGCTCTTGTCGGCAGCATGAAAATGTAACAGAAAATTAAAACAAGTAATAAATAAGGAAGCCTGGCAAGGATTGAGTCTATGAGCAGTTAAATTCTTATGGTCAGTATCGATTACAAGATAATTGTCACCCTCTAGTAGATGATGCCACTCCTCAAGAGTAAGTTTAATATCCGGTAACTCCCTGTCTCCAATAGAATAGTTACATTCCACTGCAGTGAGAAAAAGCCACAAGTAACCATCTTGTCTTTGGTGTTTTTTTGGGATAAAACTGCTCCTGCCCTATGGAGGCTGTGTCCACCTACACGAAGAATTGTTTATTCACATCCGGTCGATGTAAAGCAGGAGCTGTAGAAAAAGCTTTCTTGTGTGTCTGAAAAGTGGAATTGGCTTCATGTAACCACTCTTTAGCATTCATACCTAGGAGTTGATAAATGTGTAATGAATTACCTATAGTAGTTGGCAAAACTAAAGGCCAGTGGATTTAGGCCAATTCAGCACTGCTAATACCTTTTCTGGATATATCTGTATCCCCTGGTCCAAAATAATATAGCCCAAAGAATGGGAGAGAGTTTTTTTTCAAAGATACCTTTCTTAAATTTCACATACAAATGGTTTTCTCTCAATTGGTGACATACGCTGTGAACATGATGGTGATAAGAAGTGAGATCAGGATGAAGATATTGTCTAGGCAGACCACAGGTATAGAAGAGGACCCGGAACACATCATTTACAAATTCTGAAGCATTGCTGAGCCAGAAAAGCAAGACCAGATACTCATAGTGGCCATCCTGAGTATTGAAGGTGATCTTCTACTCAACTCCTCCACGAATCAAGTTGAAGACTCCTCACAAGTCAAGTTTAGTAATGATCTTTGTACCATGAAGTTTATCAAAACGTGTAGGAATCAATGGCAATGGATACTTGTTCTTAATAGTGATCTTATTTAAGCCCCAGTAGTCTATACAGAGTTAGGGATCCCTCTTTCTTTTTCGCAAACTATGGTAAAAACATACCTCCTGCCGGTGATAAAGATTTACAGGTGAACTCTCTCTCTAAGTTCTCAGAAAACATTGGCCTATCCTTACTTACAAGTTCCGAGTAGACATTTGGAAGAACTTACAGTTCCACCACTGATGTCTTCCGTCGTCCACCAAATTTAAATGACAGTCTAGTGAAAACAGACGCCCTCCAGATTGGCCGTTCAAAACTACATTGGCCACAAGAGAATTGGCTGTTACCCATGTCTTGGGTGTGTGAATTGCCCCATATTATCAGGGGGCATTCGTAAGACATTTCGTCACTTGCGATTCAACTTTTATAATTTCTTTACTGCAATTCCCATGCCAGCTGTTGTACAACTAGACAAAAACATAAAGATTTCCCTGTACCAAAATATTTCTGCTCACTGTGTGGCAGACATTGTGGTCACACAGTCCACTTTGTATGCTAATGTTATGATGCCTTGATTTCTGGGTCCTGTTACAGAAGATACTTAGATGCAATGCGATGGCCAGTAAAGTTAATTGTTTTGTGTACTGTTACCATTGCTACCACTTATGGAATGCACTGTGCAGCTTGCGGAAGCTGTGCATTGTGTCTGGTGTGCCATGTGATGCGCTAGGCGTGGTAATGTCACTCGCACATGCGCGCAGCCACTCTATGCACGCCGAACCTAGTCTTGGGAACCCAAATGGTAGATATATGCTACCTGATTATGTATGTAAACACTATGTTGATTAATTATGCAAGTATGATGTGCAGCTATTGCTACCAATGTTTTTATCTTTCCTTATCACTGTTGGTACACTATTGAATTATTATATTTATTGTTCTATATGGATTATGCACATGACATATGAACCACCTATGATGATGACAAATTATGTATTTTTAATGTTATAATTTTATTGTGGTACAATCATGTAATTGTCTTATGACACATTATCCAGTTATATTGTTATCTAATTTACCTCCACATGTATATATTCTGCCACATGGCTTGATGCTTTTGCTTGACAAAGGCCTCATTGTTCTGGGCTGAAACATTGCAGAGGAATACATAGGGTCTAACACTCTCCTTCACTGTTATTTTTGGAGTGCTTCCTGATTTTTCACTTATTAGGTTGTCCTTAAAGTGGTTATCCAACCCCTAAAAAGCCTCCTGAAATGCCCGGGCCCCACACACAGGTTGTACTTACCGGGCTCCCTGGCACCCACATCGCTTCTGACACCAGCATGGCAGCTGCTGCATCTCCCCCTTGCATGTATAAAAACATCCATCTTCGAGGGGGGATTTGGGGCAGCCAATAGCAGGCCATCATGGGGACGAGCATAGAAAGCAGCTTTCTCAGAATGCAGTGCACCCACACATAGCTCTATGGGTTCAGTGATGAACTGTATAGTCTTGGAGAGAGATCTCCCCATCCGAAGAAGTCACTATCAAGGGCTTCTGTAAGCGCTGTACTGGAATGTAGCATTGATTCCCCACAGCCTGGTGCAGGAAATTACCTGCCAAGCCAGAGTCTATAAGAGCCGACATGGTGACCCGAGTACCTTCATGGCACAAAATTATAGAAATAGTTAATTTTGGAGAGATTGAGACTTCAAGTATGAAGACTCAAGATATAAGTCGTGAGTATTGAAAAATTCTATTTGGTTGCTTTGCCGAATCTTACTAATTTTTTTTTATTGTGATGAATTATTTTGTCACTAAGCGTATTTCTTTATAAGTAGTGGGTACAATAACAAGCAGCGCCATTTGTACCTCCCCAAATCACTGTACCCCTCAGATGCAGTATTCATAACTGATCGCAGCATCTGACATTGATATTGCAGTGTAAAATAAAAAAAAAAAAAAATTAAAATCATACTTATCTCATCCATTTGATCTAGAGCAAAATGTTGCGCGGCCCCGGCATGGCAACATCATATGTCACCTCACACGGGATTTTGCATGGGATCTTAAACCAATATGGCGGTGGCAGACTATTTGCACTCAAATGGATGAGGTAAGTAGTTAAACATATTTTACGGCCATTCATAGAAAATCGATTCATTACACGAAGCATGAGAAAATTCGGCTTTGCCTTCTAGTTTTCCCTGAAATTAGGATTGAAGTCCACTTTGTGGACTTCGATTCGTTCAAAACTATTTATTGACAAGTAGTTAAGGAGAAGGTGGAGGGGTCAAAGGTCTCTGGAAAGTAGGTGCTAGCTGTGGATGTCGTCTTTCACATGCTAACTTCTTAGCACGTTCTTGGAATTGTAGACCTGTCTATTCATCTTTAATACAACCAGCTAATTCCTCACAAAAAGCAGCCACCAGAGTTTCATTATTCCAGCAAAGTTCTGAGGCTATAGTTCAAAACTGGATGGCATATTGACCCAAGGATGAACCCTGATGTAACTATAGTAGTGAAGAGGCAGCAAGGGCAATGTGTCTGGGTTGATCAAAAACTTTTAGGAAGGTCTCCAAGAAGTCACTCAAGCTGTTAGTAAGTGGGTATTTACTTTCTCACAGTGGGTGTATCCAGGCCAGAGCCTCATCAGAGAGGTGGGACATCATGAAGGCCACTGGGTGTGGGGGTGGGGGGGCTCGGGGCACTGCTTAAGATTGCTTTCATAATGAGGAGGAACACACAAATGAGGTCTGGACCCTGCCACAGAAGCAGCCTGTGGTAGTGGTACAGATGCGGCAGCAGCTGTGCAAGGCTGCAGTACCACTGCTATAGTTGTCAAAGAGTTGAGGCAGGCATTCACATTATACAAGAAAGGGTGGGTTCACACTAGCGTTATGATTTTTTTTTGATAAAACGGAGGACGGATCCGTTCTGGAGCCCATAGACTTGTATTATGGCAGATTGCAAAACGGGAAGCCTTTAAAAAGGCATTCTGCTTGCTTTCTATTATAATAGATGTCTATGAGAAAGCATAACGGATCCATCTTGTTTCCGTTATGGAAGACGGAAAACAAAGTCCTGTCAACAGGACTTTGTTTTCCGTCTTGCATAACGGGACCCAGACAGATCCGTTATGCATTCCCATAGCCTTCTGTTAGGATGGAGCAAAATGGAATGCCTCTTAAAGGCTTCTGTTTTGAATTCTTTTTTATGGATTCCGTTATTTTCCGTTATAACCATGTTATAACGGAAAGCCATAACGGAATCACTAACGCTAGTGTGAACCCACCCTAAGACAGTATTTGCACCTGGTGCTCAAGCTGATGAGCCATTTGTTGGAATGATTCAGAAAGTTCTCTGCAGTTTGGGTCAGCAGGGTCCTGAGCTTACTGTAACAGGCAGTGAGTGTGGAGCCACAGTGCTAATTAACCAATTTGCCTTTGGGTCCAGGTTTCAGTTCCAAGATCAGGGCAGGCAGCAAGGTGCAGAATCTGTAAATGGCAGGGTATGGTACACAGGTATTCAGACAAGAGATCACCTTCTAGAAAACCTCAAAGCACTGCTGATGCACTGGAACCCGACAGTTGGATACTCGTTCGCTGAGCAATTGTTTTCACTGTATGAGGACGAGGGATCGATATTGCAATTATTTGCATGTTAGGACATGGAGCATAGAACTCTGGGAATGAGGGATCCCCCACAATGACATGCATGCAGCCAATCATCAGCCAGCCATCCCCTGTGATGTCACAGCCCTATAAATAGCCTCAGCCATCTTGGATTCTGCTATTTTCCAGTGTACATAGTGCAGGGAGAAATGTTAGCAGGCGCTAGGGACAATACTAGGAAAGACTTGAAAACAAATATTTTGCTCAATAGAATTTTCAGGGAAAGAGCATTAGAAGTGTAGGGAAATGATAGGGAGAAATGATTCCACAGTATTGAAACAGAACAGGGTCCAATAGGGGTGTTTACAGCCTTGGTAATAGGAACAATCCTATTACACCTTGCTACACTGACTGCGGATCCAAATTGCCATTATACTGCTGCTTATATATATATATATATATATATATATATATATAAATATATTCTAAAGCCTTTTTTTATTTTGCGTTTATTAGTGGGGATAAAGAGCAGGGCTTATAAGCCATTGTGTGGTGAAGTGAGAAAATTAAAGCCATTTTGACGTGTATTAGTGGCAAAAAAAATATTATTTTCCGTTCCCGGCCACAGTTATATGTTCTAAAGCCTTTTTTGTTGTCCACACATTTGCTATCCTGTGTAGGATGTCCATTGTGGTACTTGTGGTCCGCTGTGGGCAATATCAGCCTTGGGTGGGGCTCGGAGCTCTCTCCCTCCTCCAATTGTAAGCATGGCTGCATACTGGAGGTAACTGGGAGTTTGCTGTGAGTCTGCCCTTACGCTCCTGTAATTTGCCCACCTGCCCCTGGTATTGCCCATATGGCACAGGTAGGTTAGCGTTAGGTCCCGAGCTACTTAAGATACCTTGGTGCGGTGCTCTGGCTCCGATATGTGCTCCACAGTAGGATATATTGGCTAAACTCTCAATTTTAACACCAGTATGACGGTTTAGTCAGACCGCTGAGTGCACCTGTAAAAGTTATTGTTATATGTTATATTGTTTATTACATACACACATTTGCTATCCTGTGTAGGATGTCTATTGTGGTACTTGTGGTCCGCTGCGGGCATCTCCCACTGCATTTTGCTGGGGATCACCACTAGCAGCGGACCACCAGTGCAGGATCTGCCCCCCGTATAGATGCGCCACAGCATATGGGATGGAGGATGTCCTGCTTCTAATATCACTAATTTATAGTTTGTGAGAAAATTACAGCCCTTTTTGGCGTGTATTAGTGGCAAAAAAAAAGGATAATTAACGTTCACCGCCGTAGATATATGATCTAAACCCTTTTTTTTGTTTTTTTTGGTGTGTATTAGTGGGGAACAAGGAAAAGGGCTTATTATCCATTCTGTGGTGAAGGGAGAAAACTAAAGTCCTTTTTGGTGTGTATTAGTGGCAAAAAAAAATTATTTGCCATTCACGGCCGCAGTTATATATTCTAAAGCCTTTTTTTGTGTGTATTAGTGGGGGGATAAAGTAGCTTAATAGCTGTTGTGTGGTGAAGTGAGAAAATTACAGCCCTTTTTGTCATGTTTTAGTGGCAAAAAAAAAAAATATTATTTGCCGTTCATGGCCGCAGTTATATGTTCTAAAGCATTTTTTTTTAGCGTGTATTAGTGGGGAAAAAGAAAAAGGGCTTAGGAAAAAGAAAAGGCTTATTAGACGTTGTGCAGTGAAGTGAGAAAATTAAAGCCCTTTTTGGCATGTATTCATTTACTTTTTATTTACCTATTTCTAGGAATGAGCGAACCCGAACTGTAAAGTTTGGGTTCGTACCGAGTTTTGGGGTGTTCGGGACACGAACCCGAACTTTTTCAAAAAAGTTCGGGTTCAGGTTCGTTGTTTGGCGATTTCTTTCCTCTTTCTGAAGGGCTGCATAGCAGCCAATCAGCTAACGTTTTACTTCTTGCCCTAAGAATCCATCACAGCCATGCCATTAGTAGTGCAGCATGTGACCCAGCCTCTATTTAAGCTAGAGTCACGAAGCACTGCACATCACTCTGCTCTAATTAGTGTAGGGATAGGACGCAGCTGCTGTGAGGGTGAGATTAGGCAGGGAAAACTCAGCAAAAACTGTGCTGTGAATCATTCAACTTCTGCTAGTTAATTGCTCACTGGTTTTTAGGCTGCACAGAGCGTTTTTCTGTCACTTTTTTCTGGGGTGATCGGCGGCTATTTTGTGTCTTGTGGTGCACCAATACAACCTGCCACCAAGTCCATCAATCCATCAATACTAGTTTTTTTTTTTGCTATATCATACATCAGGAGCTTGGCTGTGCTTATTGTCACCCCTAGAAACTCAGGATAGAAATTTCTATATTTTATTGAGGGGGTAAATTTAATTGCCAAAATAGCAATTCCCTAAATCTGGTGTTCCAGCTTAGGCTAGCCAAGTGTAATACTGTCTGCAGTCTGGCAAAGGATAGATTTTTTTTCGGTGGTAAAATTCAATTGCCAAAATAGCAATCCCCTAAATCTGGTGTCCCAGCAGTGGCTGGCCAAGTTTAATAGTGTCCGGCAAAGGATATATTTGGTTCTGGGGAGAAATTCAATTGCCAAAATAGCAATACTGTAAATCTGGTGTCCCAGCAGTGGCTGGCCATGTTTAATATTGTACGGCAAAGGATATATTTTGTTCTGGGGTGAACTTCATTTGCCAAAATAGCAATACCGTAAATCTGGTGTCCCAGCAGTGGTTGGCCAAGTTTAATAGTGTCCGGCAAAGGATATATTTTTTCTGGGGTAAAATTCAATTGCCAAAATAGCAATACTGTAAATCTGGTGTCCCAGCAGTGGCTGGCCATGTTTAATATTATGTACGGCAAAGGATATATTTTTTTCTGGGGTGAAATTCAATTGCCAAAATAGCAATACCGTAAATCTGTTGTCCCAGCAGTGGCTTTCCAAGTTCAATAGTGTCCGGCAAAGGATTTATTATTTTCTGGGGTGAAATTCAGTTGCCAAAATAGAAATAAAGTAAATCTGGTGTTCCAGCTGTGACTGGGCAAGATTAATAGTGTCCGGCAAAAGGTATATTTTTTTTCTGGGTTGAAATTCAATTGCCAAAACAAAAATACCATAAATCAGTGGTTTTAACTGTGGCTGGGCAAGTTTAATAGTGTCCGGCAAAGGATATATTTTTTTCTGGGGTGAAATTCAATTGCCAAAATAGTAAATACCATAAATCAGTGGTTTCAGCTGTGGCTGGCCAAGTTTAATAGTGTCCGGCAAAGGATATATTTTTTTCTGGGGTGAAATTCAATTGCCAAAATAGCAATATCCTAAATAAGTGGTTTCTGCTGTGGCAGGACAAGTTTTATAGTGTCCGTCAAAGGATAGCTTTTATTCTGGGGTGAAATTATATTGCCAAAATAGCAATCCCCTAAATCTGGTGTCCCAGCAGTGGCTGGCCAGGTTTAATAGTGTCCGGCAAAGAATAGATTTTGTTCTGGCGTGAAATTCAATTGCTAAAATAGCAACACCGTTATTCAGTGGTTCCAGCTGTGGCTGGCCAAGTTTAATACTGTCCGGCAAAGGATAGATTTTAAATTGTTGGGTGAAATATTTCCATTTTTGCCAGGTACAAACCCCTGCACTGCATAACTGACAGGGAACTTACAATTGGCCGTTACATTCTTGCATGAAATAAAGCCTTTTTGGGCTGTGAAGCAAAAGGTAGTCACCAATAACAGTTTTTTTTTTTTTAATTTTTGTGATAATGCCACCAGCCATGCTAAACACACGTTCAGACAATGCAGTGGCTGCAGGGTAGGCCAGCACTTCCAAGGTATAAAGGGCAACCTCAGGACATGTGCCCAATTTGATGACCCAGAAGTTGAATGGGGCAGACCCAGTGGTGTAACTAAAAATGATTGGGCACCACAGCAAATTTTTGAATGGGGCACCCCCTCCCCCAGTAATTTTTGTGCAAACCTCTTCCTTTTATGCCGCTATGCCTGTGGCTACTAAAGAACGCTCTCTCAGACCAGGCCCAGCAGCTGTTCCATTCGCTGTCTACTCTGTCTATACTGCCACTGTATATAATTTCATTGTTTAATACTGTTAGTCCTCCTCCTCCTCTTGGATGGGCCCGTTCTAGGTCACGGCCCCAAAGCAGTTGCTTACCCTGCATCCCCTGTAGCTATTCCCCTAGCCAGATCCATCAGTCAGTACGTGTACTGTTCCACCATGTTGCTGAAATGCTGCATACTGCTAGGATGTTCCAGATCTGCTGGTGGTGCAGGTTGTTGTGGCGTGATGACAAAGCTTTTGCCTTCTGAGGTGTTGCTGGTGACCCAGCTGCATTGGCAAATTCTTCCTCCTCCTCCTCCTCTGCCTTCACCTTGTGCTTCCACTGAGTCCACGGTGTCAGGTGTGAATGCCATCAGCAGCGTGTCTACTAGCGGGCTCATCTTCCTATCACACTCCAGTGAGGGAATTGAGAACGGCACGTTGTCCTTGTAAAGGGGATGCAGCAGGGTGGCCACCCAGTAAGCAGCACAAGTTTGAATGTGGCAGTAACTGGGCGGTCGTTGCGCAGGCACTGCAGCATGTAGTCGCTCATGTCTGCCAGGCTGCCCAGAGGCAAGGACAAGCTATCCTCTTTGAGGGAGGTATATTTTCTGTGTCCTCTGTATCCCCCAGCGTTCCTCCTACTCCTCTTCCTCATCCTCCAGAACTGTGCCCTGGCTGTACAATTGTGTTCCAGGCCAGGGCCTCTGTTGGTGCAGATACCCTCCCTCCGAGCCACTTATATTTGGTTGGCCTTAAGTTAAGGATAAGGCGTGTATATAGTTTTGTTTCTTTATATTGTAAGTTTAGCTGCATTATAGTTATTTTAATATGTTTTTAAGAAAATTTGTAAATAGTTTGTTAATTGTTTGAGTGAAAAAGAGGGGGGGGGTGTTGTGTGTGTTCGATTAACTGAATTGATTTTCACTGTCAGGTGTTTAGGAATTTCTGCACCCCAATTTCAGCACATGTGGCAGGCAGGGGATGCGTGTCAAACCGGCTAGGTCCAGACCTTATAGTATATTTCGCCCATTAGCGCACAACACCAGGCCGGGCTGGAGGCTCGGTGGCACCAACCAATGGTCGGTCTGTTGTTCCATGTCTGTCCACAGCTCCTGCGCAGTGTGGGGTTTGTCCCACAAACACACAAGTTTTAAAACAACCTGCTGACGTATCCCCCTGGCTGTGCTGCTGTGGGTGGTGAAGGTGTTACGATTAGTGGATGAGGAGGAGTTAGAGGAGGAAGAAGCCGATTAGGAGGAGGAGGTAACAGGATACAAAGAGAAATGCCCAGCAATCCTCGGGGGCGGAAGGACATTTGCAAAAATGCTATCCGCCTTTGGGCCAGCCGCTACATTTACCCACTGTGTTGTTGGTTATGTGGACATTGCCACAGATAGCATTGCGCAGTGCACACTTGATTTTGTCCGCCACTTGGTTGTGCAGGAAAGGGATGGCTCGCCTGCAAAAGTAGCGGCAGCTGGGATACACATACTGTGGGACAGCCACCGCCATAAGGTTTTTAAAACTGTCCACCAGACAGAATGACAGTATTTCAAAGCACCAGGAAGTTTGAAATAAGGCATTCAGAGCCATGGGTAGGGGGGTACTTCCTCTTTTTATTTATTTTTCTCTCCAGTGTTTGGGAGATGGACAGCTGATAGCTGAATACTTCCATGGGATTTGGTGGAGATGCTTGGTGACAATGATAGATGTGGTGGCGTTGCTGCCACATCCTCTGTTTGCTGAGTGACAGGTGCCACTGTCACTCACTTGGGCTCAAGTTTAGAATCTTTATTTATTATTTTTCTGTATATTATTTTATTTTAAGTCATTTCCCTATTCACATATGTTTGCAGGGCATTTACCTACATGTTGCTGCCTTTTGCATCCCTCTAGCCCTTTCCAGGGCTATTTCACAGCCATTTAAGTGCCCAAAAGTTCGGGTCCCCATTGACTTCAATGGGGTTCGGGTTCGGGGTGAAGTTCGGGTCGAGTTCGGATCCCGAACCCGAACATTTTCGGGAAGTTCGGCCAAACTTCTCGAACCCGAACATCCAGGTGTTCGTTCAACTCTACTTATTTGATCTAACAGTATGTCTGACTGAGAAGTGACAGGCCCTGCACAAGGGAGGGGCACAGGCCTAATTGTTTCTTGTGCAGGCACAGTTCGCAGCAGAGGAAGGGGTCGTGGCAGCAGGGGTCATTTCGAGAGGCCTAAGCGCCCATTGTCAGCTAGCAGTTGTGTCTTGACCAGCAACCCAACGGTTTTTGAATGGGTGACTCGATCTTAGACTTATACGCAAGTGAAATCAGACACCTCCGGCCAAGAGTCGGTGGGTTCGTCAGACACAACCCTTGGTTGGTATGGCCTGGGAGCAGGGTCTGTGTCTTCTCCTGTCCTCAACCTGCCTATGTCCTTTTCTGTTCCCTCAGCCAGAGAAGTACTATATGCTGTGGGCTCAGCTCCACTATACAGTGAGGACGAGCTACTAGAGGACGGTCAGCAGCTACTGCCCAGCCAAGACCTGGAGGAGACATCCGCCGCTTCCTCTGGTAGGCGGGAAAGTAGTGATGAGAGTGGCATGGGAGCTGGTGTTGCGAGTGGTCAGGCTCCTGGCTCAGAGACCGTTGAGGAGGACATCAGTGATGTGCAGTGTTGTAGCCGATCACATTTGGGAGCTGGGTGACGAAGGGGCTTTATCATCATTGGGAGAAGAGGGTGGCAGCTTGAGAGTGAGGCAGCAGCGGAGCCACAAGTCGCTAGCATAGCCGGGAGTAAGCAGGATGGCAGCAGTGGGAGATCGGGAGCCAAAGGTGCCCGGGGTAGTCCGCCTACTTCGCAGAAGCCTATCCCAGTTGTAAACAAAAATTTGTATCCTGTCTGTGTAGCAGCTGTATGGCCTGTATGGTCCCATCAGAATTGGCTTATGATTTGGTAGCCAAAAGCTGAAGTGGGTAGAAAACACAGAAGACATGCAAATATTCCATTCACGTGTCATCTCTGTTTTGGATCCACTCCTGTTTTGTTTTGTATTAGCAATACTGATGGATTGCTGACTAAATGCTGACCAAGTGAAGGCGGATGCTCAACAGACAGGACCTGTTTTTGTGGGGTTATTCTTCTGATGGATGAGAGGAAGAACAAAATAATCAGTAACCTCAACTCTATTGATGAACGAACATCGGCCAGGACGTATCGCGAACGCACGTTCACAATCAAATGTTCGCGGCGGGCCCCATTCACTTTAATGGCAGGCGAACCTGAAAAACCTTCAGGTCATATTTGCAGCCACCAAGTACTTACTAGAAGTGCACAAATAATTCCACAACATGTACAGTGACATACCAGAGGGGGATAAATGGCAAAAATTCCCACAAAAAATGTGTATTTTAATCAGGGGCCATCTTTATTCGTTTTAAAGGTAAAAACTCTTAAAAATGTGCCCTGCTGGAGCCTAGAAAAAAAAATTTTAGGCCACGGGAGTACGGGCCCCAAAAATTAGGCATTCACCTGACAGAAAAGAACAAGTAATTATGTGGCTTGAGGTATATTAGACGGTTAATGGATAACAATTTTACTGCAGGCCAGTGGAGTACAGGCCCAAAACATTAGGCATTCACTGGACATGTGGAAGCAGGTATATCAATCCCCTTAATCAGTATTTTATGGAAGCAGGTATATCGCAGGCCTCAATCAATATTTGGTGGAAGCAGGTATATCAATCCCCTTAATCAGTATTTTGTGGAAGCAGGTGTATCTCAGGCCTCAATTAATGTTGGGTGGAAGCAGTTATATCAATCCCCTTAATCAGTATTTTGTGGAAGCAGGTATTTCACAGCCCTCAAACAGTATTTTGTGGAAGCTGGTATATCAAACGCCTAATCAGTATTTTGTGGACGCAGGTGTATCGCTGGCCTCAATCAATATTTGGTTGAAGCAGGTATATCAATTCCCTTAATCATTATTTTGTGGAATCAGGTGTATCGCCGGCCTCAATCAATATTTGGGGGAAGCAGGATATCAATCCCCTTAATCAGTATTTTGTGGAAGCAGGTGTATTGCAGCCTTTGCAGGCCTTAATCAGTATTTGGTGGAAGCAGTTATATCAAACCCCTTAATCAGTATTTTGTAGAAGGTGTATCGCAGGCCTCAATCAATATTTGGTGGAAGCAGGTATATAAATCCCCTAATCAGTATTTTGTAGAAGCAGGTGTATCACAGGCCTCAATCAATATTTGGTGGAATCAGGTCTATCAATCTCCTTAATCAGTAGTTTTTGGAAGCAGGTGTATCACAGGCCTCAATCAGTATTTTGTTGAAGCAGGTAAATCACACCTCAATTATTTTTTTGCCAAAATAATAATATCCCACCACCCTGTTTATTTGGGGCAACAGGTTACAGGTATATCACAGCCGCCAATCAGTATTTTGTGGAAGCAGGTATATCGCACCTCTCAATCTTTTTTCTTTTTTGGGGCAACAGGTATATCACACCCGTTGCAAATAGTTGTTCTAATAGAGCTTGTCCTTCTATATACCTTCGGTATCGCAGCAGAGCCGCACACAACTGCTACACAATACAAATGCACAATATACTTTCTATGTTAGAAAGTATATTATAGGTATATCACACCCCTCAATATCTTTTTTGGGGCGCAACAGGTATATCACACCAGTTGCAATTAGGTATTCCAATAGCATTTGTCCCTCTATATACCTGCGGTATCGCAGCAGAACCGCACACAATTGATGCACAATACAAATGCACTATAATATACTTTCTATGTTAGAAAGTATAAGTATATCCCACCCCTCAGTATGTCACACTGATCGATAGCACACCTATAGCAGTCCTTAAAAGGACTTTTGTGGCCCGATTAGCTAGTGTTTGGTGTCCCTAACAGTCTCTTCCTGCTCCACAAAGCAACCTCCACTACACTGGCAAAACACAGAATGTAAAATGGCTGCCAGATCTGGTTCATTTATAGGGTGGGGTGTGTCCATGTGCTGAAACGTATCAATTGGCTGTCCTGTCACACCTGATGGATGTGTCATGGGTTAAAGTTCAGCACAATGCAAAAGAATATGGCACATACGAATATCACCATATGTTTGCATGTTCGGCGAATCACGAACACACAAAGTTCGCCGCAAAACGACCGCTGGACGAACCGCATGGCCATCTCTACTCAACACAAACTTATTGCTGACACCCCCTCCACTCTCTAAGGGGGGCTCTACTTGTATAAGTGTTTAATAGAACAGGTTCTGTAGACATCTATGTGGAATCAGCTGACTACGATGTAAAAGAAGTGTGCTCTTTCATGCTATAGTAGGATCTTGGGCCTCTGCACTGTTCTTTATACCTGACGCTAACATTGACCTGTTCAGCTGAGTTCACACTTGAGTTATTTGGTCAGTTTTGGCCCTGTAACTGCCCAATAAAGTGAAGTGTGCAGTCGATGTAAGAGCGACGCCTGTCATCTGAGTGTCATACTGACTCACAGTATTGTTTCATTACCATAGCAGACTCCCTATGCGTGTTGCTGCAAGGCATAGTGTTCTATACCACTATGCAGGTTCTCTGCAGCCAGGAAATAGCTGCTTTTTAACGTGATTCGCCCTGAATTAATTCTGATCGAATCAAATTATTTCGGAAAATTTGGCCGAACCGACCGAATCAAATTTTTGAGAAATTTGCTTACCGAATCAAATTTTTGAGAAATTTGCTTATCTCTAGTGGCCATAGCCTCAAAGGTATACTAATCAGAGAGTACTCAAATATATAATTAATGAACATCACTGGTTAAAAAATAACACTTGCATGAAAACCCCCTTCGCAATGGCTGGCATTACTTTAAGACTGTCCTTTACATAGGCATGGTTGTTTTATGTTTAATTTTATTTGGCAATCATTTTTTTTTTCAAGCCGAAAAAAGGGCTTTATTGTTGTTCTCAGGAAAAGTAAGAAACCCATTTAACACATCTTTATTCGGTAATAGATTCTACATGTCCTATTTTTATAGCTTTAAAATTAGTCACGCAATTTTCATTTTGTGTATCACTCGGAAACTTCCATATCAAAATATTATTTCTGATTTACATCGATACTAAAAGAAGCAACTTTTTTTACTAGTAACATCGCAGATCTGAGTAAAAAGTAGGTATATGTTGTATAACTTGGTCAAACATGTAACGTTAACTAATCTTGTAGTTCCTACAAATCAGCTGGTATTATGCAAGGCCCATTGCCAATTGAACTGTTAGGCCTGGGTTCCAGGGAGCTCTGCCCTGGGTCTTTTGCTTGGCACCATGGCAGTCTCTGGAGGGTGTTCATCATTTTGCAATGTATCTCTGCTCCAGAAGACAAGCAACCAGGTAGGAAAGGGTGTAGCCTGACAAGTTCACCCAAACTGGAGCTGAGAAAAAAAAAGCTCACATTGGAGTCAATCAGTGAGATTAGTGCTCCATCTAAATCCTTCTCTGGGGCTGCCTTTTGCCATTTATTGCAGATTTTACCAGTTTTTTTTTTTCTGTGTGTATCATTTCTCTATGTATATAGTCAGTATTCCTGTGTTTTTGGCCTGTTCACTATTTGCCTTTGCCTTGTCTAATACTATGTTTGACCTTGGTCTATGTAGTGCCCATTCTCTAGCTTTTGCATTATTGTACTCTTTATCTCTCTTTTGAGTCAGTTTGTTTCTAGCATTGCTATTAGATGCTGTTTTATCTTTGACGCTTGACCTCCCTGTTTCTGACCCCAGTTGGTACAGCTACCTGACCTGTCCACACCACCTGCCAGCAGCTACCCAGGGAACTCAAGATTCAATGCCATACCAACCAAATAGACCACTCAGGGTTATCTACTTAGGTTTATGATAGGGAGATCACTCTTATCTGGGTGGTTATTCCACTGTTGGCAGGGTCCTGTAGTGATAGCGATGTTGTAGGCAAGTTAATCACATCACCACCCCTGGAATAGCCCTTTATCTTTTTAATTTATGTTGTTTTTGTGGGCACAATTTTCTGTTCTGATTTGATGTGCCATAATAGTGTTTTTTTTAATCACACTTTGATTAAAAGTTATTTTTTATTTCCATGTTTTCTGTGAACAAGTTCACTAGTTCTTGTTGATCATGGTAGCTATTGTCTGACATTTGGTGATTGGCTTGCTGGTTAGGTTACTTGTATACTACATTATGTCCCCATCATGCAAATAGATTTCAGTAATACACTAGCTTTCAAGGAAGCAGTCATGAACTTTAGACTGAAGTCAGTTACTGTGTCCAAAATCTCCAAAATGGTAGACCTCAACTCCCACTATGCCTGATGATGCAGCCGCACTGTTTAAAAAGAAGGCCACACATATGTATCTTTCTCCATTCTCTTCTAAGGGCACTCTGGAAACAGCCAAGTATGCTTGCTTGCATAATCACCTTTCCATTTATAGTGCCTGAATCACCAGGGAGGATGGGGGTTGAGGGATCCAATTCAGCAAATACGTAGATATGAGTCCCAGTTGTAGGATCTGCATTTTGTGGCTATGCCTTAAATGTTAAAGGTTGGAATACCCCTTTTGTGGTTGCATTTGGAATGTTGCTCTGGGTGGTGTTCTCCAGTATTTTCTGGGTTTGTACAGAGAAAAAAAAAATTACAAATTTGACACGTGCTGTATGGCATCTGGAATGATTCTTAACAGTATGTAAGTATGTTATACAGGCAGTATGATCTAACTCTATCTGCACATTCAAATTGAGCTTCAATAAAATGTCCAGAAATCATGAGATTTATTTAAATTAGAAAATCCATTTGCTAACTTGACCACTTCTTAGCACGTGTATTATTTAAAGATAAGCTTCAGTTCTCTGCATATGAATTACACAATCGCCAGGAACAAGAAGCTTGAGGCTAAAGTTCCTGAAGCTGCTTGTTATGCGATGGAGAATTTGATTGGACAGAAACCCTTGCTTACAGATTATTTTGTAAATGTTAAATGGCAATAGCTAAATGAGGTTGGTGCTCCTGTGACATTGCTGAGGTTAAAGCATTTCTCAGAAAGTTGTAAACAATATCGTCCGCCCTGCTTCTCAGCTGGCCTCTCGTATATTGTTGTCCAGAGAGACTGACTCTTTAACCTGCAATCATGGAGTAATCGATACATATTCAATGCCCAACAAATCATTGTTCATAAAGAAGGACAAGGGGCAATGTGTTAGCATCTTAATCCAGCCTGTACCTCCCGGCATTGGAATACACATTAAAACAGAAAAAGAAAAGAAATATGATGATTGATCCAGTAGACAACAGAATGGACATCACACTATAACCAATATGGCTTGTTTTTGAGTTGCTCTTAACAGTCTAATTAGTAATTTTTTAAGAAGAGTTGCATAACATGAGGAAAAGGGTGTGACTTTTTCAAGATACAGTGCCACTAAGAGAAGAGTAAATTTCCCAAAAATCATTTTGGATCTGATTCTGTTAAATCGGCTGTCAGATTTGATTTGGTCCGAAAAAATTCAGCGCTCCAATTTGTCTGAAAAGCCATATATGATACTCTGAGGTCTCCTAGGACTGTATTCAAACCTTTTCAAGATTTTTCATGTCAAGACAGCATTAGCAATGTTATGTGACAGCGATTATCCCACTCCTTTTAGCTTCATGCTATCATTGATTTCAGGACCTAAGGCCTCTTTCACACAGGCGTCATGTTTGACGCCCGGATAAGAGGCGGGTGCATTGCGGGAAAATACACAATTTTTCTGCACGAGTGCAAAGCGTTTTAATGCGTTTTGCACGTGCATGGGAAGAATCGGCAATGGTACCCGGACCCGAACCCAGACTTCATCACTGAAGTTCGGGTTTGGGATGGGTATTCTGTAGATTTTATTATTTTCCCTTATAACATGGTTATAAGGGAAAATAATAGCATTCTCAATATAGAATGCTTAGTAAAATGTAGATGGAGGGGTTAAAAATAAAAAAAATGAACTCACCATATCCACTTGATCGCGTAGTTGCGATTAGAGTTGAGCGGACACCTGGATGTTCGGGTTTGATGAGTTCAGCCGAACTTCGGAAAAAAACTTGAGTTCGGGACCCTAAATTGACCCGAACTTGAACCCGAACCGCATTGAAGTCAATAGGGACCCGAACTTTTGAGCACTAAAATGGCTGTAAAAATGTCATGGAAAGGGCTAGAGGGCTGCAAATGCCAAAAAAAAATTGTTAAGAGCATGGCAAGTGCTCTGCAAACAAATGTGGATAGGGAAATGACTTGAAATAACATAAACTAGGTAAAAATAAAAAATATTAATCTTGATCTAGGAGGACGAGGTCCATATAGAGTAGGAGGTCGAGGAGGCGGTGGATGTGGCGGTGTAGGTGGAAGCGGCGGTGGAAGAGGAGGAGGTAGCCAAAACTGCTTTTTGGTTTTAAATTTTATTTTTAAAATTAGTGTACACCCCAAAACATTGGGAAATTTAACCTGTGATAACCACCTCCAGTCATGATAAAAACACATGTTCAGACAATACACTGGCTGCAGGGCAGGCCAGCACCTCCAAGGGATAAAGGGCAAGCTCAGGCCATGTGCCAAATTTGGAGACCCAGAAGTTGCATGTTGCCAAGTATTTAATGTATTTTTAATAGGATGATTAATAAAAGTGTAATATACCAACCCTATAGTCACCAGAAATTGTGCACGTTATAACCACCGGTACCAAAAGAAGAAAAACAGACCACCACTGCAGATAAAAACTGTACAAATACTAAGATATCGTCTATACAGCTGTATTATCTGATTATACGCTGTGCGCCTGATCAATGCGGTCCTCAGGATTAGATTACTGCCGCAGCTGCCTAGCGGCTGTGCTGTGGGAAAAAACTTATTTCTTGCTGCTTGCGCCCCGGCCGGTGGCGCTGAGCTGCTAATGGTGAGGGATCGCGTGCGCGCGTTCTGGAGCCGGCTCGTGACGTCACTGCTGCAGCTACAGTGTTCTGCAGTTTCAGACCGCCAACGCGTTTCAGACAATTAACGTTGTCCTTCCTTAGGAAGTTCACTCTACTACCTGTCTTCTTGCCCTTTTTTTGCGCGAACACAGTTAACCCTTTCATCACCACTACTCTGCACAGTTATTTCACCGCTGATCTGATGGTGCTGATTTGTATATATAGCACTGTATAGTCCTCTCTTGCCTACGGGTCATCATTGTTCAAAGGCATATAATTCAATTTCGGCATTTAGCCCATATGGAAACAGCGTGTTTAGGTTAAAATTCCATTTCATTTCTACTCTGGACATACATTTAATGAAGTCCCCCCCCTCTTTTGTCAGGTCTGATTATATCTATCCCGCAGAAACTGGACCCTTTCAGTTTCCCCTCATGTTTATCCCTATAGTGCCTCGATAAGGGATGTCCCTCATATTTCCTTTCAATGTTATACACATGTTCCTCTATCCTTTTTTTAACTGTCTTTTTGTCCTCCCCACATACATCTTTTTGCAAGGACACGTTATCATGTATATTACGGCATGACTATTACATGTTATGTTCTGTTTAATTGTATAGCATTGCGTCCCTTCTGTGTTCGTTACCTGCGTGATTTAATTCCCATTTTTCATAGCTTTACAGCCTGTGCACATTTTGCATGGCTGGAAGTTGCCCGCAATTGTTAGGGAGGTTTTACCTATATTGGTATTCTGACTTATACAACTATTAGTTGATGCTATTATGTTTCCAAGGTTTTTTGCTTTGCTAAAAATGAACCTCGGTTGATTTGGGAGGATATCCCCAATAACCTTGTCATGCCTAAGATGGTCCCAGTGTTTCTTGATTATCCTTTTGATCACTGGCATCTGAACATTATATGGTATAATTATTGGTGGAAAGGTTTCTTCATCCCCAAAAACATTATTCCTACCTATTTTCCTATCATCTAGTAGCATTTGCCTGTCTACCTTATCCACCTCTTTGCGCTGTCTCTCCAGGTGGTCCTTTTTATAGCCTTTATGTTCAAATTGTTCCTGTAGGGAGTTTGCCTCTTTTTCATATTCCCCGGTATCTGTACAGTTCCTTTTTAGTCATAATAGTTGGCTCCTCGGGATGTTCTCTAGCCAGGCGGGAAGATGGCAACTTGTCATGGCAATATAACTGTTGGCGTCTGTCGGTTTATTATAGGTTATAGTTTTTAATTGGTTGTCATCAATATAAATATTTAGGTCCAAAAAATTAATCTCACTCCTACTAAAACTTAAGGTGAATTCGAGATAAAAAGAATTTTTATTTATTTCATTTAAAAATTGATTCAAGGCTTCTTCCTCATTTTCCCCCAAAAAAATAACATGATCAATAAAAAGTCGCCAGAGGACGAGGCCCGCCCGGAGCTCACTATTGGGGTGTATACAAAGATGTTCCCACCACCCCACATACAGATTAGCGAACCCTGGTGCGAACCTCGTCCCCATAGCGGTCCCCCATGTCTGGAGGTAAAAATGTTCATTGTAGATAAAGTAGTTTTTGGTTAAAATAAACATAATACATTCCCCTATAAAATTAACTTGGTCTTCTGGCATATCCCCATTTTTGTTTAGGAAGTATTTGACTGCCTCACATCCCTTGCTGTTCTCAATAACCGTATATAACGATTTAACATCCAGTGTACCAATGATGTATTCTTTTTTCCATTTCACGTTATTGAGAATCTGTAATGTATGTTTAGTGTCTTTCAAATAAGTGGGCAGATCCTTCACGTACGTTTGTATCTGTTGATCTACATATCTGGACAGAGAGCTAGTTAAGCACTCTACCCCGGATATAATAGGTCTACTTGGTGGTATCTCACTATTTTTGTGGATCTTTGGATTTTTATAAAATGCTGCATTTTTAGGGTTTTCCATTGTAATAAATGCTGCCTCTTTTTTATTCAGGATACCTTTGTCTCTACCCTTCTTTATCAGTTTCTTCAATTCAACTTTATGTGACTGAGTTGGATCCATCATAAGCCTCTTATACATTCTATTATCACTTAGTATGTTACGGGCTTCGGTGTGGTAATCTTCCCTATTTAGGATCACAATTCCCCCCCCCCCCCCTTATCTGCCGGGCGGATAATAATTTGTTGATTCTGCTGCATTTTTAAAATAGCATTTTTCTCAGTCTTAGTGTTGTTACTATTGAACGCTATTTGATTTTTCTTGGTGGATCGGATCCTACGAATATCCTTGGTAGCTAGGTCTATAAAATTATTGAAGGCTGTAGAATATTCATATAGGGGATTGTATTTTGACTTGGGTTTTAACTCTGTATATTTGATCCCTTCCCTATTTGCTTTATCATTCTCCATGTCAGCAGTGTTGGTTTTATTTTTATAGATAACGCAGATATTTTTTATAGATAACGCAGATAACGAACACAGAAGGGACGCAATGCTATACAATTAAACAGAACATAACATGTAATAGTCATGCCGTAATATACATGATAACCTGTCCTTGCAAAAAGATGTATGTAGGGAGGACAAAAAGACAGTTGAAAAAAAGGATAGGGGAACATGTGTATAACATTAAAAGGAAATATGAGGGACATCCCTTATCGAGGCACTATAGGGATAAACATGAGGGGAAACTAAAGGGTCCAGTTTCTGCGGGATAGATACAACACGCTGTTTCCATATGGGCTAAATGCCGAAATTGAATTATATGCCTTTGAACAATGATGACCTGTAGGCAAGAGAGGACTATACAGTGCTATATATACAAATCAGCACCATCAGATCAGCGGTGAAATAACTGTGCAGAGTAGTGGTGATGAAAGGGTTAACTGTGTTCGCGCATAAAAGGGCAAGAAGACAGGTAGTCGAGTGAATTCCCTGAGGAAGGACAACGTTAATTGTCCGAAACGCGTCGGAGGTCTTCTGGCAACTGCAGAACACCGTAGCTGCAGGAGTGACGTCACGAGCCGGCTCCAGAACGCGCGCACGCGATCCCTCAACATTAGCATCTCAGTGCCACCGGCCGGGGCGCTAGCAGCAAGAAATAAGTTTTTTTCCCACAGCACAGCCGCTAGGCAGCTGCGGCAGTAATCTAATCCTGAGGACCGCTTTGATCAGGCACACAGCGTATAATCAGGTAATACAGCTGTATAGACAATATCTTAGTATTTGTACAGTTTTTATCTGCAGTGGTGGTCTGTTTTTCTTCTTTTGGTACCGGTGGTTATAACGTGCGCAATTTCTGGTGACTATAGGGTTGGCGCGGTATATTACACTTTTATTTATCTTTAGCCTGATTCAGTTGGTGGTGCGGCCCACTGATATATACTGCTGCCTGCGATTAGCACTAGAGCAGAGGGTGCGCTACAGTGTGCCTGTTTTAAGATGATTAATAAAGATTAAATTTTACCTATTACTAGTCAGAGAGGTTGCAAAGGTTTAGGCTAGGTCCAAGTGACCACCTAACCCCTCTTCCAGAAGTTGCAAGGGCTGACCCCAGTCAGTCAGTTTATGTAGGCAAGCTGGTAGAGGATGAGGAAGCAGAGTAGGAGGTGGAAGCAACAGGAGGCAAACTGAAGCGCCCTGCAATTCTCGGTGGTGGAAGGACATGCACCAAACTGCTATCCGCCTCAGGCCCAGCCGCAACTGCATTTACCCAGTGTGTTGTTATGTAGATATAACGGCCCTTGATTCCATGTGGGGTCGAGGACCTCATCGTCCTCCACATCATCTTCCACCCAGTCTTCACCCCTGACTTCCTTGTCGGTCTGCACACTTTCGAAAGCCCCAGCAGTTGGCACCTTTGTTTTGTCATCATCTGAAACGTGCTGCGATGGTCCTCCCATGTACTTATCTTGAAAAATAAGTGGTTGGGCATCGGTGCACTCAATCTCTTCCACTTCTGGGGCAGAGCTAGGTGGATGGCCCTGGGAAACCCTGCTAACAAAGTCATCAAAAAGCAGAAGAGACTGCTGCATGACTTGGGGCTCAGACTGCTTGGCTGATTTCCAAGGGGGTGAGGTGAAAGACTAATGGACATCTGCTGCAGGTGCCAACTGTGGTCTTTCAGCAGGAGACTGGGAAGGAGACAATGTGAAGGAACTGGATCAACTGTCAGCAACCCAATCTACTATCACCTGTACCTTTTCAGGCCTCACCATTCGTAGAGCAGCATTAGGCCCGACCAAATACCACTGCAGTTTTTGTCGCCTACTCGCACCTGAGGAAGGTGTTTCACTTGTGCGTGTAGCTGGCACAGATCGACCACCTCCTCTCCCTGCATCAGGAGCTCCACCAGCAGCACCACGACCTGGGCCACGTCCCATATTTGATGCTTTCCTCATTTTTTTTTAATTCAGGATCTTGCCCTAAATGGTTGTTTACATAATGTTGTTTTTTTCTACTATTAATTAAAGAGTGTATCTCACACGGCCTGAACCAGACTAGGCCTCAATTAAAGATTTCTTTGCACAAAATGGCTGTATTTTAAATGGCTGTATTTCTAATGGCTGAATCAAACCCCTGTATGTATAGAGGGTATTTCACGCGGTCTGAACCACTGTAGGCCTGAAGAAAATATATATTTGCACAAAATGGCTGTACTTCAAATGGCTGTATTTCAAATGCCTAATTAAAACCCCTGTATGTATAGGGGGACCACACACGCCCTGAATCAGTGTAGGCCTGAAGTAAATATATCTTTGCACAAAATGGCTGTATTTCAAATGGATGTATTTCAAATGGCTGAATCAAACCCCTGTATGTATAGGGGGGATCACACACGCCCTGAATCAGTGTAGGCCTGAAGTAAATATATCTTTGCACAAAAAGGCGGTATTTCAAATGGCTGTATTTCAAATGCCTAATTCAGCAGTGTAGGCCTGAAGTAAATATATTTTTGCACAAAAAGGCAGTATTTCAAATGGCTGTATTTCAAATGCCTAATTCAAACCTCTGTATGTATAGTGGAGATCACACACGCCCTGAATCAGTGTAGGCCTGAAGTAAATATATCTTTGCACAAAATGTCTGTATTTCAAATGGATGTATTTCATATGCTTGATCCAAATCCCTGTATGTAGAGGAAGTATCTCACATGGTCTGAACCACTGTAGGCCTGAAGTAAATATATCTTTGCACAAAATGGCTGTATTTCATATGCTTGATTCAAATCACTGTATGTAGAGGGAGTATCTCACATGGTCTGAACCACTGTAGGCCTGAAGTAAATATATCTTTGCACAAAAGGGCCTAATCAAACCCCTGTATGTATAGGGGGGGATCACACAAGCCCTGAATCAGTGTAGACCTGAAGTAAATATATCTTTGCACAAAATGGCTATATTTCAAATGGCTGTATTTCATATGCATGATTCAAATCACTGTATGTAGAGAAAGTATCTCACATGGTCTGAACCACTGTAGGCCTGAAGTAAATATATCTTTGCACAAAAAGGCCTAATTCAAACCCTTGTATGTATAGGGGGTTATCACACACGCACTGAATCAGTGTATCTTTGCACTAAATGGCTGTATTTAAAATGGCTGTATTTCAAATGGCTGAATCAAACTCCTGTATGTATAGGGGAGATCACACACGGCCTGAATTAAATATATCTTTGCACAAAAAGGTGGTATTTCAAATGGCTGTATTTCAAATGCCTAATTCAAACCCCTGTATGTATAAGGGGGATCCCACACGCCCTGAATCAGTGTAGGCCTGAAGTAAATATATCTTTGCACATAAAGGCTGTATTTCAAATGGCTGTATTTCAAATGCCTAATTCAAACCCCTGTATGTATAAGGGGGATCTCACAGGGCCTGAACCTCTCTAGGCCTGAATTCAATATTGGTGCACAAAATTGCGGTATTTAAAATCTCTGAATGTAACCCAAATGTATCTCACAATGACATCTGCATCAAAGGCTGCCAACTAAATTTTTTGTGCCCAAACGACTGTTTGTTTAACAACTGAATTTGACAGCAGTATATAAGCCTGTAATTTCACATGTGCTGATACTGCAAGGCCTGAAAATAGTGTTTTATGTCAAAAAAGTGTTTTTCAAACCTCAGAAAATGATGGGTGAATTTCTAGCTTAAATTGCACACTGACTAATACAGATTGCCCAAATAGTCTTTTTTTACTAACGGAATATGAATGCTGTATATATTAAACTTAAATTTAACACTTGCAGATCTGGAAAATACAGTTTTTTTATTTTAAAAAAAAAGGTGTTTTTCAAACCCCAAAAAATGATGGGTGTATTTCTAGCTTAAATTGCACACTGACTAATACAGATGTTGTAGATTGCCCAAAAAGTCTTTTTTTACTAACGGAATATGAATGCTGTATATATTAAACTTGAATTTAACACTTGCAGATCTGGAAAATACTGTTTTTTTATTTAAAAAAAAAAAAGTGTTTTTCAAACTCCAAAAAATGATGGGTGTATTTCTAGCTTAAATTGCACACTGACTAATACAGATGTTGTAGATTGCCCAAAAAGTCTTTTTTTACTAACAGAATATGAATGCTGTATATATTAAACTTGAATTTAACAATTGCAGATCTGGAAAATACAGTTTTTTGGAAAATAATTGTGTTTTTCAGACCCCAGAAAATGATGGGCGTATTTCTAGCTTAAATTGCACACTGACTAATACAGATGTTGTAGATTGCTAAAAAAGGCTTTTTTTGCTAACAGAATATGAATGCTGTATATATTAAAATAGAATTTAACACTTGCAGATCTGGAAAATACTGTTTTTGGGGGAAAAGTGTGTTTTTCAAACCCCAGAAAATGATGGGTGTATTTCTAGCTTAAATTGCACACTGACTAATACAGGGTTAAAGGATACTGCCCTGCACCCATACAACTATTTCTAGGTAAATCGCTGAGTTAGATTCTCTCCTATTCTGTTCCTGAAATCACAAGTCCAGCAGCATCCTCTCCCTACACTTGTAACAGCAGAGTGACGTAAAGCACTATGTGACTCAAGCTTATATAGAGCCTGGGTCACATGCTGCTCTGGCCAATCACAGCCATGCCATTAGTAGGCATGGCTGTGATGGCCTCTTGGGCCAAGTAGTATGACGCTTGTTGATTGGCTGCTGTGCAGCCTTTCAAAAAGCACCAAGAAAGTGCCGAACACCGAACCCGAACCCGATCTTTTACGGAAATGTTCGGGTTCGGGTCTGTTTCCCGAACACACCAATTTTTTTTTTTGTGTTTAATTGGTTCACTCATCTCTAGCGCCACTCTTGTTCATCAGCTTAGATTGGAATTGCAGCTTAACCTATTCACCTCTGGAAAATATATCCTACTATAATTTTATACAACCTATTTATTAGGTAATAGAGATGAGCGGCAGAGGCTATATTCGAATTTGTGATATTTGACGAATATTTTGTAGAATATTTGTCATATATTCACGAATATTCCAAAAAACTAAAACAAAAAACTAATATGTAGCAATATATTGAATATATTGCTATATATTCATTTTTCGAAGATTCGTCGCATGGAGCGTCCCAATCACCAAGGGAACACCTCGGGGTTAGAATATACCATCGGATCTGAGTTTTCACGATCTCACAACAGCGAATAGTCTTGTCATAAGACTATGCAACCAATAGACTGGAGTGGGCTCAAATCCTAGGGAGCCTGGACAGATAAGAACAGTTTTTTGGGGAATCAGACACCCTAAGCAGGAAGCAATCATGTGTACTGTTCACTTCAGATGGATGATGAAAAATGACGAATATTCGAAAAACGAATACCGTATTTTTCGCTTTATAAGACGCACCTGATGATAAGACACACCTAGGTTTTTGAGGAGGAAAATAAGAAAAAAAATATTTTGAACCAAAAGGTGTGCTTTTGGTAGGTTTTAACTAATGGTGGATCTGTGGATGACACTATTTCGGAGATCTGTGGATGGCACTGTTATGGGGGATCTGTGGATGACGCACTGTTATAGGGTATCTGTGGATGACACTATTATTGGGGATCTGAGGATGGTACTGTTATGAGGGAATCTGTGGATGACGCACTGTTATGGGGGATCTGTGGATGACACTGATGGGGGATCTGTGGATGACATACTGTTATGGGGGGATCTGTGGATGACATACTGTAATGGGGGATCTGTGAATGACATACTGTAATGGGGGATCTGTGAATGACGTACTGTTATGGGGGGATCTGTGGATGGCGCACTGTTATGGGGGGGATCTGTGGATGACGCACTGTTATGGGGGGATCTGTGGATGACACACTGTTATGGGGGGATCTGTGGATGACGCACTGTTATGGGGGATCTGTGGATGACACTGATGGGGGATCTGTGGATGACACACTGTTATGGGGGATCTGTGGATGACATACTGTAATGGGGGATCTGTGAATGACATACTGTAATGGGGATCTGTGAATGGCGCGCTGTTATGGGGGTATCTGTGGATGGCGCACTGTTATGGGGGGATCTGTGGATGACGCACTGTTATGGGGCCTCTGTGAATGACACTGATGGGGGATCTGTGGATGACACTGATGGGGGATCTGTGGATGACACTGATGGGGGATCTGTGGATGACACTGATGGGGGATCTGTGGATGACACTGATGGGGGATCTGTGGATGACACTGATGGGGGATCTGTGGATGACACTGATGGGGGATCTGTGGATGACACTGATGGGGGATCTGTGGATGACACTGATGGGGGATCTGTGGATGACACTGATGGGGGATCTGTGGATGACACTGATGGGGGATCTGTGGATGACACTTATCATCTTGACAAAGGTCAGTCTCTCCATATTTTGGGTGGACAGGCGAGTTCTCCTTGGGGTAACTATGGCCCCTGCAGCACTAAACACCCGCTCTGATGCCACACAACTGGCCGAGCTGGACAGCTTTTCCAGGGAAAACTCGGCCAGTTGCAACCACAAATCCAGTTTTGCTGCCCAGTAGTCCAGCGGATCTTCAATGTGGGGTGGCAGGGTACTGTCTAAGTATGCCATCACCTGCTGGTTCAGGTTCTGCTCCAGGTCTAGTACCTGCTGCTGGTGAGTAGTTTTGTTCACTAGGAGGGTTAAGAAAGCTGCTAATCATCGACTCTAGACTCAAGCTGCTGCTGATGGAGCTGGTACAGCTCCTACCCCCCACCCCACCCTGCCACAGCAGCCATGGCAATGGAACGAGAGCGCAAAGACACCCCTTCCCCCCCTCGGTCAGATCTGCGAGAGGATGGAGGATGGCGTAGATAGGCAGCGTCCAACTGACTTTATAGGATGTCTCTATAGTAGTTCAGTTTGTCCTTTCTCTCAGCGGATGTAAAAATGGCCCCCATTTTGGACCGATAGCGAGGGAGAGCCAGAAGTGCCTCTGCCGAATAGTGACAATTCTGCTGTCACTACACAAGCAACTAAGCATGCAGCGGGCCATTTGCGCAAGTGACTCGGAGGGACTCCCTGCTTCCATCTCCACTGCATACTGCGACAGTGTGCCTGGGTTATCTGCCTCGTCTTCCTCATCTCCCTCTTGCTACTCCAGCTGCTCCTTCTCTCCTTCTTTCCTGTCACCTGTGTAGAAAAACTACCCGAGTTCAATGCTCGAGTCTCCTCCCCTGCAATGCTCAAGTCTTCTCCCCACAAGTGAAGTTAAGTACTGCCCTCACTGTAATGCCGTTGCCTTGTTGGTTACTGGTATTACAGTGATTGGCTGGCCGGAAGGCATCATTGGGTGCAATCAGGGAGAGCTGTGCTGAGGAAGGGAAAGACAGTGTATTGAATGATATAGGAATATTTTTATTAGAAAAACTTTTCAGAGACCCAAAAGTCCGTTTAAGGACTATTGTGTGTGTCAGCAGCAACATATATTTTGAGTGCAACCTGCGCTAAATTGCTAAAACTTTACAGACGCAAAAGTACTTTTAAGGACTATTGTGCGTGGCAGCAATATCTATTTTTATCGCATCCTGCTCTAAATGGCATGCAGTAGATAGGCCGCTGCAAACAGTCTCCAGTGAAACGTGTGCACTGTGACATTCAGTGTACTTTTTCTGTAGACAGTGTCCGCTGCGGACGGTGACATAAACTGCGCAACAACTCCTGAGAAAAGTGTGTGCATCCAAAAAATATCTGTGACATTCAGTGTACTTTTTCCGTAGACGGTGTCCGCTGCGGACAGTGATATTAGGTTGCACCACATCTCCAGTGTAAAGTGTGCGGATCCAAAAAATATCTGTGTCATTCAAGGTACTTTTTCAGTGGACGGTGTCCGCTGTGGACAGTGTCATTAGCTGCGCAACATATCCAGTGTAAATTGTGCACATCCAAAAAATAGCTGTTACATACAGTGTACTTTTTCAATAGAAGGTGTCCGCTTCTGACAGTGACATTACCAGTGCCACATCTGCAGTGTAAAGTGTGCGCTTAACAAATTTATTTGTGACAAACAGGGTACTTTTTCAATAGACGGTGTCTGTTTCTGACAGTGACATTACCAGTACAACATCTCCAGTGTAAAGTGTGCGCATCCAAAAAATATCTGTGACATCCAGTGTACTTTTTCCGTAGACGGTATCCGCTGTGTACAGTGACATTAGTTGCACCACATCTCTAGTGTAAAGTGTGCGCATTCAAAAAATAGCTGTGACATCCAGAGTACCTTTTCAGTAGACGGTGTTCGCTGCAGACAGTGACATTACCAGCGCACCATCTGCAGTCTAATGTGTGCCCTGAAATAATTGATCTGTGACATGCAGTGTACTTTTTCAATAGACTGTGTCCGCTTCTGACAGTGACATTACCAGTGCCACATCTGCAGTGTAACGTGTGCGCTTAAAAAATTAATCTATGACATACAGTGTACTTTTTCTATAGATATTGTCCCCTTCTGACAGGGACATTACCAGTGCCACATCTGCAGTGTAACGTGTGCACTTAAAATATTTATCTGTGACATTCAGAGTACTTTTTCAATAGACGTTGTCTGTTTCTGACAGTGACATTACCATTGCCACATCTGCAGAGTAACGTGTGCGCTTAAAAACTGTATCTGTGACATTCAGTGTACCTTTTCAATAGACTTTGTCCGCTTCTGACAGTGATATTACCAGTGCCACATATCCAGTGTAACGTGTGCGCATAAACATTTTATCTGTGACATACCGTGTACTTTATCCGTAGACGCTGTGGACAGTCACATTACTGGTGGTACCTCTTCTGTATAACGTTTCCTCATCCCAAATACCTGTGACATTCCCTGTATTTTTATTAACGCTGGCGACAGCATTGACATTATCTGCGGGATATCTCCTGTGGGACGTTTCCACATCCCAAATACCTTTTCACAATTTTTTGCGCATATACTTCCAAATCCTACGCTACTGTACGTGTGACATACTTTCAAGCATATATAACATTTAATATGAAGAAGGCAATCAGTAAGGGACAGGGAAGTGGCCGTGATGCACGAGCTCCCACGCCACTCTCCTCATCACTACTTGCCAGCGGAAGCGGTGGATGTCTCCTCTAGATCTTGGCTGGGCAGTAGTTGCTGACTGACCTCTAGTAGCTCGTCCTCGCTGTATAGTGGAGCTGCGCCCACAGCATTTAGTACCTGTCTGGCTGAGGGAACAGCAAAGAACAGAGGCAGGTTTAGTACAGGTGAGGGCACAGGGCCTGCTCCCGGGCGATGCCAACTAAGGGTTGTGTCTAACAAACCCACCGACTCTGGGCTGGGGGTGTCTGATGTCACTTCGGACAAAGTGGATGACTGAGTCAACCATTCCAGCACCTCTAGGTTGCTGATCAAGACACGATCGCTAGATGACACTGGGAGCTCAGATGTCTCGAAGTGACCCCTTCTGCCAAACCCCCTTACTCTGCTGAGACCTGTGCCTGCGCCAAAAACATTTAGGAATTGGCCCCTCCCCTGTGCAGGGCATGTAACTTCTCTGTCTGACACAGTTAATTCAAATAAATAGGAAATTAATACTCCCCAAAAAAGGCTGTAATTTTGTCACTTCACCGCACAATGGCTAATAAGCCCTTTTTCCCCACTAATGCACCCCAAATAAGGCTGTAATTTTATCACTTCACCACATAAAGGCTAAAAGGCCCTTTTTTCCCACTAATACACCCAAAAAAGGCTTCAGAACATATAACTGCACCGCTGAATGGCTAATAACCTTTTTTTCCCATAATACACCACAAAAAAGGCCATCATTTTGTCACTTCACCGCACAATGGCAAATAAGCCCTTTCTTTCCACTAATACACCAAAAAAAGGCTTTAACTGCACCACTGAAGGGCTAATAAGACTTTTTCCCCCCACTAATACATCCTAAAAAAGGCTTTAGAACATGCAACTGCAAGGCTGTCATTTTGTCACTTCACCGCACAATGGCAAATAAGCCCTTTTTTTCCACTAATTGAAACTTATAACTGCACCGCTGAATGGCTAATGAAACTTGTTTCCCACTAATACATCCCTAAAAAAGGCTTTAGAACATCTAACTGCACCGCTGAATGGCAACTAAGCACTTTTTTTCCACTAAGACAACCCAAAAAAAAGGCTTCAGAACATATAATTGCACCGCTAAACGGCTAATAATACTTTTTTGTCCACTAATACACCCCAAAAAAGGCTGTAATTTTGTCACTTCATCACACAATGGCAAATAAGCCCTGTTTTTCCCACTAATACACCCCAAAAAAGGCTTTAGAACATATAACTGAATCGCACAACGGCTAATAAGACATACAAATATTTCCTAGTAATACACCCTGTTAATGGCTCAATCACACATGACTTGCACCTCAATAACAACCAAGGTTTGCTGGAAGAGGTATCATCTATTGCAAACTAAAAAGCAGCAGTAAAATGGCAATTTGGATCCCAAGTCAGTGCAGCAAGGTGTAATAGAATTTTTCCTATTACCCAGGCTGTACACTCCCCTATTGGACCCTGTTCTCCTTTTTATTGTGTGGAATAATTCCTCCCTATCCTTTGCTTCCACTTCTAATGATCTTTCCCTGAACTTCTATTCAGCCAAAAAAAAAAGTTTTAATGTCTTTTCTACCATTTTCCCTAACGCCTGCTGACGTCTCTCCCTGCACTAAGTACACTGGAAAATGGCTGAATCCAAGATGGCTGAGGCTTTTTATAGGGCTGTGACATAACAGGGGCTGGCTGGTTCGGATTCGGTGCAAATCAAATTTTTCCTGAAATTCGGATCGAATTCCATTTCGTCAACTACGATTCACTCATCTCTAATGATAAAATACTTTATATTTGTCTGGTTTACATTCATTCGCATTGGAAAATATTTCAAACATAAAATAATGGATATCTACTTTATACAGTATAGGCAGAAGTACAAATTGAATAGGCTTTTCAAACCTGTTTTAAGTTATCATTAGCGTTGAGGGAAGTGAAGCACTCAAAGTGGAATTCGATTTAAAGTTTAGGAAAACTGATTTGCAATGATTCCGAATTTCCTTGCTGTTAGTGGTAACGAATCAGTATATTCTAAAATGGCCGGTGCATGTATTATAAAGTGAAAGTAAGAAGCCCGGCAATGCAAGATAACCCAGAATCCCTCGCAGCCAGCTAATCAGCAGATAGCCATCCTATCACAGCCCTATAAAACCCTCATTTTGCGCAATCTCTGACATGGCAAGAGCTCATATGCTAGGGACAGTGCTGAAAATGATTAATAGAAAAATATTGAAGAGGGAGAGTGCAGGGACAATTATTGTGCCTCAGTTTTATTTATTTATTCCTACATTTGCTTATTCCTACATCAGCCATAAACTAAGATATGTAATTCAATATCAATAAGATGGAAGCCTTTATTATTCCACTGCCAGAGTGCCAACCAATACACTCCAGTCTGCACCCCTTAGGGCAGGCAGGTTTTAATGATTAGTGATGAGCGGCAGGGGCAATATTCGAATTCGCGATATTTGTTATCTCCAGACAATATTTTCTTGTTTGCAAAAATTCGAACAAATTAGCATAAAAATCCGCATAAATTAGCATAACAATTCGCATAAACTGGCATTTAAAAGATACATTTTTAAATACAAGCTTATGCAAATTTTTATGTTAATTTATGCAAATGTTTAATGCGAATTTTCGCAGACAAGAAAATAATGACATTATTTTCTTGCTTGCGGAAATTTGCATATAAAAAAATTTGCATAAAATGAATATTCGCAATTGGGAATATATTTTGCGATATTTTAAATATTCGCAAATTCTCGAAGTGCTGATATTCGCGATTAAAATTCGCGATTCAAAAATTCGTGATCAACACTATTAATGATGACCATCCTCATCTTTTGCTGGCTTTACTTCTTCCAAATTATCCTCCAAAGTCTCTTTGTGGTCGGGGCTTAAACATGAAGGAATGACCCCTAGCTACTGGATACCTAAAGCGGTTAGAATTATGCCGGAACCGCGACGCTGAAGGGACGCCTGAAGGGGGGCATCCCCTGGTGTGAGATAGTGAAAGTAAGGGTGGGTACACTGGAGACGACGTTCACTGTGGGAGGAAACGCCCGGCCAGATATAGTCATCATCGCCCCTCCCACAAACACAGGCCAATGAATCGGCCTTAACACTTGTGGTCGGGGCTTAAACATGAAGGAATGACCCCTACCTACTGGATACCTAAAGCGGTTAGAATTATGCCGGAACCGCGACGCTGAAGGGACGCCTGAAGGGGGCCAAAAAGGACACAAACTCGATCTAAGAGCTTCATGACAACCTCCTATTGCGATTTCGCTGCCAACGAGCGAGCTGCAGCCAGGGTAATGGGATCGAAAGTAGTGAAGCGTACCGAGGCATTGTGGCACCGTAGACGTCCGCTTCGGGAAACTTGTGAAAGAGAATTAGCTCAGGACAGGGCATCGGCAGCTATATTTTGGATTCGGGTACATGAATGTGGTGTAGTAACGAGCGAAGCACCTGACACCTAACAAAAGATATCAGTAGGACCAAGCCGTTAATCAAATATCCATGACCGCGACATTGACATTAACATACATCATGTAAACAGCCTATTCCCGACCCCCTGCATGCACAGCCGCCATTACAGGATAAAGTTCAACCAACGCTGAAATCTGTGGAACCCGGGATCAACCAACCTCACTCGTCCACCCATCAGCTAGCCAGTGGGGGCCAAAAAATGGCAGCAAAACCTGAGCTCGACGTGACCTCAGGAAACTAGGAAATTTACTGTATACCTCTGGAATAAAAGAGAAACACTGTACCAATGCCTGATAACGTGGTCCCACATGGAAAGTCAGCAATCGCCTGAACATCAAGGCGTATATAAACACTTGATCCTGGAGAGATAAACGCAAGAAACCCTTTAATCTTTACCAATGCCACTAATGTGGTATCGTGGCGAACTGATGAAATAACAAGTCGAATACGTATGCGTAAAAAACGTGCGTCAAGCGTAACCCTATTCAGAATCTGGCGCCGAATCTGCAGTGCGGACCAACATCCTAACAGTGCCCCTATACATATTGTGGCAATGTGAACACTGATGTGTGCAGTGAGGCCCCAGGGAAACCATCAGACAGGGCTGTTTGCACCGAGAGCGTGTCACCAAGGTGCCTGGCCTTGGTGGAGTGAAAGCCCCAAATTAAGTATATTATTAGTATAGCTGGCTCAGCCAGTTCCAGGGCGGGCTTTTACTGGGAAAAGGTAATGTGCTGGGTGGGTGCCTGTTCCCCATGCTCCAGTCCGGGCTTTTGTACAATGCCCATGTCCAGGGATTCTATTTAATCCTCTTGTTGGACATGGGTGGGGTCTCACTCTGGGAGAGAGTGGTTGGTCTAGCAGAGTCCTGGTGAGGCTCTGGGAACTTGATCTCAGCTGAGGAGGGCTGAGGGGCCACGGGGCTAGGTGCTAGCCACAATCCATGGACGTTCGGCTGGGAAAGCCGCATGGGTTCCCGTGTGTGTGAATGGGGTCTTAGGTGAGTCAGCGATATCTTATGTATTAGGTAGTGCCTAGACGGGCAGGTGTTCATTTATTTTGTTTTGTTTGAAAAGACTGCCAAATAAATGCACTGTTTGGACATGAAATCCGTTGTCCGGAAGGAAGTTTGTGTGGATGATCCCTGAGACCAGAGCTAACCCCCCACATTTGGTGTCGGATGCGGGCAAGTCGTCCCTGCTGGAAAAGGCAAAGCGTTGCTGGAAGCAACAAACAAGCAGAAAAAGCAGGTGCTGCTGAATGCTATTTTTTTTGACTGTGAGAAAGTTTAAAGAGACTATTATGTCTGCGGTGCAGTGCTGAGATTGTCTCTACAGGGAGACACCTGGAGACTGGTCTCAGATTAAAGTGGACGTGTTAAGAAGAAAAAAAAAAAAAAAAAAAGATATTTTTTTTCCTGGTGTCTGGACTGTCTGTTGCTATGGGGTGGATGGAGGATCTCGCCGAGCAGCTGAGGCAGGCCAATTTGGAGGCTAACCAAAGGCATCTGAAGTGGCAACAGGAGCATGAAAAGCTCATGGAGCAGTTTGGCCGACCAAGGGAAGTCCTAACCCAAGGTCTAGGCGTTTCCTGTGGTAACCACTGTGTTGAGGAACTGCAGGCTCGCAGGATGCGTTTGGATGCAGAGGGGGAGGCTTTGAGGGCGCAATTGCAGTTGGCCCTGGAGAGAAAGCCTTCAAATCCAAATGGACAGTTTGTAAAAGTCCAAAGTGTCGGTGATGCGGCTGGAAACCCAGACGAAAATGTGTGGTGTGCCGTTGCCAAGGGCAACCGTCGGGAAGAAAAGAAGGTGGAGAGCGGTGCGGCTCTCAAGAGTACAAGTGTTTGCGGCGTACAGAGTCCTAGAGAGGATGTGCGGAGGAGCAGTGATGCGGTTGCTAGGTGCAACCAACCACTACAGAGTGCAGCTGCATGGCAAAAGAGCGAGCGCTGCTGGAGATGCCGTCAAGTCACAAAGTGTGCACCTGATTGTCCTATGGCCAGGAGTCAGGTAACCTGGAAACAAGGCTGGAGGTTCCTAATGTTCAGGAGGACGGTGACCTTGGGGAAGATGTTCCTGGAACTCCCTCATCGCCTGGGACTGCCGAACCCGTGACATCTGAGGGTAAGACTGTTCCGATTATTACTCCGTGTGTTGCAGAGGGTCAGGTGATCCTGGTTCAGACCAGCCCGGTGGCTGAGAACTGTGTGCGGGACATTCATGGGGATAGAATGAACTGTCCGGTGGCTCTCACGGCGTGTGAGACTCCAGTGCAAACAGTGACTCGAGAAATTCGTGATGCAGTTTCACGTATATCTGATATGTTGTTTGGCCAGGATATTGAATCGTTGCTGTGGGGTAAGGCAGACCCTTCTGCAGGAAGTGACGAGGCTCCTGCAGAATCGGTAGCGACCCCTTTAAGTGATGTGACCATTAAAAACAGTGGCGCTGATAAGGTGCAAGCGATTGTGCCAAGTTTGCGGAAATGTCAAATGAAAGTATGATGCCATGTGATGTTGATATACATTTTCCACTGCAGGGTGTGACCAGGGAGAAGTGCTCCTGTAGGTAAAAATGTAAAAGTTGGAAAAATGCTGATAAATGTTGAGAGCACAGAGTTGGGGGAACCCACTGTAGTGAATGTGCAGGAAACAGTGGCTAGAGAAGTTTCCAAGGTGGGGATTAGCTCAGCAGTGCCCCTTGAGGGCAGGATTGAGAATGACATGAGCGGTATATATGGCGCATGTGCTGTGACCGATAGCAACTCAGAGAGAGAGGCTGCCATGTTGAGGTCTGGCCAAACTGATATGGTTACTGGTAGCAACCAGACGATAGTTATACCTGACGTGACGAGGGGCGAGTGGGGAGATGGCGGCCTAGTGTCTGAGACCCATACCCAGGCAGGGCTAGATGACAGGACATGTCAGTACAGCTGCAATCATGAAGACGGTTTCTCTCTCCCTACATGGTCCCTAGGTACAATAGCGAAGGGACTACTGCCTGATGCCCAGAAGAAAATGAAAGTCTCCAGAAAGTTACACAAGCCTGTAGTAGACATTGACAAAAGTCTTGGCGAGGTCCTAGGAGATACTCCTACGTCTGGTACTGCTGCAGAACAGAGTAAAGAGCCGCTGGATCCAGAGGCCAAAAAAGGGAGTGCATCCAACAAGCTGATGCGAAAAACTCAAATAGAAGCGAAAATTGTCCAACTTCAAGAGGAACTTGCAGTTTCTGAGCGATCCAGACTTCATGCAGAGCAGGAAAGAGATGAACTGGCTGATGAGGTCTTAACCAGTGCCCCAGAAAAATCTGCCCTCTTGGAGGAGCAAAGACATTTGGAAGCCAGTATGGCGCAACTTCATCAAGAGTTGCGTGATCGAATGGTGGACCTGGACAACCAGAGACAAACTGTGTCTAGATTTGAGAAGAAACAGAAGAAGTTTGACCAGCTCCTGGCTGAAGAGAAATATGTTGCGTCCCGATATGCCGAAGAACGTGACCGAGCGGAGGCTGATGCTCTGGAGAAAAAGTCCAAGGCCATCTCCTTGGCTAGAGCCCTTGAAAAAGCGCTTAAGGAGCGAGGTGAATTGGAGAGGCTGAACAAGCAACTCAGAGCAGAGTTGGAAGTTCTCAGGAGCTCAAAAGATAAAGTCTATGAGTTGGAGAGGCCTAAGCGTGCTCCTGCGCAGCAGGTGGAAGAGAATGAGATACCTGAAGAGGAAGATCCTCTAAAAGATGCCAAGAAGGCAGAGCCTGTTAAGAATGGGTCTGGAGATGGTGGCGCTGTGGTGCCAGCCGAGGCAGAGAAGAAGATGGATGATGTATCTGCTGAACCAGATGAAGGTGCTGAGGTGGATGCAAAAGCCCAGAGACTCGTAGCGGGGTGTGGCCAGGACCTGGTCATGAGAGACATTCCCTCTGTTGTCAATGCCTTCCAGAAAGCCAGCAGTCTGCTGGGGAAGAAATACGGGGGGACCGACGACCAGTATGAGGGTCCTGTCTACTCCGATGGGCTGGCTCTCCTGAATCCTATCCGAAGTGAGAACCATATCCGGGGTGAATCTCTGCAGGGATTGCCAGAAGACGACGAGTCTGGTGAAGACCCTGATGTCCCCCGAACCTCTAACCATGATGAGAAAGAGGAGGAGTTAAGAAATCAAGTATATGATGCCGTGTCCAAGAAGGATGAGAAGGCTAATCAACTGAATGAAGACTCCAAAAGAGACTCAAAGGCTAAAGAAGCTAAGGCCGATGAGTTGGAGTGGGAGAAATCCTGGCATGTTCCAGAGACCAAAGAGAAGGATGAAGATGAATCTGCTGAAGTGGGGCGTGCCACTGAAGAAGCAGAAGACTCTGAAATTGGAGCCAAACTTGACGTAACCCCTGTGGGGAGTAAAGGAAAAAGAAAGACGCTATCTGTTGATAAAATAAAGAGACAAAAAGAGGCAAGTCTTAAGAAGCGTGCTCGGTTGAAGCATCTGTATAAGAAAAAGGGAGAGAGAGATAAAAAATAGAAAGAGAGGGTCTGCCTGTCACATGGAAACAAGAACCTCTTAGACACTATCTCTTGGGCAAGAGGTCAATGTGGGTGACAAACCAAGCCTTGCTGGCTTGGGTATGGCAAAATAAAGGGAAAATGATGACGCTGACCACATCTTCCAGAGGGAATGTTGAGACAGAGGCTAGAAAAGAGCGGATGCCCTGTCAGGAGCATCCGGTTGGTGTATGTGTTCACCCCCACAGGTGTGAACAGAGGGGGGGGATATGTGGCAATGTGAACACTGATGTGTGCAGTGAGGCCCCAGGGAAACCATCAGACAGGGCTGTTTGCACCGAGAGCGTGTCACCAAGGTGCCTGGCCTTGTTGGAGTGAAAGCCCCAAATTAAGTATAGTATTAGTATAGCTGGCTCAGCCAGTTCCAGGGCGGGCTTTTACTGGGAACAGGTAATGTGCTGGGTGGGTGCCTGTTCCCCATGCTCCAGTCCGGGCTTTTGTACAATGCCCATGTCCAGGGATTCTATTTAATCCTCTTGTTGGACATGGGTGGGGTCTCACTCTGGGAGAGAGTGGTTTGTGTAGCAGAGTCCTGGTGAGGCTCTGGGAACTTGATCTCAGCTGAGGAGGGCTGAGGGGCCACGGGGCTAGGTGCTAGCCACAATCCATGGACGTTCGGCTGGGAAAGCCGCATGGGTTCCCGTGTGTGTGAATGGGGTCTTAGGTGAGTCAGCGATATCTTATGTATTAGGTAGTGCCTAGACGGGCAGGTGTTCATTTATTTTGTTTTGTTTGAAAAGACTGCCAAATAAATGCACTGTTTGGACATGAAATCCGTTGTCTGGAAGGAAGTTTGTGTGGATGATCCCCGAGACCAGAGCTAACCCCCCACATTATGTGTATATATACACATAAACTATACACACATATATATGTTTTTTTTTTTTTTTTTTTAACTAACACTGGAGCCTGAACTCACACTCTGCCCCGCACTTCCAGCTGTGGCCACATAGAGGGCGCCAGAGCCACAACTATGCGTGTCTGTGGAACCCAGCCAGCAGATCAGAGCGAGGGGCAGAGGTGAGTGCACGCCTGAATAGTGCGGGAGGACAGACTGACTAAAACAGACACCGTGCATGCTATGCACCCCACCTCACTAGTAGCTCTGCATGAGGAAAACACATGACAGCCGGCTGCAGAGGAGAGCGAGGGGAAGAGGTGAGTGCACGCCCGAATAGTGCGGGAGGAGAGACTGACTAAAACAGACACCATGCATGCTATGCACCCCACCTCACTAGTAGCTCTGCATGAGGAAAACACATGACAGCCAGCTGCAAAGCAGAGCTGAATACATGGTCGAGTGACCCCAGTAAGCGACTCCTGTGACGTGCTTTCCACATAGAGTAATCTCACACTAAGGCCTCATGCACACGACCGTTTTTTTATGCTGTCCGCAAAAAGGGGTTCCGTTGTTCAGTGATCCGTGTCCGTTTTTGCCTTCCGTTGTGTTACCGTGTGTCTTCCGTTTTTTTTAGCGGACATGACCCAAAAGATTTTACTAAAAGACAGGCTGACAATTTTTCCCAAGTGCCTGCCAAGGGATCCGCAAAAAAAACGGACACGGAACGCGGATGACCATCAGCATTTTTTCACGGACCCTTTGACTTGAATGGGTCCGTGAACCGTTTTTCACGGACAAGAATAGGACAGGTTATATTTTTTTGACTGACTGGAATCACGGACCACGGACGCGGAGGACAAACGGTGCATTTGCCGAGGTTTCCACGGACCCATTGAAAACCAATGGGTCCGCAGAAAATCACGAAAAATGGAGCAACGGACACGGAATCAAACAACGATCGTGTGCATGAGGCCTAAAGCTATACTAAGAAGCCTGACATACCCTGACTAGAACACTAGACTCAATGTCCCTTCCCCATAATAAATGTATGTTTTTTTTTTTGTTTTTTTTGACATTTCATTAAAGTCACACACCCTCTTTTTTTTTTTTTTTTTTTTTAAAACACACACTCTTCCTGAACCTTACTACTCCCCCTTGCTGAGTGAATTCACCTGTGCACCCCCTGAATAGAACCAACATGCTGAAGCCTAATTTGTCCGCCCCTCCCCCCCCCCCGTCTGTCTAACAGCACAGCAGCCTGTGCAATACTTTATCGAGCGGGCACACGCTGTGCCATGCACCCTACGTGTCATGCCGCGTGGGGAGAAGAGCGTGTCTCCCTGGCAGACCGCTCCGGTGCGGTGCTGCTCCCACTTACCAAGGGAGCTGACACACCGCCGGCCGGACTTAAAGCAACAATGCTGCTGAATGAGGCAGCTACTTATCTGGACCGTAGAAAGTCAGGGCCTGGAACTGCCGTGTAGCGCTGCACCCTTGCTGCTCCCTGAGGATGGTATGTAGAGCTCCAAAACCATACGCTGGAGACGACGTTCACTGTGGGAGGAAACACCCGGCCAGATATAGTCATCATCGCCCCTCCCACAAACACAGGCCAATGAATCGGCCTTAACACGTGTCCTAGAAAAGTCAGCAAGATGTAGAGAGAGGAGGAGCTGGATGTTCCTGATGACATATTCTAATCGATATTAGATGATGTAGTAAAGGAGGAAAAGCAGATAACAGAAGAAGGGCTCCCACCTGGGGTTGGAGAAGTGAGTATACCAGAGCTGATTAATATTCTTTGTTTACTGTCAAATAGCCTGCAGGAGATTTCATGCCAGAACAGCAATAATATGAATATAGCCCCCCCACCCAGGGCCGGGCCGACACAGAGGCTGGGGAGGCTCCAGCCTCAGGGCACAGGCAGGGGCCGGCCAGAGGGAGAGGGACTGACAGGGGGGAACCGCTCAGCGCTCCGTCCTGTCATTCCCTGAGCCGGGCCCCGTCAGAGCGCTCCTCTCACCTCCATTATGTTCACTGCTTCAGGCCTCCAGCATCAGGCCCCACTGCCTCTAACCAGAAACACAGTAAGCAGGTGGACGGAGCCTAACGGACCTCCGTTAGGCTCCGCCCACCTGCTTAATGTGTGGCAGCGCTGGGGCCTGATCCCAGAAGCCTGAGCAGTGAACATAATGGAGGTGAGAGGATCGCTCTGAGGGGGCCCGGCATTAAGTACAGTGAAAATGCCGGGCCCCCTTACATGAAGTCTGTGACAACATGGGGGGCAGAAAGAGCATGACAACATGGGGGTATAAAGAGCATGAAAAGATGGGGAGATTGACAGGGGGCAGAAAAAGCATGACAAGAAGAGGGATTATGACAAGAGGGGGAGAATGACAAGAGGGGAGAGCATGACAAATTACTATGTGGGGGCACTGCTGTGTGGGGGCAGTGTGGCGGACATTACTGTGTGGGGGCAGTGTGGCAGCATTACTGTGTGGGGGCAGTGTGGTGGACATTACTGTGTGTGGGGCAGTGTGGCGGACATTACTGTGTGGGGGCAGTGTGGCAGACATTACTGTGTGGGGGCAGTGTGGCAGACATTACTGTGTGGGGGGCAGTGTGGCAGACATTACTGTGTGGGGGGCAGTGTGACGGACATTACTGTGTGGGGGGCAGTGTGACGGACATTACTGTGTGGGGGGCAGTGTGACGGACATTACTGTGTGGGGGGCAGTGTGACGGACATTACTGTGTGGGGGGCAGTGTGGCGGACATTACTGTGTGGGGGGCAGTGTGGCGGACATTACTGTGTGGGGGGCAGTGTGGCGGACATTACTGTGTGGGGGACACTACAGTGTGGGGTGGCATTATACAAAAGCTCTGCAGATGCAACTCCCATGTATTGGGTCACCACAATTTGGGCGGTCATTCACTAAATGAACCCTGTTATGGGGAGAATCTGTGGATGACTCATATTTGTCATCCACAGACACCCCCCCACCCCCCCAAAACAGGGATAATTTACTGAATGACCACCAATAAAAGAGGTGGGGGTCACATATGCTATTTCATAATGACAGCAGGGCCCGTGCAGTGACTATATTCTACTACAACCCCCATACCCCCCGCTCACTGGATATAATCTTATTAACTATATAACTGTAGTAAATCACTACAGTTATATAGTTAAGATTATATACAGTGTGGAGGGGGGGGGTGTAGTAGAATACAGTCACTGCACGGGCCCCGCTGGCGCTGTCATCAAAAAAGCAGATACAACCCCACAGCCTCACCCCTTGTATTGGTGTCATTCCTACACGGACCCTGTTATGGGGAGGGGGGATCTGTGATGACACATATGTGTCCTCCACAGATTCCCCAATAACAGTGTCATCCATCACAGATCCCCCATAGCAGTGTCATCCACAAGTTGGAGGGGGGGGGGGGGCACACTTGGGCAGCTCAGCCTCTGTTGGTGGTGGACCTTGTCCCAGCCCTGCCCCCAACTAACCAGTATATCCCCAAACCAGCAACAGCCCCTGTTTAAAGGTGCCGCGCAGCCATTAACAATGAAGATGGGTTATATATAGCGCCTTCTTCATTATTAAATGAAAGGCAGCTGCAGGCCATATGCTAAGGCAGAGTGGCCTTGGTGTACCTTATTTATAGCGATTTGTGATGAGTTCATTCGTAACACTAAATTTCTTGGCTAACTTCGGCGAAGTTGCTGAATCAAAATCTTTGCAAAACTTCGCTCATCTCTTGTTATCATGTCTCACATTGATATATCTTATGTAGATTCTTATATATTTGCTTAGGAACAGAGCAGATATGTGGATGTTTTCATTTGAAAGGGACCAATAAGTGACTGGTTCCATTCAGCAATGAAAGCAACGTAAACAATAAGATTGACCATTTTAATATGACGTGAATGCAGGTTTCTACAATAAAAATATCTGGACAAGCAAAAACTCAGTACAAGAGGAGACAAACCATAAGTAAAGTCAATCCTGTCAATTAGTAATCTATAAGACGTGCAAACAATAGCATAGGCAAGCAAATTCAAGTAAAAGATAACAGCGGTCCCACCACATCGTCTTTGACACCAGTTTTCTGGTGTAAAAGAATACTGAAATCTATGCTTGCCAGGAGCTGGCGAGGATATCAATATAGGAGCATGGACTGTTGGATGTTGAAAATGGACTGCCTGATAGTTGTCATAAATAAGATTTACGACACCAGTCTATGATAAATCAAGCTCTATGAATTAACCACCTAGCATTCCTGCTGGCACAATTAAAAAAACGCAGCCCTGAGGCTATTCTTTACACCAGAGGTAGACTGGGAACATAAAGTGGCCCTGGAAAAAAAAGGCCCCTATGTTGTAGGTGGGCCCAAATAGACAGAGGGCAGGGCAACACAAGTAGGCAGGGCCAACAATACCTTAGTGCAGCACAAAATACTGCCCCAGCAGAGCCAAATACCAGAGTGTGGCAGAAAATACTGCAGCCCCTTCTGCAGTATCCAACTGTATCGCCATCCTGAAGACAGTGGTAAAGTTGAATTCAGGAGGGCACCTGCAGCCTCCAGTCATGTGCAAGAGGACCTGATGCTACTGGCATTAATTAATGCTGAATGAATTAGATGTACTCAGATGGCTGCCGTGGACATCGACCCACCAGGAAATTTCCCTGTTGAATGTTACCGCTGTTGTTAGAAAATCACTCTTTTGGCCATGTGTCTTCAAAGTGAACCTAATTTGGCTACGTAATGTACACTAATGCTCAGTCATTTGAAGATGCTGTTAATGGTTGTTATTTATACGGTCAAAATTAGGAAACTAGGAAACTATGCTTTTTTGTATTTGTTTTAGGTTTAAAAGTGAATGTATCAAGAAATTAGTCACACTTGTGTCACACCTTCCCTTTTTAACCCTTTAATCCCCGGGCCAGTTTTAACCTTCCTGCCCAGGCCATTTTTTTCAACTCCGACATGTGTCACTTTATGTGGTAATAACTTTGGAACACTTTATTTATCCAAGCCATTCTGAGAATATTTTCTCATGACAAATTGTGCTTCATGATAGTCATACATTTGAGTCAATATATTTCACCTTTATTTATGAAAAAATCCCAAATTTACCAAAACATTTTAAAAATTCGCAATTTTCAAAATATCAATTTCTCTGCTTTTAAAACAGAAAGTGATACCTCATAAAATATTTATTATTTAACATTTCCCATATGTCTACTTTATGTTGACATCATTTTTTAAATTTCATTTTATTTTTTTAGGACGTTAGAAGGCTTAGAAGTTTAGAAGCAATTCTTAACATTTTTAAGGAGATTTCCAAAACGCACTTTTTAAGGACCAGTTCAGGTCTGAAGTCATTTTGTGGGGCTTACATAGTGGAAACCCCCCAAAAATTACCCCATTGTAGAAACTACACCCCTCAAGCTACTCAAAACAGATTTTACAAACTTTGCTAACCCTTTAGGTGTTCCACAAGAATTAAAGGAAAATGGAGATTACATTTCAAAATTTCACTTTTTTGGCAGATTTTCCATTTTAATCAATTTTTTTCCTTAACACATCGAGGGTTAACAGCCGAACAAAACTCAAGATTTATAACCCTGATTCTGCGGTTTACAAAAACATCCCACATGTAGTCGTAAACTGATGTAAGCAAGGCATTGGGCAGCCTCTGCACAACATCTGGCTGCATTCTCACCCATCGGGTCCCCGCCACAGCAGCGCGGGAACTTGACGGGTTCCCTCACCTGCAGCAAACCCCTCCTATGTCACGGCATTGGAAGGTGTTTTCACCGATGCTGGCACATACAGCAGAGGTCTGGCTAACGGAACAGCTGGTCCCCTGCAGCTGACCAGGTGAGCGCAGCTCCTGCACCCACCCGATCTGCGCGCGGTATTAGTACTGTGCTGGCAGCAAGTCAAGTCCCTTTGCGCAGTACTATTACAGCGCTGGTCGGGAAGGGGGTTAAAGGCGTTGGATATGAGAGTAGTGATGAGCAAGAGGTGCCATATTCGATTTCGCAATATTTCGCGAATATTCGATTGAATATTCGTCATTATTCTATATATTGCGAATGTTACGCAAATTTATATTCGCATCGCAAATTAAACTTATGGCTTAGTTCCTAATGGTTGTAACTTGTATTGCTAGAATTGACGAAGATAACGATTATCACGAATATAGCACTATATTCTCAATCATCGTTATATTCTAGCAATACAGCCATTAGGAACTCAGCTCTAAGTTTAATTTGCAATGCGAACATATACTCGCATTGCGAATTCAACTTAAAGCTGGGTTCCTAATGGTTGTATTGCTAGAATATAACGAATATCACGAATATAGCACTATATTCTCAATTATCGTTATAATTCAGGTTATATTAATCGCATTGCGATTACAATCAAATTTGTGAGATCGAGACTCTCACTTCCGACAGTACATTTTAGCATGGAGGCGTTCCCATGCACACGGGAAGTCGGCAGAAGCGGCAATGTGCAATAACTGGAGCGGGCAGGAAGCCAGGAATCCTCCGGACAGGTAAGAACAGCTTTTGGGAAGTGGGAAGACAACCAGAGAGCAAGAAGGATTAACAGCTAAAAAAAAAAAAAAAAAAAAAAAATAGAATATTCAAAATAGCGAATATATAATATATATACCAAGCTTTCACGCCCCATAGCAGTGGCATGGTCTGCCGCTATGGTACTTACGCCCCTTACACCAATGCTTTACAAGGTGACACCACATAGAAGGGCTGATGGCAAAACCCCCTGGGTCAGCAGCAGGGGGCTACACATAGCAAGGCATAAGACAGACTGACCACAAGCCCCACAACTCACAGATAGAAATAGGTGCAATAACGAGGGCACCTGATAAGCCATACCCAGGAACAGATCAGGGAATGTTAACACAAGCCAATAGAACCAGGAGTAACCAGAATCATAAAACATACAATCACAAGTGTCAGTTCACACAAGTCACAGAATGCTGCAGCCAGCACGCCTCAAACGACAACCAGCATACACAGGATAACTGTGGCCAGTAAGAGGTTACAGGCAGCCAGCTTTCATAACAGTTACGAGTGACAGAACCGCACAGTGAAACAAACAGAAATCCATCCATACTCAGACCCCGTTCAAAGAAAAGGCTGCAGCCAGCACGCATCGTAGAACTAGAATAGGATACTTTTACACTAGCGTTTTTTGCGGATCCATCATGGATCTGCAAAAACACTTCCCTTACAATAATACAACTAACTGAATGAATCTGTCATGAACGGATCCGGTTGAATTATGTCTTCTGTAGTCATGATAAATCCGTCTTGAATACCATTGAAAGTCAATAGGGGATGGATCTGTTTTCTATTGTGCCAGATTGTGTTAGAGAAAACTGATCCATTTGGCTCAACTTTGTCAGGAATGGTGACTAGAGTTGAGCGAACCCGAACTGTATAGTTCGGGTTCATACAGAATTTTGGGGTGTTCGGGACACGAACCCGAACATTTTCAAAAAAGTTTGGGTTCGGGTCCGTTGTTCGGCGATTTCTTCCCGCTTTCTGAAGGGCTGCACAGCAGCCAATAAGCTAGCGTTTAACTTCTTGCCCTAAGAAGCCATCACAGCCATGCCTACTAATTGCATGGCTGTGATTGGCCATGTGCAGCATGTGACCCAGCCTCTATTTAAGCTGGAGTCCCGTAGCGCCGCACGTCACTCTGCTCTGATTAGTGTAGCGATAGGATGCAGCTGCTGTGAGGGCGACATTAGGCAGGGAAAACTCAGCAAAAACACCTAATGAAGTGATTGATCTAGAGTTGTGAATCATTCAACTTCTGCTAGTTAATTGCTCACTGGTTTTTAGGCTGCACAGAACATTTTTCTGTCACTTTTTCTGGGGTGATCGGCGGCCATTTTGTGTCTTGTGGTGCACCAGCACAAGCTGCCACCAAGTCCATCAATCCATCAATACTAGTTTTTTTTTTTTGTTTTTTTTTGCTATATCCTACATCAGGGGCTTAGCTGTGCTTCTTGTCACCCTTAGAAACTCAGGATAGAAATTTCAATATTTTATTGAGGGGTGAAATTCAATTGCCAAAATAGCAATCCCCTAAATCTGGTGTTCCAGCTGTGGCTGACTAAGTTTAATACTGTCAGGCAAAGGATAGATATTTTTCTGGGGTGACATTCAAATGCCAAAATAGCAATACCGTAAATCAGTGGTTTCAGCTGTGACTGGCCAAGTTTAATCGTGTCCGGCAAAGGACTCATTTTGTTCTGGGGTGAAATTCAATTGCCAAAATAGCAATCCCCTAAAACTGGTGTCCCAGGAGTGGCTGGCCAAGTTTAATAGTGTGCGGCAAAGGATATATTTTTTCTGGGGTGAAATTCAATTGCCAAAGTAGCAATACCGCAAATCAGTGGTTTCAGCTGTAGCAGGCCAAGTTTAATCGTGTCCGGCAAAGGATAGATTTTGATCTGGGGTGAAATTCAATTGCCAAAATAGCAATCCCCTAAATCTGCTGTCCCAGCAGTGGCTAGACAAGTTTAATAGTGTCCGGCAAAGGATAGATTTTGTTCTGGGGAGAAATTCAATTGCCAAGATAGCATTACCGTAAATCAGTTTTGTCAGCTGTGGCTGGCCAAGTTTAATAGTGTCCGGCAAAGGATAGATTTTGTTTTGGGGTGAAAGTCAATTGCCAAAATAGAAATTCCTTAAATCTGGTGTCCCAGCAGTGGTTGGCCAAGTTTAATAGTTTCCGTCAAAGGATAAATATTTTTCTGGGGTGAAATTCAATTGCCAAAATAGCAATAACGTAATCCAGTGGTTTCATCTGTGGCTGGCCAAGTTTAATAGTGTCTGGCAAAGGATATATTTTTTTCTGGGGTGAAATTCAATTGCCAAAATAGCAATACCGTAAATCAGTGGTTTCAGCTGTGGCTGGCCAAGTTTAATAGTGTCCGGCAAAGGATAGATTTTGTTCAGGGGTTAAATTCTATTGCCAAAATAGCAATCCCCGAAATCAGTGGTTTCAGCTGTGGCTGGCCAAGTTTAATAGTGTCCGGCAAGGGATAGATTTTGTTTTGGGGTGAAATTCAATTGCCAAAATAGCAATCCCCTAAATCTGGTGTCCCAGCAGTGGCTGGCCAAGTTTAATAGTGTCCAGAAAAGAAAAGATTTTAAATTGTTGGGTGAAATATTACCATTTTTGCCAGGTACAAACCCCTGCACTGCATAACTGACAGGGAACTTACAATTGGCGGTTACACTCTTGCATGAAATAAAGCCTTTTTGGGCTGTGAAGAAAAAGGTAGTCGCCAATAACTGTTTTTTTATTTTTTATTTTTTTAAATAAATTAGTGTAGACCCCAAAACATTGGGAAAATATAAAAAATAAAACAAAGTGTAAGTGCACGGTAGTATAACAGTGGTTGGGTAAGGCTGGTATACGTGTCTATTCTGCATAAGGTACAAACAAGTCCTGTGGGATCCATGCCTGGTTCTTTTTAATACACGAAAGCTTGCCCACATTGTCAGTGGACAGGCGGCTGCGCTTGTCTGTGATAATGCCACCAGCCATGCTAAACACACGTTCAGACAATACAGTGGCTGTAGGGTAGACCAGCACCTCCAAGGCATAAAGGGCAACCTCAGGACATGTGCCCAATTTGATCGCCCAGAAGTTGAATGGGGCAGACCCAATGGCTTAGCTAGAAATGATTGGGCACCATAGCAAATTTTTGAATGGGGCCCCCCTCCCCCAGTCATTTTTGCGCAAACCCCTTCCTTTCATGCCTCCATGCCTGTGGCTACTAAAGATCGCTCTCTCAGACCAGGCCCAGCAGCTGTTCCATTCGCTTTCTACACTGTCTATACTGCCACTATATATAATTTCAGTGTATAATACTGTTAGTCCTCCTTCTCCTCCTGGATGGGCCCTTTCTAGGTCACGGCCCCAAAGCAGTTGCTTCCCCTGTAGCTATTCCCCTAGGCAGACCTATCAGTCAGTACGTGTACTGTTCCACCATGTTGCTGAAATGCTGCCTCCTGCTAAGATGTTCCAGATCTGCTGGTGGTGCAGGTTGTTGTGGCGTGATGCCAAAGCTTTTCTACATTTTGCCCATGCTAAACCTGCCTTCTGAGGTGTTGCTTGTGACCCAGCTGCATTGGCAAATTCTTCCTCCCCCTCCTCTGCCTTCACCTTGTGCTTCCACTGAGTCAACGGTGTCAGGTGTGAATGTCATCAGCAGCGTGTGTACTAGCGGGCTCATCTTCCTATTACACTCCAGTGACGGAATTAAGGACGGCACGTTGTTCTGGTAACGGGGATGCAGCAGGGTGGCCACCCAGTAATCAGCAAAAGTTAGAATGTGGCAGTAACTGGGCGGTCGTTGCGCAGGCACTGCAGCATGTAGTCGCTCATGTCTGCCAGGCTGCCCAGAAGCAAGGACAAGCTATCCTCTTTGAGGGAGGTATATCGTCTGTGCAGTGTCGGACTGGAGTACCTAGGGCCCACCAGTAAAATTTATTTTGGGGGCCCACTATATGGATACATTCAAGTATAATAAATAATCTAACATGTTTTTTATATGAACATAGGCTGGTTGAGGTGCTGTACATTAAATATGTGTATGTAGTGCAGCAAGTCTAATGTTTAATATGCCATTTGTGCAAGGGGTGGGAGACTAGGGGCCCACCTTGCTTAGGGGCCCACCGGGGGATTCCCCTGTACCTCTGTGGGCCAGTCCGAGCCTGCGTCTGTGTCCTCTGTATCCCCCAGCGTTCCTCCTACTCCTCTTCCTAATCCTCCAGAACTGTGCCCAGGCTGGACAATTGTGTTCCAGGACAGGGCCTATGTTGGTGCAGATACCCACCCTCCGATCCACTTGTATTTGGTTGCTCTTAAGTTAAGTATAAGGCATATATATAGTTTTGTTTCTTAATATGGTTAGTTTAGCTGCCATATAGTTATTTTAATGTTTTTAAGTAAATTTGTAAATAGTTTGTTAATGGTTTGAGTGAAAGGGGGAGGGAGTGTTTAGTGTGTAGGGTGTGAGGCTGTTTGGGTTTTTTTTCTGTCCGCATTCTACACTGTCTACACTGCCACTATCTATAATTTCATGGTATAATACTGTTGAGGGGGGGCCTGACAAACCCCTCAGTCAGTACGTGTACTCTTCCACCATGTTGCTGAAATGCTGCCTCCTGCTAAGACGTTCCAGATCTGCTTGTGGTGTAGGTTGTTGTGGCGTGATGACAAAGCTTTCGTACATTTCACCAATGCTAACCCTGCCTTCTGAGGTGCTGATGGTGACCCAGCTGCCCGTGAGCTGGCTTTGGTGCCACCCTGCTGAGAACACGGTTCCTCCTTATCCTCATCATCCTACTTATCCTCCTCATCCTCCAGAACTGTGCCCTGGCTGGACTATGTTGGAGCAGGAACCCACCCTTCAAGCCACTTGGATGTCACTGGCCTTGTATATAGTTTTGTTTGCTTATATAGTAAGTTTAGCTGCATTATAGTTATTTTAATATGTTTTTAAGAAAATTTGTAAATAGTTTGTTAATGGTTTGAGTGAAAGGGGGAGTGGGGGTGTTGTTTGTGTTCGATTAACTGAATTCAACTTTAACTGTCTGGTGTTTAGGAATTTCTGCTCCCCAAATTCAGCACATGTGGCAGGCAGGGGATGTGTGTCAAACCGGCTAGGCCCAGACCTGCTAGTATATTTCGCCCATTAGCGCACAACACCAGGCCGGGCTGAAGACTCAGTGGCACCAACCAATGGTCGGTCTGTTGTTCCCTGCCTGTCCACAGCTCGTGCGCGGTGCGGGGTTTGTCCCACAAACACACAAGTTTTAAAACAACCTGCTGTCGTTTCCCCCTGGCTGTGCTGCTGTGGGTGGTGAAGGTGTTACAATGAGTGGATGAGGAGGAGGTAGAGAAGGAGGAAGCCGAGGAGGAGGAGGAGGAGGAGGTAACAGGATACAAAGAGAACTGCCCAGCAATCCTCGGGGGCGGAAGGACATTCGCAAAAATGCTATCCGCCTTTGGGCCAGTCGCTACATTTACCCACTGTGTTGTTGGTTATGTGGACGTTGCCACAGATAGTGTTTCGCAGTGCACACTTGATTTTGTCCGCCACTTGGTTGTGCAGGGAAGGGATGGCTCGCCTGCAAAAGTAGCGGCGGCTGGGATACACGTACTGTGGGACAGCCACCGCCATAAGGTTTTTAAAACTGTCCAGCAGACAGAATGACAGCATTTCAAAGGACCTGGAAGTTTGAAATAAGGCATTTAGAGCCACGGGTTGGGGGAGGTACTTCCTCTTTCTATTTATTTTTCTCTCCAGTGTTTGGGAGATGGACAGCTGATAGCTGAACACTTCCATGGAATTTGGTTGAGATGCTTGGTGACAATGATAGATGTGGTCGCGTTGCTGCCACATCCTCTGTTTGCTGGGTGACAGGTGCCACTGTCACTCACTTGGGCTCAAGTTTAGAATGTTTATTTATCGTTTTTCTGTATTTTATTTTATTTTAAGTAATTTCCCTATTCACATATGTTTGAAGGGCATTTACCTACAATTTGCTGCCTTTTGCAGCCCTCTAGCCCTTTCCTTGTCTATTTTACAGCCATTTAAGTGCCCAAAAGTTCGGGTCCCCATTGACTTAAATGGGGTTCGGGGTGAAGTTCGGGTCGAGTTCGGATCCCGAACCCGAACATCCAGGTGTTCGCTCAACTCTAATGGTGACTGAACAGAGGCAAACTAATGCATTCTGAGCGGATCATTTTCCATTCAGAATGCATTAGGGCAAAACTGATCCGTTTTGTGAAAGTAGCCATACCTGAGAACACCCACAGCCAGTACACAAAGCGCATGCAGCCAGCCTGCATGGCACCAGTGACAGGAACCACAGAGTTATGGACCGCAGCCACCATGCAGCCCCAAGCAACAAGCATACACAGTTGTCAGCCTACAGCCAGTACGCAAGAGAGCATGCAGCCAGCCTGCATGGCCACAATTGTCACAGTGAACCGCACCATGACACCGTGAAAGGAGGTTGAGACATAAGTGATCTGATTAAAAATAAGCAAGAAAAAAAATAAAGTTCTATAACAAACTTCCCACCATCTACATTTCTCTTTCCTGTTAGCACCAAGTTTAAAATGATTTAGAATAGGCTATTAATATCCGCATGTTGGATAGCAGAACATTTTCAAAATGTATTAGTTTGTGGCAGCACAATATTGTTTCTGTGCCAATATTAATCTTGCATTGTTCAAATTTATCACACACTGTTGCTTTCCTGACATAAACAATAATGAATTTGCAAATATGTTTTTTTTTTTGGATTCATTGCCGTTGGAGCTTTTCTCCGTGCAGCTTTTATGTTTCGGGAAAGGAATGCGCTTTCCTATTTTCACAGAATGAAGAGGAAGTCGTGGAGTAAGCTCTTCATTCATGGTCAGTACTTCTTACTCTTGAGGTCACCATATTTCCTATGAAGGTTCTGCTGTGTGAGTAGTAATTTTATTGGTATAGAGTGAGACAGAGCACATTTCATGTTTTGCAATTCTTAACTGTCATACATAAAAGCAGAACTTTTGTTAAATCTAGATCTAAACAGTGTAAAGTACTTCAACAGGCAGCAGTTAATGGGGTTCTCTCACTTCAGCAAATAGCATTTATTATGTAGAGAAAGTTAATACAAGGCACTTACTAATGAATTGTGACTGCCCATATTGCTTCTTTTGCTGGCTTCATTTATTTTTCCATTGCAATATACACAAGGACCCTGCAATCCAGCAGCAGTGGCTGTGTTTGCACACTATAGAAAAAAGTGTTTGCCTATATGGGCTCCTTTGATCCCAGCATACAGAGAGGCCAGCGCTTTCTCTTTTCTTTTTTTTTATGACGCAACCATTTTAATGTTTTCTTCAGAGGTGACCTCAGATGGAAAGATATGCTAGTACATAGTGCACGGTTATGTTAGCTAAAACTTGTCACTAGACTACCGGGAAGATGGGCATACAGTACATAACATTTTAGACCTTCATAGAGTACTACACATATGGATTGCAACGGGAAGATGGTAAGGAAATAAAAAACAAACTTATATCTCCACATCGCCTCAATATAAACCACTTGAGCAGTGGTGTAACTAGAACTGACTGGGCCCCAAAGTAAATTTTTTAACAGGCCCCCACCCCCAGCAACTTCTTTGCAACCCCCTCCTCCTGTGCAACCCCCACTTCTGTGGCTACTTAAAGGTGTTGTCTCATCTCACCGTTGTTAAGGCAAGATAAGACACAGTTCCGACCACCTCCCAGACGGGTAACAGTAGCGCTTGTTGCCATGTATGAGAGCTACTGAAACAGCGTAGTACAAAAAGCTATGCTGTTTCTGAGTTAGGGATACAGCATAGCTTGTTGTGCTACGCTGTTTCAGTGCGGCAATAAGAGCTACTGAAACAGCAGAGGGTGGAAGGTGGTTGGAACTATGTCTCATCAGACAACCCCTTTAAGATTGTCCTCTCAGACAAGGCTCGGCAGCTGCTCTGCCCCTTTCCTACAGTGTCACTGTATATAATGTAACTTTATAAAACTGTTAAGTGGGCCCTGACAATAAAATCTTTCATTCTTCCTCCTGGTTGGCCCCTTTCTGAGTTTGGGCCCCAATGCAGACACTTCCTCTGCTTCTCCAATAGCTACGCCCCTGGGCTTCACTGCTTTGCACTCAGGATACAGCAATCCTCACTTAATAGGTCCAAAGTCAAAGCAAAGGAAATTAATGTATGACAATGGTTTCTTATTAAACCTTAACACAATCCATAGACATAGAAAAAACACCCATATGACATGAAATCCAGTGATTGCTCACTGGTATTAATGGTTACACTGGCATAAGTTTGTCACAGAGGGGGGTAGAATGTGAAATGTTCACGCTCAATCTACCTCCATGACGAACTTTTGCGTTGTGGTCCAGTGGAGACAGATATTTCATTAGAAAGGCAGTAATAACACAGTGGTGGTGGTGATGGTGAGGGATTTATTATAGACTGGCATTTTACACCAGTCTATGCAATCCACTGTTTTGCAGGTAGATACACTGAATTTATGATGAGGCACACACCTCATCATAAATTAGGCACATCCTCTGGCAAACTATGGGGGTCATTTACAAGCAGACATACGCCACTATTTGGGCCGCAATTTGCGTCTTTTGCCCACTCACATTAATAGTAAAAATGGGGGCCTCTAAAACGCCGGAATTAATAAATGACCCCTATGTGCCAAGACTAAAACCTACGGCAGCTGAGAGCTCTTTTTATACCAGAAAACTGGTGTAAAAGATGGTGAATATGCTTAGCCGACTGTCCCTGTCACCTCCCTTATCACACACCCTCCTTTGAAAGTGGCAAGAACGGTGTACAAATGCCACTTGCTCCCAGATTTAGGCAAAATGGCATTTCAAATGTTGCAAACACAACATGATTCTTTTTAATGCCAGAAAACTGGCGCAAGGGGGCATGATAAATTCCCTTCCCCCTCCATTATAAGTTACCTCAGTCAATCATATTTTTTAGAATATCAGAGGAAAATTAAAAGCAAAAACTAAAGCTACATAAACTCCAAAATTAAACTATAATCCAGCACTTAGTAAAACCAATAGTTACTTTATTAATCCAAGAATCACAGCAGTAAAAAAAATTGCAGCACCCATCACAGGAAGACCCACTCGTTTCAAACGCTCAAGGCATTGGCTATGACTAAGAACGCATTGAGCTTTTGAAAAGTCTAGGTCGTCCAGTGGTTGGTACTGTGATTTTTTCGGAATGCTGGGATTTTATTGTTGGCATAATAAAGGAATTATCAGTTTTACCAAGTGCTGGATTGACGAGTTACTTGGAGGATGAATTTCACTGCTTGGTCAAGTAGGATCTAATGCTCAGTGAATAGGTATCATGGATGATCGGTTGAGCTGGATCAACTTTTATATAGATATATATATATATATATATATATATATATATATATATAGATATTTTTTTTTTTACTGTACTTATTTTCTCTCTAAGAAATGTTAGACTAACACAAACATGGTCTCAAGTGCATATCCATAAAGCAAGCATACAGATAAAAAAACATGGCTGCACAACATTTCACATGCAAACAATAGAACTAGTAAATGGGGATGATCTTAAGTTTAAAGGGTACGATGCCTACTATATGTGAAAAGATAGAAGCTCTTTGCGCACATTTTTGATCAAACGTGTGTCGGGCCCATCTACCAGGCGTCAAGGTGGCTTCTGCAGATGGGTACCTAACACCAACAGAATTGCCTCTCTTGGACTTACCTAAGCCTACAATATTCAGGGCGGTGTAGGAACCAGCTACATTTATACTCTGCTCAGAAGCCCCAGGCAGATGGGCTTTGCTTAGTCTAAATGAGGCGCTACCCTCAATATATACTACAAGAAATTTTACACTAACACAAACATGGCTTAGGTAAGTCCAAGAGAGGCAGTTATGTTAGTGTTAGGTACACATGTGCGGAAGCCACCTTGATGCCTGGTAGATGGGCCCGACACTCATTTGATTAAAAATTTGCGCAAAGCTCTTCTATTTTTTCATTTATAGTAGGTATCATACCACTTTAACTTAAAATGATCCGTATTTCCTAGTTCTATTGTTTGCATGTGAAATTTTCAGCCATGTTTTATTATCTGTATGCTTGCTTCATGGATATGCACATGTGAATCATGTTTGTGTTAGTCTAAAATTTCTTGTAGTATATATTGAGGGTGGCACCTTGTTTAGACTAAGCAACGCCCATCTGCCTGGGGCTTCTGAACGGGGTATAAATGTAGCTGGTTCCTACACTGCCCTGAATATTGTAGGCTTAGGTAAGTCCAAGAGAGGCATTTTTGTTAGTATTAGGTACCCATCTGCGAAAGCCATCTTGACGTCTGATAGATGGGCCCCACACACGTTTGATCAAAAATAAGTGCAAAGAGCTTCCATTTTTTTCATTTACAGTAGGTATCATACCATTTTAACTTAAAATTATCCCTATTTACTAATTCTGTTGTTTGCATGTGAAATGTTGTGGAGCCATGTTTTATTATCTTTATTTTCTCTCTGTCATACTTCTTTAAGATATATGGTTTTGTTTTTATTGATCTACAGAATGTAAGATACATTATATTCCAAAAATCTATATTTTTAGTGATGAAATAAGTAGAAGAGAAGTTTAAGTACATAGTTTTCTTTTTTCCTGAGTGGCAAATTTTCCTGATCGCAAACAACATCTTTCTTCCTTTCACCTCTCAGATATACAATTGAGGAACAAATTCCATTTGTGCTCTCCAAGCTTCCAAATGGGATCTCTTAAGTGTCTGTCGAGTTAGGTATCTGAGAATGATGAACCGTCTGTATAGAGATGTTACCTGTCTGGAGATACAGCTGCTTGTACAAGGCAAGGAAAGAGGAAATTGCAGAGATCAGAGGCAATAGCCGATCAATAGATAAAGCAAATCTAGCTACGTTTCTTGCTCTCTGATTGATGCTCCGCTTATTTTCACCTCAGGGGCAAAGGGGAAAAAAACAACTAAAATGATGGAAAAAGAAAAAAAAGGAAATCATGGTTGTTTTTATTCTCTTTGATTTCAGATAGGTGCACAAACTGCCAATTAATCTGACAAAGCTTCAAAAGTTAAATTTCCCTCAATAATCAGAAGATAAGAAAGAACATTTATTCTAGGTTAACAGTTGTGTGAAAAAGCATGTGCCCTCCCCCAAGATGTATTGTATTATTGCATAGTTTACAGATTGAATAGTTCCCGATCTTCAAAAATGTATGCAATTGTAGATAAACTGAACACAAATTAATATGTATCACAGGCTTAGGCCACCTAAATGCAAAAAAGACACATTCATTTACATTTATTAATTGAAGACTGCTGGACTGTTCCATTAGTCTTTACATCATTGCTGAATCATCTTTACAGAACTTGCCTGAGGATCTGTTCATACAATTAGTAGTTACACAGTCAATAAATAAGGTGTAAGGTTGTGACAGCGCCTACTTACAATTCAATGACAATGACTAAATTAGATGTTATAAATTGAAATGTGGCCTTGTGGCCATGAACTGCATGAGATGATTTCACTAGGAGACAGAGCTGAAAATGGAATTGTTTAAAGGGGTTGTCTCCCACCAAAGCACACTATAGTAACTGTGAGCTGTAGTTGTTGCAATTAGTGGAACCAGACATCTGTCCTTGCTATTGTTTCTGCAGAGGGGGGTGAGGGATGGAGTGATCTAAACAGAGAGAGGCCAGGGAGAGCCACCTGTGAGTCGGTGAGTCACGCCATCCCAGAGATGCTATGAAGGGTTCATAGTACCCTAAGGGACCACGAGTCACCTACCTCGTATTAGCCCTGTGTCACTTGACCCCCAGACCAAGAGTCAAAAACCACCAATCCATTTTGTGTTCAAGAAATGTGCCCTGAGGCCTAACTTCTTATGATAACACATTACGGTCAAGTAAATAGTTCATATTGAGCAGCACCTCATTATTTTATACCCCTCAACTGGATTCAGGACTAGTAGCAGCACCATCATTGCAGTATCTGCCATAAACTACCATTGGCTCAATAAACCTGCAATATAGCCATCATTTGCTGTGGGTTTGTTGCAGCTGTGGTCTTTTTAAACCTTACACAGATCTTCTTTTATGGAAAAGCACATTGAGTCATCTATTGAGGGAAAATCTGCAGCAAAACCAACCACAATCCTGTTTATAACCGCTTAATGACCACACACACACACACACTGGCTTTTGATGGTGGGCTGGGCAGGTTTTCAGTAATTAGTGGCATCATTTGGTGTTGTTACTGTAGAGGACGGGGCTGCAAGTTCCTCCTATTAACTAATTTACTGATGGTTCATTGCCACAGAAGCAAGCTAAGGTGTTGAATTGGGGAACTGACCACCTGAGAAACCTCCTAGGCTGAATTCCATACTGAGTAAACAGCCTCCTGTAGACCTGCACAGGGAGCTCTGCCCAGTCCTACTTGGTTCCATACAACTATTTTTAAACTCTTGTTTTGGATGCACAAGCTGTGCTATCTTATCAACTGTCTTCTCCAAATTGCAAGTTGTTAGTGAGTAGTGCACAACGGAATAAACCACACTGAAACCTCACATGGATCAAAGCAGAATTCTCTTGTTTATTAGAGAAAGTTAAGCAGTATATACGTACATCAGTGGGAGCATTCCTCCTGAGGCTCATGGCATTGTTCCATTGGTCAATACTAGGGATGATCGAATCGACTTTGGATGAAACATCCTAAGTCGATTCGCATAAAACTTTGTTTCAATACTGTATGGATCGAGAGCTCCGTACAGTATTAGAATGTATTGGCTCTGATGAGCTGAAGTTATTACTTCGTCAAGTCTCGCGAGTTATAACTTCATAAATTGATTTACAGATGTAGCAGGGGTAACACTTAAACCCTTAACTCTAATTTCTTAACTCATCCTGTTATCTTGAAACAAAAGCAATTGAAAAGCAATTGCTTAACGCGTTTAGTTGCATTTAGTTTAGATAACATGTCTCATAAAGCATGAGTGTTAACCCTACTACATTCGTATGTTGTAAAAAAAGATTTACCTTGGAACTGAACCCGAGTTCGGTAAATGTTTTTTTTTTTTATAGTAAAAATCAATTGTTTCATCCGAAGTCGATTCGCTCATCCCTAGTCATTACACAAAAATAAATTTTCACTTCTGCGCAATTAGCATAGCTAAGGAATGTAAACTATAGATAAGTGTGGAGTGGTCTTGGATGCCAATGTCATCTTGTAATGGCTTCAGATCTTTCAGTCTCATATCCACAACAGTCCCCCCTTTGGAGCCATTTCAAACATGGTCTGTCCTCCTGTCCCTAACCTGAGTAAAGTAAACCTAACAATCTGTCCATTGTTACCGTTGTTTGTTTCACCATTTTGGAGACCATCTATACCTTGTGGATAGACTCCCTCTTAATAGACTTACACAATGGGAAGTCAGATTCTCACATGTCCCTAACACAGAACATATAGGGGTGACTCTTTATGTTGATCGTCTGTAGAGGACTTAGGTATCAGTTCTTTGGTCTTCTCATGTTTAAACATGGTCGGAGTGGCTTCTGCGATCGTCTTGGTAAGAAGTTTCCGAACACATGGGACCAAACAGCAAGCGATTTAAAGCAAGGATTATAAGAATGCACACTATATCCGTACCTATTTATTTTAATGCCATCTGACAGTCACCTAACCATCCAAACACTGAACTCCAGGGATTCTTTATCCCTGAGTTCCTTGCAAGTTCATTTGACAAATCTGTGACACCTTTCAGGGCCTTGGTGATACTTCCATCGGGGGTAGTGTTTTTAGGTATGTACAGATGTAGTAGAGTTAACACAAATGGTTTATGAGATGGGTTATCTAAACTAAATGCATTAAACACACACCTTCAATTGCTTTTCAATAGCTTTTGTTTCAAGATAACGTGATGAGTTAAGAAATTTGAGTTAAGAGTTTGTGTGTTAACTCTGCTACATCTGTATGTGCAGCAAGAGGACCCTATCATTTTACATATGCCCCCTTTTTCTGCAAGTACCATATCCAAGGTCATATGGTTCTGAAAAGACATAATCGAAGTTGAGCCTAGATGTTCAATTACCCTTTTTAGGGCATCTCTGGTGTAGTTGACAAACCTTTGTTGATTATAATACAGGTAGTTGATCCAGTCTACATTCTTGTTGATGGTGACAATTAGTTTTAGGGATTTGAAACAAGCTGCTACCTGATCCCGGGCTTTGAACTCATCAGGGATACCTCGTGGAACACCTTTACTTCCCTTCTTACCCTGGTTACCTAGGTGTCCTTTGTAACCTGTTCCCACTCTGGTTGTTCAAAAATCTGGAATGGCATTAAAACTTTTATGAGGGTGCATTGACCTCTCCATCTCATCTGTAACCTCGGTCTCCACACAGCCAATGTACAGTTGGAATCTGCTGTGTCTGCTCTCCCCCCTTAACTCAGACAAAGGATATATATTAGCAAGATCTGGTTCCATCCTCTGGTTCCTTGGCCTTCTTGCAATGGGAGGCGTGGGTCCATGTTGGTTTCCCTTCCAACTTGACTGAGGTGTCTGTAGTCAGCAGGACTTCATGGGGCCTGTCAAACCTTGGTTCAAGAGGTGTTTTTCTGCTGAACTTTTTCACCAGCACCCAGTCACCTGGCTGTATAGTATGTTGGCCTGGACACACTTCTGGATCTGGGAGAGAGGAAAAGACTCAAGAATGTATTTTAGTTAATTGTTTACATAACTCAATAACATATCTAGATAGAGTATTATACTGCATGTTAAGCTGTTGTGGGAAATATAGAGTTTTTGGGGTTGTCTTGTCGTGTGTCTTACACTGAAAAGATCTAGGGCCAGGCTTTCTATCCAGGGTTTCCCAGTGTCCTGGGCAGCTTTAAGCATTTTCTGTTTCAACGAGACGTTCAGTCTTTCGACTTTTCCGCTGCTTTTTGGGTGATACGGGGTGTGCCAAGCTAATTCTGTGGCCAACTGTGTCCATACTTCTTTGGTAACATTGTTCTGTGAACGCTAGTCCTCTGTCATTTTCAATTGTCTCTGGTAGGCCAAACCGGCAGATCATTTCATTCAGGAGTTTCTTGGCGATGATGAGGGCAGATTGATTATTGGTGGGAAAAACCTCTGGCTATCCTGGGAACGAGTCAACTACCACTAGAGCATACTCATAAGGACCTGCTCTTAGTATCTGGATGTGGTCAATCTGTGTTCTCTGAAATTGGTAGAGTGGTTTGGGAGTGCATTTCTGTGGAGTCTTCTCCATTTTCGTGGCATTACACCGAGAGATCTCCGAGTATATTCTGTCGATGCCGTAGAGAATCCTGGAGAAAAGTAATATGATGCCACCAAGTTGTTTATCTTAGTCTTGATGAACAAGATGTGTGGTTCCATGAGACCACTTTGCCACCATTGGATATATGGTTCTGGGCAAGCAGGTCTTCTTGTTCTTCATGTCAACTCCTTTTTCTGTCATCACTGCTCCCTTCTTCATCTATTCTTCTTGTTCTCCCTTTGGAGCTTGTTTCTTTAAATAAATGATCAATTCCCAAGCCTGGGAGTATATTTTCTTGTCTTCTTCCGTTTTCTCCTTCTCTCCTTGTGTCATTATAATATCATCTTCTTCTTCTGTATGCGCTTTAGAGCCCTGAGCCTCTCTTTTTGCTGCCAAATTATTTTCTCTTTACTTTGATGATTGCTACCGCTTGGGGTAGCAGCAGATCTTCCAAGAGGTGGGCTATGGCCTTCTGATATGTGACATGTGTTCAATTTGCTGTTATGAAGTCTCTAGCCTTTCAAATGGGACCATAATCATGGGCCACTCCATATGCGTATCTGGAGTTTGTGTATATGTTTTCTTTTTTCCCTGTTGCCATGTTACAGGCGGCTGTCAGAGCCTTCAACTCAGCCTCCCGGGCTGACAGATGAGGTGGCAGCTGTTGTTCCAACAGCACTTCTGTGGTGGTGGTCATTGCCATACCCATGTGAAACCACCTTTTCTCATCTGCAAACATGGAGCCATCCACAAACAGAACTAGGTCTGCATCCTGTAAGGGGGTATCTGTAGCGAAGTCAAACCCAGATGTCTCTTGGCTCATAAGTGCAAGGCAGTCATGTGGTTGTGAAACTTCATACCCGAATCATCTTCAGTTTCAACTTCTTTTTTACCCCCCTTTGGAAAAAAAAAGGAGAGTGGCGAGATTGAGTACTGCATAACGGGAGAGAGATGTGTGTTTTGAAATGAGAAGCAAGCACTGGAGGTGCAGATGTCTGGCTGCAGACAGGTGTTTGGGTTGAGTTTGCTGCAGTATGGCAGTGATATCATGCGGAGCCAGGATTTTCACGGGGTAGGCTAGTACACGTTCTGAGGTTTAATCTAGAAGAATATGCACTGCAAACACAGCTCTCATGCATGATGGAGCTCCTCTTGCAGAGTAATATCCAAGAGGTCTTTGTCTGACCCATGTTCTTGTGTAAGGACTCCTGTGGCATGGCCTTGTGTCTCCATCATATAAAGTCTAAAAGGCTTACTGTAGTCAGGTAGGTAATTGTAGGGCTTGAATAGCAGCTTTTCGGTCCCCGGTAAGGTATTTTGCTTGATGGGAGATACAATGCCCCAAAAAGACAACCTTCTCTTGGCTTAGTTGAAGTTTTTGTTTTGAGGCTTTACAGCCATTCTTGTAGAGAAACTGAAGAAGAGAGATGGAGGCCTTGTTGCAGAGCTCAGTGGTGGGTGCACAGAGGAGGAGATCATCCACGTACTGTAGGAGTACAACCAAGGGATGTTCCATCTTGCATGATTTCAAGACTTGTGTCATAGCTTGGGAGAACATTGAAGGGCTGTTCTGTGCCCCTTGTGGCATGACTGTCAAAGCATATTGATTACTAGCATGGGTGAAGGCAAAATGGTATTTACTGTCCTCATCTAGAGGTACGCTGCGAAATGCATTTGCCAAGTCTATCACTGTGAAATTAGTTGCAGTAGAGGGGATTTGCGCCAGCAGGGTGTGAGGGTTAGGCAACACTGGAACAACCAAAATTGTAGCCTCATTAACAGCCCAAAGGTCTTGTACCATGCATTATGCTTTTGGTTCTCCTGTTTTGGTTTTCTTCTTCACAAGGAACAGATGAGTGTTGCAAGGTGACTTTGTAGGGAAAATGGCACCAACGGCCAGGTAGGTCTTAAGTGGTCTTTATATAGAGTCTGTATGGGCTATTCAGAAAGGGTACTGCGGCTTGAATGGGAGAACAGCATATGGCTTCAATACGACCTGGTGTCACTTTTATTCTTCCTATATCTTCAGGGCCTATGGCCCATAGGCCTTTAGGGACAGCTTCTACAGTACTTTACTCTCTCATGTTTGAAATGTCATCTTCAAGGTAAAATAGGCCAAAAACTTTGGTGGTGTACTCCGGGTCCAGGGGTGATGTAAGGCACATTGTGCCATCTTTGCAAGGTGGTCCGCTTCCAATAGGTTGACAGGGCATGTAGTGGATACAACTAATTGTACTAGCATGGCTTGAGTAGTTTGTATGTTCACGTGTAGAGGCCTGGACATGGGGGAGCATCTAGTAGAACCATCAACTCCTACATATGTCACTGTCTCAGCGAAAAGGCAATCGGGTTCAGAAAGGTCCAGGTGTCGAATCACACTTCTAGCTGCACCAATGTTAACCAGGAAATCACGTGATATTCCCTCTACATTCATCTGGACAAAAGGGGTTGGTCTACTGGGTTGTTTTGTTTCAAGGGCTAACAGTGGACAGGGTGCTGTACCTGGCTTGCGTGTTTCTTAGTGGGATAAATCTTCTTGTTGTCCCCATGTAGGAGGAGGAGGAGGCAACTCTGATAGGCCCTGGTCTTGATAACCCACAAATTGGTGAGAACTATTAGGGCTTCTTCTCATACCTTGATGTGCCGGGGTCCTAGAATTTCTCCTCACATGACCGTGCTTTCCACAGCGGTAACAAATAATTGTGGATCCTCTGTTGGGGTCTTGCCCCGGTTGAAAGGTGATCCCGTTCTTTTTTGTATAAAAAGTTGGGATCAATGGTTGGATTGAAAGGTATTTTTAACCTTGCTATTAGATATATATTATATCAGGCACTGCCACTTGTTACAAGACAGGTCATTCCCTCAGAAGACACATCCCCCAGAGGGCTCTTATTTCCTGTATGCGAGCCCACCCCAGCAGACATTGAGATTAGAATTAATGACACACAGGTACCAGTTGGAAATACAATGAATAGCAGGATCTTCATGGACATGAGAGCAACCTGTAACGAGTTTAACCTATTGACACTCCAGGAGATGACACACAGTTATCACTTAGAAATACAATGGACAGCAAGATCCTCATGTGCATGAGAACAAGCTGTAACAACTTTAACTTGTTAGCATCTAGACTACCATTGTAATATGTAAAATACCCTTTCATTGTATTGTATATGGCAGATACCAGTATTGTTTACCATCTTCCCTAAATTAACATGTCATCTGCTGAACTCAAGTTGGTACTCCCACCCCCAATGTCCTATAAATACATGTACTATGAAATAAAGACTTCAGATTGTAACTGTCTCAGGTTGAGCTCTGACTTTTACTATCTCCCAGCTGGAGGAAAAGCTATTCACTGAAGGGGAAAATATACCGGTGGAGGTCTGATGCCTCATTGTATGACCATCTCATAACCGCCTCAAATTGGAAAGAGCTATCAAAAGGCAATATGGCAGCCTTGGCCTTCTGGAGATGACAGTTCTGCTTAATCCCCTTTGCCACTTGGTACAGGACTTCTGGCCCCAAGATGCGGTATTCAGGCCTTGTCATTAGCACCTGTTTTCTGATGACAAGTCCCTCTCTCAGTCCCTGTACAAAGGCTTGTGTCCAAAGTTGTTGATGTGACTTTTCTTGTGCTGTAAATCCCAGATCATGAAAAATCAGGTTTAGACGGTGGAAGAATTTTTCAACTGATTCACCCTTCTCTTGGGTTATATTTTGTATTGTGTTTGCTTAATCAGCCATTATTTCTCTAGGACTTTTTCCCAATTGCCTGGTGAAATGGTCTCCTGATTCTACGGTTTCATCTTACTCTTTATACTTTATATATAGCTGTGGCCTCATAGCTGGCCAGAATCCATCTCCCCCTTTGATCTCTGCTAGGATGGCCAAGTCCTTCCATGTTGCTGAGTGGGTCTTCTGTATTTGTCTTACCTTCCTGTAGAATGGCAAAGGCAGTTTGTCCAGATACAGTAGATTGTTCACTAAGGCTATCCTCTCTTGCGGCTTCCATGCAACATATTTTGGTCTTTGGGATGGCCGGAGAGGAGTATGTCTGGGTTCATCTATAAAAGAAGGGTACAGTGTATTGTAGTAAGCCCTGGGTGTCGAATAAGTTGATGATTCCTGTCCCGCTTGTAAAGTCACAGTTATTTCAGGTGGGATAACTAACTCTCCTGAGGGACCTGGTTGAGAGGGGTCCTGATAGGTCGGTAACTGTTGAACCCCCATATGTAGTGTCAGCAGGAGCCCCTACTCCATTTTTGGCCTGATCTTCCAGTTGTTCCTCTTCCCTATTCATGAAGATGCCAGTAGTTAAGATGGAAGCTGGGGCAGAAGTGGGATTAGTTAAAATGGCTGCTGGAGAGGAAATGGAATCAGTTAAGGTGGCTGCCAGAGCTGAAGCTGGTACATATGGTGTGCCATCCTGTGTGATAACCGGGTGCAAGAAGGCGGGCCTGGGGCATGGTTTTGCTACGCCACAGCTGTAACAGACATTCCTTCCTGTGGGATTTTGCCAATGACATACTCCACAGATCCAACTCCCTTCTGGAGACTGAGGGGGTGATGATATGGTGGGGGTCATGCCTGATGAAGCATTGCAGAGTCCTCTAGAGGCATTTTAGGGGGCTGTGCTGGCGGCAAGTAATAGTAGTCATTTGTCTTTTCATCCTACATTTCTATCCAGCCTAATTTCCTCATTTTTTGGGCTGTTCTATACCATGCTTCTGCATCCATTAGAACATGCTGAACTGCCAACCCTCATTTCTTCTTTTCATTTAACTCTTCACTACACTGTACGCTGTACTGTACTGTCAACAGCGTAGCAAAAGAGACAGCAGGGGGCAAAAGCAGAACAGCCGCCTCCAAGAGAGTTCACCTGCTACTGGCCACCGCCACCAGGGACCGAGCACACCAAAGGCAGCTTCAAGGAGTTCCCTGGCATGGCACTTCTTTAAACAATGTGCTGACGACAAGACCCGAGTGGTTTGCACGCTGTGCTATCAGAGCCTGAAGCGAGGCATTAACGTTCTGAACCTTAGCACAACCTGCATGACCAGGCATCTACATGCAAAGCATGAACTGCAGTGGAGTAAACACCTTAAAAGCAAGGAACTCACTCTGGCTCCCCCTGCTCCCTCTTCTGCTGCTGCCTCGGAAGGAACGTTGGCACCTGCCGCCCATCAAACAGAGGATGTGACACCGACAACACCACCTGCGTCACCAAGCATCTCCACCATGTCACACGGCAGCGTTCAGCTCTCCATCTCACAAACATTGGAGAGAAAGCGTAAATTCCCACCTAGTCACCCTCGAGCCCTGGGCCTGAATGCCAGCATTTCTAAACTACTGGCCTTTAAAATGCTGTCATTCAGGCTGGTGGACACAGACAGCTTCAAACAGCTGATGTCCATGGCTGTCCCACAGTATGTTGTTCCCAGCCGCCACTACTTCTACAAGGCAGCCGTGCCTTCACTGCACAACCAAGTATCCGATAAAATCAAGTGTGCACTGTGCAACGCCATCTGTGGCAAGGTCCACCTAACCACAGATACATGGACCAGTAAGCACGGCCAGGGACGCTATATCTCCCTAACTGCACACTGGGTAAATGTAGTGGCGGCTGGGCCCCAGGCGGAGAGTTCCTTGGCGCACGTCCTTCCGCCGCCAAGGATCGCAGGGCATCATTCTTTGCCTCCTGTAGCCTCCTCCTCCTACTCGGCTTCCTCCTCCTCTGCTTCCACCAGCTCATCCAGTCAGCCACACACCTTCACCACCAACTTCAGCACAGCCCGGGGTAAACGTCAGCAGGCCATTCTGAAAAACATATGTTTGGGGGACAGGCCCCACACCGCGCAGGAGTTGTGGCGGGATATTGAACAACAGACCGACGAGTGGTTTCTGCCGGTGGGCCTCAAGCCCGGCCTGGTGGTGTGCGATAATGGGCGAAATCTCGTGGCAGCTCTGGGACTAGCCGGTTTGACGCACATCCCTTGCCTGGCATATGTGCTGAATTTGGTGGTGCAGAAGTTCATTCACAACTATCCCGACATGTCAGAGCTGCTGCATAAAGTGCGGGCCATCTGTGGGCGCTTCCGGCGTTCACATCCTGCCGCTGCTCGCCTGTCTGTGCTACAGCGGAACTTCGGCCATCCCGCTCACCGCCTCATATGCGATGTGCCCACCAGGTGGAACTCCACCTTGCTCATGCTGGAGAGACTGTGCGAGCAGCAGCAGGCCATAGTGGAGTTTCAGCTGCAGCACGCACGCGTCAGTCGCACTGCGGAACAGCACCACTTCACCACCAATGATTGGGCCTCCATGCGAGACCTGTGTGCCCTGTTGCGCTGTTTGAGTACTCCACCAACATGGCCAGTGGCGATGACACCATTATCAGCGTTACAATACCGCTTCTATGCCTCCTTGGGAAAACGCTTAGGGCGATGATGGAAGAGGAGGTGGCCCAGAAGGAGAAGGAGGAGGAGGATGAGGAGTCATTTTTAGCACTTTCAGGCCAGTCTGTTAGAAGTGGCTCAGAGGGAGGTTTTTTGCAACAGCAGAGGCCAGGTACAAATGTGGCCAGCCAGGGCCCACTACTGGAGGACGAGGAGGAGGTGGAGGAGGATGAGGATGAAGCAGGTTTACAGCGGGGTGGCACCCGACACAGCTCAGGCCCATCACTGGTGCATGGCTGGGGGGATACGGAGGACGATGACGATATGCCTCCCACAGAGGACAGCTTGTCCTTACCTCTGGGGAGCCTGGCACACATAAGCAACTACATGCTGCAGTGCCTGTGCAACGACAGCAGAGTTGCCCACATTTTAACGTATGCAGACTACTGGGTTGCCACCCTGCTGGATCCCTGGTACAAGGACAATGTGCCCACCTTACTTCCTGCACTGGAGCATGATAGGAAGATGCGCGAGTACAAGCGCACGCTGGTAGAGGCGCTCCTGAGAGCATTCCCAAATGTCACAGGGGAACAGGTGGAAGCCCAAGGCGAAGGCAGAGGAGGAGCAAGAGGTCGCCAACGCAGCTGTGTCACGGCCAGCTCCTCTTAGGGCAGGGTTAGCATGGCAGAAATGTGGAAAAGTTTTGTCTCCACGCCACAGCTAACTGCACCACCACCTGATACGGAACGTGTTAGCCGGAGGCAGCATTTCACTAACATGGTTGAACAGTACATACGTCTGCACACCCCTCCACGTACTGACTGATGGTTCGGCCCCATTCAACTTCTGGGTCTCCAAATTGGCCAGAGTTAGCATTTTATGCCTTGGAGGTGCTGGCCTGCCCGGCGGCCAGCATTTTATCTGAACATGTATTCAGCACGGCAGGGGGCGTCATTACTGACAAACGCAGCCGCCTGTCCACAGCCAACGTGGACAAGCTGACGTTCATAAAAATGAACCAGGCATGTATCCCACAGGACCTGTGCCTCCCTTGTGCAGAATAGACATTCATAACTGCCTCCCCCTCAACCATGTATTCTTGTACTCCGGGGCACTTCATTATTGAATCCTCATTTTTTTAACTTTACCATGATCTTGCGGTGCAACCCAAAGTGGAATGCACCTCTCCTCTGTCTGGGTGGTGGGGCCGAAATAACTGAGAGTGGCCTTCTCCAGTGGTGGGTGATATGACGCATGATTCCTTGCTGTGGGACCTCTCTCCTCTGTCTGGGTGCTGGAGCCGAAATAACTGAAAGTGGCCTTCTCCAGTGGTGGGTGATATGACGCATGATTCCTTGCTGTGGGACCTCTCTCCTCTGTCTGGGTGCTGGGCCGAAATAACTGAAAGTGGCCTTCTCCAGTGGTGGGTGATATGACGCATGATTCCTTGCTGTGGGACCTCTCTCCTCTGTCTGGGTGCTGGGGCCGAAATAACTGAAAGTGGCCTTCTCTGGTGGTGGGTGATATGACGCATGATTACTTGCTGTGGGACATCTCTCGTCTGTCTGGGTGCTGGGCCGAAATAACTGAAATTGGCCTTCTCCAGTGTTGAGTGATATGACGCATGATTCCTTGCAGTTGGACCTCTCTCCAATTGATATTGGTTAAATTTTATTTATTTTATTTTAATTATTTTCCCTATCCACATTTGTTTGCAGGGGATTTGCCTACATTTTGCTGCCTTTGGCAGCCCTCTAGCCCGTTCCTGGACTATTTTACAGCCTTTTTAGTGCCTAAAAGTTCGGGTCCCCATTGACTACAATGGGGTTCGGGTTCGGGTCGAGTTCGGATCCCTAACCCGAACATTTTCGGGAAGTTCGGCCGAACTTCCCGAACCCGAACTTCCAGGTGTTCGCTCATCTCTAGTCATTATACAAAAAAAAAATTCACTTCTGTGCAATAGAACTGGCTTCAGATCTTTCAGTTTCATATCCACAACACTTTGAGAACCTCTCCCTGACAGGAAGATTGGTGTGGCTGTTACCATTACAGTTCTTTCCATAATCAGAGTTATAAAGTTAGTTCTGGCCAAATTTTGGCTCCTGCCTGATGATTCTCCAGACCTTGCCAACATTCTATTCAAGCCATTACACTACAATTATCATATGTCTATTTCCACATTCAAGGCCTATTTGGGCCAAAATGTCCACCTTTTATTTGTAGATCTTACAATATCAACGGGAGGAAGACAGGATTAAGAAAGGGTGACACTACCAAATGTTTCACCCTGTGCGCCTATTATAGCCTCCTCCGGCCCGGTGTGTGTTGCCGTGCGTGGTGCTCAGCTCCCAGGAGGGCGATATGTGCTCAAGCATAGATAAGAAAAATAGCGATGCGGCACTCACCCGGCTTCTTAAAGTTCAATTTATTTCGTCATGGACCAGACGTCAGACAGACTTCAGGTAGCAGGGGTGGACATCGAGCTGGGCGGCTGCGGAATGGCGACGGCTGTTTCGCTCTTGAGTTAGCGCATCGTCAGGCCAGGATGCGCTAACGATGCGCTAACTCAAGCGTGAAACGTCCGTCGCCATTCCGCAGCTGCCCAGCTCGATGTCCGCCCCTGCTACCTGAAGTCTGTCTGACGTCTGGTCCATGACAAAATGAATTGAACTTTAAGAAGCCGGGTGAGTGCCGCACCGCTTTTTTTCTTATCTACGCTTGATCTTACAACATCATCCGCCTTCATAGGAGTATGGAAATTACTTTATCAAAGCATATTTTATTTTTTTACTAAATTATATTTACCCATGTTTGATATAAAAAACAATGACCCTAGCTGTAGGTATGTCTGTGAAGGTTCTCAGTTATCCAGGTCATGATATATCTGTAAAGAAAAAATCAAGGCAACTGGACTTGCTGTAGATTTCTTGAAAACATTTCCCTGCGTTAATTATGACAAGCTACAAAGATTCAACACTAATGTAGGCTCTGACATGGCTAACTGAAAACTCAAGTCTTTGTCAGAATGTTCTTGTCTTTTTCAACAGTTTCTGATAGACTTCATAATACCACTAATATGCAACTGAGCAAAGATGACTGGGGTCTGACTAAAGGCCTCTTTACACTGCTCAATGGAGCAGACAATTGTTCGGAGGAAGCACTCCTTCCCAATAATTGCTTGCTCCTCAGTGGAGGAGGCTGCCGCATTTACATGCAGCAATCCCCTCCACAGTATAGGGAGGAGTGATCGTTAATGCCATTGCGCGTCTCAATACAGAATCGTTGTTTCAGCAGAGTATGGTTTAGACAGCATGATCTGCTAACAGCAAATGATGATATTACCTGATGAATGTTCATTGGGCAATCGGTGGCACCTTTACATTGGTAGATTATTGCTAATAAGCGCTAATACAAACTCTCCTTAGAAATAATGTGCCTGAACATCAGGCAGTGTAAATGGCCCTTAGGCAGAGATACTCCATTAGGAGCGGACTTGATTGGGCACAAATGAACCATTTGGGGAATGGACTTCTTAACGTAGATTTCTTTATTGTATGTCTTAAAACACAACATTTTTCATGACTAGTAGGTGCAGTGAACAGTCTTATGTAAACTTGACAGAAGGGTACCTTCTAGACCAAGAAACTGCTGTTTTTGAAGAAATCTATTTTAAGAAGTCCATTCCTTAGAAGGTCAATTTGAACCCTATCAAGTCTGCTCTATACAGGGTATATCTGTCTAGTCAGACTCCAGTGTCCTTTGCGCAATCAATTTTCTATCCAGTTACGATGGCTACTAATAATGGTTGGGGCTGCAGCTGGACGGCATGATTGTTGAGAAAAGTTCTGAGTTAGGCCCATTTCACATGAGCGTGATGGATTAGGTCCAGATGCGTTCATGGTGCGTTCAGGGAAATTCGCACCATTTTGCAAGCAAGTTCAGTCAGTTTTGTCTGTGAATGCGTTCAGTTGTTCAGTTTTTTCCGAACGGGTGCAATGCGTTTTGATGCGTTTTTCACGCACGTGATAAAGAACTGAATGTTTACAAACAACATCCCCTAGCAACAATCAGTGAAAAACACATTGCATCCGCACTTGCTTGCAGGTACAATGCGTTTTTCACGCAGCTCCATTCACTTCTATGGAACCAGGGCTGCGTGAAAAATGCAGAATATAGAACATACTGCATTTTTCACGCAACGCAGAACTGATGCGTGAAAAAAAATGCTCGTGTACACATACCCATTGAAATGAATGGGTCAGGATTCAGTGTGGGTGCTATGCATTCACATCAAGCATTGCACCCATGCGGAAAACTCTCTTGTGTGAAAGGGGCCTTAATGTTAGTTCTTGAGAATATTTGTAAATAATTTGTTGATTGGACGTTACTATTTTCCTTACCAATAGTGATGTCGCGAACATAAAATTTTCAGTTCGCGAACAGCGAACGCGAACTTCCGCAAATGTTCGTGAACGGGCGAACCGGGCGAACCGCCATAGACTTCAATTGGCAGGCGAATTTTAAAACCCACAGGGACTCTTTCTGGCCACAATAGTGATGGGAAAGTTGTTTCAAGGGGTCTAACACCTGGACTGTGGCATGCCGGAGGGGGATCTATGGCAAAACTCCCATGGAAAATTACGTAGTGGACGCAGAGTCGGGTTTTAATCCATAAAGGGCATAAATCAACTAACATTCCTAAATTGTTTGGAATAACGTGCTTTAAAACATCCAGTGTGTGTATACGATCAGGTATGATGTTGTATCGATCAGGTAGTGTAAGGGTTACGCCTGCTTCACTGACATTGACAGACCAAACTCCCCTTTTAATGCACCGCAAACAGTTCATTTGCACAACCACAAACTCCCCATTTGCACAAGGTTGGATACCAAGCTAGCCACGTCCCGGTGATGTCATTGAAGGTTTCTTCCTCCACCCAGCCACGTACAACACCAAGGGTCCCCAAAAGATGAATTGAATTGATTTTTCAACAGTGAGATGGTTAAAAAAACGCTGGCTCCCTCCACTCTGTTTTAAACCACGGTGACTGCGTCTGCACCGTGCAATTTACTTTCACACCCGATATGAGTGGTATTTTCTGTAGTACTATTCTCATCAGTTTAATCCCTCTAACGTCCCCAATCTGGGGGCCATTTATTGAATAGATTTTTCGAACGGGGAGATGGTTAAAAAAACGCTGGCTCCCTCCACTCTGTTTTAATCCACGGTCACTGCGTCTGCGCCGTGCAATTTACTGTCACACCCGATATGAGTGGTATTTTCTGTAGTACTATTCTCATCAGTTTAATCCCTCTAACGTCCCCAATCTGGGGGCCATTTATTGAATAGATTTTTGAACGGGAGATGGTTAAAAAACGCTGGCTCCCTCCACTCTGTTTTAAACCACGGTGACTGCGTCTGCGCCGTGCAATTTACTGTCACACCCGATATGAGTTGTATTTTCGGTAGTACTATTCTCATCAGTTTAATCCCTCTAACGTCCCCAATCTGGGTGCCATTTATTGAATAGATTTTTCGAATGGGGAGATGGTTAAAAAAACGCTGGCTCCCTCCACTCTGTTTTAAACCACGGTGACTGCGTCTGCGCCGAGCAATTTACTGTCACACCCGATATGAGTGGTATTTTCTGTAGTACTATTCTCATCAGTTTAATCCCTCTAACGTCCCTAATCTGGGGGCCATTTATTGAATAGATTTTTCGAACGGGGAGATGGTTAAAAAAACGCTGGCTCCCTCCACTCTGTTTTAAACCACGGTCACTGCGTCTGCGCCGTGCAATTTACTGTCACACCCGATATGAGTGGTATTTTCTGTAGTACTATTCTCATCAGTTTAATCCCTCTAACGTCCCCAATCTGGGGGCCATTTATTGAATAGATTTTTCGAACGGGAGATGGTTAAAAAACGCTGGCTCCCTCCACTCTGTTTTAAACCACGGTGACTGCGTCTGCGCCGTGCAATTTACTGTCACACCCGATATGAGTGGTATTTTCTGTAGTACTATTCTCATCAGTTTAATCCCTCTAACGTCCCCGACTCCCCAATCTGGGGGCCATTTATTAAATAGATTTTTTGAACGGGAGATGGTTAAAAAACGCTGGCTCCCTCCACTGATATGAGTGGTATTTTCTGTAGTATTATTCTCATCAGTTTAATCCCTGTTACGTCCCATATCAGGGATTGCCTTTTGTGAAAAAAAATTTAGGCCGGGTACCTTCGACTGCCTTCACAGTGACAGACCAAACTTTCATACACTAAACTGAATTGATTTCAGGAACCGGGAGATGGAAAAAGCAGCTTGGTCGGTCCTCTTACTCCCAAATTGGGGCACTGCGCGTGCACAGAGCAATGTGCTGTGACACCCTATATGAGTGGTGTCTTAACTAGTACTATTGCTATCAGTTTAATCCCTGTTACGGACCCTATCCGGTCGAATTGATTAACCATTGTCGAATCCCCCATTGACATCCCCCTTATAAGCTGTGTAAAGCATATTTTTTAGTTTGGTTTTGAACTGCTGCATCCTTTCCGACTTTCGGTAATTTGGTAACATTTCTGCCACTTTCTGCTTATACCGGGGTCTAGTAGCGTGGCCACCCAGTACAGATCGTTCTCCTTTATCCTTTTTATACGTGGGTCCCTCAACAGACATGACAGCATGAAAGACCCCATTTGAACAAGGTTGGATGCAGAGCTACTCATTTCCCGTTCCTCGTCCTCACTGATGTCATTGACGGTCTGTTCTTCCCCCCAGCCACGTACAACACCATGGGTCCCAGATAGATGACAACAACGAGCACCCTGGGGTGCCTGCTGTGGTTGGTCTTCCTCCTCCTCAAAGCCGCCACATTCCTCCTCTGACTCCTCTTCCTCATACTCCTCTTCCAGCGTTGCTGCAGGTTCGACAAGCGATGATGACAAGGCTGTTTCTGGTGGTGATGGTGACCACAACTCTTCCTCTTCCTCTTCACGCTCATCTACAGCCTGATCCAGAACTCTTCGCAGGGCACGCTCCAGGAAGAAAACAAATGGGATGAGGTCGCTGATGGTGCCTTCGGTGCGACTGACTAGGTTTGTCACCTCCTCAAAAGGACGCATAAGCCTACAGGCATTGCGCATGAGTGTCCAGTAACGTGGCAAAAGATTCCCAGCTCCGCAGAAGGCTGTCCTAGCACCCCGGTCATACAAATACTCGTTGATGGCTTTTTCTTGTTGGAGCAGGCGGTCGAACATTAGGAGTGTTGAATTCCAACGTGTCGGGCTGTCGCATATCAAGCGCCTCACTGGCATGTTGTTTCGCCGCTGAATATCGGAAAAGTGCGCCATGGCCGTGTAGGAACGCCTGAAATGGCCACACACCTTCCTGGCCTGCTTGAGGACGTCCTGTAAGCCTGGGTACTTAGACACAAAACGTTGTACGATGAGATTCAACACATGTGCCATGCACGGCACATGTGACAACTTGCCCAAATTTAATGCCGCCAACAGATTGCTTCCATTGTCACACACCACTTTGCCGATCTCCAGTTGGTGCGGGGTCAGCCACTGATCCACCTGTGCGTTCAGGGCGGACAGGAGTGCTGGTCCTGTGTGGCTCTCTGCTTTCAGGCAAGTCAACCCCAAGATAGCGTGACACTGTCGTATCCGGGATGTGGAATAGCCCCTGGGGAGCTGGGGGAATCAGTTGATGTGCAGCCAGGCGCCGCAGCAGAAGAGGACTCAGCCGAGGAGGATATTGAAGAGGATGGAGTAGGAGTAGAGGAGGTGGCAGTAGGTCTGCCTGCAAGTCGTGGTGGTGTCACCAACTCCGCTGCGGAGCCACGCATTCCATGCTTGTCAGCCGTCAGCAGGTTGACCCAATGCGCAGTATACGTGATATACCTGCCCTGACCGTGCTTTGCAGACCAGGTATCAGTGGTCAGATGGACCCTTGCCCCAACACTGTATGCCAGAGATGCCATGACTTCCTTTTCAATGACATGGTAGAGGTTTGGGATTGCCTTTTTGAAAAAAATTTCGTCCGGGTACCTTCCACTGTGGTGTCCCAATAGCGACAAATCTTTTGAAGGCCTCAGACTCTACCAGCTGGTATGGTAAAAGCTGGCGGGCTAAGAGTTCCGTCAAGCCAGCTGTCAGTCGCCGGGCAAGGGGTGACTTTGTGACATTGGCTTCTTATGCTCAAACATGTCCTTGACAGACACCTGACTGTGGGCAGATGAGCAGGAACTGCTGAAGGTGAGAGATGGAGTGGCGGGTGGTTGAGAGGGGCAGGGAGGACAGCAGTGGTTGGCGTGGCTGAAGATGCTGGACCAGGAGGAGCATGGTGGCTTTGAGTTTGTGTGCTGCTTGTACTCATGTGTTGATCCCATAGGCGTTTGTGATGTGAGATCATGTGCCTTCGCAAAGCAGTTGTACCAAGGTGGGTGTTGGACTTCCCACGACTCAGTTTCTTTTGGCACAGGTTGCAAATGGCATTGCTTTTATCAGAGGCAGACACACAAAAAAATGCCACACTGCTGAGCTTTGCAATGACGGCATTCTAGTGGTGGCAACAGCATGCGTTGACTGGCGTGCTGTCTGGCTGACCCCAGGTGCCGATACATGCTGTCTGACTGTGCCACTAACTCCTTGCGGCGACCTCCCCCTGCTTCCAACTCGTCTCCTCATTCTCTCTGTCTCCCCTTCAGAACTTTCCCCCTCTTCTTCTCTTCGAGCAGGCACCCACGTGGCATCCGTGGACACATCGTCATCATCAACCGCTTCACTTGTATCTGACACCTCAGCAAAGGAAGCAGCAGCGGGTACAACATCATCATCATCATCATCATCACTGTACGTCCATGTGTGTAATCCTGCCTGACTGAGACATATCCCGTAATCTACATCATCTGGCAATAATGGTTGCGCATCACTAATTGCATCCAACTGATGTGTAAATAACTCCTCTGACGGATCAAGTGAAGCGGCTGTGGTGGCTGTGGTGGTAGTGGTGGTGGTGGCGGCGGGCGGGTGCGTGGTAACTTGAGGCAGGTGACCGAAGCTGAGCTGGAGGAGGATGGTGCGTCAAGGTTCTTAGCGGAAGCTGTTGAAGATTGGGTGTCCTGTCTAAGCCAGTCAACTACGTCCTCTGAATTTTTCGGGTTCAGGAGTGCGTGGCCTCTGAAAACTGGGCATTATTCCAGGGACAGTGGAAATCACAGCACCACGACCACGACGGCCCCTGCGTGGTGGCCTGCCTCTGCCTGTCATTTTTTTAGATAAGTGGTACTACGCGTGCTAGGTACTGTGCCACCCGGTATGAGTGGTTGGCACTGGCAGTGGGCACACTACAGTCTGTGGAAGTGGGCCTGACACACACTGGCAGCAGGCAAGCAACTGAATTTAGACTACTGTCTAAAAATTAAATGCCTTATTTATCGGCAAGCTACTGTGCCACCCGGTATCAGTGGTTGGCACTGGCAGTGGGCACACTACAGTCAGTGGAAGAGGGCCTGACACACACTGGCAGCAGGCAAGCAACTGAATTTAGACTACTGTCTAAAAATTAAATGCCTAATTTATCGGCAAGCTACTGTGCCACCCGGTATCAGTGGTTGGCACTGGCAGTGGGCACACTACAGTCAGTGGAAGAGGGCCTGACACACACTGGCAGCAGGCAAGCAACTGAATTTAGATTACTGTCTAAAAATTAAATGCCTTATTTATCGGCAAGCTACTGTGCCACCCGGTATCAGTGGTTGGCACTGGCAGTGGGCACACTACAGTCAGTGGAAGAGGGCCTGACACACACTGGCAGCAGGCAAGCAACTGAATTTAGACTACTGTCTAAAAATTAAATGCCTTATTTATCGGCAAGCTACTGTGCCACCCGGTATCAGTGGTTGGCACTGGCAGTGGGCACACTACAGTCAGTGGAAGTCAGCCTGACACACACTAGCAGTAGGCAAGCAACTGAAATTACACTAAAGTGTAAAAATTAAATGCCTTTTTTGATGCAAAGTACTGTGCCACACGGGATGACAGGGGTGGGCACTGGCAGTGGGCACACTACAGTCAGTTGAAGTCGGCCTGACACACACTAGCAGCAGGTGAGCAGCTGAAATTACACTAAAGTGTAAAAATTAAATGCCTTTTTTATGCAAAGTCCTGTGCCAGTCGGTATGAGTGGTGGGCACTGGCAGTGGGCACACTACAGTCAGTGGAAGTCAGCCTGACACACACTGGCAGGCAACTAACCTTAGATTAAAGTGTAAAAATTAAGTGCCTTTTTTAAGCAAAGTCCTGTGCCACACCGGATGACAGGGGTGGGCACTGGCAGTGGGCACACTACAGTCAGTTGAAGTCGGCCTGACACACACTAGCAGCAGGCAAGCAGCTGAAATTACACTAAAGTGTAAAAATTAAATGCCTTTTTATGCAAAGTCCTGTGCCAGCCGGTATGAGTGGTGGGCACTGGCAGTGGGCACACTACAGTCAGTGGAAGTCAGCCTGACACACACTGGCAGGCAACTAACCTTAGATTAAAGTGTAAAAATTAAGTGCCTTTTTTTAAGCAAAGTCCTGTGCCACACGGGATGACAGGGGTGGGCACTGGCAGTGGGCACACTACAGTCAGTTGAAGTCGGCCTGACACACACTAGCAGCAGGCAAGCAGCTGAAATTACACTAAAGTGTAAAAATTAAATGCCTTTTTATGCAAAGTCCTGTGCCAGCCGGTATGAGTGGTGGGCACTGGCAGTGGGCACACTACAGTCAGTGGAAGTCAGCCTGACACACACTGGCAGGCAACTAACCTTAGATTAAAGTGTAAAAATTAAGTGCCTTTTTTTTAAGCAAAGTCCTGTGCCACACGGGATGACAGGGGTGGGCACTGGCAGTGGGCACACTACAGTCAGTTGAAGTCGGCCTGACACACACTAGCAGCAGGCAAGCAGCTGAAATTACACTAAAGTGTAAAAATTAAATGCCTTTTTATGCAAAGTCCTGTGCCAGCCGGTATGAGTGGTGGGCACTGGCAGTGGGCACACTACAGTCAGTGGAAGTCAGCCTGACACACACTGGCAGGCAACTAACCTTAGATTAAAGTGTAAAAATTAAGTGCCTTTTTTTAAGCAAAGTCCTGTGCCACACGGGATGACAGGGGTGGGCACTGGCAGTGGGCACACTACAGTCAGTTGAAGTCGGCCTGACACACACTAGCAGCAGGCAAGCAGCTGAAATTACACTAAAGTGTAAAAATTAAATGCCTTTTTATGCAAAGTCCTGTGCCAGCCGGTATGAGTGGTGGGCACTGGCAGTGGGCACACTACAGTCAGTGGAAGTCAGCCTGACACACACTGGCAGGCAACTAACCTTAGATTAAAGTGTAAAAATTAAGTGCCTTTTTTTAAGCAAAGTCCTGTGCCACACGGGATGACAGGGGTGGGCACTGGCAGTGGGCACACTACAGTCAGTTGAAGTCGGCCTGACACACACTAGCAGCAGGCAAGCAGCTGAAATTACACTAAAGTGTAAAAATTAAATGCCTTTTTATGCAAAGTCCTGTGCCAGCCGGTATGAGTGGTGGGCACTGGCAGTGGGCACACTACAGTCAGTGGAAGTCAGCCTGACACACACTGGCAGGCAACTAACCTTAGATTAAAGTGTAAAAATTAAGTGCCTTTTTTTAAGCAAAGTCCTGTGCCACACGGGATGACAGGGGTGGGCACTGGCAGTGGGCACACTACAGTCAGTTGAAGTCGGCCTGACACACACTAGCAGCAGGCAAGCAGCTGAAATTACACTAAAGTGTAAAAATTAAATGCCTTTTTTATGCAAAGTCCTGTGCCAGCCGGTATGAGTGGTGGGCACTGGCAGTGGGCACACTACAGTCAGTGGAAGTCAGCCTGACACACACTGGCAGGCAACTAACCTTAGATTAAAGTGTAAAAATTAAATGCCTTTTTTTGATGCAAAGTCCTGTACCACACGGAATGACAGGGGTGGGCACTGGCAGTGGGCACACTACAGTCTGTGGGCCTGCAGCTCCTCACACCCAGGCAGGCCAGGCAACTGCAATATGTATATAAAGGAAAAAAAAAAGCAGACTAATGTTGCAGCCCTAAAAAGGGCTTTTTGGGGTGCTGTCAGGACGCTGTCCTTACAGCAGAGATCAGATGAGTCTTTCAGGACTGGAGTGGACACTGAATTCACTAGCCTAGCTATCAATTTCCCAATTAAATTAGCAGCAATTACACTCTCCCTCCTCTCACTAAGACTGCAGCTTCAGAATGAATCTAAAATGGATGCTGTTCAGGTGGTGGGAGGGTCTGGGAGGGAGGGTATGCTACTGATTGGCTGGAATGTGTCTGCTGACTGTGAGGTACAGGGTCAAAGTTTGCTCAATGATGATGTATAGGGGGCGGACCGAACATCGCATATGTTCGCCCGGCAGAGGCGAACGCGAACAAGCTATGTTCGCCGGGAACTGTTCGCCGGCGGATAGTTCGGGCCATCTCTACTTACCAATGGGGGTACTGACTGGCACTGTCAGCACTGATTGGATGGTGTCAGACAGTAAATTTATTCGTATTTTTCTAGGCCGAACAACAGAACAATGGCCTTAAAACGTTCCAAGAAAAGATGATCCTTGTTGAATTTTTAATTTCTTTAGTGATGAGCTAGTTCAGATGACTCTTTTGTGATCGATCTACAGATGTGTCCATTCTTACTTTTGCTTAAGATTTTGTTTATGATTCCAATTTAACAAGAAAAAACAACAATTTAATATTGTGACATGCTAGCAAAACTCTTGACAGGCTGCAACTCACATTAAAATCACTAAGTGGCCACAAAAAGACACATAGAGGGAGATTTTTCAAGGCTGGCATAGAATGTGTGCCTTATATGTTCACTGAGTTTCAGGGAATTATGATAATAAAATCTAAACAGTGACGTTCGAGGAAAATAATTTTGGAAATAAACCTGTTTTAATAGTGTTAGTAATTCAGAAGGATTTTGAGATGGAGAGAGAAGCAGCATATCTAATGCATCAATTTTCTATCCTGAGAATAATTTTGGTTTTCTTCTAAGCCCAGAGATGGGTAAGGTACCAAAATACACAGAAATGATTGTCAGGACTGAGAAGGATGCTCTCATTTTGGCTTCAGGCAATTCACACATTTTAAAGTGATTTCATTTTTCTAAATCTGGCTGGAAATGACTCAGCCAGTAGATAAAGATATAATTCTGCCAGCATCACTTCAAAGGGCTGTGTTCACTGATAGCCGGTGGTGAGCGCAGCATGTAGTTTATACAGGACAATGAGATTATTTCAACAGTTACACATTGCAAGGTGGAAAAGTGCATTGCACTGCATGTCACAAATTCACATTACATGTTTCAGATATGTCCTTGCCTGCATTTCATTTTGTTTCTTTTCAAGTTAAGGAAACATCCCTTTCAAAGAGAAAAGCACCATCCTGCTTGCATTCTCCCGGTTTGTTTAAAGGGTTTGTCCCATGAAACATATTCTGCAGTTTTCATACCAGCACTTGACTCTGAATACTTTGTAATTGCATGCAGATATTCAGTAGAAAATATTTGTATAGCTTCACCTGCTGTTTGTTTTATTTCCTTATTTTTCTGTCCACCACGTTGAGGTGGTCGCACATGAATTGAGTTCCATTCTTCATCTGCCTACTGAGCTGTGATAGGGGAAGAGCTGCAGCAGAAACAATGCACACCATGAGCTAAGCTGTGGCAGAAACAACATGCACCATGAGCTAAAGCAGAAACTACATGCCCCCTGAGCTACAGCAGAAGGTGCATGTTGATATTAATCTAGCAGAGGAATTGGGGCAATGAATGGGGAGATCTTTGAATCCATGAGAGGTACAGGACGGGTTCTACCTTTGTTAGAAAGGTATTGTCATGTACTATATGATGTCTTTTTTTTACATTACTCCAGGGATAATCCCTTTAAGGTATTGTCCATGATGTAAAAAAAGTGCTACTAGCAGGAAAGATAATATAATTAAACACACACAAAAAATCTCACCTGTTCAATATTACACAGTTCCAACTCTGACACACCAGTGGTCTCTCGCAGTCCTGCTAGTCTTCACTTACTTGTCCTGAAGCGATGGTGTCACTTTTATGTTGGTGACTTCTGCAGCCAATCACTGGCTTAAGCAGTCTCATTCTTTACTTGTTAACTTTACCACTGAGGACACTGATTGGCCGCAGCAGTCCCCTGCATGGATGGTGCATCCTCATTTCAGTAAAGGGAATATAAGCCATCAGGACCATGGTGCTGGAGTAGAGGTGGATTAAACAGATCAATATCATTATCATTGATATTATTAATAATATTATCAAGTTCCTGCTATTGGCACATTGTTTTCATTAAGGACTACCCCTTTAAGTTAAACAAACCATCAAAATGTAACAGGATAATTAATTTCCCCATTAAAGGAATATTTCGGATGTTTAGTCTTTATTTTAGAAAATATGGAGCTGGACCAAGATATTGAGTAGGTTGTCAGAAAAAGCTCGCAACTAAGTGTCTGTATACTCTTTTTTAATTTGTGGGTTATGTCTGGACATGTTTCTCCAAGGGACTCCATCCTTTTCTGCCAAATTTACATAACTAAAAGGCTGAATAAAATAATACATAAAAGTGACATTTACTGTTCAATGACTGTTTAATAAAAGCTCAGTGCTATAGAATTTACATTTCTCTGTAGTGATTACCCACTTTCAATTATGGTAATTTGACAAAAGTTTTATGCAGAAGAGCTACTGGCATTTTCCACTGCTCCCAGACATTGACACTTTACTGCTTTTCAATACACACAAAACCAATACATATTTATCTTCCTCATCACATTAGATTTACTTAAAGGCTATTTTCACTTTTTCTGCCATTTTTTCATTATTTCTATGCATATATAAAATGAAAAATAAAGCAAATTTACAATCATCTTATAATTTTGTGTATGCAGTGCTATGTAAGCCAATATTTACCAACTCTGATGTTTCTTTGAAGTCAGCTACAAATAAACATCCGGCTCTGATTTATCATGCCCTTCACTCCGGTCGGAATTCTGGCTTCAAAAATTTAGAAAATTGAGCTTTTGTGACGTTTTGAACTTTTACATATATGGGTGGGAAAGTGGGTGTGTTTAGCTAATTTAATGAGTTTCACTCCAGATTTATCACTGACACTTTTTTGTTTTAAAGTTTCAAAAAACAGTTGCAATCTCACTTCAGTAAGAGTGGAAAACAGAAGTACCTTTTCTAGACAAAAGCAAAAAATGTATCAAACCATATGTGCATTGTGAAACTGGGGTGCAATGGGCCCACCAGTAAAATTTGTTATGGGGGCCCACTGTCCACCTACATGCAAATAAGCTCTGCTCACATAGCGGCAGGCAGCAGTAAGACCCTCAAGATGATTGATTATGGAGTCCCCTGCAGAGAGTTCAAGAAGGGGGGCCCCTAATGAAAGATGATTTTGACTGGCCTATCTCTGCACCTACAAGTCACTTCAGCCACCCAGTTTTTCATATAACCATATAATATAGTGCAGTCCGTCTAATGTATCATGTTCCACTTGTACAGAGGGTGGGAGGACTAGGGGCCCACCTTACTCAGGGTCCCACAAGGAGATTTATCTGTTTCCCTGTGGGCCAGTCTAAGCCAGCATATGCAACATTTGATAAATGTGGCATAAAGTACACCAATGCAGACTCAAGCAAAACTGACTTCAAATATTACCCTTAAGATAAATTCCCCCCTTGGTATACAGTAGTATGATCAAACCGTCATGAATTATTCCTTTCTATCTGCCCCATTATATGTTATGCAAGTGATTAAAAAGCATGGGCAAATTTAAAGGACTTGGATTAGACTCTCAGAGTTTGGTTGTAGGTAATTTTTAACAGAACCTCAGGAGCAGCATCTGTGGTGAGCCCGGGTCTGCAGTGGTGGGATATTTTTAATGGTCTATTTGCAAAATAGCTTTTATTATAGATGTACTGAAACAAGTAAGGGGAGTCTGTCATCAGGAGCAGAGCTAACCAACCAATGACAAATGCACCGTCTTTTATTTCTAAATCAGCACCTCTGTTTTAATTAGTCGCTCCTTGCACCTCCTGGCATTCCTGCTACCCTCAGTGCATGAAAGATTCAACAGTATCTTGCCTGGACCTGTCTTCTCCTGTGGAAACAAGTCCACTGCGCATACGCCATTGTGTAAATGAACAGTGCTTGCATGAGAAGACAGATCAATCAACTTTCAGAGGCAGGGGCTGGGAAAATGAAAGAGTAGATCTTTTTTTTAGAAATAAAAGACAATGGACCAGATTTACTAATGTGTCTGTGCTGAAAATCTGTAAAAAAGAAAAAAAGGCACACAATGATTCAAATTCTTGCAGTTTGGTGCACCTATGGTTACTTTTTTCCAGCTTGCCATATAGAGGGAAGGGTTGAGTCAAAAGGGAGTGAAGCTTCATGGGAAGGGGGTGGGCCTAAGGTGCACCATTTTGCTCAAAAAGTTTGGGGCAATTCTGGTATTAAAATCTGTCTCAAAGTAAGGGCTCATGCACATGAATGTATTTTAGTTCCGTTTACGTTCCGTTTTTTTTGTGGACCATATGCGGAACCATTCATTTCATGGGGTCCTCAAAAAAAATGGAAGGTACTCCATGTGCATTCAGTTTCCCTATTTCGGTTCCTCAACATTTTGAGTCTAGTTCTATTATTGTCCGCAAATCACATTCCATGGCTTTATTCAAGTCAATTGGTCCGCAAAAAATATGGAATGTATACAGAACACATCCGTATTTCATCCGTATTTTATGCATCCATGCCCACTTTGCCCATGTGTTTACTGTTACATTACAGTAAATGACTATAAATTTCCTGTTTCCATTTGTGATCCACAAAAAACGGATCGCATACGGAAACCATATGTAGATTTTTGCGGAAATACGGAACGGAAACACTACGGATACAAAAAACGGAACAATGGATCCATGAAAAACGGACCGCAAAACACATACGGTTGTGTGAACAAGCCCTAAAGCAACCAATAGTTGATATTGAGTCAGTAACAAGTGTCTAGCCTAGGAGCTGGTGCTGGCTGGTGCCTAGGTGTTTGCCTAGATAGCCTATCGAAGCTTATGCCATCTAGAGGCTCAGTAAGTCTGGGCTAGTTTGTCTTCAGGTGAGCTTAGACTACAGTATTTGTCATTGCCAATGGTTTATTAGCACTGCTCCTGTGCTGCCCTTACTGACAGACATGCTGATTACAATGGTTATTCACTTATCTGGTAACATACAATGGTTGCTGAACATTTAGGGGGCGATTTATCAAACTAGTGTAAAGTAGAATGGGCTTAGTTGCCCATAGCAACCAATCAGATTCCACCTTTCATTTTCCAAAAGAAGCTGTCAAAAATGAAAGGTGGAACCTGATTTGTTGCTATGGGCAACTAAGCCAGTTCTACTTTATACCATTTTGATAAATCTCACACTTATGCCTCATTCACATGTCAGTGTTTTCCTATCAGTAATTCTGAGCCAAAACCAGGATAGGACCCTCTATAGACATAAGGTATAATGGAGAGACTCTCACCTGTTCTATGTTTAGAGCCGCGCCTGGTTTTGGCTCAAAATCACTAACGGAAATCACTGACCGAACACTGACGTGTGAATGAGGCTTTAGAGTTTAATGCTGGCAGAGCATGTCCGAGAGGAGTCGGGTTCTGACAGAAGGGTTATTTATGAGCTCCCCCTCTCACCACTCACCCACTGATGACTGACAGTTTTTTCCTAGGGAGAAAACTAAGGATAGAAGTCCCAGTTATCAGCAGGTGGATAAAGAGAGGGGACATTACAAATACCATAACTGGCGTGTGCTGCCAGCAATAAACTGCAAGTTCCCAGCAACTAATTTACATTACCAATGGCAGGCTGCTGAAATCAGCAAGTCTGTCGTTACTTTGATAGGGTTGTCACTAATGAGATACGGCAAGCTCCCAGTGATGGATAAGACATGTAATTGTTTTATCATGATCATATTAGTAGTTAGAAATGATTAAATTGACTTTTTTAGATTTAGTCATCAAACATATGAACATGTCACAAAAGTTGTTCATGGCAATAATCACAAATGGAAAAGACAGACAGAACTCTCTAGCTAATCAGCTGAACCTGCAACATACAGTTCTGGAGATCTTATTTATTTAAAGGGGTTTTCTGACATTTTTGTTACTGATGAGATGACCTATCCCCTTCTCAAATAGTTGATCGGCAGAGGTCCTGGTTGTCGGATCCCAACAATCAAATACTGATGATCTATCCTCTGTCAGAAAACTTAGTTAAATTTGTATAGCACCATGTAGATGTAGCAAATAGTAACTTGGTACTTAACATGTTATATACACAGTTGCTACAAACTTTAACTTTTTCAAGTTGTTGAAAAGTGTCAATTTAAAGTTTGCTGCAACATTGCATTTTTTTTTTAACATACTACATGTCAAGTTAAAGGAATTGTCCAGTCTAAGGGCTGATAACCCTAATGGTCGTAACTTGTGGCCAATTTAAAAAAAGAAAAAACTGAAAACCTGTCACTTCACCTATCGGTGGTCTTGCTATTCCCATTTCACTGCCCTGTTCCCATGCGCTTCTATCATATATGACTAATGAAGCCAATGATTGGATGCAGCAGTCCCTTGACCAAGCCACGTCCGATCTGGCATGGACAAGATGCAGCCAGGAACAGGGCAGTAGTGTGAGAATGACAGGATTGCAGACAGGTAAGTTGTTGTGTTTATTTAAGTGAATCGACGTTAAGAAAGTGGAATTCGATCAGAATATCAGAGAAAATTCGATTTGCCACAAGTATAAATGTCTTGGTGTTTCGTGGTAACAAATAAATTTTTCCTGAAATGGCGGTAAAAAGAAAAAAAATATAATCACCTCATCCATTTGATCACGGAGAGGTCATTGCAGCCATCTCGATTGAAGAAAACTTTCGAAATCTCTTGTGAGCTGACGTGTGACATCACAATGTAAGGGCGCTGGCCGGGAACGGTGAAGTCATCAGTGATGACGTCACTGAGCCCAACCAGCGTAATGACATGGGGACGTCATCATGTCAGGGTGCAAGATTTGGTGCGTTTTTTTCAATCAAGATGGCTAGGACTGCCTTTTCACGATCAAATGGATGAGGTCAGTATGTGTTTTAATTTAACCTCCGGTTAATCCCTGAACGGCCTCAATGTGACTCTTAGATGTCGCGATCAGTGCATTTGAGATGTTTATTGACAGTGGTCAGCACGATCGCCGTTCCCTGCCTTTGCTACTGCTACATACAATAGAATGCAATTTGTGACAAAGTACTTCATAATGAATCTGAATTTCTTATCGAAGTTCAGCGACGTAGCCAAATTGAATTTTTGAAAACTTTGTTCATCACTAGTTACGAACATTGAAGATGTCAACTCCTAGGTCAGACAACCCCTTCAACATTTGATATGTACATCAAACACCATAATCATTCAAGATGATTTTTTTTTTATCAGATAGGTACAGTACACATCTCATCAGTTGACATATAAAAGTACAGTAACTATGTGTTTAGAATATGAAAATATTTATTAACTCTTTTACTGCTATGATGATTTTTATGCTTTTAACAAACACAAATAAAACCCGAAAACATAAAATAAAAAAGTCCTCTAGACCTCTACCCATATACAGTATGTTCTGAAAGAAAACAAGGTTCACACTGGAATTGCAACACAGCACTCTTCAGTTATTGATGCCTTCATGCAATTTGTATCAAAGCATAAGGTTCACAAGCATAAGGTTTCAATCACTTGCTTGTTCATGTCACCTGCACCTCAAAAATATCTATAGAATCCACTGAACTGAAAGCATACAGATGACCTGACCAGTAAACTGTGTACACACTGACTTGGTGTTAGCTACAAGGTTCAGCAAGAGTTGACGAATAGAGATGGCCCGAACTATTCGCCGGCGAACAGTTCCCGGCGAACATAGCTTGTTCGCGTCAGCCGCGGCGGGCGAACATATTCGATGTTCGCGTTCGCCACTATACTTTATCATTGAGCAAACTTTGACCCTGTATCTCACAGACAGCAGACACATTCCAGCCAATCAGCATACCCTACCTCCCAGACACTCCCACCTCCTATTTAAACGCAAAGACAGCATCCATCTTAGATTCATTCTGAAGCTGCAGTGTTAGTTTTGCCATGGATCCCCCTCCGGCATGCCACAGTCCAGATGTTAGTCCCCTTGAAACAACTTTTCCATCAGTATTGTGGCCAGAAAGAGTCCCTGTGGGATTTAAAATCGCCTGTCTATTGAAGTCTATGGCGGTTCGCCCGGTTCACCCGTTCGCGAACATTTGCGGAAGTTCGTGTTCGCCGTTCGCGAACGGAAAATTTTATGTTCGCGACATCTCTATTGACGAACTTGCCTTATAACACCCCTGTCACTACAGGGGTCCTGCCTACACTGGAATAGCCACTCAAGAAACTAACTAGTTAACTATGAGCGTTCCTTGCAGATGGTAAGCAATCCTATCTTGTTAGCTGCTGGCAGTTGGAGTGGACAGGTCCAGTAGTAGTACTAGCCTTGGTCAAAAACAGAGCAGTAAAACGTCAAAGCCAAAACAGCTTCCATAGCAATCAAAAGAAACACCAAATTCCAAATTTTATTAAAGCATAAAAAAAATCCATTTTTTGTTTTGTTTACTTAAGTTCATTAAAAAAAAAACAAGCCCTCATACAGCGGTGCAGATGGAAATATGAAAAATAAATGGCGATACAAAGAGTGATTGTGATTTTTTTTCAAGGGTTTTTATAAAAGGTTTGTATCACTATAATTGTATTATTGTATTGACCCGGAGAATAAGGATGTCAGGTTATTTTGAGTGCACAGTAAACGTCGCAATTAGAGTTGAGCGAACACCTGGATGTTCGGGTTCGGGATCCGAACTCGACCCGAACTTGACCCCGAACCCCATTGAAGTCAATAGGGACCCGAACTTTTGGGCACTAAAAAGGCTGTAAAATAGCCCAGGAAAGGGCTAGGGGGCTGCAAAAGGCAGCAACATGTAGGTAAATCTCCTGCAAACAAATGTCGATAGGGAAATAACTTGAAATAAAATAAATAAAAAATAACCAATATCAATTGGCAACTTGGAGGAGGAGGTGGAATAGGAGGTTGGGGTGGCGTCAGGTGGGAATGCTATGAGAGTTGAAGTTCTCATCACAGCCACAAAGGATTAATGTCTGCCTGCAGTGCCACAGGCATCATTCACAGACTCAGGACCATGGCAACCATACATGGGAGTTGAATAAAGTTTACATCACAGCCAAGAAGGATTCATGTCTGCCAGCAGTGTCACAGTCCACACTCACAGACTCAGGCGAATGGCAACCATACATGGGAGTTGAAGTTGTCATCACAGCCAAGAAGGAATCATGTCTGCCTGCAGGGCCACAGGCCTAATTCAAACATTCAGGCCCACGGGACCCACAAAGAGGAGAGTTAAAATCACGCCAAGACAGTATTGATTTCACCTAGCAATGCCACAGGCCTCATTCACAGATTCAGACCCATGGCACCCACAAAGAGGAGAGTTACAATCCTGCCAAATCAGTATTGATTTCACCCAGCAGTGCCACAGGCCTCATTTACTAATTCAGGAGGACCATGGCACCTGCAAAGAGGAGAGCGGTCCCGTAGCAACACAAGCCTTAGGTCAACCTGCAATGGAACAGGCCATTATCATTTATGTAGGCCCCTGACACCCAGACAGAGGAGAGGTCATTTGACAGTAAAAAGAGTTTAATGTCTCCCACCAAGACAGCAAGCAATTAAATGAAATATAGGACCCTGACACCCACACAATGGGGTGGTCATTTGACAGTAAAAAGAGTTTAATGTCTCTCACCAATGCAGCAAGCGATGAAACGAAATATAGTCCCCTGACAACCAGACAATGGGGCAGTCATTTGACAGTAAAAAGAGGTTAATGTCTCCCACCAATACAGCAGGCGATGAAAAAAAATAAAGGCCCCTGACAACCAGACAATGTAGAGGTTATTTGACAGTATAAAGAGGAAAATGTTACCCAACAAAGCAACAAATGATTAAATGACATATAGGCCTCTGACACCCACACAATGGACTACTCAAACAAAGCCAGGGAGCTTTGCACTTTGGATTGCTGTGTTTGAGACTCTTGAGTGAGGCTCCACGGTATTTTTGTAGCTGGTCTCCCTAAGATCAGCTATAGCTTTGTTTGAGTAGTTACCAAAGCATTGCTCCCGGTTAGCCAGAATCCTACTCCACACTGATGAGGGGCAACACCCCGAAACAGCTGTCTGTGGATGGATAACTTGCTTAGGTCTTCCCCGTCACATCCTTAAAGCTTGTAAAAGAGCGGGATTTTGACATAGGGGCCACTTAATATGGTGGTTTTGGTGATCTCTGTAATGGAGACACCCCTTTGCTTGTTTTTCCTTCCTTTGAGGGATATCTAGCTTTCACTGTGTTGTAGTCCCATAACTGGGGCTCCACAATCTTTTTGCATTTTATGTTTCCCAGGGAGCTTTGCACTTTGGATTGCTGTGTTTGAGACTCTTGAGTGAGGCTCCACGGTATTTTTGTAGCTGGTCTCCCTAAGATCAGCTATAGCTTTGTTTGAGTAGTTACCAAAGCATTGCTCCCGGTTAGCCAGAATCCTACTCCACACTGATGAGGGGCAACACCCGAAACAGCTGTCTGTGGATGGATAACTTGCTTAGGTCTTCCCCGTCACATCCTTAAAGCTTGTAAAAGAGCGGGATTTTGACATAGGGGCCACTTAATATGGTGGTTTTGGTGATCTCTGTAATGGAGACACCCTTTGCTTGTTTTTCCTTCCTTTGAGGGATATCTAGCTTTCACTGTGTTGTAGACCCATAACTGGGGCTCCACAATCTTTTGCATTTTATGTTTCCCAGGGAGCTTTGCACTTTGGATTGCTGTGTTTGAGACTCTTGAGTGAGGCTCCACGGTATTTTTGTAGCTGGTCTCCCTAAGATCAGCTATTGCTTTGTTTGAGTAGTCACCAAAGCATTGCTCCCGGTTAGCCAGAATCCTACTCCACACTGATGAGGGGCAACACCCCGAAACAGCTGTCTGTGGATGGATAACTTGCTTAGGTCTTCCCCGTCACATCCTTAAAGCTTGTAAAAGAGCGGGATTTTGACATAGGGGCCACTTAATATGGTGGTTTTGGTGATCTCTGTAATGGAGACACCCCTTTGCTTGTTTTTCCTTCCTTTGAGGGATATCTGGCTTTCACTGTGTTGTAGACCCATAACTGGGGCTCCACAATCTTTTGCATTTTATGTTTCCCAGGGAGCTTTGCACTTTGGATTGCTGTGTTTGAGACTCTTGAGTGAGGCTCCACGGTATTTTTGTAGCTGGTCTCCCTAAGATCAGCTATTGCTTTGTTTGAGTAGTCACCAAAGCATTGCTCCCGGTTAGCCAGAATCCTACTCCACACTGATGAGGGGCAACACCCCGAAACAGCTGTCTGTGGATGGATAACTTGCTTAGGTCTTCCCCGTCACATCCTTAAAGCTTGTAAAAGAGCGGGATTTTGACATAGGGGCCACTTAATATGGTGGTTTTGGTGATCTCTGTAATGGAGACACCCCTTTGCTTGTTTTTCCTTCCTTTGAGGGATATCTGGCTTTCACTGTGTTGTAGACCCATAACTGGGGCTCCACAATCTTTTTGCATTTCACCCACACAATGGGGCAGTCATTTGACAGTAAAAAAGAGTTAAATGTCTCCCACCAATGCAGCAAGCAAGTACACGAAATATAGGCCCCTGACACCCACACAATGTGGCGGTCATTTCACAGTAAAAAGAGTTTAATATCTCTCACCAAGACAACAAATGACTAAACGACATAAAGTCCCCTGACACCCACACAATGGGGCAGTCATTTGACAGTAAAAAGAGTTAAATGTCTCCCACCAAGACACAACTAAACGAAATATAGGCCCCTGACATCCACACAACGGGGCATTAATTTGACGGTAAAAAGAGTTTAATCTCTCCCACCAAGACAACAAATGACTAAACGACATATAGGCCCCTGACACCCACAGAATGGGGCAGTCATTTGACAGTAAAATCAGTTAAATGTCTCCCACCAACACAGCAAGTAAGTAAACGAAATATAGGCCCCTGACACCCATGGCAAGGGAGCGGTCATTTGACAGTAAAAAGAGTTAAATGTCTCCCACCAAGACAGCAAGCAATTAAACTAAATATAGGCCCCTGACACCCAGACAGAGTAGAGGTCATTCGACATCAAAAAGAGAATAATGTCACCATCCAAAGCAACAGACAATTATCTGAAATGTAGGCCCCTGGCACCCAGACAGAGGAGAAAGTTGCTATAGCAGAAAAAGAGGCATCATCTTACCCACCATTGGAACAGGCCACTTTCAGTAATTTAAGCCCCAGCACCCAGACAGAGGAGAGAGGTCCCATAGCAGAAAAACAGGCATCATATTATCCACCAATGGAACAGGCCACTTTCAGTTATTTAGGCCCCAGCACCCAGACAGAGGAGAGAGGTTCCATAGCAGCAAAACAGGTATCATGTTACCCACCAAAGGAACAGGCCACTTTCAGTCATTTAGGCCCCTGACACCCAGACAGGTCAATTAACAGCAAAAAGTGGTTAATGTCACGCACCAAAGCAGCAGGCGATTAGCTGGAATGTAGGCCCCTGGCAGCCAGACAGAGGTGAGGTTCATTCAACTTGGTGTTGCCCCCAAAAATAATGGTACGATAAAAAAAAGGAGGATTGAATAAAGAAGTGCCCTGGAGTACAAGAATGTATGGTTGAGGGCGAGGCAGTTATAAATGTCTATTCTGCACAAGGGATTGACAGGTCCTGTGGGATTTATGCCTGGTTCATTTTAATAAACGCCAGCTTGCTCACGTTGGCTGTGGACAGGCGGCTGCGTTTGTCTGTAATGACGCCCCCTGCCGTGCTAAATACATGTTCAGACAATACACTGGCCACAGGGCAGGCCAGCACCTCCAAGGCATAAAAGGCTAGCTCTGGACAATGTGGACAATTTGGAAACCCAGAAGTTAAATGGGGCCGAACCATCAGTCAGTACATGGAGGGGTGTGCACACGTATTGTTCCACCATGTTGTTGAAATGTTGCCTCCTGCTAACACGTTCCCTATCAGCTAGTGGTGCAGTTAGCTGTGGTGTTGTGACAAAACTTTTCCACATTTCGGCCATGCTAACCCTGCCTTCAGAGGAGCTGGCCGTGACACAGCTGCATTGGCGACCTCTTGCTCCTCCTCTGACTTTGCCTTGTGCTTCCACTTGTCCCCCCGTTTCATTTGGGAATGCTCTCAAGAGTGCGTCTACCCGAGTGCGCTTGTACTCGCACATTTTCCTATCATGCTCCAGTGCGGCAATTAAGGTGGGCACGTTGTCTTTGTACCGGGGATCCAGAAGGGTGACCACCCAGCAGTCAGCACACGTTAATGTGGGCAACTCTGCTGTCATTGCGCAGGCACTGCAGCATGCAGTCGCTCATGTGTGCCAGGCTGCCCAGAGGTAAGGAAAAGCTGTCCTCTGTGGGAGGCGTATCGTCATCTTCCTCCATTTCCCCCCAGCCACACACCAGTGATGGGCCTGAGCTGCATTGGATGCCCCCCCGCTGTGAACATGCTTCATCCTCATCCTCCTCCAGCTCCTCCTCATCCTCGTCCTCCTCGTCCCCCAGTAGTGGGCCCTGGCTGGCCAAATTTGTACCTGGCCTCTGATGTTGCAAAAGACCTCCTTCTGAGCCACTTCTAAAAGACTGGCCTGAAAGTGTAAGAAATGACCCCTCTTCCTCCTCCTTCTGGGCTACATCCTCTTCCATCATCGCCATAAGTGTTTTCTCAAGGAGACATAGAAGTGGTATTGTAACGCTGACAACAGCCTCATCGCCACTGGCCATGTTGGTGGAGTACTTGAAACAGCGCAACAGGGCACACATGTCTCGCATGGAGGCCCAGTCATTGGTGGTGAAGTGGTGCTGTTCCGCAGTGCGACTCATCTGTGCATGCTGCAGCTGAAACTCCACTATGGCCTGCTACTGCTCACACTGTCTCTCCAGCATGTGCAGGGTGGAGTTCCACCTGGTGGGCACGCCGCATATGAGGCGGTGAGTGTTAAGGTCGAAGTTACGCTGCAGCGCAGACATGCAAGCAGCGGCAGAATGAGAACCCCGGAAGCGCGCACAAATGGCCCGCACTTTATGCAGCAGCTCTGACATGTCAGGAGAGTTGTGAATGAATTTCTGCACCACCAAATTCAGCACATGTGTCAGGCAAGGCATGTGCGTCAAACCGGCTAGTCCCAGAGCTGCAATGAGATTTTGCCCATTATCACACACCACCAGTCCGGGCTTGAGGCTCACCGGCAGCAACCACTCGTTGGTCTGTTGTTCTATACCCCGCCACAACTCCAGCGCGGTGTGGGGCCTGTCCCCCAAACACATGAGTTTCAGAATGGCCTGCTGACGTTTACCCCAGGCTTTGATGAAGTTGGTGGTGAAGATCTGTGGCTGACCGTATGAGCAGGTGGAAGAAGAGGAGGAGATAGCTGAGTAGGAGGCAACGAGAGGCAAAGAATGATGCCCTGCAATCCTTGGTGGTGGATGGACGTGCGCCAAACAGCCCAGCCGCCACTACATTTACCCAGTGTGCAGTTAGGGAGATATAGCGTTTCCAGGCCGTGCTTACTGGTCCACGTATCTGTGGTTAGGTGGACCTTGCCACAGATGGCGAAGCCCAGTGCACATTTGATTTTTTCGGATACTTGGTTTTGCAGGCAAGGCACGGCTCTCTTGGAGAAGTAGTGGAGGCTGGGAATGACATACTGTGGGACAGCCACCGCCATCAGCTGTTTGAAGCTGTCTGTGTCCACCAGCCTAAATGACAGCATTTCAAAGACCAGTAGTTTAGAAATGCTGGCATTCAGGGCCAAGGATCGCGGGTGGCTAGGTGGGTATTTACGCTTTCTTTCCAAGGTCTGTGAGATGGAAAGCTGAATGCTGCCGTGTGACATGTGGAGATGCTTGGTGACGGAGGTGGTGGTGTTAGTGGCACATCCTCTTTTTGCTGGGTGGCAGGTGCCAACGTTCCTCCAGAGGCAGAGGAGGAGGCCGAGGCAGCAGCAGAAGATGGAGCAGGAGGGGCCTGAGCCCTTTCTTGGTTTTGAAGGTGCTTGCTCCACTGCAGCCCGTGTCTCGCATGTAGATGCCTGGTCATGCAGGTTGTGCTAAGGTTCAGAACGTTAATGCCTCGCTTCAGGCTCTGATGGCACAGCGTGCAAACCATTCGGGTCTTGTCGTCAGCACATTGTGTGAAGAAGTGCCATGCCAGGGAACTCCTTGAAGCTGCCTTTGGTGTGATCGGTCCCTGGTGGCGTTGGCCAGTAGCAGGAGAACTTTCTTAGCGATGGCTGTTCTTCTTTTGCACCCTGCGCCCACTTTTGCTATGCTGTTGGCTCGGTCTCACCACTGCCTCTTCCTCTGAACTCTGAAAGTAAGTGGCAAGACCTTCATTCCATGTGGAGTCTAGGACCTCATCGTCCCCTGCATCGTCTTCCACAGAGTCTTCCTCCCTGAACTCCTGCACACTGCAGAAAGACGTAGCAGTTGGCACCTGTGTTTCGTCATCATCAGAGACGTGCTGACTCTGCTGAGGTAGTATTCCCATGTCCTCATCAGGAAACATAAGTGGTTGTGCAAACCACTGAGGAAGGGGTCATTCTCACCCCCTAAACGTGTCTGGTAAAAGATCCCCCCCTCGTTGTACGGATCAAACGAACTACATCATCTGCCGTGAGATACTCGAGTATACATCGGATTAGAGTGGAGAAACAAGCTTGGATACCGCTCACCACGTGAGAAGCAGCATCGCAGACACCGGAGGCAGAAAGATATAAAAGCCCACGTGTGACGCCGAGCTGCTAGCGAGGACAAGAGTCGGAAGGTACGGAGCAAACACACAGTACTAACTGGGCCAAAAGTTAGTCAACGAAGGGCCCGATTCTAAACCAAGCTACAGTAACACTCCCGATAAGACCTTTACATATTATACTGATCAGAAGAAAGACTTGTAACTACTCTCATTTAGAGGGATGCCGCTAATAGTATGTGAATAGTGGGACGCCGCATTCACATGAACCATATCTAAAGGTATTTATTTCATGGTGGAACTTTGTCTGCAACTATATTGATACTAAATTATCAGCAAAACTTTAATGAGTTCTTATAGAGACTTATACTAATGATACCTGCAATGTATATCCATTCCAGTTCAGTTTAGTGATTTTAGGCAACTATACAGATCGAGTGCACTTAAATCTATATTAAGTAGCCCTCATAAGGTCACTATTGGAAGTTATTTTATCGATGTTAATAAACACTGTTTACAATTTATTCACATCTGTTTCTAGTCCCATTGGTATTGTTCTCAATATCAGAGAGTGCCCAGATTATATATCCAATTCCTTTTGCTAGCTAGACCGGTGAATCTACTCATCTGAGAGCACCTCATATTGGTAATTGGCTGACCCAGTGCAACACTATCCCCCTTTTTATTTTCATAAGTGGTTGTGCGTCAGTGCATTCTATGTCATCCATCGCTGGGGAAGGGCTAGGTGGATGCCCTTTGGGAAACCCTGCCAGCAGGTTCTTCAAACAGTATAAGAGACTGCTGCAAAACTTGAGGCTCAGACAGGTTTCCTGATATGCATGGGGGTGATGTGACAGACTGATGTGCTTGGTTTTAAGGCGCCATCTGTGTGCTTTCTGCAGAAGACTGGGTGGGAGATAATGTGAACCTGCTGGATCCACTGTCGGCCACCCAATCGACTAGCGCCTGTACTTGCTCAGGCCTTACCATCCTTAGAACGGCATTAGGCCGACCAAATATCGCTGTAGATTCTGGCAGCTACAGGGACCTGAGGTAGTTGGTTCACTAGGATGTGTAGCTGTGGAAGAATGGCCATGTCCTCTCCCAGCACCAGAGGGTCCACTAACACCAACACGATCATGTCCGCGTCCCTTATTAGATGTTTTCCTCATTGTTACCGTTCACCACCATAAGGAAAAACTTATTTGGCCCAATGTATAGAGTTCAAATTCAGGCCTTTATTTACAGGCACCTAACACTATCTAGCTATCTAGTTATGTACCGTATTACAATAATACAGGCACAGCAGAAACCACAGATTTAGGGGAATATCAATTTTAGGCCTGGTATTTAGGCCCTGGCTGAAAGATATCCTTTTACGGACAGAATTACACTTGGAGATGCACAATAGCGTCTGCAAATATAGAGGATCACGCTTTCAAGCCTTGTATTTAGACACTTAGTGTAGTATACCCTTTTACAGACAGAAATACACTTGGAGATGCACAATAGCGTGTTCAAATATACAGGATTTATTTTTCAGGCCTTGTATTTAGACGCTGACACGCTGAATGAAAAAATCTATCCTTTGACGGACAGTATTACACTTGGCCAGCCACAGCTGGAACACCAGATTTAGGGGATTGGTATTTTGGCAATTTAATTTCACTCCAGAAAAAAATCTATCGTTTGACAGACAGTATTACACCTCGCCAGCCACAGCTGGAACCCCAGATTTAGGGGATTGGTATTTTGGCAATTGAATTTAACCCCAGAAAAAAATCTATCCTTTGACGGACAGTATTAAACATAGTCAGGCACAGCTGGAACACCAGATTTAGAGGATTGGTATTTTGGCAATTAAATTTCACCCCAGAAATAAAATCAATTCTTTTAAGCACAGTATTACACTTGGCCAGCAACAGCTAAAACCACTGAATTAGAAGATTGGTATTTTGGCAATTGAATTTCATCCCAGAAAAAAATCTGTCCTTTGACGGACAGTATTAACCTTAGCCAGCCACAGCTGGAACACCAGATTTAGGGGATTGGTTTTTTAGAAATTGAATTTGAGCCCAGAAATAAAATCTATCCTTTTACGCACAGTATTACACTTCCAGCAACAGCTAAAACCACTGAATTAGGGGATTTTTATTTTGGCAATAGAATTTCACCCCAGAAAAGAATCTATCCTTGACAGACATTATTACACTTGGCCACCCACAGCTGTAACCCCAGATTTAGGGGATTGTTATTTTAACAATTGAATTTCACACCAGAAAAAAATCTATCCTTTGGCGGACAGTATTAAGCTTAGCCAGCCACAGCTAGAACACCAGATTTAGGGGACTGGTATTTTGGCAATTGCATTTCAGCCTACAAAAATGTTTATCCTTTGACAGACAGTATTACACTTGGCCAGCCACATCTGGAACCCCAGATTTAGGGGATTGTTATTTTGGCAATTGAATTTCACCCCTGAAAAAAATTTATCCTTTGACGGACAGTATTAACCTGAGCCAGCCACAGCTGGAACACCAGATTTAGGGGATTGGTACTTTGGCAATTGGATTTCACCTCAGAAAAAAATCTATCGTTTGACGGACAGTATTAAACTTGGCCAGCCACAGCTGTAACCCCAGATTTAGGGGATTGTTTTTTTAACAATTGAATTTCACACCAGAAAAATTGTTATCCTTTGACGGACAGTATTAAGCTTAGCCAGCCACAGCTGGAACACCAGATTTAGGGGATTGGTATTTTGGCAATTGCATTTCAGCCCACAAAAAAGTTTATCCTTTGACAGACAGTATTACACTTGGCCAGCCACATCTGGAACCCCAGATTTAGGGGATTGTTATTTTGGCAATTGAATTTCACCTCGGAAAAAAATCTATCCTTTGACGGACAGTATTAACCTGAGCCAGCCACAGCTGGAACACCAGATTTAGGGGATTGGTTTTTTGGCAATTGAATTTGAGCCCTGAAAAAAAATCTATCTGTTGACGGACAGAATTAAACTTAGCCAGCCACAGCTGGAACACCAGATTTAGGGGATTGGTATTTTAACAATTGAATTTCACCCAAAAATAAAATCTATCCTTTTACGCACAGTATTACACTTGACCATCAACAGCTAAAACTACTGATTTAGGGGATTTATATTTTTGCATTTGAATTTCACCCCAGGAAAAAATCTATACTTTGACGGACAGTATTACACTTGGCAAGCCACAGCTGGAACACCAGATTTAGGGGATTGGTATTTTGGCAATTGAATTTTACCCCAGAAAAAAATCTATCCTTTGACGGACAGTATTAAACATAGCCAGCCACAGATGGAACACCAGATTTACGGGATTGGTACTTTGGCAATTGAATTTGAGCCCAGAAAAAAAATTATCCTTTGACGGACAGTATTAAACATAGCCAGCCACAGATGGAACACCAGATTTACGGGATTGGTACTTTGGCAATTGAATTTGAGCCCAGAAAAAAAATCTATCTTTTGACGGTGAGAATTTAACTTAACCAGCCACAGCTGGGACACCAGATTTAGGAGATTGGTATTTTGACAATTGAATTTCACCCCAGAAATAAAATCTATCCTTTTACACACAGTATTACACTTCCAGCAACAGCTAAAACCACTGATTTATGGGATTGTTATTTTGGCAATTGAATTTCACCCCAGAAAAGAATCTATTCTTTGACAGACATTATAACACTTGGACAGCCACAGCTTGAACCCTAGATTTAGGGGATTGTTATTTTGACAATTGAATTTCGCCCCAGAAAAAAATCTATCCTTTGATGGACAGTATTAAGCTTAGCCAGCCACAGCTGGAACACCAGATTTAGGGGATTGGTATTTTGGCATTTGAATTTCACCCCACAAAATAGTTTATCCTTTAACAGACAGTATTTCACTTGGCCAGCCACAGCTGGAACCTCAGATTTAGGGGATTGTTATTTTGGCAATTGAATTTAACCCCAGAAAAAAATCTATCCTTTGACGTACAGTATTAAACTAAGTCAGCCACAGCTAGAACACCAGATTAAGGGGATTGGTATTTTCGCAATTTAATTTCACCCCAGAAATAAAATATATCCTTTTACTCACATTATTACACTTGGCCAGCAACAGCTAAAACCACTGATTTAGGGGATTGGTATTTTGGCAATTGAATTTGACCGCAGAAATAAATCAATCCTTTGACAGACAGTATTACACTTGGCCAGGCAGAGCTGGATCCCCAGATTTAGGGGATTGTTATTTTGACAATTGAATTTAACACCAGAAAAAAAAACTATCCTTTGACGGACAGTGTTAAACCTAGCCAGCCACAGCTGTAATACCAGATTCAGGGGATTGGTATTTTGGCAATTTAATTTCACCCCACAAAAAAATCTATTGTATGATGTACAGTATTAAACTAAGCCAGCCACAGCTGGAACACCAGGTTTCGGGGATAGGTATGTTGGCAATTGAATTTCACCCCAGAAAAAAATCTATCCTTTGACGTACAGTATTACACTTGGCCAGCCACAGCTGGAACCCCAGATTTAGAGGACTGGTATTTTGGCAATTAAATTTCACTCCAGAAAAAAATCCATGGTTTGACGGACAGTATTAAACTTACCCAGCCACAGCTGGAACACCAGATTTAGGGGATTGGTATTTTGGCAATTGAATTTAACCCCCCCAAAAAATCTTTCCTTTGACGGACAGAATTAAACTTAGTCAGCCACAACTGGAACCCTAGATTTAGGGGATTGGTATTGTGGCAATTGAATTTCACCCCACAAAAAAAATCTATCCTATGACGTACAGTATTAAACTTGTCCAGCCACAGCTGGAACACCTTATTTAGAGGATTGGTATTTTGGCAATTGAATTTCACCCCCCAAATTTTTTTATCCTTTGATGTACAGTATTACACATGGCCAGCCACAGCTGGAACCCCAGATTTAGGGGACTGTTATTTTGGCTATTGAATTTCACCCCAGAAAAAAATCGATCCTTTGACAGACAGTATTAATCTTAGCCAGCCACAGCTGGATCACCAGATTTAGGGGATTGGTATTTTGGCAATTGAATTTAACCCTAGAAAAAAATCTATCCTTTGACGTAAAGTATTAAACTTGGCCAGCTACAGCTGGAACACCAGATTTAGGGGACTGTTATTTTGGCAATTGAATTTCACCCCAGATAAAAATCTATCCTTTGACAAACAGTATTAATCTTAGCCAGCCACAGCTGGATCACCAGATTTAGGGGATTGGTATTTTGGCAATTGAATTTCACCCCAGAAAAAAAAAAATATCCTTTTGACGGACAGTATTAACTTACCAAGCCACAGCTGGAACACCAGATTCATGGGATTGGTATTTTGGCAATTGAATTTCACCCCACAAAAGAATCTATCCTATGACATACAGTATTAAACTTGGCCAGCCACAGCTGGAACACCATATTTAGGGGATTGGTATTTTGGCAATTGAATTTCACACCAGAAAAAATATATATCCTTTGATGGACAGTATTATACTTGGCCAGCAATAGCTGGAAGCCCGGATTTAGGGGATTGGTATTTTGGCAATTGAATTTCACCCCACAAAAAATCTATCCTTTGACGTACAGTATTAAACAGAGCCAGCCACAGCTGGAACCCCAAATTTAGGGGATTGATATTTTGGCAAAGAATTTCACCCCAGAAAAAAATCTATCCTTTGACAGACAGTATTACAGTTGGCCAGCCACAGCTGGAACCCCACATTTAGGGGAATGGTATTTTGACGATAGAATTTCACCCCAGAAAAAAATCTATCCTTCGACGAACAGTATTAAACTTAGCCAGCCACAGCTGGAACACCAGATTTAGGGGATTGGTATTTTGGCAATATTATTTCACCCCAGAAAAAAATCTTTCCTTTAACTGACAGTATTACACTTGTCCATCCACAGCTGGAACATCAGATTTAGGGGATTGGTATTTTGGCTATTTAATTTCACCCCAGAATAAAATCTATTCTTTGACATACAGTACTAAACTTAGCCAGCCACAGCTGGAACCCCAGATTTAGGTGATTGGTATTTTGAAAATGGAATTTCACCCCAGAAAACAATCTATCCTTTGACGGACAGTATCACACTTGGCCAGCCACAGCTGGAACATCAGGTTTAGTGGATTGGTATTTTGGCTATTTAATTTCACCCCAGAATAAAATCTATTCTTTGACATACAGTACTAAACTTAGCCAGCCACAGCTGGAACCCCAGATTTAGGTGATTGGTATTTTGAAAATGGAATTTCACCCCAGAAAAAAATCTATCCTTTCACGGACAGTATCACACTTGGCCAGCCAAAGCTGGAACATCAGGTTTAGTGGATTGGTATTTTGGCTATTGAATTTCACCCCAGAAAAAAATCTATCCTTCGACGGACAGTATTAAACTTAGCCAGCCACAGCTGGAACACCAGATTTAGGGGATTGGTATTTTGGCAATTGATATAGCAATTTCTATTCTGTGTTCAAGGTGTATCAGTAAGCACGTCCCCTGTTGTAGGATATTGCAAAAAAAAGCCTACTATTGAAACCAAAAATGTATGTTGAACTTGGTGGCAGCTCAAAAGATGTGCTGGTGCACCAAAAGATCGCAAAATGGCCACGAATCACCCCAGAAAAAAGTGACAGAAAAATGCTCTGGGCAGCCGAAAAACTAGTGAGCAATGAACTAACAATATTTGAATGACTCATAGCTTTAGATCGATCACTTTATTAATATTATGTGTAATAAAGGGTGTATTGTTGTGCTGGTTCCTTGTAATTTTTGGCATCCCTTTCACTTAGTGCATAGGCTTTATGAGTGTAGGAGCCCCACTACCTGAACAATTGTATCACAATGTGAATGAGGCCCTCCTTTATGTGATATACAGGCTGTTTCGAAGTGCCTCTTCCTTGTAATTTTTGGCAGCACTTGCACTTTTATATATACAATTGAATATACAGGAAATAATGTTTCCTAACAATTTTTCCTGTGAAATTGATTTTTTTGGGTGGGTTTTGTGCGTATTTTTGTCAGTCGGTAAAAGTGCCTTGCAACTTGGGCAACACTGTTCCCAGCAGTGACCTGGTAGTCCAAGGTGCATCCAGACATCGTCCCCATGGTGTTCCCGATCCATTTCACTGGTGTTTCTGTCACTTTCTGACCTTTTTATAATGGTCCAGGCACCCTCCCCTCTTCAGAGCAGGGGGTACCTGATTGTTTTCTATTGACTTCCATGATACTCGTGTGCTCGGCCGAGCACACAAATATAGCAATGTGTTCGGGCCGAACACCAGAATACTTTGGTGATCGATCATCACTAGTTATGGCTCTTGGATTGTGGGGAGTAAAAAATGAAAAGACAAAAACAACATAATTGTAAATTTTCATGACTTCCAAGTACTACCCGTTGACCCCTAGTTCCCTGTAGTTGGCAGCTGACCCATGGGAGACACTGGAAGAAAGCAACAAGGGATTAGGCTATACTTGTAGTCAGGAAACAGGCTGGTGTCAGTACAGGCAAAGTACAGCAAATCTGAATACATTCCAGAGATTAGGACAGTAAGCTCAGGGTCAGCACAGTGATAAGGCACAGGTCAGGTCAGGTGGCATAAAAACCAGTAGAGTCTAGGACAGGGGTAGGAAACTTCCGGCTCTCCAGCTGTTATGAAACTACAACTCCCAGCATGCATACTTACTCTGCACTTCTCTGAACATGTTGGGAATTGTAGTTTCACAGCAGCTGGAGTGCGGGAGGTTCCCTACCCCTGGTATAGGAGATATACAGACATTGGTACACAGGCAAACAAATGGATATAACTCTTTTACAAGGCCAAGCAGATAAGATGACCTGCCAGGATTTGTAGAGACCAATTGCTTAGGCCACCACTGAAAGAAAAAGAATGAAATATAGGAGCAACTGATTAGCAACTGGACACAGCCATTCAGACACGCACCGAACAAGAGAAGATTGACTCTTGCAGTGTTACAGAAAAGCATTCAAAACAGAATTCAGTCCAAGGTTTAGGAAAACTTCCGTTCTAAATGAATCCGAATTCCCTTGTGCTTCGTGGTAACAAATTATTTTTCCTAAAATGGCAGCTGCACATGTTAGAAGGTGAAAGTAAGTGTAGAGGAGACAAACCCAGGAATGCAAGATCAATCATAATGCTGTGCAGCCAGCCCATCTGGAGGTAGCCATTACTAGTGTTGAGCGAACAGTTCGAGAAACGTTCGGGTTCGTACCGAATTTTGGGGTGTTCGGGACACTGACCCGAACCCCAACATTTTCAAAAAAGTTTGGGTTTGTTGTTCGGCGATTACTTCCCGCATTCTGAAGGTCTGCACAGCAGCCAATCAGCTAGCGTTTTTACTTCTTGCCCTAAGAGCCCATCATAGCCATGCCTACTAATGTCATGGCTGTGATTGGCCAAGTGCAGCATGTGACCCAGCCTCTATTTAAGCTGGAGTCATGTAGCGCCGCACGTCACACTGGTCTGATTAGTGTAGGGAGAGGACGCAGCTTCTGTGAGGGCGAGATTAGGCAGGGAAAAGTCAGCAACAGCACCTAATGAACGGATCGATCTACAGCTGTGAATGATTGAACTTCTGCTAGTTACTTGCTCACTGGTTTTTAGGCTGCACAGAGCGTTTTTCTGTCACTTATTTTCTGGGGTGGTCGGCGGCCATTTTGTGACTTGTGGTGCACAAGAACAAGCTGCCACAAAGTCCATCAATCCATTACTACTAGTTTTTTTTTGCTATATCCTACATGAGGGGCTTGGCTGTGCTATTTGTCACACCTAGAAACTCAGGATAGCAATTTCTATATTTTATTAAGGGGTTAAATACATTAGCCCAAATACCAATCCCCTAAATCTGGTGTTCCAGATTTGGCTAGCCAATTATAATACTGTCTGCTGTCTGGCAAAGGATAGATTATTTTCTGTGGTGAAATTCAATTGTCAAAATAGCAATCCCCTAAATCTGGTGTCCCAGCTGTGGCTGCCAAACTATAATAGTGTCCGCAAAAACATATATTTTGTTCTGGGGTGAAATTCAATTGCCAAAATAGCAATACCATAAATATGGTGTCACAGCTGTGGCTGGCAAACTATAATAGTATCCGCAAAAACATATAATTTGTTCTGGGGTGAAATTCAATTGGCAAAATAGCAATACCATAAATCAGTGGTTTCAGCTGTGGCTGGCCAAGTTTAATAGTGTCCGCAAAAACATATATTTTGTTCTGGGGTGAAATTCAATTGACAAGATAGCAATACCATAAATCAGTGGTTTCAGCGGTGTCTGGCCAAGTTTCATAGTGTCCTGCAAATTATATATTTTGTTCTGGGGTGAAATTCAATTGCCAAAATAGCAATACCATAAATCAGTGGTTTCAGCTGTGGCTGGCCAAGTTTCATAGTGTCCGCAAAAACATATATTTTGTTCTGGAGTGAAATTCAATTGCCAAAATAGCAATACCATAAATCAGTGGTTTCAGCTGTGGCTGGCTTAGTTTCATAGTGTCCGCAAAAACATATATTTTGTTCTGGGGTGAAATTCAATTGCCAAAATAGCAATACCCTGAATCTGGTGTCCCAGCTGTTGCAGGCCAAGATTCATAGTGTCCGCAAAAACATATATTTTGTTCTGGGGTGAAATTCAATTGCCAAAATAGCAATACCCTGAATCTGGTGTTCCAGCTGTTGCAGGCCAATTGTAAATCTGTCCATAAAAGGATACCTTTCATCCAGGGCCTAAATACTAGCCCTAAAAGAGATATTCCCCTAAATCAGTGGTTACTGCCGTGCTTGGATTAGTGTAATATGCTACATAAATAGTCAGATAGTGTTAGGTGCCTGTAAAAAAAGGCCTGAATTTGAAATCAATACATTGGGCCAAATATCTTTTTTCTTATTGTGGAGCTTGGTGAACGGTAACAATGAGGAAAACATCTAGTATGGGACGCGGACGCGGTCGTGGTGGTGTTAGTGGACCCTCTGGTGCTGGGAGAGGACGTGGCCATTCTGCCACAGCCACACGTCCTAGTGAACCAACTACCTCAGGTTCCCGCTAGAATTTACAGCGATATTTGGTGGGGCACAATGCCGGTCTAAGGATGGTAAGGCCTGAGCAAGTACAGGCGCTAGTCAATAGGGTGGCCGACAGTGGATCCAGCACGTTCACAACATTATCTCCCACCCAGTCTTCTGCAGAAAGCGCACAGGTGGCGCCTGAAAACCAAGCCCATCAGTCTGTCACATCACACCCATGCATATCAGGGAAACTGTCTGAGCCTCAAGTTATGCAGCAGTCTCTTATGCTGTTTGAAGACTTTGCTGGCAGGGTTTCCCAAGGAAATCCACCTAGCCCTTCCCCAGTGGTGGAAGACATAGAATACACTGATGCACAACCACTGATGTTTCCTGATGATGAAGACATGGGAATACCACCTCATCGGAGTCCGCACGTCTCTGATGATGACGAAACACAGGTGCCAACTGCTGCGTCTTTCTGCAGTGTGCAGACCGAACAGGAGGTCAGGGAGGAAGACTGTGTGCAAGACGATGCAGGGGACGATGAGGTCCTAGACCCCACATGGAATGAAGGTCGTGCCACTGACTTTCATAGCTCAGAGGAAGAGGCAGTGGTGAGACCGAGCCAACAGCGTAGCAAAAGAGGGAGCAGGGGGCAAAAGCAGACCAGCCGCCTCCAAGAGAGTTCGTCTGCTACTGACCACCGCCATCAGGGACCGAGCACCCCAAAGGCAGCTTGAAGGGGTTCCCTGGCATGGCACTTCTTTAAACAATGTGCTGACGACAAGATCCGAGTGGTTTGCACGCTGTGCTATCAGATCCTAAAGCGAGGCATTAACGTTCTGAACCTTAGCACAACCTGCATGACTGCATCACATGAACTGCAGTGGAGTAAACACATTAAAAACAAGGAACTCACTCAGGCTCCCCCTGCTCCCTCTTCTGCTGCTGCCTCGGCCTGTTCCTCTGCCTCGGGAGGAACGTTGGCAATTGCCGCCCACCAAACAGAGGATGTGCCACCGACACCACCACCTGCATCACTAAGCATCTCCACCATGTCACACAGCAGCGTTCAGCTCTCCATCTCACAAACCTTGGAGAGAAATTCCCACCTAGCCACCCTTGAGCCTTGGGCCTGAATGCCAGCATTTCTAAACTACTGGCCTTTGAAATGCTGTCATTCAGGCTGGTGGACACAGACAGCTTCAAACAGCTGATGTCCATGGCTGTCCCACAGTATGTTGTTCCCAGCCGCCACTACGTCTCCAAGACAGCCGTGCCTTCCCTGCACAACCAAGTATCTGATAAAATCAAGTGTGCACTGCGCAACGCCATCTGTGGCAAGGTCCACCTAACCACAGATACGTGGACCAGTAAGCACGGCCAGGGACGCTATATCTCCCTAACTGCACACTGGGTAAATGTAGTGGCGGCTTGGCCCCAGGCGGAGAGTTCCTTGGCGCACGTCCTTCATTTCCCTATCCACATTTGTTTGCAGGGGATTTACCTACATTTTGCTGCCTTTTGCAGCCCTCTAGCCCTTTCCTGGACTATTTTACAGACTTTTTAGTGCCTAAAAGTTCGGGTCCCCATTGAATTCAATGGGGTTCTGGTTCGGGATAAAGTTCGGGTCGAGTTCGGATCCCGAACCCGAACATTTTCGGGAAGTTCGGCCGAACTTCCTGAACCCTAACTTCCAGGTGTTCGCTCATCTCTAGCCATTAACCGTCACTGATAGGCAGAGCCCTATAAAACCCTGATCCACGCCGCCATTTTCCTGTGAGCTGAGCATAAGGAGAGATATGATGAGACTAGGTACAGTGTTGCTGAAAACTCTTAACAAAGAGTGCAGCGAGAGTGCGGAGAGAGCAAGGGGAGAATGTAGGAGACTGTTGTACTACAGACTCTAGTACAATTTATTGCCAAGTACATAACTATGCAGTGCACCAAGAGTTGTATCTCATCCATTCTGTTAGCTGTATAGTTACTGTGCCATCATTATTACAGGCCACTTTTACCGGCAGGTCTAATTTATCACAATGTATATAAGTGTGCAGTGCACCAATATTCATAGTTAATCTGTTCTTTTAGCTGTAGACTTTCTTTGCATCAGTATTACAGGCCACTGTTACTTTTAGGCAGATTGGCCTGGGTATACCTGATTTATAGCGATTGGCAAATCAAAATTGGCAGAGCTGCCGAAACAAATTTTACTAAACTTCGCTTATCTCTGTTGCAGACTGAAGTTCAAAGAATACAAGTCCTAATACACACAGGACCCTAATGCCCTGGTTTCCTTCCAGAGTGCTGAAACAACAATAAGGACAGTGTGAGTGGAATAGCACCCATGTCCGCCTGAAGAGCGGGACAGTAATAGACATTGTCTGCCAGTGTTACACTATGGTCATGTATGTCCACTTCTGTAGAATTGTGTGGATTCAGACTTTGTATTGAAAAATTGACAAATGAATACTGTAAAACTATCAAAGATAGTGACAATTGCTAAAATTAAGAGGTAAGAATCAGAAGCACATACTGTATATATACGGTTACTTGCTAATCATAGGAATTTGTGATCCTATCGATCAGGAGAACAAAGTGGCCAAGGCCAATTCAACATTTTCTCTGAACATCACTGCTCTAAGCCAGGGTGTTAATGGAACTGCAATACTTGCAAAGTGTGTAGACAATAGTTTTGCTGTGCAGGAAAAAAGTTCAATATCTACAGTTCTGCTGCCCATGTATTCTAGCAATCAGTGTCGGTCCCAGAGGTTGGTCTCCAGCCAATCGGTAATTAGTAACAAATATTAGCTTTATGCTGTCATGTGCTTAGTGGAAAATTCCTATTCATCGGTACCATTGGGAGGTGTTGAACCTCACAGGGAGTATTATTTGAGTATATATCAATATTATTATGTAAGCACATACTTCTGTATGTAAGGAATACTTTATTGCCATTGGAAGTAATAGGAGGGATTATTAGAAACATTTATAGGAGACTAGTGAATTATTTATGCAGAAAGAATGGGATGATAGTGAGAAGTCAAACCGAGGTGGTAGGAATTACAAAATGGTTGCATATTATGTCACATTTTCAATAAAGCGTGAAGCTCTTTGCTGACATTGTCCCTTTTATATTTAAATAATGTCAGAATTTGTGGTGATGGACAGCATATAGAATAACTCATTCAGGAATAAACTGTGACATCTGGCTATTCCAGACTAAATCACATCTTCTCATCGAAGCTAAAGACTGAAAACATGTCCTATGGGTAGTAGATTTTATGAGATTAGGGAACGAGGAAATCCCATCAGATGCAGACTTTTTAAACTCAATTTATGACTTTTAGCAGTGAAACAAAAGACATAATTTCCCTACAGTAGTAAATTTATGCTTTAAACTAACCATTTCACTTCCATAGGGGTCAAAAACACAATGCTTAGCCAGTTACACTGATAAATCATTACCTTTTTTAAAAGACAGACCATCTTATAGGAAGTAGGCCAAGCATGAAGCCCTGAATCTTCCTGGTGCAGAATGCTGTTCAGTTTGTGTCAGTAATTGCCTGCTTCTTGACAGCTTCCAATTAACCCCACTTCAGAAAGTAGCATATGACGAGGCCTCTCTCACTACTCATGGTTTCCAGCTCCCGAAGAGGCTGCTTCGTATTTCTGAGGGCGCGTATCAAGGTACTCTTGTTTACATCAAAAACACTTTGGTAATAATAGCCTCTTACACCTCTTGGCTTTGAAAATCTTCCTTCGATCCGTGGAACACATTAAAAGCTGCTGAGAAAACTGAGTAACTTGTATTCCTAAGCAGAAAAAAATGATGTGTTAGCCAACAGTTCACCCAAGTAATACAGTACCCAACCTGGAGACACATTATAGCAGAAAAGGTCACTAATTGATAAATGCTTTTTATTGGGTGGATATTATTTTGCAGCATCTATCTAACTTTAAATAGAAAAGGTATGAAGTGTAAAGCCCCTGTTGTTCTTCAGCTGCCTCTTGGTTTATGCATACTGTTATATCCTTTTAATACCAAAGTAATAAAGATGAATTTCTATTCCACTTGCCTTTATAGTAGAGAGATTGAAGAAACTACTTGTCTTACTGTTCTATATTCTTAGCTTCTGTGCCTAATATTATGATCACAAATATCAAATACATTTTATGAACGCATATCTATAAGAGACCTGAAGATACCTCTAATGTTTAAGAGGTTGTCTAGGTTCAGAGCGGAATTGTGCAGGGCAAAGGCATTGTCAGGAGCTCTGGTGATGTACCGGGCTCTCCATAGGGACTGCCAGGCAGAGGCTTCCCCCCAGCAGTGAGTCCAGTGACGTCACCGACACTGATGGGCGGGCTTTAGCGTGGCCCTAGCCTTTAAAACGGCTACGGAAGTGCTAAAGACGGCCCATTAGGGCCGGTGATGTCACCAAATACACAAAAGCCTGGATGGAGCAAGCTGAAGGATAAGGCGGAACCAAAGTCAAAAAAAGGGCTAGGAGTGATAACTGGAAGTAGAAGTACAGGAATCAGGCAACAAAACATAAGGATGAGACAGGGAACAAGGGCAACGTCAAGGTCAAGTCAGTAACAGAGTCAATACAATAAGTGGGAAAAATAGACAAGCAAGGATGTACTTCAGGCTTCAGTAAAGGCTGAAGACCATTTTATATAGGCTACCTAGGCAGATGTCATATGAGAGTATTGTTGCCTAGGCAACTGTACGCTTCCACCAGGGCTATGGCTAAAAGGAGAGACAGAAAGTGATACAGATGGTTGGCAGGGGCCAAGGTTACTTTGTGGTATGTGCCACTGGAACTAGATGAGTAACAATTCCCGCATTAACAACTTAATGCGCGTCAAAAGTTAGCTTTGGAATAAATTTACCTGCCTGACAAATGATTGGCAAGTTGGCAGAAATGTTGCACTGTAGGGCTACATTAGATGTCATATGGGATTGTATGTGCCATAAAGGTGAATAACGTGGTGATTTTATGATAGGTTGAGTATAGAGTTGAGCAAACACCTGGATGTTCAGGTTCGAGAAGTTCGGCCGAACTTCCCGAAAATGTTCAGGTTTAGGATCCGAACTCGACCCGAACTTCATCCTGAATCCCATTGAAGTCAATGGGGACAAGAACTTTAGGGCACCAAAAAGTCTGTAAAATAGTCCGGGAAAGGGCTAGAATAAAATAAATAAAAATTAATCAATATCAATTGGAGAGAGGTCCCATAGCAGAGATTCAGGCTTCAAGTCACCCACCAACGGAGACGACCACTTTCATTTTTTTAGGACCCAGAACCCAGACGGAGGACTGAGGTCGCATAGCAGAGAATCAGTCGTCATGTCACCCACCAATGGAGAAGGCCACTTTTCGATAATTAGGCCCCTGGCAGCCAGACGGAGGAGAGAGGTCGCATAGCAGAGAATCAGTCTTCATGTCCCCCACCACTGGAACCTCTCCACCTAGACGGAGGAGAGGTTCATTCAACTTTTGTTTGCACCGCAATATAATGGTAAAAATAAAGAAAGAGGATTCAATAATGAAGTGCCCCAGAGTACAAGAATTTATGGTTGAGGGGGAGGCAGTTATAAATGTCTATTCTGCACAAGGGATGGACAGGTCCTGTGGGATCCATGCCTGGTTCCTCCGTACTGTTCCACCATGTTAGTGAAATGCTGCCTCCTGCTAACACGTTCCGTATCAGGTGGTGGTGCAGTTAGCTGTGGTGTGGTGACAAAACTTTTCCACATTTCTGCCATGCTAACCCTGCCCTCAGAGGAGCTGGCCATGACACAGCTGCGTTGGCGACCTCTTGCTCCTTCTTTGCCTTCGCCTTGGGCTTCCACTTGTTCCACTTTGACATTTGGGAATGCTCTCAGGAGCGCGTCTACCAGCGTGCGCTTGTACTCGCGTATCTTCCTATCACGCTCCAGTGCGGGAAGTAAGGTGGGCACATTGTCTTTGTTCCGGGGATCCAGCAGGGTGGCAACCTAGTAGTCCGCACACGTTAAAATGTGGGCAGCATTTAGTCGCTCATGTGTGCCAGGCTGCCCAGAGGTAAGGACAAGCTGTCCTCTGTGGGAGGCGTATCGTCATCGTCCTCCGTATTCCCCCAGCCAGGCACCAGTAATGGGCTTGAGCTGTGTTGGGTGCAACTCTGCTGTGAACCTGCTTCATCCTCATCCTCCTCCACCTCCTCTTCATCCTCCTCGTCCTCGATTAGTGGGCCCTGGCTGGCCACATTTGTACCTGGCTTCTGCTGTTGCAAAAAACCTCCCTCTGAGGCACTTCTAACAGACTGGCCTGAAAGTGCTAAAAATTACCACCTCATCCTCCTCCTGGGCCACCTCCTCTTCCATCATCGCCCTAGGTATTTTCTCAAGGAGACATAGAAGTGGTATTGTAATGCTGATAACGGCGTCATAGCCACTGGCCATGTTGGTGGAGTACTCAAAACAGGGCACACAGGTCTCACATGGAGGCCCAGTCATTGGTGGTGAAGTGGTGCTGTTCCGCAGTGCGACTGACCAGTGCATGCTGCAGCTTAAACTCCTCTATGGCCTGCTGCTGCTCGCACTGTCTCTAGAGCATGTGCAAGGTGGAGTTCCAACTGGTGGGAACGTCGCATATGAGGCGCTGAGTCGGAAGGCTGAAGTTACGCTGCAGGCGAGTAGTGGCAGGATGTGAATGCGAGAAGCGCGCACAGATGGCCTGCACTTTATGCAGCAGCTCTGACATGTCGGGGTAGTATGGGAAATAAATGTGGAGCCCCAGTTATGGGTCTACAACACAATGAAAGCCAGATATCCCTCAAAGGAAGGAAAACCAAGCAAAGGGGTGTTTCCATTACAGAGATCACCAAATCCACCATATTAAGTGGCCCCTATGTCAAGATCCCGTTTTTTTTACAAGCTTTAAGGATGTGACAGGGAAAACCTAAGCCAGTTATCCATCCACAGACAGCTGTTTCTGGGTGTTGCCCCTCATCAATGCAGAGTAGGATTCTGGCTAACCGGGAGCAATGCCTCAGAGACCACCCAAACACAACAATAGCTGATCTTAGGGAGACCAGCTACAAAAAAACACCACGGAGCCTCACTTAAGAGTCTCAACACAGCAATCCGAAGTGCAAAGTTCCCTGGGAAAAGGGAATATGCAAAATAAATTTGGAGCCCCAGTTATGGGTCTACAACACAATGAAAGCCAGATATCCCTCAAAGGAAGGAAAACCAAGCAAAGGGTCACTGTAAATTCTGGCGGGTACTGGAACCTGAGGTAGTTGGTTTACTAGGACGTGTGGCTGTGGCAGAATGGCCACATCCTCTCCCAGCACAAGAGGGTACACTAACACCACCACGACCGCGTCCGCGTCCCTTACTAGATGTTTTCCTCATTGTTACCGTTCACCAAGCTCCACAATAAGAAAAAAAATATTTGGCCCAATGTATTGATTTCAAATTAAGGCCTTTTTTTACAGGCACCTAACACTATCTGCCTATTTATTTATGTAGCATATTACACTAATCCAGGCACAGCAGTAACCACTGATTTAGGGGAATATCTCTTTTAGGGCTAGTATTTAGGCCCTGGATGAAAGGTATCCTTTTATGGACAGATTTACAATTGGCCTGCAACAGCTGGAACACCAGATTCAGGGTATTGCTATTTTGGCAATTGAATTTCACCCCAGAACAAAATATATGTTTTGGCGGACACTATTATACTTTGCAAGGCACAGCTGAAACCACTGATTTATGGTATTGCTATTTTGGCAATTGAATTTCACCCCAGAACAAAATATATGTTTTGGCGGACACTATTATACTTTGCAAGGCACAGCTGAAACCACTGATTTATGGTATTGCTATTTAGGCAATTGAATTTCACCCCAGAACAAAAACTATCCTTTGCAAGTGAGCAGACAGTATTACACTTGGCTAGACACAGCTGGAACACCATATTTAAGGGATTGCTATTTTGGCAATTTAATTTAACCCCTCAATATAATATAGAAATTTCTATCCTGAGTTTCTAGAGTGACAATAAGCACAGCCAAGCCCCTGATGTTAGAATATAGCAAAAAACAAAAAAAAACTAGTATTTTTGGATTGATGGACTTGGTGGCAGCTTGTGCTGGTGCACCACAAGACACAAAATGGCCACCGATCACCCCATAAAAAAGTGACAGATAAACGCTATGTGCAGCTTAAAACCAGTGAGCAATTAACTAGCAGAAGTTGTAGATCGATCACTTCATTAGGTGTTTTTGCTGAGTTTTCCCTGCCTAATCTCGCCCTCACAGAAGCTGCGTCGTCTCCCTACACTACTCAGAGCAGAGTGACGTGCGGCGCTACATGACTCCAGCTTAAATAGAGGCTGGGTCACATGCTACACTTGGCCAATCACAGCCATGCTATTAGTAGACATGGGTGTGATGGCTTCTTAGGGCAAGAAGTAAAACGCTAGCTGATTGGCTGCTGTGCAGCCCTTCAGACAGCGGGAAGAAATTGCCGAACAATGGACCCGAACCCAAACTTTTTTGAAAATGTTCGGGTCCGTGTCCCGAACACCCCAAAATTGAGTACGAACCCGAACTATCCAGTTTGGGTTCGCTCATCCCTAGTTGAGTGGCTTTCTGTGAGAACATTTTTTCAAGCTCTATTCTGAGGAAATTAACTCAGTTTCAAAACAATACACAAAATTCACAATACACAAAATTTTCTTCCCTGAACCTTTTTAATTAGAATTTTTTTAGATTGTGTTTACTCACAATCAAAGCTAAGGTTCTGGAAAAGAGATTAAATAATCGTTAAAAATGTATTCTTTTTTGATTGGCCAAAATTCTCCAAACTTCCTTCTAATTCTCTGAGTCACAGTGAATATTGAACTTGATGAATTAATTCTACCATCTCCATTCCCTAATGAAAATATTTATGCAACTTTCTATTTAACTCCCCCTACTCTATATCATGATGCCAACAGATTGGACTGCTTGTACAATGTTACAGGGTACCTTTAAAGGGTTATTTTCAATGTCCCACATCTATGGGAGTTACAAAAACAAATTTACATAGTTATAGACCTCCATTTTGGACACACATGTGGGTCCCAGAGGATCGGCCTGCATTTATCAAACATCTTTAAGGTCAATGCTCAGTTATGAGTTTGTTTCACCTGTGGCACCTGTGGCACAGAATCCAGAATCATTGCTATAGGAGCAGCATGTACAGGGGTTATCCCATAAATATTATTTATCAGGTATCCACAAGAATATTTGAATGCCCAGGAGACATGCCGCCAAAAAATTACACCTCCTGAACTCACACCTTCCAGATACTGGACTCCTAGCTCCCAGAGATCAGCCCTACTTATGTGTGGTGCTGGGATGCTCATCACCAAACACAACACTGTATGGTCAGGACACTGGATTTGTGATAAAAAGGGGAGGATCATAGGTAGAAGGCAGTAATATTTGCGTAAAGTGGTGTGGCTATGTCCAGAATTTTTTATTTTTTTTGCTATGCACTGCACTATTATATCTCCCACCTTAAAGACCGGAAAAGATGGCAAGGATGAGCAGGGCCGGTTCTAGGTGAAATGGGGCCCGGGGGCAAAAAACAATAAGGGGCCCCCCTCCATGTCACGTCATCAATCACCCCCTTCGCGTCACATTATTTCTCCCCCTCTCTATGGCAGCATACAGAAATACTTCGCCCCATACCTCTTACATCCAGTGACATCTCCTTTAATGTAGATGTTCTTTGACCCCGTCTTCTCCTTTCAGACCAGACCGCCATTTTCCATCTCTGCAGTTTGACAACAAAAAAAAAAATCTTAGTTTACTACTTTTCCATCATCCTCCCATCTTCTGGACGAATCATCCTACTACCCCCAATACTGTGCCGCTGTGCTCCCCAATACTATACTGCAGAAACAGATAATACCCCTGATAATACTAGTACCACACAGAGCCCCCATATAAAATACCCCTTCTTTGTGGCCTCTGTAGAAGCCCCCATAGTGCCCCCAATAATGTGCCAGTAAAAGTGCCCAATAATGTGCCAGTAAGAAGTGCCTCCATAGATGCCCCTCAATCATGTGCCAGTTAGAAATGACCCCAATAATGTGCCAGTAAAAGTGCTGCTTCCAATGATGCCCCCAGCCTCCATGTCACATTTCTCCCCCTCAATGTCACATTTAACCTCCTCAATGTCACCCCCCAGCTCCATCCATGTCACGTCATCACCTTCTCCTTTTTACATCACCCCTTCGTGTCACATTATTTCTTCCCACCCCTCCATAGCAGCATACTCCCCGAATGGCACATTTCTCCCCCTGTATGGGTCAGTGGCAGCATCACATCACCCCCCCCTCCCCATGGAACATTTCTCCCACTCCAATCCTTGCACCATTGGGCTGGCAGCAGCACATCTCTCCTCCCCCCCCCATGGCACATCTCTCCCCCCCATGGCACATCTCTCCCCCCCAGCTCCCATGGCACATTTCTCCCCTCCATGTGCCAGTGCGACATGGCAGCAACATATCTCCACCCCCCATGGCCCTCATGGCACATTTCTCCCCTCCATCCCCTCCCCTCCCCATCTCTCCTTCAGTGGCAAACAGACATGGTATTATACCAACAGGATACAGGCATCAGTGATACAGGCAGGCAGGCATCGGTGACTCCTGGGCTTTGGCTCGTCTCTCCTTCTTCTTAGAGTCTCTGGGGCGGAGCTCCCTCAGCTCAGTGGCAACGTCATGTGAAGACGTGCCTGTGCGGCAGCTGCGAGCCTGCGCACCCTCCAGCCACTGCAGGCAGGCCAGGCATCGGAGCTCAGAGCGGCCGCGGGCCCCGCCCCCTCCTCACTCTTTCAGGCCGCAGGCCGGGTGCTTTCACTGAGTCTGCGCTGTTAGTCGGCCGGCGGCCGCCGACTACAAATAAATAATAAATAGTAGGGATAGTTGTTTGCAGCGGGCGGGCCGGCGCAGGGGGCCTCTAAGGATTCGGGGCCCGGGGGCAATTGCCCCCCTTGCCTCTATGGTAGCGCCGGCCCTGAGGATGAGGGTAGATGATACATTTTGAGTTCTCCAGAACTACACAGCATTATCAACTGTGTAGTGGGGAATCTCATTACTACAGTTCTTTTTTCCATTGAAGCCAATGGGTGCAGCACTGCTGTGACAAGCTGTGTCCACTACACAGTTAATGGTGTTGTGTAGATCTGGTACCAACTTCTGGCAATGAGCTTGGGAGGGTTGGACTCACACTGATCAGCAAGTGATATCCTATTCTGAGGAGAATAAAAGCTGGACAACTTCCAGGAAATGTGTCATCAGTAAATGATCTATTGTATCAATCACATTTTTATGTTTAATAAAATAAAATAGTGACAGTAATGCTTATTTCAGAGGTGTGTCACTCATGAGCTAAAAGTAAGTGGTTGCTGAGAACCAGCATCATAATCATTGCAGCACAGAACTTGAAAAGAGTCAAATCTACCTGAGAAGAGTCATGGTTATTCATAATCTCCTGCACTCTCACCCATCTGCTGATGATTTGCAGTTCTCTCCTAGAGAGAAAGGGAGACAACTAGGTAGAAGACTGTCAATTATCAGCAGGTGGGCAGGGAGAGCAGGAATTCATGAATAACCATGACTCTTCTCAGGTGTCCATGACTCTTTTCCAGGCCCAGTCTGCAATGATTGTGATGTTGTTCTCGGCAACCACTTACTTTTAACTTTTAAATGACAGACCGCTGAAATTAACTCACCTGTCTCTACTTTATGCTGCCGTTAGTATGGGCAGCATAAAGATGATGACAAGTTCCCTTTAACAAATTTTTGATGATGTTATTTTAAATTTTTCATGTCAATATCTATATTAAAAATAAAAAATAATCAAATCCAGCAGTGGTCGCACAGGGCCACTAAGCCTAATAATAGGTGCCACTTCTTGGCCTGTACAGATCCCTTTACTGAAGTCTTCTGCCTATTTTCTACACAGAGGCAATATTATTACAGGCAGAATCAGAATGACAGATAAGACAGGGTCTACCATTCACAATAGCTGATCATCACAGTTTATCTATTCTTTCTACTTACAATGACCTGTGGAAAGGTCATAGAGCAGGCCTAGAAGTCCCCTCCTGACCATTGTGTCTGTGGACGATGGGGCTGCATTTTAATGCTTCGTAAATGATCTTAAGAACAACTCAGGCAAGATGGCCGCCCCCATAATCATGTTCAGGAAATAGAATTTAAAAAATCTGGAATCAGAAAATAAAAAAAGATTAGAAAAAAAGATGTGTTGTTATCTAGTTTTAACTGGCAGATAAAAATGTTGGTGACACATTTCCTCTAAAGGCGGGTTTAGAAGGGCCGATGGAGCGGACAATTGTCTTGAAGGAAGCGTTCCTTCTCGACAGTCGGCTGCTCGCTCAGTGAAAGAAAAGCTGCGTTTACATGCAGCGCTCTCTTTCACTGTATGAGGACAAGGGATTTCTATAGCGACCCCTCGTCACCTTTACAGAATCATTATTTCTGGGTGGCAGATCTCTGTTTAGACAACACAATCTACTGTCCAGAAATGATGATTGGTGGTGCCTGCACGAACAACAGGCATCACCAATTATTGGATCATTTTTGGGAACGAGCATTCGCAGGAACTGTCGTTCACGATGATCTGGACGATTATTGGTTCATCTAAATCCACATTAAGTGTTGTAAAGCTCTTTAGGATCTACAATGACTTTAATCACCTCTATATGCACAAAATAACAGAAATTGTTTAGTTTACGCCTAAGGATTTTTTTTTTTATAGCAGTCTTTTAATATTCGAGCGAAGTTCTGAATGATGTCCATACAAATAGATTCTGCAGTAGCACAAAAATTCCAACTATCGTCTGTTGATCCTACAGTTAAACAAATACAAAGCCTCATGAAGAATTTATCCAGGCAATGAATATGTTCAGCAATACGCGAATGAGAAGAGATGGCTAAGAGTAATAGTAATAATAAAATTGCATACGCCCTGACAGATATACAACCTCACTTTCTGGAAATCTTCCTCTTATTTTATGTGCATTTTGTTACAGTTTTCAGAACAGGAAGGAAAGTAGCCTTGCTTTTCTGTAATATGCAGTTATCCACTTAACTCTGGCATGGAGAAATAAGACCATATTATATTGCTTGGTGATGACCATCTCCAATGACATTAATAAGCCAGAATTTAATCATATATCCACATGAACATGGACAAATCAGATAAATCATAAAATATGGAACAGCTACCTACTATTGACACAAAGAGATATTTGATGTTTGTTCCAGGTACTACATTGAATACAGAGATTTTTACCAACTCTTTTTTTTTTTAAAATAAATATAAAGAAGGCATAAAACTTAGGTGGCAGATTCATGGATCATTAGGTGGCTGAGACCTCATGACTGCAATGAGAAAGTGAGGTTTTGCATAATTTGTGCTCCTAGCACACAGAGCATCTGCAGTGACCATCTTTTTTTATACCAACATCCACTGGAACACAATTTTTGCAGAGACCTTCTTAAAGGCGACCTGTCACCTCTCCTGGCATGTCTGTTTTGGTAACTACTTGCATTCCACAAGTAATGACAGTTCTGGAGCATCTTTTCTTATGACTCCCTGTCACTCCGATCCCTCTCTTCCGCACTGAATGGTGAAGCCTTCTGCTCCACCATTTAGCCTGCAGGCACAGATCGTGCTGCTGGCCTGTGTGGGAGGAGCCTGCATCCCGGGAATCTGCATAAGCTCCTCCCATACAGTGTAGCAGAGCTATCTATGTCTGCAGGGGAGAGAAGCATCTGAGCTTAAGGAATGGGACAAGCTAAGTAGTTACTGTGTTTTTTTTTGTTAGTTTTTTTTAACACAGAGGGGGCACAGAGGGCTTTACTACTGTGAAAGGGGCATACTAGGCATTTCTACTATGGAGGGGGTACAGAGGGCATTACTTCTACAAAGTGGCACAGAGGGCATTACTATTATTAAGGGGGCACAATGGGCATTGCTACTATGAAGGTGGCACAATGAGCATTACTATTGTGGAAGTGGAGCAATGGGTATTACTACTGTGGAGGGGGCACAATAGGCATTACTACTTCAAAGGGGGCACAATGGGCATTACTATTATGAAGGGGCACAATAGATATTATTACTATGAAGTGGACACAAAGGGCATTATTGCTATGACAGATGCACAGAGGGCATTACTACTATGAAGGGGGCACAATGGGCATTACTACTATGAAGAGGGCACAGAGGGCATTACTACTGTGAAGGGGACACAGAGGGCTTTACTCATGTAAAGGGTGTGGGCACAGAGTGGGCATTATTACTGTGAAGGGGGCACAATGGGCATTACTATTGTGAAAGGGCACAGAGGGCATTACTACTGTTATGGGTGGCACAATGAGGGCATAACTACTGTGAAGGGGCACAATAAAGGAACAAGTAATTTAAGTTGGCACAATGTGGGCATAACTATGGACACCTTCTGGGCATTCTTTTTTTACTATATGTATTTTGGGTTTTTGCTAAAACGTTCTGAACCCTCCTGAACCATTTTGTATGTATGTTTTCCAGTAGATGTAGGTGACACCCGTGGCTCCTATGATCTTATCAAAGTGAAATAATCTAAATTATGATCAAATTAAGGAGCTGCTAGACATTGAGCCTTCAGATAGGAACTGATGGATTTAACAGTAAATAGCCTAAATCTAAATTGGAATACATGCAGGACCTGAACAACAGGTTCAAACTTTTAATAGAGGGCAATTATAAAAATTATTTTAGCACAACATACATGCAATAGATTTGCCCCAAATGTGCCTATAACGCTTGCAAAAGATGTTTTCTCCACAATCAGCATTTCAAGAGAACTATGTATATTTTAAGATTTGCCTGAGCAGTTATGTCTCCTCATAAAATTAAAAACTTAATTGCAAAATAATTTATTCTACAGGTATGTACCAATAATAAAAGTCGTTTTTATTTCTGAAACTTACAGTGTTGGGAGGAAATGTATCATTTTTGCATATCATAAATAAAGTTGAATTTTTTGATACAAGGGTTATTTTGAACCAAAACCTACAACCCTTGCCACTTTTTCAAAAAGTGGGCAGGGCAGAGGCAGGGCAGAGGCAGGGTGAGGTAAGTTATGGGAGGGATCCCAGTGGCTCAACTCATTTAATAATATGTGCACAAGAAAGCTTGTGCAAATTAGATCTAAAAGCTACACCAGCTCCTTTGCTGGAATAGATTGCTTTTTTACCAGGTAGGGGAGATACCATGATCACTAAGGTGCTTTTCTAACAAAAGTTCTTATAAGAACTCTTGAGTAGTGTTGAGCGAACAGTTCGAGCATAGTTCGGGTTTGTAGCGAATTTTGGGGTGTTCGGAACACGGACCCGGACCCGAACATTTTCAAAAAAGATTGGGTTCGGGTCCATTGTTCGGCGATTTCTTCCCGCTTTCTGAAGGGCTGCACAGCAGCCAATCAGCTAGTGTTTTACTTCTTGCCCTAAGAAGCCATCACAGCCATGCCTACTAATAGCATGGCTGTGATTGGCCAAGTGCAGCATGTGACCCAGCCTCTATTTAAGCTGGAGTCACGTAGCGCTGCACGTCACACTGTTCTGATTAGTGTAGGGAGACGACGCAGCTTCTGTGAGGGCGAGATTAGGCAGGGAAAAGTCAGCAAAAAGACCTAATGAAGTGATTGATCTACAGCTGTGAATCATTCAACTTCTGCTAGTTAATTGCTCACTGGTTTTTAGGCTACACGGAGCGTTTTTCTGTCACTTTTTCTGGGGTGATCGGCAGCCATTTTGTGACTTGTGGTGGGGGTTAAGTTCAATTGCCAAAATAGAAATCCCCTAAATCTGCTGTTCCAGCTGTGGCTAGCCAAGTGTAATACTGTCTGCTGTCTGGCAAAGGATAGATTATTTTCTGTGGTGAAATTCAATTGCCAAACTAGCAATCCCCTAAATCTGGTGTCCCAGCAGTGGCTGGCAAAGTATAATAGTGTCCGGCAAAGGATATATTTTTTTCTGGGGTGAAATTCAATTGCCAAAATAGCAATACCATAAATCAGTGGTTTCAGCTGTGGCTGGCCAAGTTTAATAGTGTCCGGCAAAGGATATATTTTGTTCTGGGGTGAAATTCTAATTGCCAAAATAGCAATACCATGAAACTGGTGTTCCATCTGTTGCAGGCCTAATTTAAATCTGTCCGTAATAGGGTATATTTTGTTCTGAGGTGAAATTCAATTGCCAAAATAGCAATACCGTGAATCTGGTGTTCCAGATGTTGCAGGCCTAGCTTAAATCTGTCTGTAACCGAGTATATATTTTTTCTGGGGTGACATTTAATTGCCAAAATAGCAATACCCTGAATCTGGTGTTCCAGTTGTGACTGGACAAGTTTAATAGTATGCGTCAAAGGATAGTTTTTGTTCTGGGGTGAAATTTAATTGCTAAAATATCAATACAATAAATCAGTGGTTTCAGCTGTGGCTGGCCAAGTTTAATAGTGTACTGCAAAGGATATATTTTGTTCTGGGGTGAAATTCAATTGCCAAAATAGCAATACCATACATCAGTGGTTTCAGTTGTGGCTGGCCAAGTTTAATAGTGTCCTGCAAAAGATATATCTTGTTCTGGGGGGAAATTCAATTGCCAAAATAGCAATACCATAAATCAGTGGTTTCAGCTGTGGCTGGCCAAGTTTAATAGTGTACGGCAAAGGATAAATTTTGTTCTGGGGTGAAATTCAATTGTCAAAATAGCAATACCCTTAATCTGGTGCTCCAGCTGTTGCAGGCCTATTTTAAATCTGTCTGTAACAGGGTATATTTTGTTCTGGGGTGAAATTCAATTGCCAAAATAGCAATATCCTGAATCTAGTATCCCAGCTGTTGCTAGTCAAGTATAATACTGTCTGCTGTCTGGCAAAGGATAGATAATTTTCTGTGGTGAAATTCAATTGCCAAAATAGCAATCCCCTAAATCTGGTGCCCCAGCAGTGGCTGGCAAAGTATATTAGTGTCCGGCAAAGTATATATTTTGTTCTGGGGTGAAATTCAATTGCCAAAATAGCAATACCATAAATCAGTGGTTTCAGCTGTGGCTGGCCAAGTTTAATAGTGTCCGGCAAAGGATATATTTTGTTCTGGGGTGAAATTCTAATTGCCAAAATAGCAATACCATGAAACTGGTGTTCCATCTGTTGCAGGCCTAATTTAAATCTGTCCGTAACAGGGTATATTTTGTTCTGAGGTGAAATTCAATTGCCAAAATAGCAATATCCTGAATCTGGCATCCCAGCTGTTGCTAGTCAAGTGTAATACTCTCTGCTGTCTGGCAAAGGATAGATAATTTTCTGTGGTGAAATTTAATTGCCAAAATAGCAATCCCCTAAATCTGGTGCCCCAGCAGTGGCTGGCAAAGTATATTAGTGTCCGTCAAAGTATATATTTTGTTCTGGGGTGAAATTCAATAGCCAAAATAGCAATACCGTAAATCAGTGGTTTCAGTTGTGGCTGGCCAAGTTTAATAGTGTCAGGCAAAGGATATATTTTGTTCTGGGGTGAAATTCAATTGCCAAAATAGTAATACCATAAATCAGTGGTTTCAGCTGTGGCTGGGCAAGTTTAATAGTGTACGGCAAAGTATTTATTTTTTTCTGGTGTGAAATTCAATTGCCAAAATAGCAATACCGTAAATCTGGTGTCCCAGCAGTGGCTGGACAAGTTTCATAGTGTCCGTCATAGGAAATATTATTTTCTGCGGTGAAATTCAGTTGCAAAAATAGAAATGCAGTAAAACTGTTGTTCCAGCTGTTGCATGGTTCGTTTAAATCTGTCCGTAAAAGGGTATATTTTTTTCTGCGGTGAAATTTAAATGCCAAAATAGCAATACCCTGAATCTGGTGTTCCAGCTGTTGCAGGCCTAGTTTAAATCTGTCCGTAAAAGGGAATATTTTTTTCTGGTGTGAAATTCAATTGCCAAATAGCAATAACCCAAATCAGTGGTTTCAGCTGTGGCTGGCCAAGTTTAATAGTGTCCTGCAAAGGATAAATTTTTTTCTAGGGGGGAAATTCAATAGCCAAAATAGCAATACCGTAATTCACTGGTTTCAGCTGTGGCTGGCCAAGTTTAATAGTGTCCTGCAAAGAATATATTTTGTTCTGGGGTAAAATTAAATTGCCAAAATAGCAATACCATAAATCAGTAATTTCAGCTGTGGCTGGCCAAGTTTAATAGTGTCCTGCAAGGGATATATTTTGTTCTGGGGTAAAATTCAATTGCCAAAATAGCAATACCATAAATCAGTGGTTTCAGCTGTGGATGGCCAAGTTTAATAGCAAAGGATTTATTTTTTTCTGGTGTGAAATTCAATTGCCAAAATAGCAATACCCTGAATCTGGTGTTCCAGCTGTTGCAGGCCAAGTGTTAATCAGTCCGTAAAAGGGTATATTACACTCAAGGTGTATATACAAGTGCTGAGAGGGTCATCCTCAATAACTTCACACGCTACCGTGCATCTCCCATTGTATTTCTGTCCGTTAAAGGGTATATTACTTATAGTATTAAAATACAATTGCTGAAGGCATAATCCTACATATTTTTTCACACGCTACTGTGCATCTCCAAGTGTAAATCTGTCCATAAAAGGATACCTTTCATCCAGGGCCTAAATACTAGCCCTACAATTGATATTTGCCTAAATCAGTGGTTACTGCTGTGCCTGGATTAGTGTAATACAGTACATAAATAAATAGGCAGATAGTGTTAGGTGCCTCTAAAAAAAGGCCTGAATTTGAAATCAATACATTGGGCCAAATATTTTTTTTCTTATTGTGGTGCTTGGTGAATGGTAACAATGAGGAAAAAATCTAGTGAGGGACGCGGACGTGGTCGTGGTGGTGTACCTTCTGGTGCTGTGAGAGGACGTGGCCATTCTGCCACAGTCACAAGTCCTAGTGAACCATCTACCTCAGGTTCCAGTAACCGCCAGAATTTGCAGCGATATTTGGTGTGGCCCAATACCGTTCTAAGGATGGTAAGGCTTGAGCAGGTACAGGCGCTAGTCACTTGGGTGGATCCAGCACGTTCACAACATTATCTCCCACCCAGTCTTCTGTAGAAAGCACACAGGTGGCGCCTGAAAACCAAGCCCATCAGTCTGTCAAATCACCCCCATGCATATCAGGAAAACTGTCTGAGCCTCAAGTTATGCAGAAGTCTCTTATGCTGTTTGAAGACTCTGCTGGCAGGGTTTCCCAAGGGAATCCACCTAGCCCTTCCCCAGTGGTGGAAGACATAGAATGCACTGATGCACAACTACTTATGTTTCCTGATGATGAGAACATAGGAATACCACCTCATCGGAGTCAGTACGTCTCTGATGATGACGAAACACAGGCGCCAACTGCTGCATCTTTCTGCAGTGTGCAGACCGAACAGGAGGTCAGGGAGAAAGACTGTGTGGAAGACGATGCAGGGGACGATGAAGTCCTAGAACCCACATGGAATGAAGGTCGTGCCACTGACTTTCATAGTTCAGAGGAAGAGGCAGTGGTAAGACCGAGCCAACAGCATAGCAAAAGAGGGAGCAGGGGGCAAAAGCAGAACAGATGCCGCCAAGAGAGTTTGCCTGCTACTGGCCACCGCCACCAGGGACCGAGCACCCCAAAGGCAGCTTCAAGGAGTCCCTGGCATGGCACTTCTTTAAACAATGTGCTGACGACAAGACCCGAGTAGTTTGAAGGCTGTGCCATCAGAGCCTAAAGCGAAGCGTTAACGTTCTGAACCTTAGCACAACCTGCATGACCAGGCATGAACTGCAGTGGAGTAAACACCTTAAAAGCAAGGAACTCACTTAGGCTCCCTCTGCTCCCTCTTCTGCTGCTGCCTCGGCCTCTTCCTCCACCTCGGGAGGAATGTTGGCACCTGCCGCCCACCAAACAGAGGATGTGCCAACGACACCACCACCTGCATCACCAAGCATCTCCACCATGTCACACGGCAGCGTTCAGCTCTCCATCTCACAAACCTTGGAGAGAAAGCGTAAATTCCCACCTAGCCACCCTCGAGCCCTGGGCCTGAATGCGAGTATTTCTAAACTACTGATCTTTGAAATGCTGTCATTCAGGCTGGTGGACACAGACAGCTTCAAACAGCTGATGTCCATGGCTGTCCCACAGTATGTTGTTCCCAGCCGCCACTACTTCTTCAAGACAGCCGTGCCTTCCCTGCACAACCAAGTATCCAATAAAATCAAGTGTGCACTGTGAAATGCCATCTGTGGCAAGGTCCACCTAACCAAAGATACGTGGACCAGTAAGCACGGCCAGGGACGCTATATCTCCCTAACTGCACACTAGGTAAATGTAGTGGCGGCTGGGCCCCAGGCCGAGATTTCTTTGGCGCACGTCCTTCCGCCGCCAAGGATCGCAGGGCATCATTCTTTGCCTCCTGTTGCCTCCTCCTCCTACTTGGCTTCCTCCTCCTCTGCTTCCACCAGCTCATCCAGTCAGCCACTCACCTTCACTACCAACTTCAGCACAGCCTGGGGAAAACGTCAGCAGGCCATTCTGAAACTCAGATGTTTGAGGGACAGGCACCACACTGCGCAGGAGTTGTGGCGCATGTACTGAATTTGGTGGTGCAGAAGTTCATTCACAACTACCCCGACATGTCAGAGCTGCTGCATAAAATGCGGGCCGTCTGTGCGCGTTTCAGGCGTTCACATCCTTCCGCTGCTCACCTGTCTGCACTACAGCATAACTTCGGCCTTCCTGCTCACCGCCTCATATGAGACGTGCCCACCAGGTGGAACTCCACCTTGCACATGCTGGCCAGACTGTGCAAGCAGCAGCAGGCGATAGTGGAGTTTCAGCTGCAGCTCGCACGGGTGAGTCGCTCGGCTGAACAGCACCACTTCACAACCAATGACTTGGCCTCCATGCGAGATCTGTGTGCCCTGTTGCGCTGTTTCGAGTACTCCACTAACATGGCCAGTGGCGATGTCGCCGTTATCAGCGTTACAATACCACTTTTATGTTTCCTTGAGAAAAAGCTTAGGGTGATGATGGAAGATGAGGTGGCCCAGGAGGAGGAGGAGAATGAGGGGTCATTTTTAGCACTTTCAGGCCAGTCTCTTAGAAGTGCCTCAGAGGGAGGTTTTTTGCAACAGCAGAGGTCAGGTACAAATGTGGCCAGCCAGGGCCCACTACTGGAGGACGAGGAGGATGAGGAGGAGGAGGATGAGGATGAAGCAGGTTCACAGCAGGATGGCACCCAACACAGCTCAGGCCCATCACTGGTGCGTGGCTGGGGGGATACGGAGGACTATGACGATACGCCTCCCACAGAGGACAGCTTGTCCTTACCGCTGGGCAGCCTGGCACAAATGAGCGACTACATGCTTCAGTGCCTGCGCAACGACAGCAGAGTTGCCGACATCTTAACGTGTGCGGACTAATGGGTTGCAATCCTGCTGGATCCCCGGTACAAAGGCAATGTGTCCACCTTACTTCCTGCACTGGAGCGTGATAGGAAGATGCGCAAGTACAAGCACACGCTGGTAGACGCGCTCCTAAAATCATTCCCTAATGTCACAGGGGAACGAGTGGAAGCCCAAGGCGAAAGCAGAGGAGGAGCAAGAGGTCGCCAACGCAGCTGTGTCACGGCCAGCTCCTCTGAGGGCAGGTTTAGCATGTCAGAAATGTGGAAAACTTTTGTCTTCACGCCACAGCTAACTGCACCAGCACCTGATACGGAACGTGTTAGCAGGAGGCAGAATTTCACTAACATGGTTGAACAATACGTCTGCACACCCCTCCATGTACTGACTGATGGTTCAGCCCCATTCAACTTCTGGGTCTCTAAATTGTCCACGTGGCCAGAGTTAGCATTTTATGCCTTGGAGGTGCTGGCCTGCCCAGCGGCCATCTTTTTGTCTGAACTTCTGTACTCCGGGGCACTTCTTTATTGAATCCTCAATTTTTTTTTACTTTACCATGATCTTGCAGTGCAACCCAAAGTTGAATAAACCTCTCCTCAATCTGGGCGCCGAGGCCTAAATAACTGAAAGTGGCCTGTTACAATGGAGGGTGAGATGAAGCCTGAACCTCTGCCATGCGACCTCTCTCCTCTGTCTGGGTGCCGTGGGCTAAATATCTGGAAGTGGCCTGCTCCAGTGGTGGGTGATATGAAGCTTGATTCTGTGCTATGGGACCTCTCTCCTTTGTCTGGGTGCTGGGGCCTAAATAAATCAAAGTTTCCTTCTCCAGTGGTGGGTGATATGAAGCTTGATTCTGTGCTATGGGACCTCTCTCCTTTGTCTGGGTGCTGGGGCCTAAATAACTCAAAGTGGCCTTCTCCAGTGGTGGGTGATATGACACACGATTCTCTGCTGTGGGACCTCTCTCCTCTGTCTGGGTGCTGGGTCCTAAATAACTAAAAGTGGTCTTCTCCAGTGGTGGGTGATATGACGCCTGATTCTCTGCTGTGGGACCTTTCTCCTCTGTCTGGGTGCTGGGGCCTAAATAACTGGAAGTGGCCTTCTCCAGTGGTGGGTGATATGCCGCCTGATTCTCTGCTGTGAGACCTTTCTCCTCTGTCTGGGTGCTGGGGCCTAAATAACTGAAAGTGGCCTTCTCCAGTGGTGGGTGATATGACGCCTTATTCTCTGCTGTGCGACCTCTCTCCTCTGTCTGGGTGCTGCTGGGGCCTAAATAACTCAAAGTGGCCTTCTCCAGTGGTGGGTAATATGACGCATGATTCTCTGCTGTGGTACCTCTCTCCTCTGTCTGGGTGCTGGGCCCTAAATAACTGAAAGTGGCCTTCTCCAGTGGTGGGTGATATGACGCCTTATTCCTTGCTGTGTGACCTCTCTCCTCTGTCTGGTTGCTGGGGCCTAAATAACTGAAAGTGGCCTTCTCCAGTGTTGGGTGATATGACGCCTGATTCTCTGCTGTGAGACCTCTCCCCTCTGTCTGGGTGCTGGGGCCTAAATAACTGAAAGTGGCCTTCTCCAGTGGTGGGTGATATGACACCTGATTCTCTGCTGTGGGACCTCTCTCCTCTGTCTGGGTGCTGAGGCCTAAATAACTCAAAGTGGCCTTCTCCAGTGGTGGGTGATATGACGCCTTATTCCTTGCTGTGGGACCTCTCTCCTCTGTCTGGGTGCTTGGGCCGAAATAACTGAAAGTGCCTTCTCCAGTGGTGGGTGATATGACGCATTATTCTCTGCTGAGGGACCTCTCTCCTCTGTCTGGGTGCTGGGCCTAAATAACTGAAAGTGGCCTTCTCCAGTGGTGGGTGATATGACGCCTTATTCCTTGCTGTGGGACCTCTCTCCTCTGTCTGGGTGCTGGGGTCTAAATAACTCAAAGTGGCCTTCTCCAGTGGTGGGTGATATGACGCATGATTCTCTGCTATGGGACCTCTCTCCAATTGATATTGGTTAATTTTTATTTATTTTATTTTATTTTAATTCATTTTCCTATCCACATTTGTTTGCAGGGCATTTACCTACATTTTTCTGCCTTTTGCAGCCCTCTAGCCCTTTCCTGGACTATTTTACAGCCTTTTTAGTGCCCATAAGTTCGGGTCCCCATTGACTTCAATGTGGTTCGGGTTCGGGATGAAGTTCGGGTCGAGTTCGAATACCGAACACGAACATTTTCGGGAAGTTCGGCCGAACTTCTCAAACCCGAACATCCAGGTGTTCGCTTAACTCTACTCTTGAGCTATATTCCGAGAGACCACCGGAAGATTCCCTGCCGAGGACGACTACACCAAAGATTGTCGCCTTTGGAGATCTTCGGAAGACCATTGGGAAGAAAGTCTTTGGCTGACTGGTGGAGCTGCTCTGAAGAATCTGCATAGCTCCGCCCACCTGAAAAAGCACAGCAGATTTGACATAGCTCCGCCCACCAGGACAAGCTAGGCAGAAGAACCTGTGCTACTTAAGCCATCTGGAGAAGCTAGGCAGAGGAATCAGCACAGCTCCACTTTTTCGGAAGAAGCTCTTTCTTCACACGAGCAGCATGGCCCCATGGAAACCAGCTGCAGAACAGAGAAAGGCCACAGATGAAGCCCACCAGAATCCTTTAGCCTCCACTTCACTGGCTTCCAATCCAGAAGCACCCGTTCCTCCAAAGCAAGAGGCCAGCAAGAAGCCCAGCCCAGGCTCTCCAACCCTGGAGCCATTGATGAGGCAGACAGTCGTCCTGAAGCTGAAGGAGGTGTATGGGAGAGTCGTGAGGTGTTTTGCAAGAAGATGGTCCTGGACTAGGGATTCTCAAAAGCAAAAATGGTAAGCATCCACTCTTTTATCACTGGGATGTTCTGCATTATGTTTGCTTCCATGGCCATATGCAAGCTTTACTGGGAGATAGTGAAAGCTGCGAGACCGGGCTCCCCTTTGTGGGCAACTGCCCAGTCCAGAGGGAAGAGAGGAGAATGATCATTTCCATTTGGAACCCACCAGGGGCATACATAGAAATCATAGGGCCCCATAGCAAAACTCAGAATTCCCCCCCCCTTCCCTGCCTCCCCAATAAAAAGTGCAATTATTAAAGCTGAGGGTGCAGGGTACATTAGCGGTTAAATAAAAGGTTAGTCTTTGTTCACATCAAGTTTTTGCCATCCGTTTTTACATATATGTTGGGGGTGGGGGGGAATGAAAAAGTGCAGCACCCACGCAATTCTATCCTGCAGAGTCCAGTAGAAAAAACATATACCTTAACATATACATTTTTCTTTCAAACTCTATGATGAAGGATGCCACTGTATGTATACATGAAACGAATCGCAAAAACAGGATATGAACTTGGCCTTACCCTTTAAGTTTTATTTATTTTTAGATAGGTGTAAAGCAGAGGAGAGCCTAAAGGGGTAAATTACTGCAGCAGGACTGTCCACACTGGTCACTGTGACCCCTGGGACAGATCTTCTGCAGGTCCACAGCATTAGATCTCTGTCTCACAGCTCAACTTCTCCCTTTGTTATTAACAGGGAGCAGAGCTGAGCAATTTTAGTCATGTCCCATCCTTTTACCTCAGAGGTATTCTATATGGAGCATCCAGCAAATGCCTCAGGTCAGGTCCTATATGAAAGAATATATATGCACTACAGTGAGCAGAGCTAAGGCTCCTGTCTGTCTCTGGCCCTCACAGCTATAAGTACAGTCACCCTGCTCCAGCAAACAGCCGTCTTCCTGTCAGCTCCTCTCTCCTCAGCTCTGCTCCATCATACGGCTGCCTCCTTCTGCCCTCTCACACAGCCTAGGAATAGTGTGAAGGCAAAGCTGGGGGTTAAACAAGCAAAGAGAAGCGCAGGAAGATGCAGAGGAGGGGAAGCATGTGGGCCATCACTGCTCAAACAAGTCAATACAGGCTGGTACTTTACCGTGCTGCTGCTAGCACATCACAGAGGGGCGGGCACATCGGGCACTGAGCTGCTACCTGATTGTAGGAAGCCACTGCTCACTCTCCCTCCCTCCTTTCACAGGGGGCCCAGCCTGCTGTTGTCAGCGCAGCACTAGCACTGTGCATAATGCCAAATGAAAATGCAAATATGTAATGGCACTGGTGCATTTGGGGTGGCAATGGGCCCCTCATTGACACTGGGCCCAGAGCTGCTGACCCAAACGCCCCATTGCCGGTATTTATCTCTCTACAGTTACTAATGCAGCGTGTATTCAGGTCGGGAAGGGGGCAGAGCGATGCAGCCTGGCCGGGCCCCCTAACTTCCCGGGCCCCATAGCCAGTGCGTGGTCTGCCTATATTGACGGTACTCACACATCCCGGGTAAAGACATTGTTACCTACTTCTGAACCGTGGTGAGGGACCCCACCCACATCTTGAATGAAAACGGCTTTTGAAGCGGTAAGTGGTCTGTCATCATCTGCTTAAACAAAGACTCTACAGCTCCGGATGGCGTACAGCACCTTCCACAGTCACTTTCTTTGGCAACTCTTCACTACCCACTGCTGTGGCTCTCTCCTTGGAGGATTTCCCCTTTGGTCCCTGTAGGTACCCTGCAGAGGAACAGGAAAGGGAGGGAGAGCCCAAGAGCTGAGTCCTCCAAGAAGAAGGTGGTGGAGGTCACCGAGGACCCACTGCCAGAGGAAGAAGAGATGGAGCAGCTGGTGGTCGACCTGGTGTCCGAACCAGAGTCCAAAGAACTCCAAGAGCCTTCCCTGCTCAACAGACTGGAAGATAAAGCCCTGCTAGAGTTCCCAGGGTCAGTGGTCCTCAAAGACGAGGATCCGCCCGACAAGAGTGGTAACTAAGGTGTATGGTTTCTTTGCAGTATGTCTAATCTCAACATCTTAAGCATCAATGTGAGAAGTATCAAGGATAGGTCTAGACTGCATACTGTGCTAACCTTTTTGCCTTCACAGGGATTTGACATTTACATGCTGCAGGAATATGCCTTGCCTTATTTCAGGTCCTACAACCATCTGACCAGGCAGTGCTCTCATAGACCGTCCTACTGGTCTTGTGGGGGCAGCACGGGTGCCGCAGGAGTTGCTATCCTTATCAGGGGGAGCGCTTTCACATTTGATTCAATCCATGAGCTTGTCTGCAGCAGGCTTCTGGTCGCAGACGGGTAAGCTCATCAACGTGTACGTCCCCCTGGTTGGGAGTGAGCACTTGGAGCTTTTCCAGCATCTGTGGACCCAGCTTGTCACCACTAGGGCAGTAGTGCTGGGCGGAGACTTTAACTGCCCCATCGAAGAAGACAGACGCACCTCAGCAATAACTGACTTGGACTCGTGGTGACTCAGGTGTCCTTGCTGAACACTGTGGGCTCCATGGGGGCTGGTTCTTTAACCTACAGTTGGAGCCGCCCCGATGGCTCACAGGGTCTCGCATCGACTTTGTGTTCACGTCTTGGGTTGTGAAACACCTTGGATATTCCATGGTCCCCTGCTTCTTCTCTGATCAAAGAGCCATTAGGCTGCAGGCTACCCTGGACAATAGTTTCCCTCCTGGCCCTGGCTCCTGGAAGCTTAACTGTGCCCTGCTGCAAAGCGAGGAGGTGATGGAGGAGCTGAGGAATGGCTACATTGGGTGGAGGAATAATAAATGCCTGTTTGAGGATGCTACTGAATGGTGAGGGTCTGTTAAAGTCAAGTCTAGCAGTTGCTTTCAGTTGAAAGGCCATGAACAAGCGTTTGAGCAGAAAAGGGACTTCAGAGATCTGCAGAGACAACTGCGTTCCTTGCAGGACCTCTACCAGTGCAGCTGGGACGTCAGGGATGAGCTGCAGGAGACCAAAAAGGGTGTGAAAAGACACTTTGAGGAGGAATCCAGGCAAATTATCTTCCATTCCAAAGCAGAGCACCTGAAGAAGGGTGAGAAATTTAACTCTTTTATAGGAAGCTATACGCCAGCCACATGCCCCTGACTGAGCTGCGTGACAAGACCAGAAACATCACTATGAGGAAGGACGGAGTAATGGGAGTCATCTGTGACTACTACAGCAACCTCTACTCCTCAAAGACCCCTGACTCGGATATCAGGTATTGCTAACACCCTTGATCCTGCAGGCGCAGCGGCGATGGATGCTCCCTTGACGGTGCACTCTTCTGCTACATCCTTCAGGCCCGACAGGACCCAAGGCAGTGGTGGTCTCCCAGCAGAGCTCTACTTAGTGCTGTGGGACCTTATTGGCCCAGACCTGTTGGAGCTGTACAAGGAGATGGTGGTGGAGGGCAGAATGCTTCTCTTGTTAATGTAGGAAATGATCACGATCTTGTATAAGTGGAAGGGGGAGAGACAGGATCTTAAGAACTAGCGTCCCATCTTTCTTCTGAACATGGACTACAAGATCCTTGCCAATGTACTAACCAACCGGCTGAAAGCTGTCATCAGACGGATCATCAACTGGACCAGACCTGCGGCATTTCTGGCCACAGGATCGCAGATAGCCTTTCCCTAATTAGAGACACAGCGCAATACATCAAAGCCTGCCGCATGTCAGCGGCCCTGGGCAGAAAAAGCCATTTGATCGTGTTTCACATGTCTTTTTGGGCAAGCTCCTGCGAAGTTTTGGGCTGGGGGAAATGTTCTGCTCCTATGATAACCTGATGTACCTTGACATTTTAAGCACAGTGCTGGTCAACAGCTGGAAGACTGACCCCTTTCCGGTCCTCTCTGGGGTCAGATAAGGCTGCCCTCTTTCTCCTCTTCTTTTTGTTTGCATTATAGAGCTGTTCATAGAGTCTATCTGGCAAAATCCAGAGGTCAGAGGGATCACTGCACCCCGACCAGACCGACAAATGATCAAGTGCTCGCTGAATATAGACGACATGACCATCTTCTGCGCTGACAGGCTTTCAGTGACAGCGCTTGTCCAGACCTGCAAAGAATTGTGGCGGGCTTCGGGAGCAAAGGTCAACTGCCGGAAGTGGAAAGCCATGCTGTTCGAGGAGCAGGTCCTCACTTCCTCTGCCTCTTTCCGCTTCTCCATCTAGCTGGACTTCATCAAGATCCTGGAAGTCTGGTTTGGGAAGGAAGGAGCAGCCCTGAAGTCCTGGCAAGATTGTTTGGCAAAGGTCTATCAAAAGATCGGGCTGTGGGGCCTCAAAAGGTTATTTCCAGTTAGATTAGTGAAATTTTGAAATGCATTACCCCAAAAGTTAGTAATGGCAGACACTATGTCAGTATTTTAAAAAATGGTTAAGTGCTTATCTAAAGTTTGAATTTGATGGCCTGTGTCTTTTACTACCCCATGTTATTATGTGGCACACATATTGTGTGACACACGGGAATTATATGGTAGCATGCAAAGTATAAAATTGCTATTTACAGGTGGGGGTGGATTTTGCATTTCTGTGGCCTCAAGCAACTCTGTATCTGGGAGCTTTCTTCACATCACTAAGCTGTGCCCCATTAAACTGTTGAGCTCTACATCATTGCACTGTTAAGACTCATCACCACCATCCCACTTATCTCAGCCCCATCTCACTACTATGCTCTGCCCCATCAGCCTAGTAAGCCCCACTCTCAGCTTAGCAGTTTAACCTAGGCATTTCTGCTACTGGTCTATAGCTGAGAAGGACACACCATGCCTCTTTTCATCTAAACTGCACAGGCAGAAAGTTTAGAAGACAGGCCCATTTATTTTAGTTATGTTTTTAAGTCAACCACTTGTGGCCAGCATGGGACTTCTGGATTTATGGGTCCAGATGGATTCACCCAAGAATTATTAAAGAATTCAGAGCAGTTGTTGCGGTGCCCCTGTTGATAATTTTTAAAGGTTTTCTATGGACTGGTACATCCAATTATTTAACGTATTTATTAAGGATGGGGTTAGTAGCACCGTTTCTATTTTTGCAGATGACAACAAGCTATGTAGCACTGTGAAGTCCATGGAAAATGTCCATAAACTCCAAGCTGACTTGGACACTCAAAGTGTTCAGGCATCAACTTGGCAAATGAGGTTTAATGTGAATAAATGTAAAGTTATGCATTTAAGAAGTAAAAATCTCTATGCATCATATGTCCTAGGGAATGTAACACTAAGAGAGTCACTTATAGAGAAGGATGTGGGTGTCATTATAGATAATGGATTAAATAACAGTATACAATGTCAATCAGCTGCTTTTAAGGCTACCAGAATACTAGCATGCATTAAACGAGGCATAGACTCGCAGGGTAGGGAGCTTTGGTGCTGCCTCATCTGGAATATGCAGTTTAGTCTTGGGCACCAGTCCATAGAAAGGATGCCCAGGAGTTGGAAAAAGTACAAAAGAGAGCAACTAAACTGATATGAGACATGGAGGATCTGAAAACATTTTAATTTATTTAGTCTTGAGAAGAGGCATCTAAAGAGAGGATTAACCTATACAAATTAATGGCCCATACAAAAAAACATGGTGAAAGCTGTCTCATGTAAAATACAAGGAGGCACTGACTCTGTAGAAGAAAAAGTTCAGTCTCCAGAGGCGTCAAGGCTTCTTTACTGTAAGAACTGTAAATCAGTGGAACAGTAGAAACACTGAACAGTTTAAAAAAAGGCTTAAATAAATTATTATAATTAAATAACATTAATGTTAATAAAAATGTGCAGGAGGCTAAGTCTAACTTCCCTTTTCTAAAATTCACATCTACAATGTTTGAACTAGATGTACTTGTGCTTTTTTCACAATATTAACTATGTAACTATGCAATTCAAGCTCATTGCTACCATAATGCATTTATTTAGAATCTACTGCTTTTTCTCAACGTTTTGGAAATTATCGCTAATACTGCAAGATAACATTTAGCTAAGTTCCCCAGTGAATATTATCAGAGGGAATCAACAACAGCTATTGCTTTGCAGACAGAAAATCATTTAAAAGTTGAAGATATTTCCCCAGACGTATTTCTATATGGTGTGTAATAGCTTGGGTAAGCAGAGGAGTAAAGCATCTTATCTTCTGTGTAGATTTCTTCCACCTGACGTCTTGTGCTGCTTTGGACAGTGTTCCAGTAAGCTGTGGCCTGCATACATATACAAAGCTGAAGGCACAGCTGATTCCCCTTCTTGTTAGGTGTCTCAGTGTGCACACTGGAATGAAAAATGTGTAAATCTGTGTAATTAGCTACCATAATGGAATTTCTATTTTCACCATTTTTTTTTATAATTGGATATAGCTTACATCTTATACTTTTTTCTAAAAGAGAATATACCTGTTTTTTTTTTGTTTTTTTTCTGATTGTGTGTGTTTTTTTTTATTTTTTTTATTAGAACCAGAAATTTATATTTCTATAATATATTGATATTAATAAAAAAACAGACAATAAAACATATTCTTTCTTTTTCAAATCTGTTTATTTTTTATTTTTTATTACATGATTATGGTGGTGGTCATCTAGCCTGAACTGCTAGCAGAATTTAGTGTTTTGTTTTACAGCAGCCACGTGGGCCATAGGAACCTATAGACTGAAGATGTTAAAAGACTTCTATGGCAGGTCACTTTGCAGGGAGGGGGAGTAGATGAGTCATGACTAGAGATGAACGAATTTCTCAAAAATTCGATTTGGCCGGTTCGCAGAATTTTTTAAAATAATTTGTTTGGTTCAAATTTATTCGGGCAAATTACATTAAAAAACGTCCATTTCCTGGCTGCAGAGAGCATTTATGGTGGTGTAGAACACTGTGCCATGCAGTAACACTCATAGGGAGTCTGCTTTTGTAGTGAAACAATACAGTCGTGGGAAAAAGTTTTGAGAATTACATAAATATTGAAAATTGGAAAAGTTTCTGCTTAAGTTTTTATAATAGCAATTTGCATATACTCCAGAATGGTTTGAAGAGTGATCAGATGAATTGCATAGTCCTTCTTTGCCATGAAAATTAACTTAATCCCAAAAAAACCTTTCCACTGCTTTTCATTGCTGTCATTAAAAGACCTCCTGAGATCATTTCAGTAATGGTCTTGTTAATTCAGGTGAGAATGTTGACGAGCACAAGGCTGGAGATCATTATGTCAGGCTGATTGGGTTAAAATGGCAGACTTGACATGTTAAAAGGAGGGTGAGGCTTGAAATCATTGTTTTTCAATTGTTAACCATGGTGAACTGCAAAGAAACGCATGCAGCCATCATTGCGTTGCATAAAAATGGCTTCACAGGCAAGGATATTGTGGCTACTAAGATTGCACCTCAATCAACAATTTATAGGATCATCAAGAACTTCAATTCTTGTTAAGAAGGCTTCAGGGCGTCCAAGAAAGTCCAGCAAGTGCCAGGATCATCTCCTAAAGAGGATTCAACTGCGAGATCGGAGTGCCACCAGTGCAAAGCTTGCTCAGGAATGGCAGCAGGCAGGTGTGAGAGCATCTGCACGCACAGTGAGGCAAAGACTTGGCCTGGTGTCAAGAAGGGCAGCAAAGAAGCCACTTCTCTCCAAAAAAAACATCAGGGACAGATTGATCTTCTGCAGAAAGTATGGTGAATGGACTGCTGAGGACTGGGGCAAAGTCATATTCTTCCGATGAAGCCTCTTTCCGATTGTTTGGGGCATCTGAAAAAAGGCTTTTTCGGAGAAGAAAAGGTGAGTGCTTCCATCAGTCCTGTGTCATGCCAACAGTAAAACATCCTGAGACCATTCATATGTGGGGTTGCTTCTCATCCAAGGGAGTGCGCTCACTCACAATTTTGCCCAAAAACACAGCCATGAATAAAGAATGGTACCAAAACACCCTCCAACAGCAACGTCTTCCAACAATCCAACAACAGTTTAGTGAAGAACAATGCATTTTCCAGCACGATGGAGCACTGTGCCATAAGGCAAAAGTGATAGCTAAGTGCCTCGGGGGACCAAAAGGTTGATATTTTGGGTCCATGGCCTGGAAACTCCCCAGATCTTAATCCCATTGAAAACTTGTGGTCAATCCTCAAGAGGCGGGTGGACAAACAAAAACCCACTAATTCTGACAAACTCCAAGTAGTCATTATGAAAGAATGGGTTGCTATCAGTCAGGAATTGGCCCAGAAGTTGATTGAGAGCATGCCCAGTCGAATTGCAGAGGTCCTGAAAAAGAAGGGCCAACACTGCAAATATTGACTCTTTGCATAAATGTCATGTAATTGTCGATAAAAGCCTTTGAAACGTATAAAGTGCGTGTAATTATATTATACTACATCACAGAAACAACTGAATCAAAGATCTAAAAGCAGTTTAGCAGCAAACTTTGTGAAAACTAATATTTGTGTCATTCTCAAAACTTTTGGCCACGACTGTACTGTGAGTCATTATTACATGCAGATGACCAGTGGCACTTTTAGTATCACTGCACACTTCACTTATTTGGGCAGTCATGGGGCCAAAACTGACCAAATAACTCAAGTGTGAACTCATAGGTGGTTAACACGCACTCTACCATTCGGGGTTGTATTAAAAAATATATATTTTTAATAGGAGCAATGGAAACTCATCATTATAAAAATGTTTGACAATCAAGAAACAATTCATCAACCCTAATACATATAATAAGTTGTTTCATATATACAAAACTTTAAAAATATATAAAAGGAAGAAAATAAAAAAAAAGATAAAAAAAAAAAAAGGAATCCACATCCTCAAGACAGTTCAATTTCCTGAATTGATATAATTACGGTAATATTCCTTTTGTTGTTCCTTGATTTTATCTGAATCAAATGGCATTTTCATGATAGAGGCAAAATTTCTATATTCTAAAAAATTCTATATATATTCAAATATTTCATGAAATTGATCAAATAATATATCTCTCAAAACCAGTGATTGTGAGGTGGTGCTTGCAGTGAACATAAAAATGAAAGTAAATGCGTTTCAGTTAATCATAGTTTCAATTCATCATTAGTGATCCGTGATTTATGTAACTAATGATCAATTAAACATATGTTTCCTTCTGTGTTATTCAATAAAATTTTGTTTATCTTGTTTGTTATTGATAATCGATCACCAAAGTGTTCGGGTACTCGGTTCGAACACATAGCGATATTCGTGCGCTCTGCCGAGCACCCGATTATAATGAAAGTCAATGGGAGACAACCAGGCACCCCCTGCTGGTCCATTGGGAAAGGTCAGAAAGTGACAGAAACACCACTGAAATGGATCTGGAACAGCTTGGGGACCATGTCTGGGTGCATCTTGGACTCCAATGTCGCTGCTGGGAACCATTTTGTCCCAGTTGTCCGCCACTTTTACATAGCGACAAAATGACGCCCAAAATCCCACCCCCTTAACAACAAAAAAATACATTTTTAGAGGTAAAATTGTTAGGAAACATTCATTCCTGTATATTCAATTGTATATACAGTGCAAATGCTGCCAAAAATTACAAGGAAGAAGCACTCCGATACAGCCTGTATATCACATAAAGGTGCTACAATTGTTCACATACACTGCTGCACTCATAAAGCCTATGCACTAAGTGAAAGGGCTGCCAAAAATTACAAGGAACCGGCACTCCAATACACCCTTTATTACACATAAAGGAGGGCATCATACACACCCTTGAAAAATTATGACTGATGGCCTACTGGTGACTCTCAAAAACATTTGGAGCAAGGGCGTGCTGGTTACCCTCTAAAACATTATAGTTGAGGACCTGAAGGTAAGTGGACCCAAGAGGGCCTGAAAGTGAGCGTACCCCATAAAACATTGCAGTGATGGTCTACAGGTGAGCAGACCATATAAAACATTAGAGGTGAGGGCCGGAAGCCGAGTGAACCCCATAAAACATTGCAGTAAAGGCCTAAAGGTGAGCAGACGGTATAAAGCATTGGAGGTGAGGGCCTGAAGCCTGGAGAACCCCATAAAACATTGCAGTGATGGCCTACAGGTGAGCGGACTGTATAAAACTTTGGAGGTGAGGGCCTGAAGCCAAGCGAACCATACAAAACATTGTAGTGAGGGCATATAAATTCTGTATGGAAGAGGAAGCGGAGGAGGAGGCGGAAAAGAAAAAAAGATTCAAACATATACCCTTTTTTTGCGATGAAAAGGGTGCATCTGAATCATGTGAATTGAGTACATTATAAAGCCTACATTTAAATTCCTGTTTTGTTCCTCATTAGATCAGCTTTTCTCTGGTGGAGTGGACAAGTCAGGGGCAATCCAGGCCTTGTTCATTTTTATCTGAGTCAACCTGTCAGCATTGTCTGTTATAATTCCACCAGCAGCACTAAATACACACTCAGACAATACACTGGCGGCAGGGCAGGCCAGCACCTCCAAGGCATAGAGCGCAAGTTCGTGCCACGTTTCCAGCTTGGACACTCAGTAGTTGTAATGTACTGAGGGACCATTTAGGACGCTGACACGGTCTGCAATGTATTCCTTCACCATCATTCAAAACTTTCCCTCCTTGTAGCACTAGGCCACGCTTCAGGGTTAGGTTGCTGGCGGGGTGTCATGAAAGTGTCCCATACCTTGGAAAGTGTTGCCCTGCCTCTATTGGAACCACTGTGTGTTCCCCTTGTCTCCCTTCCTTGGTTGGCTAAGGAAGTACGGACTCTAGTGGCTGTATTGTCAGATGGAAAATTTTGGAGCAATCTGTCAACATGTACCTTCTGATATTGCACTGTTTTACTTTTCCTCTCCAACACAGGAATGAGAGATGAGAAGTTCTCTTTGTAGTGGGGGTCGAGAAGGGTGAACACCCAGTAATCTGTGTTACCTAAAATGCGTATAACGCGAGGGTTACGGGAAAGGCAGCCTAACATGAAGTCAGCCATGTGTGCAAGAGTACCAACAGGCAAGACGTCGATGTCAACTTCAGGATGACTCTCCATACCCTCATCCTCCTTCTCCTCCTCCTCCTCTTCTTCCCATCCACGCTGAGCAGAGCATCAGGATTAAAGTTCTATGGGTACTAGCCTCTGTAGCAGAGGCAAGTGTCTCCAGCTCCTCCTTCTCCTCTTCATGGCCCAATTTGCGCTGAGAAGACGAACTGGGGGAGGTCTGGCTATCACCCTGTGTCATCTCCTTCCCCATTACCCTGTCTGCCACATTCAAAGCATCCTTTTTAATTGTGAGCAGCGATCATTTGAGTAGACACAGCAGTGGGATGGTTACACTAATAATAGCGTTATCGACACTAGCCATCTGTGTGGATTCATCAAAGTTTTTTAAAACCTCACATAGGTCTGATATCAATGCCCACTCTTTGCTTGTGTATAGTGGCAGTTGACTGGAAAGGCGACAACCATGTTGCAGTTGGTATTCCACAACTGCCCTCTGCTGCTCACAAAGCCTGGCCAACATGTAGAACAGAGTTCCACCACGTGCTCACGTCGCACAACAGTCGGTGAGCTGGGAGCCACAATCGCTGCTGCAGCATTGACAGACCGGCTGAAGCTGTAGATGACTTTAGGCAATTGGCACACAAGCGGTGCGCCTGCAAATTGGGATAGGTTTTGATAAACCGCTGAACCACTAAGTGTAAGACGTGGGCTAGGCATGGAATGTGTCAGGTTGCAGTGCTCCAAAGCTGCCACCAAGTTACGGCCATTGTCAGACACAATCATGCCTGTTTGTAGGTTGAGTGTTGAGAGCCACAGCTTGGTCTGGTCAGCTCTGTGGCGGTGTGCTGTTGTTACCCTAAGCAGATTAGCTTCAGAACTGCCTGTTGATGCTTACCCACAGCAGTGATACACTGCTTCCAACTAGCAACTGATGGCTGACTGCTGTTGGAGGTGGAAGTGGAGGAGAAGGCGGCGGAGTAGGAGAAGTGGGGGTTGAAGCCAGTAACATAGCTGCTGGCAGAAACCCTGATGGACGTAGGGCCCGCAATCCTAGGGGTGGGTAGCACCTGTGCCATCCCTAGGTCCGACTCATTCCCGGCCTCCAAAATATTGACCCAGTGTGCAGTCAGGGAAATGCAGTGTACCTGGCCACCAGCACTTGTCCATGTGTCCGTGGTAAGGTGGACCTTCCCAGTAAGTGCGTTGGTCAGGGCACGAGTGATGTTCTGGGACACATACTGGTGTAAGGCAGGCACGGCACACCGTGAAAAATAGTGGCGGATCATGCTGGTGGTGGTGAGGTTGCTAGTGTTCACGCCCCGTCTCATTTTGGTACAGCACAGGTTGCAAACTACCACTTTTTTGTCGTCTGTGCTTTCCTCAAAAAAGCACCCCTTGGCAAGGTAAATTTACGCATAGGGGTGCTCGGTGTAATGTTTGCGGGCCAGTTTGGTGTGGGCCGACGTCTCGCTTTTATAACCACACTGCCTCTTCCAGACTGTTGCGGTGCTGCAGATCCCTTCCCCTCTGTACTGCTGTCCTCGCTCGGCTTTTCACATTCCCATGTTGTGTCAGTGACCTCATCGTCCACCACCTCCGCTTCCACTTCCTCTCTCTGCTCATCCTTCTGACTTGACCTAACCACCACCTCAGTGATTGGCAACTGTGTCTCATCATCATCCTCCTCGTGAATGAAAGATTGCCGTTCACCGCTGTCATCTTCTTGAGACTGTTAAGGCTCCAGAGGTTGAGACAGGGCACAATATCTCAGGTACCTCTTCAAGCGTGCTTAGCTAGAGAGCCATACCAAGTACTAGCGATGAAAAGAGGTCATGTGAATATCCGAGTGTGGTATCACTTGTTTGGCCAGACGCAACATGGTGGGAGAAAGGAGGATTCAGTTGACCAAATTCTTGGCTAAAGAGACTGGACTTTGTGGAAGAGAGGGTGGTGCTTAACCGACTAGAAGCATTATCTATCTGTTCACACTGGTCCGGCTTGGACAGTGTTGTTCTGCGCCGCCCAGCAATACACACTCTATGGACTTGCAAAGTACTAGATACAGAAAAATACAGATTTCGGGCACTACAGTAGCTCAGAGATAATGTAATTTTTACAATACACACTGTATTGGCTTCCAGTAAGGTACTGGATACAGAAAAATACAGATTTTGGGCACTACACTAGGCCAGAGATAACCTAATTTTGACAATACACACTCTATTGACTTGCTATAAGGTACTGGATACAGAAAAATACATATTTTGGGCACTACACTAAACCAGAAATATTGTAATTTTGACAATACACACTCTATTGACTTTCTGTAGGTTACAGGATACAGAAAAATACTGATTTTGGGCACTACACTAGCCCAGAGATAATGAAATTTTTACAATACAAACTGTATTGGCTTCCAGTAAAGTACTGGATACAGAAAAATACAGATTTTGGGCTCTACACTAGACCAGGGATAATCTAATTTTGACAATACACACTCTATTGACTAGCTATAATGTACTGGATACAGAAAGATACTGATTTTGGGTACTACACTAGCCCAGAGATAATGTAATTTTTGCAATACACACTGTATTAGCTTCCAGTAAGGTATTGGATACAGAAAAATACATATTTTGAGCACTACACTAGGCGAGAGATAATGTAATTTTGACAGTACACTCTATATTGACTTGCTTTAAGGTACTGGATACAGAAAAATACAGATTTTGGGCACTACACTAGCCCAGATATAACGTAAGTTTTACAATACACACTGTATTCAGATGTAGTTCTATATTGGATACAAATTTGTCTCAAATAAAATGTATTCTCTGCTGTTTTACTGTATACACGGTTGCGGCCTAAAAACACACAGATGTGCCCAAAACTAGTTAACTCTGGCCAAAATATAAATCACTCTCTGCTGGAGTAATTAATATAATGGTTGCCGATTGAACGCACACACAGATGTGGCACAAGTTAGGTTAATTTCCCCAAAAGAGATAATTTCTCTGATGGTGCAGTGTATATCTCAGTACCAGGCACACTGTAGTGAATAAGACCCTTTTTATAATGTTTGCCCAACACACTGCTTTATGATGGTGCAGTGTATATCTCAGTACCAGGCACACTGTAGTGAATAAGCCCCTTTTTATAATATCTGCCCAATACACTGCCTTATGATGGCGTATTGTAGATGTTACTAATCTGAAATCTTTCTGTCTTTTAGAAGTTTGGGTAGTAAAAAAAGCGATTTTCAAGCACAATCTGGCCTTTCCTGGTGATGCCTGTCTCTGATAGTGCTGAAGCAAACCCCTTCTAGCTCATCACTATTCACTACAAAACAGCAAATACATTTTTTTTGTGCCACTAATACATTCCAAAAAGAGCTTTAGAACATATAACTGCACCGCTGAACGGCAAATATATATATATATATTTTGCCACAAATACACTTCAAAAAGGCTTTAGAACATGTAACTGCACCGCTAAACGGCAAATATATTGTTTTGCCACAACTAAGCCCCAACAAGGGCTGTAATTTCCTCACTTCACCATATAACAGCAAATACTTTTTTTGTGCCACTAATACATGCAAAATAGAGCTTTAGAACATATAATTGCACCGCTGAATGACAAACATATATTTTTTTTGCCACTAATACACGCCAAAAGGGCTGTTATTTTCTCACTTCCCCACACAACGGCAAATACTTTTTTTTGTGCCACTAATGCACGCCAAAAAGGTCTTTAGAACATATAACTGCACCGCTGAAGGGCAAATAGGCTCTTACTTTTTTCCACTTATTAACTCCACAAAAGGCTTTAGAACATATGACTGCACTGCTGCATGGCAAATAATATATATTGTTTTGCCACTAATACACTCCAAAAAGGGCTATTGAACATATAACTGCACCGCTGAACGGCAAATAATATATATATATATATATATATATATATATATACAGTATATATATATATATATATATATATATATATTTATATATATATATATACAGTATATATATATATATATATATATATATATATACAGTATATATATATATATATATATATATATATATATACAGTATATATATATATATATATATATATGTATATTATTTTTATTTTTTTGCCACTAATATACACCAGAAATGGCTTTAGAATATATAACTGCACCGCTGAACGGCAAATAATTTTTTTTTGCCAGTAATATATGCCAAATAGGGCTGTAATTTTCTCACTTCACCACACAATGGCTAATAAGCCCTTTTTTTTCCCACTAATACAAGCCAAAGATGCTTTAGAACATATAACTGCTCCGCACAAGGGCAAATAAGACATATAAATGTTTCCTTGTAATAAAACCTGTTAATGGCTGTATCAAACAGCACTTGCATCTTAAAAACAAGAATGGTTTGCTGGAATTACCGAGCTGTATAATGGCAATTTGGATCCGCAGACAGTGCAGCAAGGTGTAATAGGATTTTTCCTATTACCCAGACTGTAAACTCCCCTACTGAACCCTGTTCTGCTTCAATACTGTGTAATAATTCCTCCCTTTCCTTTCCCTACACTTCTAATGCTCTTTCCCTGAACTTCTATTGAGCAAAATATCAGTTTTAAGTCTTTCCTAGCACTGTCCCTAGCGCCTGCTAATGTCTCTCCCTGCACTAAGTACACTGGAAAATGGCTAAATCCAAGATGGTTGAGGCTATTTATAGGGCTGTGACATCACAGGGCTGGCTGCTGATTGGTTACATGCATGCATGGAATTGTTGGTGATCCCCCATTCCCAGAGTTCCTTGCTCCATGTCCTGACACGTGCAGCAGCCATTTTAGGAAAAAATGCAATACTTTACCATGACGCGTGAGAAAATTCGGATTCAGTGCGAATCAAATTTTTCCTGAACTTCGGATCTAATTCCACTTCATCAACTTTGATTCGCTCATCTCTAGTCATGACCATCACCTATTGTAAATTATGTGATCATGTGTTTTCTGCGACATGCACACACACACACACACACACACACATATGTATATATATATATATATATATATATATATATATATACAGGTGAAACTTAAAAAATTAGAATATCGGGCAAAAGTTCATTTATTTCAGTAATGCAACTTAAAAGGAGTTGCATTAATGCAACTTAAAATAAGAATATTGTGAAAAGGTTCAATAGTCTAGGCTCAAAGTGTCACACTCTAGTCAGCTAATTAATCCATACCCCCTGAGCAAAGGGTACCTGAGATTGTGACTTTAGAGTTTTCATAATCATTAGTGTTGAACACGAATATTCAAATTGCGAATTTTTATTGCGAATATTTGCACTTCGAGAATTTGCAAATATTTAGAATATAGTGATATATATTCGTAATCTCGAATATAAATTTTTTTTTTTTTAAACAGTACACATGATCCCTTCCTGCTTCTAGCTTGAAGCCAATGAGAAGGCTGCAATATATTTGATTTTAGGAGTAGTGTTAGAAAAAGGCTCTAATGGGATGGGCTGAGAACAGAGACGGCTGATCAGTATAACTGAATGTACCAATAATGTTACTATGGGCCACATTTAGATGAGGGTGGCAAAAAGCAGCAAATGCCAGTAGTTAAGTAATGAACCCCTCACTTGCAGGCGGATAGATATCTTTAAACTTGCTAAACTTGCTAAAATGGCCTCTTGGTCAAGATTAGGGTTGAGCGAACAGTTCGAGCATGGTTCGGGTTCGTACCGAATTTTGGGATGTTCAGGACCCGGACCCAACATTTTCAAAAAAGTTTGGGTGCGGGTCCGTTTTTCGGCGATTTCTTCCCGCTTTCTGAAGGGCTGCACAGCAGCCAATCAGCTAGCGTTTTACTTCTTGCCCTAAGAAGCCATCACAGCCATGCCTACTAATGGCATGGCTGTGATTGGCCAAGTTCAGCATGTGACCAAGCCTCTATTTAAGCTGGAGTCACGTAGCGCCGCACGTCACACTGATCTAATTAGTGTAGGGAGAGGACGCAGCTTCTGTGAGGGTGAGATTAGGCAGGGAAAAGTCAGCAAAAGCACCTAATGAAGTGATCGATGTACAGCTGTGAATCATTCAACTTCTGCTAGTTAATTGCTCACTGGTTTTTATGCTGCGCAGAGCGTTTGTCTGTCACTTTGATCGGCGGCCATTATGTGTCTTGTGGTCCACCAGCACAAGCTGCCAGCAAGTCCATTAGCAATAATGTCAAAAAGGGGGAGAGTAGGGTAATAGTTTGATTCAGATGAAATACTGTGTTATACAGGCGATCAGTTCTACTCACCTTTTTGTGTTCTGCGATGATAGGCACAACACTAATTAGGGCATTCGGTTTAGGTGTACGGGTGGTCGGTGCTGCCGGTACCAATCGCTCCTCTTTTGTGTGGCGGCCAAGCCTCAAGAGGGGCGTTAAGAGCACACTGTTTCAGTGTGGATAGTGAATCCACCAGTTACTGCTACTTTTTTGGCGCAATGAACACGACCTTGTAGGGTTATGGTTGGATGTTTTATTGTTCTCACAAGATAAGACAACGCGTTTCGGAGTAGTATAGCACTCCTTTTTCAAGTCTAGAAAGATGATTGGGTGACATGAAATGGGCTCAATTCATAAAACAAAAGACAAAATACAAAATGGCATGCTAAAAAATTTCGCGTTTTAGAGCATAAAAGGCATAATAAATACATAAATAGTAGTTAATAAAAAAACAAACATATAATAGTAGATGGTGTAAAAGTATATAGGTCCTTAAAATATTCAGTCTCTAGGCGAACGCGTTGTCAAAGGTGCTGACCGCACCATAGGTACCTACTTAGGCTCCGTAATATGTACATGTAAATGTATATATATATATATATATATATATATATATATTGTGGTAAGGTGCAAGGTGTCATATGTGATGGCAGGTACGTGTCACCGAGGTTGCTGGCCTCGGTGAGGTGAGAGCCGGGTTTTTGTCTGCAGCAGCTAGTGCTGTTTGACTTTGTTAAATAGCATGGCTGCAAAGCCGATCCGGGCCGGCTCTTACTGGGAGCAGCTAAAGAGTAGGGTGGGTGGCTGCTCCCCACGGTCCAGTCCATGTTTTGGGCTGGATATAAAACGCAGCCAGCAGCTGTGTCTGGGGGGTGTGATTATCCTGGAGCTGCTAACAGGGCTGGGAGTTCTCTGTCCAGGAGGAAAGAGCTCAGTAAGGAGGTATTTTGTTCCTGGCTACCTGAAGCTGGATTCTCCTGCGGCTGGGCCGACAGCGTGGTGCGAACCTGCACCTACACCTCCCAGGTGACTGAACCTGTGTTGGACTGTTTTTGTTTGGCTACGTTATTTCCGTTGTGTGTGAACTGTCACCAAGAGACTGTTTTTCATTTTGTGTGCAAGTGTGAATAAAACACTGTTTGTTGCACAATCTGGACTCCTTGTTTTGCCTCTAAACTGCACCCGCACCGCTGTCTACCAGAGCGACTCCCCACATTTGGTGGAGGATGCGGGCATGCGCAGTGAGGCTGGCGTGAACGCCGAACTTTGTTTTTGCTGAGAAAAAGTGAATGTCCTATATTAAGCCGGCAAAGTTGCAGCCTGTGATCCCCGACAAAATGGAGGCGGCTGTGAAAGCCCTCATAGAGGCTAACGTGCAGCAGCGGGAGACCAACCAGCTACTGCTACAGCACGTGATGGCGTTGCAAGCGGCAGGAGCGTCCCACCGCGTCCATGATGCCCGGAAAGCTGTCCGTGCCGCGATCCCTAAGATGACCCCTCGGATGATGTGGAGACCTATCTGGCGGTGTTCGAGAAGGTGGCCGTGAGGGAGAAATTACCCCGAGAACAGTGGGCAGAGGTCGTCGCTCCGTTCCTGGCGTCTGGACCCCAGCAAGTATTTTTGACCTCCCAGATGACCAAGCAGCTGACTACCCAACTGTGAAAGGTGAGATCCTGGCAAGACTGGGGGTGAATGTTTTGGTCCGGGCTCAGCGTGTCCACCAGTGGGACTTTAACGTGGCTGAACCCGCCAGGCCACAATACTATGACTTGCTACAACGGTTGCAAAAATGGCTGCAGCCAGACATACTGACTCCCACTGCTATGCTCGACCGTCTGTTAGCCGATGTCTTCTGGAGGGCTTTGCCTTACCCTCTCCAGCACTGGGTCGGCCAGGTATCGCCCACCAATGCCCTGGAGATGGTCGACCTGGTGGAGCGCTACGAGGCCACCAGAAACCTGCAGGGGAGTCTTGCTGGGAAGGGGTCAGTCAAACCCCGGAGGCCTCTGCCCCAGTTCCGACGTCCGGCGACAGAGCGGCCTGTACGGAAGATACCCCTGCGAGTCCGCCTCCCGTGGTATGCTGGAGGTGTCAGGAGCCAGGCCACATCAGGGCCGACTGTCCGCATCGGGATGAGCCGATGGAGGTGAACTATGGGGTCGCCACTCCTTGTATGCACGGAAGCTGTGCGCAACTGGCACCCGTGAGGTGCAAGACCATAACCACCTGTGTCAGGTAGAGGTGGGAGATTCGCTGGCGGTGGCTCTGCTGGACTCCGGGAGTTTAGTCTCCCTGGTAAGGGCTGCCCTTGTACGGCCTGTGGAGTATACTGGCCGTAAAGTCGGGGTCCTGTGCATCCACGGAGACCTGAAAGACTACCCCACTGCACTAGTGACTTTGTCCACAGCGGCTGGTAGGTGGACCCACGAGGTGGCTGTCGCTACTAAACTCCCACATGAACTAATACTTGGGAGGGACTTCCCGGTTTTCCGGCGCTGTGGCCGGCAATAAAGGTATCTGAGGGACCCGAGACAGGGGTGACCCTAGTAGAGTGGCCTGATACCGCTGGAAGGCCAGAACCCTGGGAGCCCGAGTCTGAAGGGCCGGCGGTAGGGGTGACCACTGCTCCAGCGGTAGAGGGGGAGACAACCCCACTGAGTGTAATGGTGGGAGACACGGAGGACTTGCCACCGGGACCTGAGTTGGCAGACCTCAATGTCTCCGGGGAAAATTTTGGGACCGCACAACACCGGGACCAAACCCTAACCAGGGCCTGGGAGAATGTGCTGGAAATTGATGGTAAACCCCAGAAACCAGGGGCTGAATTAATGTTCCCACGATTTATTGTTCTACAGGATATGTTGTATCGGGTGAACCAAGTCCGAGGTGAACCTGTTGAACAGTTGGTGGTGCCCACAGCGTATCGCAAGCTTGTCATGGAGCTTGCCCACCAACATGTTCTTGGGGGACACCTGGGGTGGCAGAAAACCCAGGACCGCATACTGCAGCGGTTTTATTGGCCCAGTGTGTTCAAGGAGGTAGAAAATTATTGTAAGTCCTGTCCAACCTGTCAGATAACTAGCCCCCAGCCTCATTTCCGTAGTCCTCTGGTACCTCTGCCAATTATTGAAGTACCGTTTGAGCGAATCGCTATGGATTTAATTGGGCCTGTACCAAAGTTCTGCCAGGGGCCACCAACACATTCTGGTAGTTCTCGACTATGCCACTCGGTATCCGGAGGCGGTGCCCCTGCGACATACCTCAGCTAGGCTCATTGCCAAAGAGTTAATGGAGATGTTTTCCGTGTGGGCCTGCCAAAAGAGGTTCTGACAGACCAAGGGACCCCTTTATGTCCAAAGTAATGAAGGAACTGTGTAAATTGTTGCGTATAAAGCAGTTACGGACGTCCGTTTACCATCCGCAAACAGACGGTCTTGTTGAGAGGTTTAACCAAACTCTAAAAAATATGTTAAAAAGGGTGGTGTCTAGAGATGGGAAGGACTGGGACCTGCTTCTGCCCTATCTCATGTTCGCAGTGCGAGAGGTACCCCAGGCCTCTACTGGGTTCTCGCCCTTCGAACTGCTTTATGGCAGACACCCTCGGGGCCTGTTGGATATCGCCAAGGAAGCATGGGAACAACAGCCTGTCCCCCACAAAAGTGTCATTGAGTATGTCACCCAGATGCAGGAACGGATAGAAAGGGTGTTGCCGCTGGTCCGGGAGCATATGGAGGCAGCACAACAAGCCCAGAGTAGGGTGTATAATCGTCAGGCTCGGGTACGGGGCTTCAATCCGGGAGATCGGGTTTTGGTTCTGGTACCCACCCTTGACAGCAAATTCCTAGCTAGGTGGCAGGGCCCCTATGAGGTGATCGAGAAAGTAGGGAAGTAAATTACAAAGTACACCAGCCAGGGCGGCGCAAGCCGGAGCAGGTGTACCACGTGAATTTACTTAAGCCGTGGAAAGATAGGGACACGGTCGACGACCACAGCCCCCGGCCAGGGCTTCTAGGTGAAAAGGGTCCAGCCCCACAGTTCGAGGCCTGTGAAGCAGTAACCACGGTAAAAATTGCAGACAGCCTGTCTTCCAAACAAGTTCAGGAAGTCAGGAGTTCATCAGTCGGAACACGGATGTGTTCTCGACCTCCCTGGCCGCACGCCTCTCATCCAACATGACATCGCCACTGAGCCTCAGGCCAAGATCCGGTTAAAACCATACCGGGTACCCGAGGCTCGGCGACGGGCCATCGCGGAGGAAGTACAGTTAATGTTGAAGCTCGAGGTCATTGAGGAGTCGAAAAGTGAGTGGGCCAGTCCCATAGTCCTAATACCTAAGCCGGATGGGACGCTGCGGTTCTGCAACGACTTTCGCAAGTTAAATGAAGTATCCAAGTTTGACGCGTATCCCATGCCCCGAGTAGACGAGCTGGTTGAAAGTTTAGGACAAGCCCGTTATTTTTCTGTGCTGGACCTCACTAAAGGGTACTGGCAGGTACCCTTAACGGAGTCGGCTAAGGAAAAACCGCATTTGTTACCCGCAGGGCCTGTATCACTACAAGGTGTTACCCTTTGGCCTGCATGGCGCCCGCCACTTTCCAAAGGTTAATGGACATAGTGCTGCGACCACATCGTCGGTACGCCTGGCCTACTTGGATGATGTAGTCATCCACAGCACCGACTGGGAAAGCCATTTACCCAAGGTGCAGGCGGTAGTGGATGCCCTGAGGAAAGCCGGACTGACCGCTAACCCAAAGAAGTGCTCCATAGGGTTAGAGGAGACAAAATATCTGGGATATGTAATTGGGCGGGAGTCATCAAACCTCAGGTAACTAAGGTAGAGGCCATTCGTAACTGGCCCCGACCGGTCACCACCAGGCAGGTAAAGTCGTTCCTGGGGATTGTAGGTTACTACATGAGGTTTGTGCCCCACTTTGCCACAATAGCAGCGCCATTGACAGACCTGTTGAAGGGGCGAAAGTCTGGGAGGGTTAGCTGGAGTGAGAAGGCGGAGGAGGCTTTCTCCGCGTTGAAGTCGGCCCTGTGTGGGTCCCCGGTTTTGGTGACACCCGACTTCAACAAGGAGTTTGTCGTACAGACCGACGCCTCGGAGGTAGGCCTCGGTGCGGTATTGTCGCAGGAGGTCAACGGGGAAGAACATCCCGTTGTCTTCCTGAGCCGTAAGCTCAGTCCCGCCGAGTCCAGGTATAGTATAGTGGAGAGGGAGTGCCTGGCTATCAAGTGGGCACTCGAATCTCTCCGCTACTACCTGTTAGGGAGGAGGTTCCGTCTGGTGACCGACCATTCCCCCTCAAATGGATGAGTCAGGCCAAGGAGAGGAATGCTCGGGTCACTAGGTGGTTCCTATCTCTTCAAAATTTCAAGTTTTCCGTGGAACACAGGGCAGGCCGCTTGCAGGGCAACGCAGATGCCCTGTCCCGCGTCCACTGCCTTCACGTGTGTTCACCCCTCAGGGCTGAACAAAGGGGGGTATGTGGTAAGGTGCAAGGTGTCATATGTGATGGCAGGTACGTGTCACCGAGGTTGCTGGCCTCGGTGAGGTGAGAGCCGGGTTTTTGTCTGCAGCAGCTAGTGCTGTTTGACTTTGTTAAATAGCATGGCTGCAAAGCCGATCCGGGCCGGCTCTTACTGGGAGCAGCTAAAGAGTAGGGTGGGTGGCTGCTCCCCACGGTCCAGTCCATGTTTTGGGCTGGATATAAAACGCAGCCAGCAGCTGTGTCTGGGGGTGTGATTATCCTGGAGCTGCTAACAGGGCTGGGAGTTCTCTGTCCAGGAGGAAAGAGCTCAGTAAGGAGGTATTTTGTTCCTGGCTACCTGAAGCTGGATTCTCCTGCGGCTGGGCCGACAGCGTGGTGCGAACCTGCACCTACACCTCCCAGGTGACTGAACCTGTGTTGGACTGTTTTTGTTTGGCTACGTTATTTCCGTTGTGTGTGAACTGTCACCAAGAGACTGTTTTTCATTTTGTGTGCAAGTGTGAATAAAACACTGTTTGTTGCACAATCTGGACTCCTTGTTTTGCCTCTAAACTGCACCCGCACCGCTGTCTACCAGAGCGACTCCCCACAATATATGTATAAAATTAGTTAAATACCTGTGGGCCCTGGAGAGGATCACAGTTCATGGACAGATGTTTTTTTGGAATAAATATTCCACAGGGCATGTATTTCTGTAGGATGATTAAAATTGGATTATCTTCCTTGCGGAACGTTAAATGCTGTAAAGATTGTACGTTAGGAGACATGTTCGATCTGTTCGGGACATGTTTAGGGGAAGGTGCAATATTGGCCGGACAGTTTCTCTGACTATGGTTGTTTTGTTGCTAAATGTTGTTGCTAAATAAATGGATGGAAAAAAGAGGAGAATATAGGAATGATTTATGTTATGGACTCGGATTACGGCGGGAATCTAGTTTGCGCCAGGTAAATTATATGTGCAGCGGCGTGGTGTGCAGGGATGAAGAGGGGGGGGGGGGTTTAGGAGGGGTTTTGAGGAAGCCGTGGTTTGTTGTATATCAGGATTAACCCTTAGAGCTTGGTGGTATGTGTTAAATGAAAATAGGGACTGAATATGAGCCATAAATATTACTAGGGAGTAGTATAGTGCCCAAAAGAAATAGAGCATGTAAAAGAATGACGAGTGGATAAAAGCAGTGTTGTAAGGAAAATGACAGAAGTTGTGGTACCTGTATTAACAGTTGTAAATCTCCTGGTGGCTTGTCTCCTTTCAGCACGAGAGCTGAGGAAAAAAGGCGCGCTATGGAATATATGGGTGGTGCGTGGGAAGGCAGAGGGGTGATTGGTGGATATCACCCCTTTGGTACCTGGCCGTTCAATTAAGTAGCGCCACTGCCGCGGCGGCGCTGACCTTACAGAGAGGGCTGTACCGCACGGCAGCGCTAGAGGGATGGAGGGGGCGGGACCTAGTATTGGAGCTCGGTCCTGCTATCTTCACTAGTGGATGCGCGATCCTCTGTGCCGTTGGCTTGTTGGTAAATACAGGCTGAGATCTGTGCCTGCCGCAGGCTAGAAGAAAGGGAAAAAGGCTAGTACCTGTAAGGAAGCGTTATTATATAGAACTGGGAGTAGATCCCAATGTATCTGTATAAGTCCCCTGTTTATGAGACCAATATGAAAAAGTGTGATTTTGTTGATTGTTTGGAATGTGGGTATACGGATTGGTGATGTGTATATGGAGGATGGGGCTTGATTTTTATAAACTAAATGTGGTGAATTAGGGTGAAGGGCTCAGTTAGAGGGGAAGGATGGAAAATTGGATGCTGGGCATGGGTATGTTTATATAGTATTGGAATGTGGGTATTTAAAAGAGGCTAGAGGGAGGAATGTTAGTTGTGAGTGAAATTACAGAGTCATGGGAATTGAATGATGGATGAATGTGAGTCGTAAGTTTCAGTGGATAAAGTGACCTGCAAGGGGCAGATTGTGAGTAGGTAGATACGTGTGTGATTGGGTCGGTTCGGTTGGGGATATGGGGTATCGTTTAACTAGTAATTTGATGTGAAGGGACAGTGTCTGGACGGTTAAAAACAGTTGCTTTCAAGTGTTTAGTTTAGGCCATAGGGTTCTATGGTTTCGAGCTTGTATATCCAATACATCTCTTTTCTCCTGAGGCTCTCAAAACGGCTATTGCACGAGCCATTTATACACGCCACCAGGAGATTTACAAACTAGATTCCCGCCGTAATCCGAGTCCATAACATAAATCATTCCTATATTCTCCTCTTTTTTCCATCCATTTATTTATTTATTTATCTATTTATCTATTTAATTTCATTCAGCAACAAAACAACTATAGTCAGAGAAACTGTCCGGCCAATATTGCACCTTCCCCTAAACATGTCCCGAACAAATCAAACATGTCTCCTAACGTACAATCTTTACAGCATTTAATGTTCCGCAAGATAGATAATCCAATTTTAATCATCCTACAGAAATACATCCCCTGTGGAATATTTATTCCAAAAAAAACATCTGTCCATGAACCGTGATCCTCTCCAGGGCCCACAGGTATTTAACCAATTTTATATGTATAAATATATATACATATATATATATATATATATATATATATATATATATATATATACTGTATATACATTTACATGTACATATTACGGAGCCTAAGTAGGTACCTATGGTTCGGTCAGCACCTTTGACAACGCGTCCGCCTAGAGACTGAATATTTTAAGGACTTATGTACTTTTACACCATCTACTATTATATGTTTGGTTTTTTATTAACTACTATTTATGTATTTATTATGCCATTTATGCTCTAAAACGCGAAATTTTTTAGCATGCCATTTTGTATTTTGTCTTTTGTTTTATGAATTGAGCCCATTTCATGTCACCCAATCATCTTTCTAGACTTGAAAAAGGAGTGTTATACTACTCCGAAACGCGTTGTCTTATCTTGTGAGAACAATAAAACATCCAACCATAACCCTACAAGGTCGTGTTCATTGCGCCAAAAAAGTAGCAGTAACTGGTGGATTCACTATCCACACTGAAACAGTGTGCTCTTAACGCCCCTCTTGAGGCTTGGCCGCCACACAAAAGAGGAGCGATTGGTACTGGCAGCACCAACCACCCGTACACCAAAACCGAATGCCCAAATTAGCAAAAGAGGGAGCAGGGGGCAAAAGCAGAACAGCCGCCGCCAAAAGAGTTCTCCTGCTACTGGCCATCGCCACCAGGTACCGAGCACCCCAAAGGCAGCTTCAAGGAGTTCCCTGGCATGGCACTTCTTTAAACAATGTGCTGACGACAAGACCCGAGTGGTTTGAACGCTGTGCCATCAGAGCCTGAAGCGAGGCATTAACGTTCTGAACCTTAGCACAACCTTTATGACCAGGCATCTACATGCAAATCATGAAATGCAGTGGAGTAAACACCTTAAAAACAAGGAACTCACTCAATCTCCCCCTGCTTCCTCTTCTGCTGCTGCCCCGGCCTCTTCCTCCACCTCAGGAGGAATGTTGCCACCTGCCGCCCACCAGAGGATGTGCCACCGACACCACCACCTGCGTCACCAAGCATCTCCACCATGTCACACGGCAGCGTTCAGCTCTCCATCTCACAAACCTTGGAGAGAAAGTGTAAATTCCCACCTAGCCTCCCTCGAGCCCTGGGCCTGAATGCCACCATGTCTAAACTACTGGCCTTTGAAATGCTGTCATTCAGGCTGGTGAACACAGACAGCTTAAACAGCTGATGGTGATGGCTGTCCCACAGTATGTTGTTCCCAGCCGCCACTACTTCTCCAAGACAGCCGTGCCTTCCCTGCACAAGCAAGTATCCGATAAAATCAAGTGTGCACTGCGCAACGCCATCTGTGGCAAGGTCCACCTAACCGCAAATACGTGGACCAGTAAGCACGGCCAGGGACGCTATATCTCCTTAACTGCACACTGGGTAAATGTAATGGCGGCTGGGCCCGAGGCGGAGAGTTCCTTAGCGCACGTCCTTCCGCCGCCAAGGATCGCAGGGCATCATTCTCTGCCTCCTGTAGCCTCCTCCTCCTACTCGGCTTCCTCCTCCTCTGCATCCAACAGCTCATCCAGTCAGCCACACACCTTCACCACCAACTTCAGCACAGCCTGGGGTAAAAGTCAGCAGGCCGTTCTGAAACTCATATGTTTCGGGGACAGGCCCCACAACGTGCAGGAGTTGTGGCGGGGTATTAAACAACAGACCGACGAGTGGTTTCTGCCGGTGGGCCTCAAGCCCGGCCTGGTGGTGTGCGATAATGGGCAAAATCTCGTCGCAGCTCTGGGACTAGCCGGTTTGACGCACATCCCTTGCCTGGTGCATGTGCTGAATTTGGTGGTGCAGAAGTTCATTCACAACTACACCGACATGTCAGAGCTGCTTCACAAAGTATGGGCCGTCTGTGCGCGCTTCTCGCGTTCACATCCTGCCGCTGCTCGCCTGTCTGCGCTACAGTGTAACTTCGGCCTTCCCACTCACCGCCTCATTTGCGACATACCCACCAGGTGGAACTCCACCTTGCACATGCTGGAGAGACTGTGCGAGCAGCAGCAGGCCATAGTGGAGTTTCAGCTGCATCATGCACACGTCAGTCGCACTGCGGAACAGCACCACTTCATCACCAATGATTGGGCCTCCATGCGAGACCTGTGTGCCCTGTTGCGCTGTTTCGAGTACTCCACTAACATGTCCAGTGGCGATGACACCGTTATCAGCGATACAATACTACTTCTATGTCTCCTTGAGAAAACGCTTAGGGCGATGATGGAAGGGGAGGTGGCCTAGCAGGAGAAGGAGGAGGATGAGGGGTAATTTTTAGCACTTTCAGGCAAGTCTGTTAGCTCAGAGGGAGGTTTTTTGCAACAGCAGAGGCCAGGTACAAATGTGGCCAGCCAGGGCCCACTACTGGAGGACGAGGAGGATGAGGTGGAGGAGGATGAGGATGAAGCAAGTTCACAGCGGGGTGGCACCCGACACAGCTCAGGTACATCACTGGTGCGTGGCTGGGGGGATACAGAGGACGATGACGATACACATCCCACAGAGGACAGCTTGTCCTTACCTCTGGGGAGCCTGGCACACATGAGCGACTACATGCTGCAGTGCCTGCACAACGACAGCAGAGTTGCCCACATTTTAACGTGTGCGGACTACTGGGTTTCCACCCTGCTGGATCCCCGGTACAAAGACAATGTGCCCACCTTACTTCCTGCACTGGAGTGTGATAGGAAGATGTGCGAGTACAAGCCCAAGCTGGTAGACGCGCTTCTGAGAGCATTCCCAAATGTCACAGGGGAACAGGTGGAAGCCCAAGGCGAAGGCAGAGGAGGAGCAAGAGGTCGCCAACGCAGCTGTGTCACAGCCAGCTCCTCTGAGGGCAGGGTTAGCATGGCAGAAATGTGGAAAAGTTTTGTCTCCACGCCACAGCAAACTGCACCACCACCTGATACGGAACGTGTTAGCAGGAGGCAGCATTTCACTAACATGGTTGAACAGTACGTCTGCGCACCCCTCCACGTACTGACTGATGTTTCGGCCCCATTCAACTTCTGGGTCTCCAAATTGTCCTCGTGGCCAGAGTTAGCATTTTATGCCTTGGAGGTGCTGGCCTGACTGGCGGCCAGAGTTTTGTCTGAACATGTATTCAGCATGGCAGGGGGTGTCATTACTGACAAACGCAGCCGCCTGTCCACAGCCAATGTGGACAAGCTGACGTTCATAAAAATGAACCAGGCATGGATCCCACAGGACCTGTCCCTCCCTTGTGCAGAATAGACATTTATAACTGCCTCCCCCTCAACCATGTATTCTTGTACTCCGGGGCACTTCTTTATAGAATCCTCATTTTTTTAACTCTACCATGATCTTGCGGTGCAACCAGAAGTTGAATGAACCTCTCCTCAATCTGGGCGCCGGGGCCTAAATAACTGAATGTGGCCTGTTACAATGGTGGGTGACATGAAGCCTGAACCTCTGCCATGCGACCTCTCTCCTCTTTCTGGGTGCCGTGGGCTAAATAACTCAAAGTTGCCTTCTCCAGTGGTGGGTAATATGACGCCTGATTCTCTGCTGTGGGACCTCTCTCCTCTGTCTGGGTGCTGGGGCCTAATTACTCAAAGTGGCCTTCTCCAGTAGTGGGTGATATGACGCCTGATTCTCTGCTTTGGGACCTCACTCCTCTGTCTGGGTGCTGGGGCCTAAATAACTGAAAGTGGCCTTTTCCAGTGGTGGGTGATATGACGCCTTATTCCTTGCTGTGGGACCTCTCTCCTCTGTCTGGGTTCTGGGGCCTAAATAACTGAAAGTGGCCTTCTCCAGTGGTGGGTGATATGAAGCCTGATTTTATGCTTTTATACCTCTCTCCTCTGTCTGGGTGCTGGGGCCGAAATAACAGAAAGTGACCTTTTCCATTGGTGGGTGACTTGAAGCCTCATTCTCTGCTATGGGACCTCTCTCCAATTGATATTGGTTAATTTTTATTTATTTTATTTTATTTTAATTCATTTCCCTATCCACATTTGTTTGCACGACATTTACCTACATTTTGCTGCCTTTTGCAGCCCTCTAGCCCTTTCCTGGACTATTTTACAGCCTTTTTAGTGCCCAAAAGTTCGGGTCCCCATTGACTTCAATGGGGTTTGGTTTCGGGATGAAGTTCGGGTCGAGTTCGGATCCCGAACCCGAACATTTTCGGGAAGTTCGGCCAAACTTCTCGAACCCTAAGATCCAGGTGTTCGCTCAACTCTAGTCAAGATGAACCGTACTGTCCTGCCCCTGGGCACGAGGGAGCAAAGCCAAAAGTCTAGAAATGAACGACCTACCTCGCGGAATAATCCGCATGGCGAAATTGAGCATACCTAGAAGAGACTGGAGATCCACCTTGGTAGTAACCCTAATCTGTGCCAATCTATGTGCCACCTCCTTGCAGGGCTCAAGCAAACTGGTCGAATAACCAAGGGCTAGATTTCAACCCAAATGTCAATTTAGTAGCAAAAATATTCAGCCCTTGCCACTTGATACCATGCCACTTCCAGAAGTCTGGTTGAATGGGGAGTAGTTTAAATGAATATGTAATGTCCGCTTTAGATAACGATGCTCCCTTACCTAAGTTATGACCTGTATAGCTTCTTCAATTGACGCGTATTTCATGTCAAACTGACGGAATCAGTGAATTTAAACTGGCTATGGGTAAGGAATGTGGGGCCGACAAATCATAAGTTAATCTTTTTTTATTCGAAAATTTGCCAGACACGACCCCTATGGGATTGACCCTCCAACATACAAAAGGAGGCTGATTTAAAGAACTTATTAGATAACCCCTCTCTAACTCGGTTTGAATTAACTGAGTAACTGCCTCCGGGTCTTTGGATGCCGACAACAAATTCCTGCACTCGTATGGGGCGTAAGGGAGGGCGAGTAGACTTGTGTGAAAACCGCTAACTAAGCCCTTAAGCACAAACTGTACCCAAGCTGTGTCTTGATGAGCGGCCAACAAGCAACTAAGGAGTTACATATTTACCACGCTTAGTCATGCAGTATTATGATTCTTTTGAGGGCAAGCAATACGGGGATGGGCCCTAAAACAAATAGCACACAAATGCCATAGCCTGCATTGGCTGTAGTGGTATGCTGAATAATTGAAGTTGTTACAAATTTGCGACTTACCTAAATATTTAATAGGGCGACCCAACTTATCCACCCTGGAGACTACCCTATTACCCGACGGGCCCGGAACAGAGCTCGACTGTGTGAATTCCGTTGTGTGACCAAAATTTATACACCAGCCAGCAGTATGGGAATAGGAATTACAAACCGTGCAGGTTGGGGCTTTAAGTCACGCAAAGTGGCGACAAAATAATTCCGTATCAATGTTGGACCAATCAACGGTATGTTGGCACTGTGCCAGAGCAGCTGCTGATTTGGTCGAGAACGACAGGTGATATTCGTAGAACGCTGTACCACCATATGTATAACCTAAATCAACCATTTTATACATGTAGAGATCTAATTCTTCCCTCCTAAGCGGGTTAACCGTACAAATTACATCCCAATATAAGTTAAAAGCCAACACAAACTCACCACAGGCTATAGTCTTGTTAACTGGGGTCTCATGTGTAGCTATGAGGAGAGATGCCAGATTGACATCTTTTCCCTCAAGTATGTCCTGCCGTAAGTTAGTGGGTATGAAATGGGAAGGTGTGAAAGCGGGAATAGGGCTTGACCCACCAGGAGCACTCGACAGCGAAATAGCGGCCACCGTTGGTGTCGGTGCCACCAAGCTTGATGCAGTGGTTCTGGCTTCAACTGTCTCCAGCCTAGCCTGAAGGTCTTACATAGAAGAGGCCATTGCATTGATGGCAGCATGCAACTGAGTAAGCGAAGTCTGAATGGTGTTCGTGGACACCACCTCCTGGCTCGTTGCCGCCAAATCTGCAGAGAGAAGAAGGTAAAGTTCTGTCTTCCTTGCTGAGGCTGGAAACGGGATGCCTCATCTCAATAACTCAGCAGTTAACTTCGGGACAGGCCAAGATCTTAATGACGGCACAGCACCTCGCTCTTATTGCAGATCCCCACTGTCACGAGACGAGGATGAGCTCCCAGTGACAAACTCCTGAGACATCTACCTACTGACAGATACACATGATTTAGTAGACTAGTACCTTAAGAACCGAATAACTGTGCTCCCTGACCCCAACTACGACTATCCCAAACACCAAGTCTAATGAACCACTGGCGGGCCCACCAACGCCTAACCATCTATCACGACTGGCGTGCCTATCACAGACGTGTGATGCAAAGGGAGGGAAAAGGCAAAGCCCTGTCCAAGGGAGAGGGAAAGGAGGTGACCCCTAACTCACCTAGAAGCTGGCACCTGACTGCCCTGACGTCCCTAGATGGGTTTTTCACCCGTACGCTGATCACGTGCCTAAACCCTGGCTTTCCTTAAGATGAGCCCTAAGTAGTGAATAGGGCGGTGGGAGCACTAGTCCTCACCTCTAACACTAAAGGAAAACACCAGGGGGAGGACAGACAATACAGACAAAACATATAAGCCCAGGTGGGCGACAACAGCGGACAACAAAAGCCCAACAGGGATCCGGAGGGTAACGCTCTGGTACAACAACCAGGAACAACAGCTTCACAGCTCCAGTGGGTTAGTATAGAATCCATGCAGGAAGCTCTATATCTGGCAACCAGAGAAGTGGGAAGGGGGAATATAAGGATGTTGGGAGTGATGGACAAGAAACAGCTGAGGAGAGAAGCTACGGATCCTTGAGTGAGACAAAAAGGATTGCAAGGCAAACACAGAAAGCTACCATTAAGTAACAGCATGATCTTTAGACATAGAGCGCGCAGCCACCCGCTGCAACTTCCTGACCCTGGGTATAACGGAGTCAGATGTGGCTCCTGACACCCTCGTGACAGTACCCCCTTTTCTACGAAGGGCCTCCGGACACTCAGGACCAGGTCTCTCAGGATGAGAGGCATGAAAAGCCCGAACTAACCTGTTGGCGTTTACCTCTGACGCTGGTACCCACATTCTTTCCTCGAGACCGTAACCCCTCCAATGCACTAGATATTGAAGAGAGTGGCGGACCCGGTGAGAATCAACTCTTTTGGATATTTGAAACTCCAGATTACCATCAACAATAACAGGAGGGGGTGGTAGCGGTGACGGTTCTAGAGGTGCAACATACCTTTTGAGTAACGACTTATGGAAGACGTTATGGATTTTTAAAGTCTGAGGTAGCTCCAGGCGAAAAGGCACGGGGTTAATGATGGCTACTATTTTGTAAGGACCAATGAACCTAGGGCCCAGTTTCCAAGAGGGAACTTTTAACTTAATATTCCTAGTAGACAACCACACATAGTCATTCACTCCTAGGTCCGGACCTGGCGAACGTTTCTTATCAGCCATGCATTTATATTTACCCCCCATATTTTTCAAGTTAGCTTGCACCTTCTGCCATACAGATGAAAGTGATGACGAAAACCGTTCCTCTTCAGGAACCCCTGATGACCCCCTTTCTTTGAAAGTACAGAATTGGGGATGAAAACCATATGTACCAAGAAATGGTGACTTGCCAGTGGATTCCTGACGGCGATTATTTATAGCAAACTCAGCCAATGGTAAGTATGATGACCACACCTCTTGGTTATCAGACACAAAACACCTTAGGTATGTCTCAAGGTTTTGGTTAGTACGCTCAGTCTGTCCATTCGATTGAGGATGGAAATCTGAGGAAAAGGACAAGTGTTACCCCCAAACGGGAACAAAAAGCTTTCCAAAACTTAGAAATAAACTGGGTTCCCCGATCCGAAACAACATCGGAAGGGACCCTGTGAAGCTTCACGATTTCACTGATGAATAGCTGAGCTAGAGTCTTAGCATTAGGTAGTGTGGGTAACGCAATAAAGTGTACCATTTTGCTAAACCTGTCTGCTACTACCAAGATAACCGTTTTACCCGCAGACAAAGGTAAGTCAGTGATGAAATCCAGTGACAGATGTGTCCATGGCCTATTGGGAATGACAAGTGGCAATAAAGACCCGGCTGGACGTGTATGAGAGACTTTAGCGCGTGCACAAGTAGAACAAGTAGACACAAAATCAATTATATCCTGGCGCAACCTCGGCCACCAAAAACGATAAGACAGTAGCTCCAGGGTTGCTTTACTACCCGGATGCCCAGCAAGTGCCAAATTATGATGTTCCTTTAATAATTCAAAACGTAGGTTTAACGGTACAAACAAATTTTGAGGGGCAAGAGACCGGGGCCTCTAACACCTTCCCCTCCAGAACAGAGTGTACAGCAGAGACAACCACTCCTCTTTGTAGAATGGGTACCGGATCACCCACATTACTCCCTCCAGGGAAACTACGAGATAATGCATCTGCCTTGGTATTTTTTGCCCCAGGACGATAGGTGATGATAAAGTTAAACCTGGTAAAAATAGAGACCACCTAGATTGTCTAGGGGTGAGACGCTTAGCTAATTTGAGGTACAGAAGGTTTTTGTGGTCCGTAATCACCGTGACGGGGTTGATTGCCCCCTCTAAAAAGTGATGCCATTCCTCAAATGCTAGTTTAATAGCTAATAGTTCCCTATTGCCAATATCATAGTTACTTTCCGCTGCAGATAGTTTTTTAGAAAAGAAAGCACAAGGACGCCATTTGTCAGGAGACGGACCCTGAGACAGTACAGCCCCCACTCCCACCTCTGACGCATCTACTTCAACAATAAAAGGCTGGGAGACTTCCGGTTGGATTAGTACAGGTGCCGAGGTAAACCTCTCCTTTAGAGAGGAAAATGCCATTTTAGCAGTGTCAGAGCATTTAGAAAAAAAACAGTCCCCTTTGTAGTCATGTCAGTAAGGGGTTTGACAATCACAGAATAGTTTTTAATAAACTTTCTATAGAAATTTGTGAAACCCAAGAACCGTTGCAGTGCTTTAAGGTTCTCAGGAAGATCCCAAAATTGCCTGGACCTTCCCAGGATCCATACGGAAACCTGAAGCAGATAATAGATATCCCAGGAACTGTATCTCCTGAACGGCGAAGACACACTTTTCAATTTTCACATATAATCTATTAGTCCGTAGGACCTGCGGTACCTGTCTGACATGTACCTTGTGTGTTATGAGATCAGACGAATAAATTAAAATATCATCTAGATATATCACCACAAACCTGACGATAAGATGACTAAAAATATTGTTAACAAAATGTTGGAAGACAGCAAGAGTATTAGTCAGACCGAAAGGCATGACTAGATTTTCATAATGCCCCTCAGGGGTGTTAAAAGCCCTAGTGTCTTCCACTCATCCCCTTCCTTGATACAAATCAGATTGTAGGCCCCCCTAAGATCAAATTTGGAGAACCACCTAGCACCCGCAATCTGATTCAACAGGTCAGGAATGAGAGGAAGAGGGTATGGGTCTCAGATGGTTATCCGGTTTAGTTCGCGGAAATCTAGGCAAGGACGCAGGCCCCCATCTTTCTTTTTAACAAAGAAAAACCCTACAGCCACGAGTTATGAAGAGGGTCTGATGTGTCCCTTAGCCAGACTCTTGGAGATATAATCTTTCATGGCTTGTCTCTTGGGACCCGAAAGATTATATAACCCGGTCTTGGGTAATTTTGCACCGGGAATCAGGTTAACAGGGCAATCATAAGGACGGTGAGGTGGTAACTTCTGACAACCCTTCTCAGAGAAAACTTCCTCAAAATCCGAAACAAATGTAGGTAGAGTAGCTGTGGAGGCGACTAAGCAATTGCTATTAAAGCAATTTTCTCTGCAATGCTCACTCCACTCCAATATCTCCCTGGCCTGCCAATCCACCACTGGATTGTGCACTACCAACCAGGGAAGACCCAATAACACAGGAGAGGGAAGGCCCTCCAGAACATAACATGAAAGACACTTGTTATGGTGGTCCCCTACCCGAAGCAAGCGCATCCTTAACCCTTTCGGATAAACCAGAGCAGAACTGACTCCTGAGAGCCGGTTCGTTCCACCGAGTATCCGTAGCCCACCTATGGAACTCTGAGCAATACTCCTCTGCTTGCCGATCTCCCTGTACGAGTCTCCATAACTTCGACTCAGCCAGGGCGACTCGTTCAGGGCATATATGAGACCCAAGGCCCCAAAAAATCCATCCACTGAACGGAGAGCCTGGGAATCAGTGGGTAAAGAGAACGCCCAGGATTGCGGGTCCCCCTGTAACAGGGAAATAACAATCCCCACCCGCTGTTCTTCATTACCCGAGGAGTAGGGGCGCAGCATAAAATATAACTTACAGGCCTCACGGAATCTCACAAATATGTCCCTTCCTCCAGAAAATCTGTCAGTAAGAACAACCTTGGGTTCTTCTGGAGCAACCTGGTTACCCATAGCAACCGCTGGGCTTGCGGTCTGATGCAATTGCTGCTGTTGCTGGAGGACCGACGCCTTCAATCCTGCCACCTCCAAAGACAGACCTTGAAGTTGCTTTTTCAAAGCAGCAATAGGATCCATACTGGAATCTAACTAGGCAAAAAGTGAGGAAGAGAAGAAAAAAAAAACTTTTTTTTTTTTACCTACCTACACAAAATAAGGGCAGATATAATATTAAGACTGGCGTGCCGATCACAGACGTGTAACGTAAGGGGAGGGAAAAGGGAAAGCCCTGTCCAAGGGAGAGGGAAAGGTGGTGTCCCCTAACTCACCTAGAAGCTGGCACCTGACTGCCCTGACGTCCCTAGATGGGTTTTTCACCCATACGCCGATCATGTGCCTAAACCCTGGCTTTCCTTAAGATGAGCCCTAAGTAGTGAATAGGGCGGTGGGAGCACTAGGCCTTTACCACTAACACTAAAGGAAAACACTAGGGAGAGGTCAGACAATACAGACAAAACATATAAGCCCAGGTGGACGACAACAGTGGACAACAAAAGCCCAACAGGGATCCGGAGGGTAACGCTCTGGTACAACAACCAGGAACAACAGCTACACAGCTCCAGTGGGTCAGTATAGAAGTCCACGCAGGAAGATCTATATCTGGCAACCAGAGAAGTGGGAAGGGGCAATATAAGGAGGTCGAGAGAGACGGACAAGCAACAGCTGAGGAGAAGAAGCTACGGATCCCCGAGTGCAACAAATAGGATTGCAAGGCAAACACAGAAAGCTACCAATAAGTAACAGCATGATCTTTAGACATAGAGTGTGCAGCCACCCGCTGCGACTTCCTGTCCCTGGGTATAACGGAGTCAGACGTGGCATAGACGAGACAGGACGTGAGTTCGAATCTGTAGTCATGACAGACTTGATAATGTGGCACCTGTAGTCGTGACAGGACTTCATACCGAGACTGTGGTCATGACAGGACTTCATACCTAGTCTGTGGTCGTGACAGACATAGTAATACTGCGCCTGTAGTCTTGACATGACTTTGCGTCAAGTCTGTGGTCGAGACAGACATAACGACACCACTCCAGTTGTCGTGACAGTATTTCACAGTGAGTCTGTAGTCGTGATAGACATGACGATACTGCGCTTGTAGTCATGACAAAGCTTCACATCTAGTCTGTAGTTGTGACAGACATAGCGATAACCTGCCTAAATCGTGACAGGCCTTCACAGTGATCAAACAGTGATCAGCCGGAACTCCGTTCCAAGGCGTGGTGCACATGTCAGAGATAGCAATCTCAGCATATAGTGTAAGGAAAGACCGGCACTCACTTGATCTTCGTATTCTTATGATGCTTTTATTAGTCACATATAGGATTCTGTGACGCGTGCCTTTCGGCTCACAATCTGAGCCTTCCTCAAACAGGTATCTAATCAAATGTATATACAAAGTAACATACAAGGTTTAAATAGACCACCAAAGCGGAAGTGACATCAGGTAACCTAGGTAACAGGCTAAACAAAATTGAACAAAAAGGAAGTAGAACTACGTGAAGGATCAACCCCATAACAGCAGCATCAACAAACACAGAAGTAAATTGCTTTTAGTGAGGTTCTACTGCAGAGAAGCCAGGTTCAAGATCAGTTGATGCTGTTGGGGGTCCGTCACGTCTTCTAAAGTAAAGAAAAATAAATGAAATAATAATAACTCAAATATTAAAACAATGTGGAGCATGGGAATCACAGGAAGCCACTCAGGTCATACTCCCGGTTCAAACCCCTGGGTTCAAGTGTCTGTAATGTGTGAATCCAATAGATACAACATACAGGGCTGGCGCATACTATACGCAGAATAGGCCGCCGCTAGGAGCGCCAGCCCCGCCTCATGCTGCAGCCGCCCGAGCGCTCTGAATTGAGCCTCTGGCGGCTGCAGCACTGCCCGGGCTGGCGCGACCATAAGGGCGCACCGCCCGGGCGCAGCAAGAGGAGAGGAGCTGACAGGGGGGAAGCGCTCAGCGCTCCCTCCTGTCACTCCATTGTAGCGTGGCCGAGCTCTTTAAGGTCTGCGGGTACAGGAGCATCTGTCTCCTGTACCCGGCCGGACTGACATGAAGTGTGCACACAGTGCGTGCTTCCTGTCAGTCCGCCCGGGTACAGGAAGCGAAAGCTCCTGTACCCGTTGGAGCATAAAGAGCTCGGCCGCGCTACTAGAGGTAGCAGGGAGGGAGGGAGGGGAGAGAATGACAAGGGGAGGGGGAGAATGAAAAGATGGGAAAGAGAATGACAAAGGAGGGGGAGAGAATGACAAGGGGGAAAGTGAATGACAAGGGGGGTGTAGAATGACAAGAGGGGGAAAGGGAATGACAAGGGGGTGAGTGTGAAGAATGACAAGGGGGGTGAAGAATGACAAGAGGGGGGAGAGAATGACAAGAGGGGGGAGAGAATGACAAGGGGGGGGAATGAAGAATGACAAGAGGGGGAGAGAATGACAAGAGGGGGAGAGAATGATAAGTGGGGGGGAGGAAGAATGACAAGGGGGGGGAGTGTGAAGAATGACAAGAGGGGGGAGAGAATGACAAGGGGGGGGGGAGAGAGAACTGGCGTTAGTTGAAGGGGTTCTGCAGTTTGTTACAACTGATGATCTATCCTCTGGATAGATCATCAGCATCTGATCGGCCTGGGTCTGACATCCGGGACCTCCGCCGATCAGCTGTTTGAGAAGGCCACGGCGCTGGCAGGAGAGCCTCGGCCTTTTCGCTGTTTACCACAGGCGCAGTGACGTCACGACTAGTATCACTGGCCTTGGCGGGGTTAAGCTCTGTTCACTTGAATGAAGCTTAGCCCCACCCAGGCCAATGATACTAATCGTGACGTCACTGCGAGAAGGCTGAGGCGCTACTGCCAGCGCCGCTGCCTTCTCAAACAGCTGATTGGCGGGGGTCCCCTGCCGATCAGTTTAAATAAACTGCAGAACCCCTTTAATATGGCAGATCATATGGGTGGGGCATTGTGATGTCACATGGGGGGGGGGGCGGCAAACTTTTCTTTTGCCTAGGGCGGCAAAAATCCTTGCACCGGCCCTGACAACATAGTTGCTGTTACATGTGAAGAATCCCTTGACAGGGAATTGCTTTCCTGTGTGGGGGTGTGAGAAATATTCTCCTCTAATTACGCTAGAGCATTGTATGCACCCCAAACAGGGGAATGTACCCTTTCTTGGTGTGGATAAAGTGTGTTGTCTTTTCTCAATCTGACCGCTACCAACGTCAGCCCTTACCACTAGGTCGCGTATATTTTTATTTCGCTTATAACAGATCAGAGGGGGACTTTGAAACTCCTCTACAGAGGGGTATGCCCTGGACAAAATGCTCCGGTGTCTGTTGAAAATGGCTCTACACTTGTTAATCCAGGGGTGATATTTTGCAACAAAAGGTATGCGTGATTTTGTACCTTTATCTCTTCCTTCCAAAGGAATAACCTTATTCCTCTCCTTATGTAGCAGTGAGGTGGGATAACCACAATTTTTAAATCTGTCAGTCATTTCGTCTAGTCTCCCTGATCCCCGTGTTGGAGATCCCCGTGTTGAGGACCAATATATTGATAACAAGTGTAACAAGTGTAATCAGGTAACCTGAGGTTACCTGATTACACTTCCACTTTGGCGGTCTATTTAAACCTTGTATGTTACTTTGTATATACATTTGATTGGATACCTGTTTGAGGAAGGCTCAGATTGTGAGCCGAAACGCACGCGTCACAGAATCCTATATGTGACTAATAAAAGCATCACAAGAATACGAAGATCAAGTGAGTGCCGGTCTTTCCTTACACTATAGGCCTTCACAGTGAGTCTGTGGTCGTGATAGAAATGACGATACTGCGCTTGTAGTCGTGACAGAGCTTCACATCTAGTCTGTAGTTGTGACAGACATAGCGATAGCCTGCCTAAATCGTGACAGGCCGAACACTCTGCACCCTTGGTATTAGCATACTTGTGGTCCTGGAATGTGCCAGGACAATATGCTAGTGTCTGCAGTGCTCGTGACATCGTACCTGTAATGGAGGCGGATCTCAACGTGTGCGTCATTGACACTGATTACCAAAGAATCATAGTTTTTTATTTATTTTTTATTTATATATAGTAAGCTCGCCTTTAGGCCTGGTCTAATGGTATGAAGCAATTAGTAACGCAATACAGTGGGCCAATGCTGTGGGCCTAAACCCAGGTTGGTGAATGTATACCCAGTGAAGCACCCGGAATCCTAGTCAGTCTGGACAGGTGAACATCACAAGCCATGAAAACCTTGCCCTACCCTGCCACCCGTAACGTGATGGTGCGGCAGACAATGCGCTTAAGTGACCTAACAATATCCTAACGCTGGCAGCAGGACCATACCTACCTTTTACCTGCCTATCTAAGTTGAACCAGCAGTGCCCAACCGGCGTAGCTAATCGAACTATAGAAAAGAATAAGATTACTAAATGTATGAGTATAGGTTCAATTACCGTTTTATTTTTTTCTTAAGACAATAATGTAAACGCAGCAACTAATCTGCTGACGCAGCCCCCCCCAATCAACAAACCCCTTCCATCAACTTGCAACTTAAGAGGCATTAATAACTTATGAGATGGGATCACAACGTAAATCTTTGATTAACTTTTTTTTTATTTTTTTTATCTGAACTTAAAAGTATGCCCCTACTTGAAACTTTAATGACATAATAGGTAAATGCCAAACGATGTTCCCTGAGAGAATCACAGTGTCACATTGCTCTGCCTATAAGAAGAATTCTGGCCATGCGAAGCGAATATTACGCACAGCAGATGACGCCCAACCCTTACAGCAAAAATCTGAGTGCACTAAATGAGAAGAGGTCGATACCGGCCGTGCTTCCGAGACCAGCACCTCAACGCTGCTTACCACTGACCTCCCCAACCCCCGGACCCCTTACCCCAGGCATGTCCAAACTCCGGCCCTCCAGATGTTGCAAAACTACAACTCCCATCATTCATTGACAACCTACAGCTATCAACCTACAGAAGAGCATGATGGCAGTTGTAGTTCTGCAACACCTGGAGGGCCAGAGTTTGGACATGCCTGCCTTACCCGAACAGCAGATACGTTCGCTCACAGCGATAGCTCTGTGGAAGCATCCCCGATGCTACCCTGAGCAGCCGATATCCAGCTTGAGAGACGAACTGGAACAAGCTGAATAATCCGGCACACGCAGCCTTCACGTGCAACCTGAACGACCCAGAAGTGAAAGGAACGGTCAGGTAAACGTCAGCCATCCTCTGGTTGTGGGATATATATATGTGAGTAACCCCGCCTCACCTCGCACAAATCCAGCAAATAAATGTGCCTAACACACACATATATAAATATATATTTATATATATATATATAAGACCAAAAAATGGACTGCACTCCCAAAAGTAGCGTGAAGATAAAAAACGTGGTTTATTCACACATGGTGGTACAAGGCAACGTTTCAGCTCACAATGAGCCTTTCTCAAGCCACGCTTGAGAAAGGCTCATTGTGAGCTGAAACGTTGCCTGTACCACCATGTGTGAATAAACCAAGTTTTTTATCTTCACGCTACTTTGGGAGTGCAGTCCATTTTTGGTCTTATATTTTGGAACTAGCCCCTCCAAAGGACTTATATATATATATATAAATAATAATAAAATAAAAATAAAATATATATATATATATATATATATATATATATAGTTCCTTTCATTGAAATCCTGCTTGCATTAATGACATGACTACTAAGAAATTAACTCTAAAGAAGAGGAAGCATCCGCCCATTATTATCCCATTATCAGCCCATTATAGTGAAAACTCTGCAGAATTACTGTTTAAAAGTATAGATAGTGTCATGAAAAAAACATAAAAAAAAAAAAATAAATAGATGTTTACAAAAAAAAAAAACTTGATAGATCATTTTCTGGTGTCCATTTTCAGAGAATTTTCTATTTACATTGATTCTGTCTGTCTGACACTGTATGTAGAGAGAGGGAGAACAGAGGATGTGTTAAGTACTCTTCATCACATGTTGTCTATAGCTCCCCCTTAGTTATCTGCCTCCAGTTTTAAAGCAGAAGTATTACCTTTCATTGTCATCATTCTGTTACAGCTGTAGACGTGGCCCTGCTGTGCCAACCAAACCAGAGTGGTTGGTTGCTGACCCATGGGAATCAGAGATACCAATGAAACACCAAGGGATCATGCATATTTTTTGTAAGTCTGTTAATCAGTTCAGAGGTCAGGGCAGGTGGCTCAAGGTCAGAAGACCAGGCAGAAGATGGTACACAATGGATTATAGCTATTTAGCAAGGAATAACAAGTTAGCAGATACTAACAGAAGCTATTGATTAGGCAAGGACTGAAGGAAACAGCCAGGTATATATAGGAGCAGCTGATTAGAAATTGGACACAGTCATGCAGCAGCTTACAGAGAAGGAGAAGGTTAAACCCTGAAGTGCCACAGACTGAGGTTCAATGAGTCCCAATACACACAGACATACAGACACAGAGTGATTGGAGCACAAAACCATGCCCACCCGGTAAAACAGTAGTAGTGGACACAGACCACCAGCGTAACACATTGATGATAATGAGATGACTGCCAACTTTGTGTCTAGTATACACAGTCCAACATGTCAAGTGTCAGTTTATGGTGATAGCTCATTGACCAATGTTGCACTTTTGCACTATTTCTCTGTTTTGCTTTTATTTTACATATATGTGTTTTTGGAGATGCCAAAAATGTAAACTGAAGCTCCTGGATTTCAATGAAAATTCTGAAACATGACTTCTAAGTATTAATTCATACATAATAATGGTCTCATCTTATGTGTCAATGGGGAAATTAGGTTCCTAAAAGGCACCTGGGCCTGGCATGAATGCTACCATTGTACTCCGTATAACTACAGAGCATCTATATTTGTCCTTATTACCAATTACATATTTTTATTCCAAACTCCTCTTTGCAAACTTTTTAAAATTATTATTAATAAATTATCTTACTGACAATAAGTTTGAATGAAGCTAGCCAAAGTCTGCCAGCAGAAATTAAGCAATTAATATAAGCACGCACTAAATCCTCACAGTTGTAATTCTGAAAAAAATCCAAGAGCAAAGTGAAATCAGAATACAGTTGATGGTATTGGCACACTTTTGAATTACCATTATAAATGTGATTCTCAGTTTGGTATATTTATTTGAAATCTTCATGATATTAGCTATCCCAGAATAAGCCATCAACCAACAAATGTCCACTCACAACAGCAATTCTCTTGGGCTTGATTGCTGCACATCTGGTTGCCTTTATTTTATTATTGCATTCTGCTCATTTTGGGCTAAAAATCTTTGGTCTTAAAAATTTTCATCAGTTTTCCCCGTAGAGCTTTCACTTTCTGTCTATTTGCAGACTATCAGAAAAATTCTTATCAAACTGAACAAAGCTATAATGAGTTTTTAAGAGCTGTCAGGAGTTCAGAGATAGCCATCAAAGTAGTTCCCTGATGGGATTCATTGTGATTCAGAAAGCCTGCTAGTCTGCAAATACACAGAAAGGGAAAGTTGTACAGGGAAAATCGTTGAAAGTTTTTTTTTTTTTTTATACATAAATGTTTTGATTTATTTATTTTTGTGGAATAAACACATAACAGAGTACCATGAGATACCAAAAGGAGAAACATAAAAATACAAAATGCACAAAGAAAGTTTTACCAGGTAGTTGGTCAAACAGCTGTCATAATATTCTCTACACCTGAGGATATGCATATTTTGATGTTGCCCAGGAGTCCCAAATCCTCACAAAGGCAGAAGCAAAATGGTTACTATCTGCTAAGATTCTCTCATATGAATAAGTGGTGGTATTAAGGTCCCCAATAATTTCAGGTAAAGAGGGAATTGTGAGGCTTTTCCATTTTGCTATGATTGTGAGTTTTGAAGTAAGAAAAAAGTGGTCTAGAATACTCTATGTAAGGCTGGGGTGTCTATAAACAAGAGGGCCAATGAAGGCGATAACAACAGCAGTGATTCTAACAATTCGGAGGCCAAGAACACTTCCCTCCAAATAGTATTCACTAACAGGCATGACCATAAAATATGAAAGAGAGTGCCCCCAAAGTTGTAATTTCTCCAGCAAAGATTGGAGGCTCCAAGGAACTTATGACTTAGTTTATTTGCCATATAATACCATCATAAGGTTATTTTTCGCCAGTGACTCTTAATCAGTTACACATCATATATTTTTTTTTACATAAAACGTTGAGCTTTATTCCACTGTTCATTAGAAAATGTGTTTCCAAACTGTGCTGCCCAGGCTATGAAGGGGGAAGATTTCACAAAGGTGTCCTTACAGCCAAGCATGAAGAACAGGGGGTACATAGCTGGTCTTTTGGTTAAGGGGCATGACCACCATATTTTTGTTAGTAGCAATATCATACATACGTGTCGTATGATGAAGGCGCAAGTATTTGTGAAAGTCTTTATTTGATAATTGATATGTGAGTTGCACATATTGGAAAGGGTTTAATTGGTTACCCATAAAAAGTTAGGAGATATTTGTTCAACCATTTTTCCCATACCCCTATCCCCCGTTCTGGAAGAAGTGGTTCTACAAAGTCCAGTGACAAGGTGTCTTTTATGGATATTTTAAAACTAGGACTTAATATGTGAAATTTCAACCAAATGAACATAAGAAAGGCAGCAGGGATTGTAATGAGAAAGCTAGGTGTGGTGAGGCTAATAGTAAAGACTTATGATTGGTGTTGGGGACAGTTGAGACAGCAATTTGAACCCAATGCTCATCCACTCTATCTAATCTTATAGTTGGGAGACCTGTGTGGCCAAGTAATAATAGTGGATATTTAGCATTATCAGGCTAAAGCCTCCACATGTCCGCCGTTCAGTAAGCAAGGAAGTAGTGATCTAAGGTTTCCCCTTAACCCAGAAAAAGCTGTTTAATAATTGTGTACATTTGGAGAAAAATGTACAGGGCGGTAAGATGCGAAGTATTCTAAATAAATATAATAATTTGGGAAGAACAAACATTTGAAAAGCTGCATGGATATCTCATGCTGGGCTAAATCGAACAAATCCTGCTCCATTGAAACAAGGGGTAGTTGATCCAATATAGTGAGTGGATAGGGTTGGTAATATTAAATCCTAAATATTTAATCTGATCGCGCTGCCAATCCAAGCTGAATGTTGTGTGCAATTTCGAGATAGTAGGCAATGGGACATTGAAGGGGAGTGCTTGGGGCGTTGATTCATTTAACTCATAATGCGATACAGTGCTGAATTTATGGATCAGATCCAAAGCTATTTCTAGACATTGTTGAGGTTGTTGGAGGGTCAGCACAATGTTTTCTGCCCATAACGATATGCAGTGAGTCTTCTCACTTATGAGCATTCCTGATATTCTCTTCTGTTAACGAATGTCTTGAGCCAACGCGTTGTTTTCAAACACCCGGGCAGAGGGATTGCAGTACTGTTCATTAATGGAGGACATGATAGAACATGTGAACCCCATCTTAGAAAGTGCAGTGAAGGCAAACAACCAATTAACATGGTTGAATGCCTTTTCTGCATCCAGGGTTACAAACACCATAGGGTCTTTATGAATCTCTAGATGGTTCATGTTGCCAAATACTTGTTTGCTTTTCTTATGAATTGTCTCTATCTGACAAATCCTACTTGGTCCTGTGAGACCAGATCACTTTGGCATAGATTTTTAATCTGTGTTTAAAAGTGATATTGGGCAAAAGTTTTGCTGGGTGTCTATGGGTTTGTCAGGTTTTGGAAGGGTGATCTGGGTTGCTTCTAACATTTCTTTTGGAAGCGTAACCTGTATTGCTAGCTGTGAATATTTTCAAAATAGCTCAATTCCTCTTGAAATGCCTTATAATACATATTAGAGAGGTTGTCCACACCAGAGGCCTTGTGAAGGGGAAACAATTTAATTGTTTTAGATATTACCTTAGTAATGGGTTTATTTAGCTCAGCAAGTTGGTCAGGAGTTATGCAAGGGATATCCAGGGACTCTAGAAAACCATCTATGATGGATTGCGTGAGAACAGACTCTGGTAATGAGTAATTGTAGGATCTGAATTCAGTAAGAATATGGATGGAGTTGTATAGCTTAGAACCAATACTTGTGCTGTATAAGTACAGTATTTTGGCCTTGTTTGCTTGGGACTTTAATCTGTGGGACAATAATTTCCCTGCTTTATTGTCTTGGGAGTAGTATAGGGCTTTAGTGCATTTCCATTGTTATTAGACAATCCCTTAGTTGAACTCTTAAAGTGCATAGCTGTTTAGTGGTAGTAACAGAGGTAGAGGCTTTATTAAGAGTTTCTAGGGTCTAACTTTTAGAGAGAATATCTTAAAGCTTTTCTCTGTGTCTTGCTTAGCTAGGTTTCAAATATTCGGACGTGCCTAAAATGCTCCGGGCACAAATAAAGCGCACAATAAGTGAGTATGTTCTATACCAGGGATGCTCAACCTGCGGCTCTCCAGCTGTTGTAAAACTACAACTCCCACCATGCCCTACTGCAGGCAGATAACTGTAAGCTGTTTGGGCATGCTGGGAGTTGTAGTTTTGCAACAGCTGGAGGGCCACAGGTTGAGCATGCCTGTTCTATACAGTTTGTGTGTTCAAAAGAGCAAAGTGGAGGCTCACCTTAGGGGGTTGTACTAGAGATAAGCACAACCCTATTGTAGACTTTTTGGTAAAAGAGCTTCAGCTTCGACGGGTATGCTGCCGCAGGAATGATTTCTTTAGAATGAGATGCCCAATCTCACAAAGAGATATATAGGAAAAATTGGGTTCCTGCTTTGGTGCAAAACACTGGCATAGCCAATTTGTGAAGTTACAGGTGTTTCAGGAGATTAATCTTTTAATCTGATGAAGGGGACCTGAGATTCCCTGAAGCGTGTTGTTTTATTGCTGATGCGCTAACCACTTTGAAATAAAGAAGAACTCCAGAAACAAATTGCCTATGCAAGTGTTTTGCACCGAAGCAGCAACTCAATATTTCCTTGCTTAGCTAGGTGACTCCGTTTGATAGAAATGCCTCTAATAAATGCCTTGGTGGCATTCCCGAGAAAGGGAGGGGACTGGAAAAGGAGTGCTCATTAAAGGAGAAGTACAGTATTCTGTAAGGGCGGAGTGTTGCTTATCAGCATACCTGCTATGTTCCATGAGGAAGGAACTGTTGCACCATAATGGGCAGGAGGGCGAGGTGTATTGTTCTGAGACAGTTACCGTTGTTGCAGCATGATCAGACCATTTAATCATCTTAATAGAGAATGATTGGGCGGAATACAGAATGTGTCTATCCAGCAGCATTGAGTGTATCCTGGAATAAGAAAAGTCTACAGGGGAGAAAAATGAAAAATCCCTCTCAGAGTCATGGTGGATCCTTTACACATCATATTGATCTTCTTGCTGCAGTAAAGACATTAGAGATGAGGAATGTTCTCTGGAAGGGGTCGAGGAGTCGTAGGTAGTATATAGTTTCTTAGCAAGTTTTCTCTGAACTGTAAAGTTCAGGTTCGTACTGAACTTTAGGGTTTTTGGTACCCAGATCCGAACCCGAACATTTCGGTAAAAGTTCGGGTTCGAATTCCGTGTTCGGCAATTTAATGGCGCTTGTTGAAAGGCTGCAGGACAGTCAATCAACTGGCGTTTAACTGGTGTGCCCTTAGAAACCATCACAGCCATGCCTACTAATGGCATAGCTGTGATTGGCCAAGAGCAGCATGTGACCCAGCCTCTATATAAGCTGGATTCACATAGCGCTGCACATCACTCTGCTCTTACTAGTGTAGGGATAGGATTCTGCTGCTATAAGGGAGAGATTAGGAAACAATTCTGGTCTGGTGTACTTGGTGTTAAATCTGAAAACTACAGCGATTATTTTTGTGGGTGCTATGCTACATTTTTTTACCCATGAGCCCAGTAAGACAGAAAAATAAGTTTTACCTGTCTGTAGTTAGGTGGGTGTCGGCGGCCATTTTGGGTAAGTGTAGTGTACTTACACCTGCATATGTGCCAGGGACAATCATTTAATCCTCACACACGACATATTCCCACTTTTTTCTGTGAACTACCCCTGTTCTGAATATCTGACAGGGAAAATCTAGTCATTAAATCCATCTGTTAGATTCTAGGGGGACAAATTCCCTTTTTTTGGCAGTCAAGTACCCCTGCGGCCTGCAGTGCATACCTGGCAGTGTAAATAATTGAGTTACTCTGCGTCATATTTGTGTGACCTAAAGCGATTTTTTTCTCTTTCTGACACTGGCACTGCATATCTGACAGTCAAATAAAACCATTAAATACTGCTGTTACATTGTCGGCTGACAAATTCCCATTTTTTGTGCTAGGAAGTACCGTTTTTGGCCTGCGCTGCATTTCTGACAGTCCAATAAAACCGTTAAATACTGCATTTAGATTTTTGGTTTAAAAAAGCACACTTTTTGTGCTAGATAGTACATTCGCAGCCTGCGCTGCATTTCTGACAGTCCAATAAAACAGGTAAATACTGCATTTACATTTTTGGTTTAAAAAAGGACACTTTTTGTGCTAGATAGTAAATTTTTCGGCCTGCGCTGCATTTCTGACAGTCCAATAAAACCGTTAAATATTGAATTTACATTGTTGGTAGAAAAAAACTGACTTTTTGTGCTAGATAGTACATTTACGGGCTGCGCTGCATTTCTGACAGTCCAATAAAACCGTTAAATGCTGCCGGTACATTGTTCTTTGAAAAAAGCACACTTTTTGTGCTAGAGAGTACATTTGCGGCCTGCGCTGCATTTCTGACAGTCCCAAAAAAACGTTAAATACTGAATTTACATTGTTGGTAGAAAAAAATAGACTTTTTGTGCTAGATAGTACATTTGTGGCCTGCGCTGCATTTATGACAGTCCAATTAAACCGTTAAATACTGCTGTTATATTGTTGTTTGAAATAAAAAACACTTTATGCACTAGATAGTACATTTGTGGGCTGTGCTGCATTTCTGACAGTCCAACAAAACCATCAAATACTGCAGGTACATTGTTTTTTTTTAAAAAAAACACACTTTTTGCGCTAGATAGTACATTTGCGGCCTGCGCTGCATTTCTGAAAGTCAAATTTAAACCGTTAAATACTGCTGTTATATTTTAGTTTGAAAAAAAACACACTTTATGCGCTAGATAGTACATTTGCGGCCTGTGCTGCATTTCTGACAGTCCAATAAAACTGTTAAATACAGCAGGTACATTGCTGTTTGAAAAAAACTTACTTTTTGCGCTAGATAGTACATTATGATTTCAGGGATTTAGGTCAAAAGCTTAGGGCAAGGACCTCAAAAGTAGTATTTTCTGAAATACTGCCTGTACCACGAGCCACACAAGAAAGGCAGCAGGAGATTAGGGAGGTTAACAAGTGGCTCAAGAACTGGTGTAGGAAGGAGGGGTTCGGGTTCCTGGAGAACTGGACCGACTTCTCTGTTGGCTACAGGCTCTACCATAGGGACGGGCTGCACCTCAATGGGGAAGGGGCAGCTGTGTTGGGGAGAAAGATGGCTAGAAGGTTGGAGGAGTGTTTAAACTAGGGACTGGGGGGGAGGGTAATTACGTTATAGGAGGGGAAGATAGTGCAGAGACCAGGGGCGAGGTAGTGTGTCTGTGGGAGGAATGGAAGGGGGGACTAGAACAGCTCAGAATGAAAGATGTAGGGTAAAAAATACACATAAATCTGTCAAATGTATGTATACTAATGCCAGAAGCCTGACTAACAAGACTGGTGAACTGGAATTAGTGATGTGTGAGGAGGGCTATGACATAGTGGGAATAACTGAGACATGGCTGGATGATAGCTATGACTGGGCAGTTAATATAAAAGGTTACAATCTGTTTAGAAAGGATCGTCAAAACCGGAGAGGTGTAGGGGTCTGCCTCTACGTGAAGTCGTGTCTAAATCCCGTAATTCGAGAATACATCTCTGAGGGACATGAACATGTGGAGTCACTGTGGGTAGAAATACATGGAGCAAAAAACAATAATAAAATACTAATAGGAGTGTATTATAAACCACCTAATATACCAGAGTCCACAGAAAATCTATTACTAAACGAGATAGACGAGGCGGCAAATCATAATGAAGTCGTTATCATGGGGGACTTCAACTACCCAGATATAGACTGGGAAACTGAAAGCTGTACATCCCAAAAAGGAAACAGGTTCTTGGCAATAGCCAAAGACAATTTGCTTTCCCAACTGGTTCAGGACCCCACTAGAGGGACGGCCATACTGGACTTAGTATTAACCAATAGACCTGATAGAACAACAGATGTGCAGGTTGGGGGACACCTGGGAAATAGTGACCATGAAGTTATAACCTTCCAATTATCCTTCAAACAAGAGTTTCTAAAGGGAGGAACAAAAATACCAAACTTCAAAAAAGCAAAATTTAGCCAACTAAGCGAGGCCATAGACCTAACTAACTGGGACAAAGTCCTCAAAAATAAAAATACAACCATAAAATGGAAGAGATTTTTTAATAGCATTGTAACATCTAATTGTGAGAGGTACATACCTTATAGGAATAAAAGGCTAAGGAACAATAAGAAACCAATGTGGATAAATGGAACCGTAAAGAAGGCAATAAATGACAAAAAGAAAGCATATAAATCGCTAAAACAGGAGGGGAGTCAGGAAGCACTGATAAACTACAGTATAAGAAAAAAATAGAATATGTAAAAAACTAATAAAATTTGCCAAACTAGAGACCGAGAGATTAATTGCCAAAGAGAGTAAAACTAACCCTAAAATGTTCTTCAATTATATAAATAGTAAAAAATATAAATCTGAAGGAGTCGGCCCTCTACATAGCAATGAGGGGGGTGTTGCAGAGAGCGACGAGGATAAAGCAAAACTATTAAATATTTTTTTTCTCCACTATATTCACTGAGGAAAATAAACTGTCAGATGAAATGCAGAATGTAAAAGTAAACCCCCCATTAAAAGTGCCCTGTCTGACCCAGGAAGAAGTACAACAGCGACTTAAAAAGATTAAAATAGACAAATCGCCAGGACCGGATGGCATACACCCCCGTATCCTAAGGGAATTAAGTGATGTCATAGCCAGACCTTTATTTCTGATATTTACGGACTGTATACTGCAGGGAATGTTCCACAGGATTGGCGCATAGCAAATGTGGTGCCAATATACAAAAAGGGTCCAAAAACAGAGCCTGGAAATTATAGGCCGGTAAGTTTAACATCTATTGTTGGTAAACTGTTTGAAGGGTTTCTAAGAGATGCTATTTTGGAGTATCTCAATGAAAATAAGCAAATAACGCCATATCAGCATGGCTTCATGAGGGATCGGTCATGCCAAACAAATTTAATCAGCTTCTATGAGGAGGTAAGTTCTAGACTTGACAGCGGCGAATCAATGGATGTCGTATATCTGGACTTCTCCAAAGCATTTGACACTGTACCTCATAAAAGGTTAGTATATAAAATGAGGATGCTCGGACTGGGAGAAAATGTCTGTATGTGGGTAAGTAACTGGCTGAGTGACAGAAAACAGAGGGTGGTTATTAACGGTAGATACTCAGATTGGGTCACTGTAACTAGTGGGGTACCTCAGGGGTCAGTATTGGGCCCTATTCTCTTCAATATATTTATTAATGATCTTGTAGAAGGCTTGCACAGTAAAATATCTATTTTTGCAGATGACACTAAACTGTGTAAAGTAATTAACACTGAAGAGGACAGTTTTCTGCTACAGAGGATCTGGATAGATTGGAGGCTTGGGCAGAAAAATGGCAGATGAGGTTTAACACTGACAAATGTAAAGTTATGCACATGGGAAGGAATAATGCAAGTCACCCGTACATATTAAATGGTAAAACACTCGGTAACACTGACATGGAAAAGGATCTAGGAATTTTAATAAACAGCAAATTAAGCTGCAAAAACCAGTGTCAGGCAGCTACTGCCAAGGCCAATAAGATAATGGGTTGCATCAAAGGGGCATAGATGCCCGTGATGAGAACATAGTCCTACCACTTTACAAATCACTAGTCAGACCACACATGGAGTACAGTGTACAGTTCTGGGCTCCTGTGAACAAGACAGACATAGCAGAGCTGGAGAGGGTTCAGAGGAGGGCAACTAAAGTAATAACTGGAATGAGGGATCTACAGTACCCTGAAAGGTTATCAAAATTAGGGTTATTCACTTTAGAAAAAAGACGACTGAGGGGAGATCTAATAACTATGTATAAATATATTAGGGGTCAGTACAGAGATCTGTCCCATCATCTATTTATCCCCAGGACTGTGACTGTGACAAGGGGACATCCTCTGCGTCTGGAGGAAAGAAGGTTTGTACACAAACATAGAAAAGGATTCTTCACTGTAAGAGCAGTGAGACTATGGAACTCTCTGCCTGAGGAGGTGGTGATGGTAAGTACAATAAAGGAATTCAAGAGGGGATTGGATTTATTTCTGGAGTGTAAGAATATTACAGACTACAGCTACTAGAGAGGGGTCGTTGATCCAGGGAGTTATTCTGATTGCCTGATTGGAGTCGGGAAGGAATTTTTTTCCCCTTAAGTGAGGAAAATTGGGTTCTGCCTCACAGGGGTTTTTTGCCTTCCTCTGGATCAACTTGTAGGAAACAGGCCGAACTGGATGGACAAATGTCTTTTTTCGGTCTTATATACTATGTTACTATGTTACTATTAGTAAAAAAAAAAAAACATTTATTTTTTGCCATAAAGTACATATGCAGCCTGCACTGTATTTCTGACAGTGAAATATAACCAGTAAATACAACTGTGACATTGTTGGTGAAAAAAAACACGTATTTTTTGCCATAATGTACATTTGCGGCCTGTACTGTATTTCTGAGGGTGGAATTTAATCAGTAAATCAAGCTCTTAGATTGTGGGTGGACATTTCCACGGTTTTCAGACCAGTCATTCACAAGTGGCTTGGAGGGTGTGTTTCTGCTGCACTGCATACCTGACTGGGAAATATATTCTGTAAATTCAGCGGCATTTACTTTGTTGGGTGCTGTAGTTATATGCTGTAAAATCTCCATGATGTCTCCATGATAAATCTGCAGCGTGGGGGCCCCGTGTGGCTTCTACACACTTTAAAAATAATCCTTCAGCGGGGTAGATGCCGGATGACGGGGGCGCTCCATGACCCCTTTTTTCTTTCAAACTACCCCTGCACTTCATACCTGACTGGGAAATATATTCAGTAAATTTGGCAGCGTTTAGATTGTTGGGTGAACTATACCCCTTTTGTCTTTCAAAGTACCCCTGCACTGCATACCTGACTGGGAAATATATTCTGTAAATTCAGTGGTGTAGATTGTTGAGTGATCTATACCCCATTTTTCTTTCACAGTACCCCTACACTACATACCTGACTGGTAAATATATTCTATGAATTCGGCAGCGTTTAGATTGCTGGGTGATCTATACCCCTTACAAGCGAATGCTGGTAGACGCACTGCTAATGGCATTCCTACCTGACACCGGGGCCTCAGTGGAAGCACAAGACAAAGGCAGAGGAGGAGGAAGAAGTCGCCAACGCAGCTGGGGCACTGCCAGCACCTCAGAAGGCAGGGTTAGCATGGCCGAAATGTGAAAAAGCTTTGTCAGCATGCCACAACAACCAGCACCACCAGCTGATATGGAACGTTTTAGCAGGAGGCAGGATTTCAGCAACATGGTGTAACAGTATGAGTGCACAAACCTACACGTACTGACTGACGGGTCTGGCCCATTCAACTTCTGGGTCTACAAATTGGGCATATGGCCTGAGCTTGCCCTTTATGCCTTGGAGGTGCTCTCCTGCCCTGCAGCCAGTGTATTGTCTGAACGTGTGTTTAGCTTGTCAGGGGGTGTTATCACAGACAAGTGCAGCCGCCTGTCCACAGCCAATGTGGACAACCTCACATTCATTAAAATAAACTAGACATGGATCCCACGGGACTTGTCCATACCTTGTGCATAATAGACATGTATACCGGCCTCACCCAGCCTTTCTTACACTTGAGTGCACTTTCTCTTTATCTTCTTTTCTATATTTCCCAATGTTTTGGGGTCTACTCAAATTAAAAAAACAAAACAAAAGAAAAAGTTAATAACAAAAAACAGTGTTATTGGCGCCTACCTCCTCCACCACCGCTTCCATCTACACTGCCACGTTTACCGCCTCCTCAACCTCCAACTCCATATGGACCTCCTCCTCATAGTTCAAGATTATTATTTTTAATTTTTATTTATTTCATTTTAAGTCATTTCCCTATCCACATTTGTTTGCAGGGCACTTGTCATGCTCTTACCCACATTTTGATGCCTTTTGTAGCCCTCTAGCCCTTTCCATGACTCTTTTAAAACCATGTTAGTGCCCCAAAGTCCCGAACTCAGCATGGGACCCAGCCTCTATTTAAACTGGAGTCAGTTAGCGCTGCACGTCACACTGCTTTCATTAGTGTAGGGAGAGGACGCAGCTGCTGTGAGGGCGAGATTAGGCAGGGAAAAGTCTGCAAAAGCACCTAATGAAGTAATTGATCTACAGCTTTGAATGATTAAACTTCAGCTAGTTACTTGCTCACTGGTTTTTAGGCTGCACAGAGCGTTTTTCTGTCACTTATTTTCTGGGGTGATCGGCGGCCATTTTGTGACTTGTGGTGCACCAGAACAAGCTGCCACCAAGTCCATCAATCCATCAATACTAGTTTTTTCTTTGCTATTTCCTACATCAGGGGCTTGGCTGTGCTAATTTTCACCCCTAGAAACTCAGGATAGCAATTTCTATATTTTATTAAGGGGTTAAATACAATTGACAAAATACCAATCCCCTAAATCTGGTTTTCCAGCTTTGGCTAGCCAAGTATAATACTGTCTGCTGTTTGGGAAAGGATAGATTATTTTCTGTGGTGAAATTCAATTGTCAAAATAGCAATCCCCTAAATCTGGTGTCCCAGCACTGGCTAGCAAACTATAATAGTGTCCGCCAAAACATATATTTTGTTCTGGGGTGAAATTCAATTGCCAAAATAGCAATACCATAAATCAGTGATTTCAGCTGTTGCTGGCAAAGTATAATAGTGTCCGCAAAAACATATATTTTGTTCTGGGGTGAAATTCAATTGCCAAAATAGCAATACCCTGAATCTAGTGTCCCAGCTGTTGCAGGCCAAGATTCATAGTGTCCGCAAAAACATATATTTTGTTCTGGGGTGAAATTAAATTGCCAAAATAGCAATACCATAAATCAGTGGTTTCAGCTGTGGCTGGCCAAGTTCCATAGTGTCCTGCAAAGGATATATTTTGTTTTGGGGTGAAATTCAATTGCCAAAAAAGCAATACCATAAGTCAGTGGTTTCAGCTCTGGCTGGCAAACTATAATAGTGTCCGCCAAAACATATATTTTGTTCTGGGGTGAAATTCAATTGCCAAAATAGCAATACCATAAATCAGTGGTTTCAGCTCTGGCTGGCAAACTATAATAGTGTCCGCCAAAACATATATTTAGTTCTGGGGTGAAATTCAATTGCCAAAATAGCAATACCCTGAATCTGGTGTTCCAGCTGTTGTAGGCCTAGTTCAAATCTGTCAGTAACAGGGTATATTTTGTTCTGGGGTGAAATTCAATTGCTAAAATAGCAATACCATAAATCAGTGGTTTTAGCTGTGGCTGGCAAACTATAATAGTGTCCGCCAACACATATATTTTGTATTGGGGTGAAAGTCAACTGCCAAAATAGCAATCCCCTAAGTCTGGTGTCCCAGCACTGGCTGGCAAAATATAATAGTGTCCGCCAAAACATATATTTTGTTCTGGGGTGAAATTAAATTGCCAAAATAGCAATACCCTGAATCTGGTGTTACAGCTGTTGTAGGCCTAGTTTAAATCTGTCAGTAACAGGGTATATTTTGTTCTGGGGTAATATTCAATTGCCAAAATAGCAATAGCATAAATCAGTGGTTTTAGCTGTGGCTGGCAAACTATAATAGTGTCCGCCAACAAATATATTTTGTATTGGGGTGAAAGTCAACTGCCAAAATAGCAATCCCCTAAGTCTGGTGTCCCAGCACTGGCTGGCAAAACATAATAGTGTCCGCCAAAACATATATTTTGTTCTGGGGTGAAATTCAATTGCCAAAATAGCAATACCATAAATCAGTGGTTTCAGCTCTGGCTGGCAAACTATAATAGTGTCCGCCAAAACATATATTTTGTTCTGGGGTGAAATTCAATTGCCAAAATAGCAATACCATAAATCAGTGGTTTCAGCTGTGGCTGGCAAAGTATAATAGTGTCCGCCAAAACATATATTTTGTTCTGGGGTGAAATTCAATTGCCAAAATAGCAATACCCTGAATCTGGTGTTCCAGCTGTTGCAGGCCTAATTTAAATCTGTCTGTAACAGGGTATATTTTGTTCTGGGGTGAAATTCAATTGCAAAAATAGCAATACCATAAATCAGTGGTTTCAGCTGTGGCTGGTCAAGTTTTATAGTGTATTGCAAAGGATATATTTTGTTCTGCGGTGAAATTCAATTGCCAAAATAGCAATACTATAAATCAGTGGTTTCAGCTGTGGCTGGCCAAGTTTCATAGTGTCCTGAAAATTATATATTTTGTTCTGGGGTGAAATTCAACTGCCAAAATAGCAATACCCTGAATCTGGTGTTCCAGCTGTTGCAGGTCTAGTTTAAATCTGTCCATAAAAGGATACCTTTTATCCAGGGCCTAAATACTAGCCCTAAAAGAGATATTCCCCTAAATCAGTGGTTACTGCTGTGTCTGGATTAGTGTAATATGGTACATGAATAAATAGGCAGATAGTGTTAGGTGCCAATAAAAAAAAAGGCCTGAATTTGAAATCAATACATTGGGCCAAATATTTTTTTTTCTTATTGTGGTGCTTGGTGAACGGTACCAATGAGGAAAACATCTAGTAAGGGACGCAGACGCGGTCGTGGTGGTGTTAGTGTACCCTCTTGTGCTGGGAGAGGACGTGGCCATTCTGCCACAGCCACACATCCTAGTGAACCAACTACCTAAGGTTCCAGTACCCGCCAGAATTTAAAGCGATATTTGGTGGGGCCGAATGCCGTTATAAGGATGGTAAGGCCTGAGCAGGTACA